>OX101783.1:36526368-36816368 GCA_944452715.1 Ophion slaviceki
GAGAGAGAGAGAGAGAGAGAGAGAGAGAGAGAGAGAGAGAGAGAGAGAGAGAGAGAGAGAGAGAGAGAGAGAGAGAGAGAGAGGAGAGAGAGAGAGAGAGAGAGAGAGAGAGAGAGAGAGAGGAGAGAGAGAGAGAGAGAGAGAGAGAGATCGTAGATATGGATATACGGCAATAGGGTTGAGAGGAGGCGTTGGGAGGTGAAACAGATGAGCAGCAATGTGGGGTTCGAGGGATCGTGGACATGCTAAAAATACCGGAGCGAGTCGAGCCGGCTTCATCCCTTCCACAAAGCTACACTAACGTTGTTGCATATAGAATCGAAAGTCCCGCGTTACGACGTAATCCCCCCGACGAACGGGAGCCGAGCTCGTTCACGGACCAAACATATCAAGCTGGAGTCGTATAAATATTTATAAAATAGTGTAGGCAGATGGTGGCTGCCTTTAGTTACGACTCCGTTCACGAGCAACGCGAAACACCGGGAAGGCTACCGTTCTCAGGACAGTTACAGCTTTCCTCTTTTCAGATTTGTCTCGTATCTTCAGTCGCAAATGTACTTTGGGTATGGGTTTTTCCTGTACGAACGCACTTCGCAATTGCCAATACCTTACATTTTAACCTTGTAGCTTTCAAAGCTATAATTGAAACAAAGACGACAGCCAAAACAATTCCGCAGTTTGGAGTCTCATTGTATTTGCGGAAGAGAATTTTATTTCATTGATTTTCGTTGATGGTTGCCTCACGCAGACCTGGATTTGTGATTTTGCGGTACCGGGACTTTTCGAAATAAATATTTAGACCACGCGAGACGCGTTTCAATAAACGTTGTTAATTTTGAAAGATTGCCACAGATGTTTGCTTTGATATTTGAATTTTTATTTCGGGGAGTGGCTGAACTGTGCGAAAGGGGATCTCTGATGTATAGACTCTCGAAAAGTCAGCTATGTTTTCAATATATCAGCGATACACGCTAAACGAGTTCTTGGCGAGCTGTTCCCAAATTCACGTGGGTGTGCTCGAGGCTACCATTCGCCAGCAGTAGGCACTTGTACGAAAAACATTTGTTCCCGTCCGGACTTATCAACCCACGTCCGAATGTCGTACGTCAGCGTCGTCCGTTTTATATTCAACGTGTTTAGAATGAGTTTTGGGCTTTCTCAAGGAACGGGTGGGATGAAGAAGATCGCCGACTTCGCGTGTCGTTCGCGTGTGCTTGAAACACCAACGAAAAATGTCTTGGCCGTCCGAGACAACGGTGACACTTTATTACCACCCTGTTGAGACAAACTTTTCGCTATAATAACGTTTAAATACTTGCTGCACTGATTGATTCGAAGAGTGAATTAATTTATGAATATGTCCGCGTATTAACCCACATCGGGGTGAAGGTATGGACCACATGATTTCAACGTTTTCTCGTTGGTACTGAGGGATGAAGATTATCGGAGACACGTATAGATGCATTGCAGCAGTTGATCGCGATAAGAACAAGATTCGATTTTTCTAGCGAATGTTGAAGGGACTAAAACAAACCCGGTAGCACGGTGTGAGCCAATAGCACGGTGTGAGCCAATTGAGATTTTTTCGACCATATTACTAAGAAGGAACATCACTTGAGTGTCCACCTTCGATTTTGTCGAAACTCATATATGTGATAAAGCATTGAAAACTATTAAACACGTATTTTTTTCTTTATCAGCGGAAACGTTTCTGTCAGTGCAAGATGCACCGAATCGCCCCTGTACACATAGCCCAGATCATTCATGTGAATCCTACTGACGGCAGTACCAGATTTCTAAAACCGAAAATAAAGCTTGTCGTGCCAGGGTTTATTGCATTGCCATGCCTATCTGATCTCCAGCCATAAAATAATATATTTTTTCGATGACATCACATTCTCATTAGTTGGAGACATTACCAGTTGAGAGAAAAGAAAAACGTGATCAAAATGAACTGATCGATAATACCGACTTCACTGAAGATCCAATCTATGTATTTGCATCTTTATTATTAGGTTGGTAAACTAGGTCATCGTGCGGCAAGTCCCCAGACTCGAATGCTCCGACCAAGCTGATCGTCAATGCGATTAATCCAGTCCCGATTCACGTAGCTCTCGAAGCGTCACTTCAAAAGTGGAATTAATATAAGAGCCCTCACGTATAAATCCTCTCGCAGCTCTTTATCAATCGGGAGATCGTCCGGACGCGCGCTAATTCGGGTGAGAACTAACACAACGCCCCCTTTTTACCTCGACCCTCGACTCTGTGCTCGCTGCACTTTCTGAAGTACTACCACGACCCTTTGACGAAAAAACGTAGAAACATCGAGTGCTCTCAACACCAATCCCGGCTGAAAATCCCCTTGTCACTGTCACGATACGTTAAATGCCGCGTGTGCAAAATAATGTTGTCATTGAATCGAATGAACTACATCCTCGCGTATGGGTAATCAAGACGTGAGAGAATTTATCGCTCAATCGCCTTTGCAATTTTTTCAGTCGTCAAAAATGCCCTAATTTATGGCGTTACGGAACAGATCACAGAAGGCACTTTTTCAAATATGAACATTGTCTCAATACGTAAAAAATGTAATTTTTAACCGCTCTCCACACCCCTACAGCTTTTAGGAAGTAATATACTTTTTATTTTTAGGCTCCTTTCTTCAAGTCATCATATATGTTTTGGATCTTCATTTATAAACGACTTAAGGTGTTCCGCCATAATTGTCTGCTCGGAAAGACGTTTAGGGTGAAACTATGTACATTTCCAAAAGAAAAAGTCATCAACAATAACGGCTGTTGGAAACCACAATGACTTACAAGGAACATCACTTAAGTGTCAGCCTTCGATTTTGTTGAAACTCATCTACGCGATGAAGCACTGGAAACTATTCGATACATTTGTTGATCGGCAGTAAAACGGCTTTAATGGGATGACACCACCCCTTAAAGAAAGGCATGTCGAGGGGTGATTTTGCAGTTTTACTCACAAACAGTCCAGCGATCTGAATGAAACGAAAACCAAAATTCTTCTAATGTAAAGCGATTAAAAATCCACTATAGAAGTATCGAAAAAATCAAATTGACGGTCGACACGCCTTTCTTTGAGGGGTGGTTTCCCCCCTAAAAACAGTTTTTCCGCTGATAAAAAAATACGTGTCCAATAGTTTTCAATGCTTCATCACATATATGAGTTTTAACAAAATCGAAGGCGGGCACTTATGTGATGTTCCTTGTTAGTACCTACTGCAAATCATGACCGAGACCGTTTTCGCAAGAAGTTTATTCGGAAAATTGAAAACCTCCATGCATCAGAAAATGTTCGTATAGGTCCGTAAGCTAGTGTTAGCAGGAATTTAGCATTGTGAAATCGCGTGCCGATCGTCGAGAAGAATCGAATTAGTTCAGTGCTTTGAGAGCGACATCTCATTAAATGTCAACCATCTCGACGATTTTTTCGAGTGTGTCTTAAGGGATCGTCACAGCGTTGCGGGTCGAAAAATAGCTGATTTCGCGATTTTTTTTCGATGGTTAAAATACGCTAATCACTCTGATTTTTTTATGCCAAATTAAAGCACTCGTAAACAACACAAAATAAGTTTTTAAACGTATATTTTGCGGAGAGAGAGAGAGAGAGAGAGAGAGAGAGAGAGAGAGAGAGAGAGAGAGAGAGCACCCAAGAATGGAATGAAAACGACGAATCTCAACCATTCTTGAGAACAATTTCGTGACACTTGAGCTTTAGTATCTTTAAAGTAGATGGTACCGAAGAGAGGTAAATTTGAGGAACGAAACGTGAAAGTCGCGTGCTTTATCGATCCAATGGCGTTGAAAATTGCGGGCAGTTTGCTCCAGAGACCCGGACAGAGGCAAAGCGACGGCGGATGGGCGACGTAGGAAAGAGAAAGCGGAGATCGGCGGGCCCTAGTCGTAGCCTGGAGCAGCTCATCCCGAATCCGAATGGTAAATACGAAGGAGTTTTGCCCTCCTGATGCTGGACTCTAGGTACCTTCTACCAATTCTCACATTTAGCAGAATATTGTAGATGTGCAAATGTAACCTAGATTCGTGGTTAGAGCACACATTCGCTTTACACCGTGTACCAGCCCAAACATTCCTTTGATTCGAATGTAGCCTCGCTGCGCCGAGATGACTCCCGACCGTAAATTCCGCCACTCGTGTACCGGGACGATTACGAATCGCAATGCGGTCAGAAAGATCCACACCGCGCTGAGTTATAACGCGCCAGCGTGCTGATTTGTGCAAAATTTAGGTGCCTCGAGCCAACGCGTATTGGATTGTACGTGTGCATTTATGAATAACTGCTCTATAGTCGTCAGACAGGCAGATGCGATAAAGATTGGACGACATTCGAGCGGACAAATATTCAAAGCTACGACGCGTGGAATAATTTTACGAAGGAGTTCAGACTGATTGAGTGCTCTCAGATGAGATGCTTTCGGAGCCTAGTTCGTGACATCTACTTTTAACTTCCTGGATCGTCACAAATGGTCCGGCAGACCGACGTTTTTGTTTGGTCTATAATTTATAAAAGAATGCATGCCAATTCAAGCTTCAAACTTCAATTACAGTGCAATTGGCCAGACGCTGCTGAAGGCCTTATATACACTTGTAGCGGGCAAAGGGACGTGATTTTCTTGATTTTTTTTTTCGACGGGACAATACATGTTTATTGAAAAACTGTGAACAACATCGATTAGTACATATTTTCATGTACTTGTACAATTTTTTAATTCAAAAATATTTCAAAACGCCGGAACTTCAGCTGTCTTCCAGGAGCGCCTTCTTTTGAGACCTAGTTTTTTCAGCTAACGACTGGGAACAAAAAATTAGGTGGTGATTAGATTTAAAAAAATTTGCGGCTATGTATTTATATTTCCATAATGTTTTTTGCACATTATTTTGTACATCATTGGACCGATTTACGATATTCTTCGTTGTTCATTACTTAGGGTTATGATATTTGCGCTGTAAATATATTAATGGTTTAACTTTAAATTATCTCAGACAGACGCTTACGCCGTAACGTGGTTTCGATCCCGGGACCTCTGGGTGATGAGTTGCGACGTTGTCCACGGAGCCAGATCTACTTGTTTAATTTCTGAATTTTCTTATCGTCTACATATGTTACACTACACAATGTCAGATTATTGAAAAATGGGTGGATTAACAAATGTAAATAACATTATCAGATTAATGACTCAATTGCGTTCGCATTGAGAGCGATAATCGCATAGAGTTACGTAACCTTAAATTGTATTTGTTCGATAATTTATTCCGGCTAGTGCGGCCGCAGTTGGGAAGTGTTGGCTAGGTCATCGCGAGATACCGACTTGAGGATTTTATTCATTCGCAACGTCATCTGTAACTCGAGTTAGTTAACCAACCATGAGCCAGTCGCTAGATGGAACTACACGTAGGGGAGACCGAGGAGGGTTGTAACAATTTTTACTTAAAAGAACATATCTCAATAACGAAACATACCACGATTATGAACTCTATGCCTCAATATATCTCAGACCTTCCTCTTTTAAAAACAGTCATCAAAGTTAATTAAAGTTATAAGGTTTCTCAGAAAATCCGCGAAAACTGAAACTATTCCCTTTGTCACAACTCTCCTATCGCCGAGGTAAGTTGTGACAGCTGTGTATCTAGATTATATTTGATAGATAAAAATACTTTTATGTGAATTACAAGCAAAACTCATTTTTGTGTTTGCATAAAAGTACTTTAATTATCATCAGACAGAATTGAATTAACGAGTATTAATAAGTAATTATGGCATAATAACGAGACCAGTCATTTTAACATCAATTAAAAATCTTAATAATTGTAGCAACTACAATAATATGGAACATTAACACAACAATTATTAAATCTTTTATACGTAATTAAGGAATCAGTACGAGATCAGTCGTTTTAAAATCAGCCAAAAATCTTAATTTAATCTGATAAACAGTTAATAGGCATTCTGAAACAAAACAATAGCAATTCAGCATACAACACCAAACCACATGCATAAATAGGTTCCTGACAAAAATGTCATTTTGAAGGCAGACTTTAATTGCCGAATACTTTTTATGTCAAACGTAGGTTATGAGAATTGACTAAAATAAACGAACATTACATATAAACGCAAAAAAAAAACATTGTAAAAAGCATGTAAAATAAGCTAACCAGAAAATAAACTTAAATAGGAGAGTTGTGACAGCGTGTCACAACTCTCCTTGGTGCCAAAAATCGCGACCTGGTCAGAATAATAATTCGTAATCTCGAAACAAGATGCAAACACAGCAAGACAATTTTACGCTTTGAAACTTCAAAAACCACACAATAAAAGAAAAAAATAGCAAATTCGCATGACTGTAATATATTACAATATAAATACAATCAAAATTTTGGTAAAACATTTTTTTTTTCATGCAGATGTCGTACTGACGCAACCGCTTGCCGTGCGTCTCTGGCGCCTACTGCGTGAAGTAGTGCGCCTCTAAAGAAAGTATCATGCGCTGTTGCCAGCTCGCTAACGGCCATAGGTTCCGAGAAATACTCCCTGTCACAACTCTCCTCTGTCACAACTTTCCTCGGTCTCCCCTAGTCACATCACCTCACTTAGTCATTTGTGACCAAGATCAGCTGGGCAGTGCCTAGAAAAGGGCTGGATAACAAAACATTCACAATATTGCCAGCTCAAAGCGGGCCAACCATTGGTCAGTTCGTATGAGCTCAATTGGACAAGCCAGTTACTAGGTCGTAACTCAGACAGGCTAGAACAATTTCTGCTCGAACAATATCTTATTAAAATAGACACGAGCTTTGGCAACGTCGCACATGTGCGACGTTGCCAAAGCTCGTGTCTATTTTAATAAGATTTTTCAACATCGAAAATTAATAATCTGATAATCCTAACTCTTTCAAATCAACATATATGTAAATAACGGTAACGATTATCTACCGTACACTTGAACATTTTCGCGATATTCATTCGTACACGACATCAATATTTTGCTACTACAAGTTGGCACCGGTGACGTCACACAGTGTATTAGCACGGGAACTTCATTTCTCCCCCAACAATGGGGGGAGAAGCTGATAAAAAAATGATTTAGTAACAACCTTAGCCCGAATAAAAATAGCACAATGTGAAATCATCTTTTGTTTAAGTGTTGTAAAATTAATAACGAGGCGCAAAATATTTGGTAAAATTCGGCATAAAATGCTGGGCTTTGCGATAAAACTGCTGAATTTTGTAAAAGAAAAAATCCATTCATTTTTTTACGGAGGCACCTAGGGCTGCTGGTAAAAATTAAACCGGTTATTTGTCAAAAAAAAGCTTCACTTTCGAACAGCTCGACAGTCCGATTTCGAACTGTCGATCAGTGTGCCTCGTTTGCCAATGCGTCACCTGCACTGAGAGAAATGTATGGTAACCTCAACCATATTTTAACCATGTTTTCTATTACCCTGAGGGGACATCAATATTGTATAGTCATGGTTTCTGCCTAAAATATAGTACTGCTTATGATATTTCAGCAGTTGTGTTAATTGTGCTCATATGTTGACCGCAGCCAACAATCATACAAGCATACGTTGATTGTTCAATGCTATATAATATAGTAGGTTTTCATAAAATGGATATTTCCTTACACTATCAAAAAATAGTCATTTTTCCCCTAATTGAATGGTATGTCTACTATATGTATATAATATTTGATAAATTCAAATATTCTCAATTGAGAGTACTCCCTGTGTGATTGTTTATCATAATTTATCATTCCCTGACCTCCCGGAATGATTCCTATCGAAGAAAATATTTCGCCTGAACATGGAATCGAACCAACGACCTACCTATCTATACTACGCACGCTGCCACTATGCTACCGGGTACTTATATTATTTTGATCGTAGCTTTGGCGTAACAGATAGTAATTCCAGCTGCAATTCCGAATAGCTGTTACCTCCGATATAGGTGGAATTTTGCACAGATCGTCTTTTTGATAAATTATGTCAGTGCTTAAATGGATCTTTGGCTCAATGCAGCAAACTTTACAGCATATTGACTACATGTCATGATGCAAAGCCGTGAACTCATTTAGTATCGTGAATGTACAAAGCATTTTGATCTCAATATGTATGTTTACAAGTGCATCGTACGTTTGGAGCACGTTGAACTCATATCGCTGTACTCAAGTGTCCACAATTAATATCTGCAAATTTTACGTCATATGGAAGTCATCCAATGACGTCCAATGATTTTACGTCATATGGAAGTCATCCAATGAATTCACTGGGTTAGCATTGGTAGTAGACATGCCATGCAAGCAATATGACGGCGATATGCATGTTTGTCAGTGATGGGCGCAACACGACGGCGATATGCGTATTTCTCAGTGATACATCCTATGGCGGCGATATGCATGTTTCTAAGTGATACATTCGTTGAGCGCATTATAACGGCGACATGTATATTTTGTCAGTGATACATCCCACGAGCACAATATGATGGCGATATGCATGTTTCTCAGTGATACATTCCATGACGGCGATGTGCATGTTTTCAATGATACATTCGATGAGCGCAATATGACGGCGATATGCATATTTCTCAGTGATACATCCCATGAGCGCAATATGACGGTGATGTGCATACAAATCGAGAATGATACAAATACGCAACGCCACAAAGAAAGTTTGCACAAAGTTATTATGGCTAGGTAGGTAGCGCGCTCAGCTCTCGAATTAGAAGACGTAGGGTCAAACCGTAGGTAGGTAAAAACTTTAACTAGGCAGGATACGTTTTAATCCATTTATCATATAGGCAGGAACATAAATAAAGCATATAGATAGAAAAATCCTACCAGATTTTTTAATCAACATTTTTGGATTTTTTCTTTTTTGACGCTATGACACTCACATGAGCTCCATATGAGCACAGCATAGTTACGTCAGGCCATGCCGCTAATATGAGCTCCGTATGAGCACAGCATAGTTACGTCACGCCATGCCGCTAATATGAGCTCCGTATGAGCAATACAATTTCTTCACGCCGTGACACCCATGTGAGCCCCATATGCACTCACTTATTGTGCATATGACCCATATGAGCCTCATATGCACTCACTCATTGTGAGCAAAATTCGTGAGCCGATTTTGCTAGTCTGATGAATTAGTCACTGCATGCATATTCGCGTGAGAACAACTTTGCTTCATTTCGATGTATTATTGTGAATCATCATGTGATGCAAATATGACTTCAACGGGAGTACTCATAAGGGGTTCACAGCTGTGAGACTTTCTATGTCGTAGTGATGATGTACGTATGACGCCAATATGAGGTACATCCGTCTATCTGGGAAACTATACGGGATTTCACTATCCCCTCTTTTGCCGTGGGCGTCTTTTACAAATACCATGTACTTTGCTCTCAATGCAGCATTAGTATTTGTGTGCCGATTTTGTGATATAGCTGAATTAACCATATCGATATTGCGAAGCCTTTTACAATAGTGTATAGTAATTTCTCTCTACTCTTCGCTTATAGTTGTGTTAACCATATTATGATTGCGGTGATAATAAACTATAGGGACTTCGACTATACTCTCTTTACCATGCGCGTTTTTGGTAAATATCAGGTTGATAAAAAAGTTTTGTCGCAAAAATTTTAAAAATGTCTTTTTACGTATTGACGCAATATGACATCGAGCTATGTCGAGAATATTCTAGAATGTTTTCTACTCTTCCGCGTAACAGGATATAAAAGGGCGAGCGCGCGTTCTAGTGGACAGAAATGGCTTCGATCTCGTAGGAGCAACTTCGAGCGATCATTTTTTACGAGTGGCGGCGCGGCACAAACGCAAGCACAACTGCTAAAAATATACAGGATGCATTCAGCGAGAACGTAGTTTCTCATCGAACAGTCCAGCGTTGGTTCAATCGTTTTAAATCTGGAGACACAAGCCTTGAAGATAAGGAATGTTCCGGACGACCGTTGACCATCGATGATGAAGCATTACTCCGCTGCATCAAATAAAAACCGGAAGCAAGTACGCACGAGATAGCAAGAGAACTTGGCTGGACCCAACCGTCAATAGTCAATCACTTACACAACTTGGGATACAGGAAGGTTCCAGCTCAATGGATACCACACCGTCTCACCGAAGACAATAAGAACTGTCGCGTGACCATCTGCCAGTTTCTCCTGCTTCGCCACCATCGCAAGGAGTTTTTAGAAGATCTTATGACGGGAGATGAAAGCTGGGTCTTGTATGATAACAGAACGCATTTAGCCTACTGGCTTCCTATCGAAGAAAAACCGCCACACCAACCGAAATCTGATCGTCATTCACAAAAGGTTTTGTTGTGCTGTTTCTGGGACGCAAAGGGAATGCTGTTTCACAATTTTCTCCCTGTAGGTAAGACAATCTCCTGTACACGATACATCGAGAATCTCCAGGAATTGGTAAAAGCTATAAAAAAAACGGCCAAGACGCGCGACTGTGCACCTTCTCCACGACAACGCGAGACCCCATGTCGCAAAGGAAACCCACAAAACAATCACTGAGCTTCACTGGAATACCGTTCTTCATCCACCATACTCTCCCGACATCGCGCCATCTGACTACCATTTGTTCAGACATTTGAAGGCATATTTGAGAAACAAAACTTTCAAAAACGTCGACGTTCTCAGAAGGGATATTTCAAATTTCTTTGAGTTCCAGCCGCCACAGTTTTGGGCAAAGGGAATAAATGAGTTGCCAACTAGATGGTCGAGTGTCATAGAAACCGATGGCGAATATATTGTTGATTAGAAATGTTTTCTATAAGATATATAAATAAATAAATTATATCTAAATTATTGCGACAAAATTTTTTTATCAACCTGATACTATACACTTTTCTCTCAGTGTGATTGCTCTTTATGCCATCTCAATCGACGCTCGCCTAAAGTTTGTTTACCGATACGCGCAAACCGAGAATTACAGAGCTTCCAAATCGGCCGTTAGTTTACGAGACGCAGAGGCCGATGCCCAACACAAACGGGCATCTAGCTAGTGGGATAAAAAAAATCGCGTGCTTCAAATTGCCCCGATCTCCCTTTTACGCTGGTTACCGTGTGTTGCGCTTACATTTTAGGCTCTTCGAACCGAAAATCATTCCCTACAATCCAATTCGCCGGATGGGGTCATTCAATCATATCCTCGCCGAGCGAAACGTAAAATGGTTTAGGAATATATGAAACGAATGAAAATAAACGGATAAAAGAGAACGGAGAGACGATTGGCGCGGCTGAGCGCATCATTCGGTGGATTATCGGGCAGCGAGTGAAAAAAAAAATTGCAGGTTTTGCGGCTCGATGAGCTCTTCGGCCGCAGATGAGAGAATGATTTTTATTCTCGCATCGTCGTACAATGAACCTTTCTCTCCATTCGCCCTTCGTTTTTTGCACCGTTCCAATGAACCGACACGGATCAAAATACGTTGAAACTGCACCGAACGCGCGAGATATAAAATGAAAAATAACAACTAAATCCAGCGATGTTCAAGCGAGCCGTCCGAATACCGGATAACGAGACTTGTTTGCGGCCATCGATGCACGTTTTTGCCATTTCAGCGGGTCCGCACAAACGTGGTCCCCATGGGCAAATCGCTTCGGATTTGTTAATTTTGCATTGTAAAATTTCAATTAGACGAAAAAGCACGTTATTTGTATTATAATGATTATAGCACCAATCATTTTCCAGCAATAATTATAGAACGATACAACAGATTCTCATGATGTTGAAGTTTGCATCATTGAAATTTAACGATCCTTCCTTTTCCAATTATTATTTCTTCATTGTTATCATTATCCAAAGACTTCTTTTGCCAATTTAGGGTCGTGAATTTCTAATAAGAATACGTTGTAAGGTTTGAGGTTCTAATTGAGGTTTCCAATTGGAAAACCAAACATTAGCATAATAGAGGTACTGCTATTGAAAAACATCGGAAATTATGCACCAATCGCCATTTTCAAATGTTGAAGAGATTACGGATACATACTGTATTTCACTTCTACGTTATTATTATTTATACGTCATACTTGATGTACCCCTTGAAAAACGTATAACTGGCGTCTCACTGTAACCTAAAAGTTCTTTTGACCATGTACTTTATTCCTTTCTTTAAAAGAAATTCTAAACCAAACGGTCGAAAATGGGCGGTTACAGTGGTATACTTCCTTATGGGGTCTTCTCACTTCAGACGCTAAAAAAGACTATTTACATGCGTTTTTTGATAGGTTTGTATTATAGATAGTGATATAAAAGTTGTTACACTTAATAAATAGACTTTCGAAATACATTTTTTTAAATATTCATTTAAGCGGCTATACCAGTGTGAACGCTGAAAATTTCGGTGATTTTCGGGAATTTTTCGGAAGAAAAGTACTCAATTAAATGTTTCGGAAAATTAAGAATGTATTTGGCTATATTTGACATATATTAAATAGTTTTTTCATAGAAAAATATTGAGATCCAAGCGACTTATGCGCTGCTTTCGGAGGCGCAAAAAAAAGTTTCTCTACTGCTGACATGATTCCGGCCGATTGAGTAGCTGAAACCGAAAAAGGAAAAAATATCGTTAAACTGGAAGATATTTCTTGTACAATGACGTAGGATTTTCGAAAAATATCAAAATCTAACAAAATAGCGTAGTTATGAAAAAAAGTCTGTTTTCTTGCCTATGAAATTGTCGTTTTTTTTCAATGCCAAATCGTCAAGAGTACTCAGTTTAAATTTCAAGTCAATCGGATAATTGCTCTTTGAGTTACAATGTCAGCAAATTTGAAAAATCTCATTTCGAGAAAAACGCGCTTCAAGATTTAACTATCGACTTTTGCGAGATAAAATGATAGAGATACGGCCTTGAAATTTTTACAGGATATTCTTGAAAGTTAAACTGTCGAAAAAGGCAAAAAAAAATCGTTTTTTAAAAGTATCCTAAAAATGTCTTTAAAAAATGTAAGTCTGCGCTGTTGATGAAATCTCGGAGATGGATCATCCGGAACAAAAAAAAAATCAAACGGTTTTAGATTCAGTATGTTAATGGCTATAGCGCATATCGTACGATTTTTGATATATATGCAAAGATAACAAAATGGCGGGCATTTTGCGAAAAAACAAACAAAACGATTTTTTTCATCGTTTTTGGCATAAAAAATAGTAAATATCAAAATTTAAAAAATCCTTAATATGCGCTATACCTATAGTTGTAAGGAACATGTGGTTAAAATTTCATAAGGATCGGTTCGGTAGTTTCGAAGATTTTATCAACAAGCCGTCGGAAAACATTGTTTCGAGAAAAACGCGTTTAAAGTTTGTTTGGGTTACATAAATACATGAAATTTTTTTAAAATGTATTTCGAAAGTGTTTTTATTAAGTGTAACATCTTTTATATCAATATCTATAATATAAACCTATTAAAAAATGACATGAAAATAGCTTTTTTAGCGTCTAAAATGAGAAGACCCCTTTAAAAGAATTAATTTTCGTTGCGTTGCAAGAATGCAAAGTTCAACGTTCTCGATTCTCCTACTAGATCAGCAATAAATTTCTCTTCATTAATTGCGACGAGAACTTTTTGCCGAAATTCCATTGACAAGTATCCAATCACGGCCTCTCGATTTCCGTAGTGTGTTGAAATTTGCAATGACAATGCGCACACATTTCGCGGTTGTGTCTGACTGACGCATGCTTTTACCAGAGCCAGCGGTTTTGTCGCCAACGCGACTGTGCACTGCTCTTGTACAGCACATATGTGAGAGATTTAGAGAACGACTCGGCTCCCTCGCGTTGTTCATCCTGCCACGATCTCCCGATTATTAATGTGGCGTCGAAACGTGCCCGCCCGCCGTATATAATGTCTCAGAGTGACAGTGAGTGCACTAACACGCCAGTAGTCGCAAGAATGAATTTTTTTTTAAGTCAAAATTCGCGAGAGACCAGTGACAATCTCGTATAATATTGGGCGGGAGTCGTGGTTCATCCTCGTTTGCACGGCAGTACATTTTATTTCTCACGTTTCTTTTCTCCCAGTGAACTTTCATCCCTGTCTACGGTACAAAAGCATTAACCAGAATTGAATTCCATTCGCGTGTGGATACATTTTTTTTACGTACAATTAAAATGTGCTAAACCAAAAATAAAAGTTTTATACATTTTTCAGTGATTTTTTTTGTATTTAGTGGAGCTATGTATCACTTTCTGTCATTTGGCTGACGATAAATTTTCACAAATACTTATATTTTTTCAGCTGCTCCAAAGAGAAGCAATTTAGAGGATAAATTCATATTATTTTTCTTAAATCACTATATTTGTGTCCCAACGTACTGAAGCTAATTTCGAGCAGCTCATTACGCATGACCATAAGATTCTGAACGTTATTTATCGAATTGGCAAAAAAAATGTATTCGTAATTATTCCTCAGGATTTCTAGCGAGTTAATCTTATGAATCCTTAACCCTTCATAACTAAAGAACGTAAAAATGAAAAAAAAATGTTTAATTTATAGTAGGTTTTGATCAATAAAGAAACACGTATTATTCAGTTTTTGAAAAATTTAATCATATGACTAGTTATAAAGCAATAACGGGAGTGTGAACGACATGTTACATTGTAGGGCAACATTCCTTTATCATGTATGGAATGCTTTGAAGCAGTTGCTTTGCTTGTTGCAACACAAAGTCAGGCCACATTTTTCACGCACCGTTTGCCGTTTCGATATTTTTTCGATTTTCGCACTCGAATCTTGTAATCTCGCGATAAGTGAACTACGAACAAATTTTGAGCTAACTGACTGAATCGAGTTTGCATGAGTTGCACTAAAAAGCGATGGAACGGTTTGTAGCTATTTTCGTCGCGTGACGTTGGTTTAAGGTATTTCGTTCACAAACCCGATTATTTAACAATTAAATGATTTTCGTTTGTAATCAAGTAAAAATACATACCAGTATACTGGTAAAATTTCAAGCCAAGTTACGAAATTTTAACGAAAACTTACGACTCTAAAGATCGTCTCATTTATACAGCACTTTATGGAGATGACACGCTGGCCACATTTCTGTCACATAATTTATACACTTAATAACTCTAGATGCCTGATTTTAACTGTTCAACGCGTATAAAAAATTCTAAAGATTCCGTAACAAGGACAAAAACAGGGGCTGACCGAATGTTTGAAGAAAATATTAATGATATAACTTGGAAAAATGTGACTAACAGAAGAATTTTCGTAGCTGCAACTTGTCAAAGAAAATATAATTGTCTAAATCTACCAAAATTCACGAAATTTTTTAGTACCAGCTTATCGTTGGGTATGATAATAAACTATTACTTATTTTCATTAAGGTAGTAGTCTCGTCGCAGTGACGTTGGAAAGTTTACTCTCCGCTCAATCGATGAAAGCTTCGAAATATTGCAAAATATTTTTATAATGTAGGTTGTACATTTTATCAGGATGTAAAAACTTATAATGTAATGAAGAAAACACCTTATATAATGTTTTGAGTTCCAAAAATAACAACGTTCCCTCCATCACCTAACCCTCACTTTTGTATCAAACTATCCATTCCGGCTACTAATACGTAGACACTGCGTATACGCATATGCACATACTACTGTAGTCTACCGTGCGCGCATATCGTGGCAACGTCGCAAGTCCAGCGAATTTTTGTCGTGATATTTAGTATAAACGGAAATGGCAAATTTTAGCTGTGGACGGAATAATGGAACAAGTGCGACATAAAGGCAAATTTGCCAAATGAAAAACGATCGCCAAAAATAGAAAGGCGGTCAAAATTTTGACCCGCGCAAGAAGAGAAAACGTAAAGAACCATATAGAGGTTACGAAAAACGAAAATGTAGGACATCGTATCGTGAATCGTTGAATTTCACATCGATGAATTGACAATAAAAGTTTTTTTTATTTTTTCAACGAATTTTTTATTTTATCCATTCACTAATTTCGACCTAGCAATACACACACACACACACACACACACACACATATATGAAAAATCTGTCGCGTCTCTAGATACACTTTCTACCGATGAGGGCGCCGAACGCTTGCAGCGCTGCCAGATCGCCGGCTCTAGTCTGCTCCAGTCGCTTCGTGGCGCTAGCGTCGCTAGACATTGCTTAATTTAAATCGCTATATCTCTGGAACTAGTCGGTCAAAATTCATGATTTTTTTACCCACGTCGTCATATGTTCCTCTATAATTGAAAATGTTTAAGAAATATCTGTAGAAAAGTTTCGACGTTATTGCATGAAATGTGACATTTTCCACCGTTCCCCATAAGAACACGTGTAAATCCCTGCAATCTTTGATTGCCAATATCTCAAATACAGAACGGTGAAATTTAAAATTTTAAAATTTTGCAGGCAATCACTTAATAGTGTCTTGAATGTGGTCTCAAAATAAAAAGAAAATCTATGGAAAAACGCCTTGGCGAGACTACTTCCTTAAGTGCCTCTGTAATTTACCAATGATTCAGAAGAGCCAAGAATTGGGTCGATGGAATTGTTATGTAAAAGGTTATCACATTGCCTCACTTCGCCAGTTTTTCATATTTCCCTCTATTATTCAAAGTTCGTTTACACCGGTGATAACGTCGATTTCCAAACTGCCTCAGTTTTTTCAAAATCCTCACAAATTACAGTTATATATGCTGCTATATACGCTGCAGATGCGTTGGCGGTGCGAATTTAGTATTTCAAATGTGCTTTATACGATTTACATAAATTTCGACTGTAGTTGATTTATTGTTTTTTCCACCAAGTTATATTCGGTACGTACACATCGCTAGCTGCAATCTACTGTTCTGAACGTCAAAAACAGCCGTACGTTCGGAACCCGTTGCTCCTGTGGGAGATGTGCAAAAAAAATTGTGTGCATACCTCTTTGTATATTTCATGCATCGGGAAAACTATTTTTATCCTCCATTCCTCTTGTTGTACACCATACATGATCCTCTTACCCCAGCAACGTGGGGGAAAAAAAATTCGCTGGAAATCCCGAATTTTTCGCCCTTTAAACGAAAACTCTAATCCGTACGTTCGTTTTATAGCTCGCTTGCCGTTTTTTCAATTATTCGGATTTTCAAGGATTATATGACAAGTGGCCCAGAGAGAAACGTCAATAGATTTTATTTGAGGAAGAACTTTCCCAGCTAACGTGCGTCGCAGTTTTGCAATCGGTGCTCAGATGGAATTGGTTGTTCGCATCACCGCAGGGCATTATTTACTTGTCAATACCGTGACTCGAACAAAAAAGTATGCAATGGAAACGAAACGTTTGAGTTCAAAACGACGGAGCCTCTAGGTTTTTAAACTTGCCGTTAAGGGGGTTGGAACGTTACCCACAATCCACGATTTATAAAATAAATATATGCATTTTTCATTGTTTAAATTATACTGTCTTTATAATCGTTTTGGATTTTTTCGTCACAAAATACCAGAGATAAAAAATAGTTTCAAGCGGGATATTCATTTACAAGGATGAAAAAATCGATTTCTTTTTTTCTACATTAAACGATAGAACTATAGTGGAATATTTTTCTGAAGTTTCAAAGCGAAATTCGAAAAACTTCAAACGTTACAGCCCGTCAAAGCTGTGCCTCACCGCTCGAATTGGAAGCGGGCGTGAACGTCAAACGCGTTTTTCTCAAAACTGCTTTATCGAAATTGGCGTGCAGGATTACTCAAAAACTATAAAGCCGATTGAATTGAAACTTGGTAGAAATATTGATAATATTGGTACCTTCTACTTAACGAGAATTGTTTTTGGAAAATCGGAAATATTTTTTTAATCCACATTTTACAGAAATGTTGCGTCAAATGTTGATTTTTTTTTGTAAATACGTGTCATTTTTTTAAATTTGCATTTTATTCATTTTAATTACCGTCACACAGAAACTATATATGTTCTAACTGAAAGTATGTTTGAACTTTTTCGCAAATCAAAGTCTACGGGAAGCTAGACTGCACGCCGATTCGCAACTCCCGCGGCGACCTTGCTGTTACACTCTGCCACAGCCCCGTCGTTTTGATGATGAATTAATTAAAAAAAATTGTTTTGTATACTTAAATATACTATTAAAGTATACCTAAAGTTTGATAATTGTAGAATATTTATTTCTTAGTTTAAAAAATCCCTTAATATTGCTTATTTTTCCTGTCTAAATGTAAATCCTGCCTTAATGTATGTCATTTTGCATGCGGTTACATGGGCAAGATGTTGACGCTACGGGTGATGTAATTTTTTTGGCTATTTGGCACCAAGGTGAACCATTTTTAACAACGGATTAACGTAAATTTAAACCTTTGTAAACTTTCAGAAGAAAAAAACGTACCTTGCCCATCGAAAACCGTACATATTTAATATTGTAACATCAAGGTTTGATAAAAGATTACGAATCTTGACTGGCGAATGAAGAGCACTGCTGGCAACCTCAATGTCCGAGTGGCGTATTTCGGCAACACTTAATATTAACTAATGGTAATACTAAATAATCTCATGACATAAATATGAATAAGCATCATTACGAATGACGCAAAAATGCATTCTGAGTTGTATAAAATATTCTCTGACGCACTTTTTTCACAATAATCATCGATAATGTAATACTTTTTCAAGTTGATAGTAACACAAAATTTTTTCCTTCCACGGAATAAACATATAAAAACGCATAATCGTGCCGTTTAATTATCCGTTTAATGAAAAATTAGCATCTAAAGAATAAATCTATACCTCGTATCCACTTTTGAGGTTTAGTGAAAAAAGAATCACAAACCGCTATTTGACTCACAAGGGGCATCAATTAAGTGTCCGCCTTCGATTTTGTTGAAACTCCTATAGGTGATGAAGCATTAAAAACTATTAGACGCGTATTTGTTTTCATCGGCGGAAAAACGGTTTTGAGGTGGGAAACCACCCTACAAAGAAAGGCGTCTCAACCTTTGATTCAATTTTTGTCAATACTTCTATATTGGATTTTTCGTCGCTTCATATTTGAAGAATTTTGGTTTTTGCTTCAATCAGATCGGTGGGCTGCTTCTGAGTGAAACTGCAAAACCACCCCTCGACGCGCCTTTCTTTGATGGGTGGTTTCCCCCATTGAAACCGTTTACCCACCGTCAAAAAAATACGTGTCTAATAGCTTTCAATGCTTTATCACATGTAAGAGTTTCACCAAAATCGAAGGCTGACACTTAAGGGGTCTTCCCACTTCAGACGCTAAAAAGAAGGTTCTTTTCATGATCTTTCAAAATAGGTTTATATTATAGGTATTGATATAAAAGTTGTTACACTTAATAAATACACTGCCGAAATACATTATTTAAAAAATTACTCATTTAAGTCACTATTTATAGACGAAAATGGTAGTTAAAAAAATGTCCTAAAAAATTGTTGGTCTGCGCTGTTGATGAAATCTCGGAGATGGATTATCCGAAACAAAAAATCAAACGGTTTTAGATTCAGTATGTAAATCGCTATACCGCATATCATACGAATTTTGATATAGGCAAAAATAACAAAATAGCGGACATTTTCCGGAAAAACAAAAAAACGTGATTTTTCACCGTTTCTGGTTAGTAAAAAAATAGTAAATATCAATATCATAGTATATATCAGGCAAAAAAAATAGTAAACATCAACATTTAAAAAAATCCTTGATATGCGCTATAGCTATAGCTGTAATGAATATGTGGTTAAAATTCCATAAGGATCGGTTCAGTATTTTCAAAGATTTTATCAACCAGTCGTTGAAAAACGTTGTTTCGAGAAAAACACGTTTAAAGTCTATTTGTGTTACATAAATACATTTTTTTAAATTTCAATGTATTTCGAAAGTGTATTTATTAAATGTCACAACTTTTACATCAATATCTACAATATAAACCTATTTAAAAAATTCATGAAAATAGCCCTTTTTAAGCGTCTAAAGTGAGAAGATCCCTTAAGTGACGTTCCTTGTCAGCTAAACCGCTCCAACCCAAACAAACCCAAACAAAATTCTCGTTGATCCTTTTTTGTGCCAAAAATATTCCAATCACAATTCGTCCCACGCGAACATTCGAAAACTATATCATCGGCCTTTACGATTATTTCAACAATAATATATCCTGCAATATTTCGTCCATCGATTAAACCAAAATGTTGAGTTCGCCGGTTCAATACGTTCAAGCCATTCAAAAACGCCGACGATCTACAAATTGAAAAATAAAAATGCCAATTTCAAGTACCTAAAATTTGAGTTTCCCTCCAAAATTTTAGCTATAATATTTTCCCACCTTATCCCTATCAGTGCTCTCAACCTCCACGTCAACCCTCAGCACTCAAGACTTTACTCGAGTAGGCGTTCGGCGAGTTAAAACTCCGCTGAAAAAGATGGCCGGAACACGACGGAACGTTGCGTGCACGAAAACCGTTTTTCAGCCCGACCAACAAGAAGATGGGTGTTTTTCAGCAATATGTAATTATTCGAACATTTCTCTGCCTCATATACCTTCTTTTTTCCGTACAATCATACAACGAGCGAGTTCGAGTAAAATTTTGACGAGGAATATGAAGCAGGTAATGGATTCGAAGAGCGCGAGCCGTTTCGATTTATTTCTGCTGTTCCCGCTGCGCACGAAGCCGCAGTGATGCTTTGTTTTTTGGCCAAATATCCTTGCAATGTCGAGGTGTACATTCATACATATGTGCCGGCTATCGATGCTCCGAAAATGTCCTCCTGTTTCGGTGCATATCGCCATCAAATGGAATGACATATTCGATTTCAGTGTCTCGCACAGTGCCCATCACCATCAATCGACTGGGCAGTTACACCTACACAATACCGTACACATATGCATTACATACGCTTTCACAATGTGCTACCTTCCAAAAGGGCGTAACTCTCATCGTATTAATTCTCCTACAGTGCCAATTAAGCCTTTCTCCGTGTTGGCCCACACGCCACATCCGCATATGTAAATACACCGGACAAATACGTGTATCCGCAAATGCCCTGGACCGAGGGTGAAGCCAGATCCTACGATTATATATTTCATTTGCGGTAACCCCGTGTTCTTTGCAGCTATTTGTACGTTAGCTTTGACGGACCTACAGAGATTCCGTTTTCACTCGTTCCATCCGTTCAACCGCGCGAGCGAACATTTTGACAAGATCCGATGGGTCTGTATGTCAACCCGTATACAAGCCAGAGGGTGCAAAAGGGACGTGGGAGTGGGCGATCTGATTTCTCGATGTTCCGACAGATCCATACACGGAGATTGATGATCATCATAATTATGTATGTATGTACGCCTATAAGAGCGTCATTTTCGACGATACACGTATGTGTTTTTTTTTTCGTCGCATACAGACCGGTACATGAGCGTGTATGTATACGTACACGGTGGGTACTTCCAGTCATGGGACTCGAGTGTTCCTCGACTGTGGTGCCGTTCTACTCGACCAAACCCCCGGGACGTATCACTCTGGATTAACGTCCCGAAGCAAGATTGATCGTGACGTAGCTATGTACAGTCACGTATGTACGTATACGCACGAGCCGTCCAGGTTCCCGCGTGAGGCACAGCCTCTGGGCAAAATAGCACACCGGACGTAGCGAAGCTCGTAGGCGAAGGGAATGTGGGTACAAGCTCCACTGCACTCACTCGCTTTCGTTCAAAAATTCACGAGGCGTTTTTCCACCCCGCACTGTCTACCTCTCTCTCTCGCTCTTTCGTTCTCTCTAGCTCGCTCATCCTTCGTTTCCCTCGCCCTCCCTCGTCCCAACACGTTTTTCTATCCACTTTTTTCTACGTCTATTCACTTTACTGCCTTTTGCCCCCACTCAGTTTTTTTTCTTCGTCTCCTTTCTCCCTCCCTCATCCGGAAAATTGAAATACTCTCGAGAAGCCAACCCTTATTTGGTTCGTACGGTGTGGGTGTATGTGGGGGTGTATGTGGGGGTGTATATACGACAATGCCAGCCATTGTGTGGCCCATCCCTATAGAAGTTTCGGAAGAACCACAGCTTGAAATATACATCACGACTATACACGTTATAGGGGCTGCAGAGAATCTCTATGCCTTGTTTCATCTCATCCGTTCTTCTTACCACCCTCGAGTCTCTCATCCCCCATTTTCTCCCCGGAAAGTTCATCGCGGAATCTTTTCCCTCTCGTATTAGGGGATTTCTCGCAGGGGCTTCTGTTCTTTCGTGTTCCTTCCCTCTGTAATGCGGAGGAACAGGAACACACCCCTCCTGACGCCTACCCTATTCGCACCCATAGACTCAGGGTTGAAAAAATCAGGTCTTCGTGATACACTCCCCTTTTTTCACGACAAAAACGCGATTCTCTTCACTGTGAGGTGGATGAAATTTCATTTTTATATGGAAAAGAAATGAGGTTTTCTGATGGGATAGACACGTTGTGGAGCTTCGAAGAGAGATTTGGGTACAGGTTTCGAAATCCTGTGTGTGTTGGTTGGTTGACAAAATTCGCGGCTTCATATTTTGATGAGGATGATAGCTATTGATTAAGACAGAGAGAAAGAGACGTTTTTGGGGCACTTTTTTATGATTCTCCCATCACGTGAAACGAGTCTCTTTTTTGGTGAAGACTGTAGGTACGGGGTTTGATGGTCTCTTCCTTCTATTGCGCGCCGATCTTCAGCATTCACACAAACCGTTTGGATTTAAATACGAACGTCATCAATCTCTGAGAATGGGGTGTTTAGGATCGCTCGGGGGCACTATAGTTGGAAACAACGCCCCCGGCGTATTATTTCGCAGGGGTGGTACGTTTAAATTGGATTCCCACATTTCATCGAATCCCGGTGGTGTACAGGCACGTGTATATAGAAGGCCCCGCGGAGATGGATTCCATGGCCGCATCATCCTTTTTCTTCGACCTAACCTCACGCGGCCTTTCGGTATCGCGAACGTAAGAAGCACACGTATACCTGTACACGTGTGTACGGGCGGAGTAACGCGGGAAATAGCGGTACTAAATCAACCCCTCGGACGAAAAAAGGAGTCCAGACTACAGAAATTTCATTTTGCTGTCCAATGTCGTCGCGCGATATCGCTGTAAAAACTTTTCCCTGTAAAATGGACTCGCATCGAGAATATAAGAAGAAAAACCTTTCGCAATATCTCTTAATTTATATTGCAAGCGTTGAGCGTAAAACATAAATTCTTCCAGTACTTTTTGCGCTCAGACTGAGCACAGATTTATTAGATTTACAAGAATGATCTTCGCGTCGGATGAAAACTGTGCTTCACCGAGCACAATATACTTTGTTTGATTATGATAAATGTTGCTCAACCCAGACGAACCGTATTTGAATCGAGTGAAGAGATGATTCTCGGGTGGAAGAGCGAACAACGCTGCAAAGCTTATCGCGACAAATTTCGCGTATTCTGCAAATTTGCTCAAGACTGACACTAATAAAGAGAAAGAGTTTGGTGCGGTAAAAACGCTCGACGCTGCTATCGGATCCCACACTGTTAGGGGGTTATCTGAGTTGTAAAAGTCGAAAAATCACTTTATTCAAAATTAATATATTTCGACAGTATATTATTTTATAAATAATCCCTGAAATGTTCAAGGTGATCGGATCAAAATTGACAGATTTATAGGCTGAGGCCCGTCGGAATGCTCGGAGCGTCGTTCGAAAGTTTAAACGCTTTTTTCTCGAAATGACGTTTTTAATGTCAGTGAGCAAAATATCTTAAAAGTACTGCATCGGTCTTTCAAAAAATGTTGGGTCTTTTTCTAGATGTAAAAATATAGTATTCGATCATGGGATTTTTTGCGATTTTATAAACGAAAAATGCCAATTTTTCGTAAAAATCAAGACCCTCATTTAAACACGTGCATTTTTTTTTAATTTTATATTTCGTAAATTCCATCGTTTAATCACAGGTTTAACTGACATACTATCGAAATATGTCTAATTTTTTCATCCCAGGTAACCTGGTTCAAAAGGGTTCACCGCAAAATACGTTTTCGGGAGATGCTTCCCGGACATCGGCAGTAACTTAATTACCATTAAATATTTTTACACAGAAAAATTACCGAGTGTTCTTCAGATGATACTTTTTCGATTACAGGGAAACTTCAGTTATACGTTTTTCAAGAGGTACATAAAATATCACGTGTAACTGAAATAACGTAGAAGTGAAATACAGCATGTATACGAAACTTTTTAACATTTGAAAATGGTGTTCGGTGCATAATTCGCGATGTTTTCAATAGCAGTTGTGTTAATATTTGGTTTTCCAATTGAAAATTTGATGGGTAATAATTGAGCAATAAGTTTTCGAATTTCCGTGTTGAACTTTTATATAATGCAAGTTTGTCACACTAACCTTTGTCGTTATAGACTAGTAAATAACAGACAGGTTCGTATTAATAAGAGATATGTAATCACTGTACATGCATACATAGTCGAGGTCAGAAACATCAAAACATCAAAACGCAGTCACATGAAATTTTCTCCGGCGAGAGAATATCACGTCCGATTAACATATACCTGAGAAAAAACGAACTTTGAAACCGACGCTGGGGAATAAAATTAATAACGTATAAGAAAAAACGTAGAAATGAAATTTATACCCATTTTTATTAACGGAATCTGCCCGGGCTAGAGAAATTTGACGTATAAATGCTAAAATCCTATAAGTGTAAAACGTATAAACGAGGTTTCACTGTACTTCATCTTGTAGAAATTGATCATCGCGATTTTCTAGAAAAAAAAACACCAAAATCAGGTGTTTTCGACTGTTACAACAAGGCAAACCAGTTAAACAAGAATATTCATGTCCATCTATTAATGTTATTCTGAAAAGGAGCCTAAAGATCTTAAGACGAAATGACACCTCATCGCGGTCGGTATGGTAGAACAATTATAGATACCCAAACATCTCTGAAACGGCTCTTCAGATCCCGTCGAAACTTTGCCAAACGACGTCAAATAGATAGACGAACAGCTGTCTGCCCCTCAAATTTTCTGAATTTGAGAAAAAAACGTAGATTGGCTTATCAGACGGTCCTTTTCAGGTGCGCGAAAGAAATAGCAGGTTTAGTAATTAGATCGAGTTCCATGAATCGATGATCAAAATATCGAACATCAAAATATCGATCAATCTTGACGTTTTTGACTCATCATTACAATCTTCAGAAACGGCAAAATACATAAATACATCCTGAGCCTCCCCTTCACCGAGTTCAGTCTTCCCGATACCTTCGAATTTCAAATCCGTCGACAAATCATCTTTTTCCTAGACACGTACATTCCGTTTGATGACAATACTCGCTGCTCGACTCACGACGAACCTCATTCGATTCGACTAGAAGTGAGTGAGGAAACTTGATTGGAAAGCTCGTCATGGCAGATGTCAGAAAAGTATTCCACAAATGCGTAAAAAAACAGTGACATCAGTGTTGTTACTCGTTGCGGTTCCGATGCGGTGTCGTTACCGGAGAATGCTTTCGCGAGGATAGGTCTACGCGTTGTACTGTGGCGGCACGTACTTTTGTGGCACAGCCCGCAGGGGTTAGAGGAATTCGTCGGTTAATTTAGGTGTTGTGTTTCCTGAGGGGGTCTTCGTCGTCGACGCGGAACCCGCACCGGTTTCCGACACTCTTCCCGTCACGCCAGCTCCGTACCCACCGCCACTCGCCCAGCAGCCTCTTGGACCGAGGATCCGCGCCTGCTCTTCGTCTTTCCGCTACTGCACCGAGAGAAAAATATTGCCACTGCAGACAGCGCAGAGTGATTACAGTCAGTGTAACAAAAACGTTGTACAGCCTGGCAGCCTGGCAGACTTTTCGTTCAGAGGGTAGAAAAGTAACCGCACTCTCTCTCTCTCTCTCTCTCTCTCTCTCTCTCTCTCTCTCTCTCTGCCTCTCTCTTTTTTTCCTCTTTTTCTTTTGCTCTTTGTTTCGTGCGAAAAATCAATGGCTTCCAAGATACCACATTCCATGGCGAAGCGATTCGCCGCTGGAGCAAAGACTTCCGCCTTTTCCACCCTGCTTTTATGTATTTTGTGCTTTCTTTTTATCGTCGTACTTTTCTCGGTGGGGATACAATCTGGGGAGAATTCCGCGGAGGACATCAATGCTTCTAGCGTGGGTCCCGAGCTTGATCTATGGGGTGTTGACCTTTCGGAATTTCTTTCATTGTTGGTGTTTATCTACCGATAAAAAGTATATGGATGTGCCGATTCTGTACACAGGTATGGAGAACCTTCCTCGTAGGCATATCTTCGTTATGGTCGTACCATGATAAAATCTGACCGGTTCTCGATAAAATTATAAAACGATACGTTAAAATGGTTTTTCGTAAGCAGGAAAATTGATAAAAATGTTGCGGGATGTTCTTGCTTGGAGATTAGAGAATACGCGGAAATTACTCGATTGACGATTTTGAAGTTTGCATCGATGTAAAACCGAACATCTTTGCGGATACTTTGGGTTATGAAACTCATCAAACATTTTTACGCATGGTTATGACAGATTTGCGACCCCTATCTGCAAAAAAGATTTTGGATGATAATACAAATAGATAATGGAAAGAATCTTGTTTAATCATTCCATCCCATTGATACTGCTTTAAATTTCAACGGCACGTTGATTCATTTATACATGCGTTTATGAATAAAGCACAGTCGAACTTTTATTTTTCGAATTAAATTCGTACTCTTCGGCTCGGTAGATTGAAATAACAATGAACGTAAAAAATGTCAACAAAAAATTTCAACGCATTTATTATTTCTACGGTTGTTCTGAGCTTGCGTGCAAAATTTCAGCTCGGTCCATTAAATCGTCGAAGGATTGTAATATTTTTAATTTGCAGTGGTTTTGTACGTTTACTTGTGGGCGGTGTTCTATTTACAGATATAAAACGAAAACAGCACAATGAAGAATTATACAGAACGGTGCAATGCATGTGTATCGTGTGGATAATGCATGCACCAGAGAAACTTTTTGAAAAATATGATCGTCATACACTGTTTGACTGTAGAGGAATTTGTTATAACGTACTGAAATTCTGCTTATTTTTTCGATCGGCTCACTCATGCATCCTTACCGAACTATGCCACAACGTTGTAACCTAATAAAGTTAAATACTATCACATACTCCCGTGCAGACATTGTCCCAGTGACCCAATTCGATTCCCACATTTGTCCCCACACCCTGATAGGGATGGAATGGGTCATCGTTTGGTATCCCTATACTAAAACGTCATGCTCGTATATTGGATTCTAATCGAGATTCTTCATTGGAATCCACTGTAAGAATTTGAATCCTAAAGGACTCCCACGTTATCGAACAAAATCCGATACGATTCTCGATAGATCCTATCGCATTCTGTAAGTTGAATCTTCTGAACAAAATATATAGATATACAAAAAGTGGATCTTAAAAAAGTATAAATCTTATCTCAAAAATGTACAAGTCGCTTCAAAAAGTATAGGGGAGACCCGGGCATAGCGAACAGCCCAGGCAAAGCGAATACCCCCACGCGCAAGCGCTTGCGCGTGGGGGTATTCGCTTTGCCTGGGCTGTTCACTATGCCCATGTCTCCCTTGACTCCTCAATCGATTTGAATCACATCTCTGAACTTCCACTGTAATTATCGTCTGTTATTTATTTCACTGTACTTTGGTATAATACCAGCACACACGTACACGGCCACGAAGCGTACAGGTCATATTTCAACAGACGAGTTTTTTCTCGTACCTTTTCACATATTTCCGAATCGAACGTGGTAAGAATTCTCAAATGGCGTTCATCAGGGAACAGTGCAGATTCCAATTGGATCTCAATGAGGATCCGAATGGATCTCCTGTGTGCGGTGTCCCTAGTAAATCCCTATAGAGATGTCGGGGCATCTTGAGACTCCCCAACAAATTTGTGCTTGGGATCACGGGAGTATACATTTTTTGGGAGGTCCAACAAATTCTGGTTGAGAATTTCAAATGAAAAATTCTCAAACGACATCAAGCGGGAAAAAGCGCGGAATCTTCTTAAATTCCAATGTGGACTCCCGACGTGCGGCGGCCCTAACGAATCCCAATAGGGATGTGGCAGACCAGCAATGAGAAAAATAATTTTCATAGGGAATTTGCGACTCGATCTCCAAACTATGATCCTTATAAGCAATTTTCCGGTTACTTTCGCTTGGGCTCGTATCTCCCATGCATCCTTAATTAAAAATATTACTAAGTCGACTGCCTTTGTGCGTACAGAAAAAAAAGATTTGCCGTTAATCGAAAATTGACTTGCCTGGTTTATTACAGATCATCTTAATTACTTAACTTGTCCAGACTTAAGGCAGAACGAGCGCACGCTCTTGATATCTATATATTTTTTCAAATTTTTCACCAGACGTTGTTCATACCATTATGTATGTTTGAGTGAAACTTCAGAACAGTCGACTATTTAGATTGGCAGATAATGGGTTTTAAAATTGCAACTGTTAACACTGCAGGGTCTGCGTTGGCCGAAAGTCAGGTCACTTAATTCGTCGTACCATTCGATCGTGTTTATAAATTTTGAAAAAAAAAATATTTTTAGATAGTGAACTGGTTAGGGAGAGAGTGAAAGAAGTTTGGATTGCCTTTACCGTGCAGTTTTGCTAAAAACATTCAGTGAAGACAGAATAATCATCCATAGAAAATATTTGTACCCTATAATAAGAAAACATATGGCAATACCGCAGAACAGTACTGTTCAATATTTCGAGAAAAAAATCATCGTGGTCCTAAAGTTAAGATCTTCCATCATAAAAAAAATATGCACTATAAATATTAATATTTCATGTTGTTTATGTTTGCTTAATTAACTCTTTGAAGCATACATTTGTCGTTACGTGCAATTGACTTGAAATTTTGTACTCGGGGGTTTCCGGGGTCGCTGATTACGAATCTGTACTCAAAATTCGGAAATTCAAGATGGCGGATCCAATATGGCGGACCATAAATGCGAAACGTCGTTTGATGATTGCGTAAGCTGGTACTCGGGGGTTTTCGGGAACGCTGTTACATGAAATAAGCTCAAAAAAAATAGATCATAAAATTTGGAAAAAATCCTATAGTTTTTTACATTTACAGCCGCCATATTGGATCCGCCATTTTCAGTTTGACGGTTTAGACTTCGGGTTCGTATTCAGTGGATCAAAAACTAAGTTTTTACCTATTTTCGGTTATGGTTTACCTGCTAGATTAGTCGTAATCACATGTATGATGTATAAAGCTCGTTTGTTTGCACTTTCGTTATTGAAGACACCCGCTACGTGAAATATAAAAATCCAGTAGGTATGTTTTAATAGTTATTGAAGTCCTAGGAACCTTGAAACCCATTTACAACCGCCATATTTAATTTAAAAAACACTTTTGAATCGTCAAAATCTGAATTGAATTAGGTGTAACCCCAGTGTCACACTATGCCGCAAAGGGTTAACAAATATAAGTATTAGTTAATACCGGACTAATTAAAAAATTTGTTCAATTAAAAATGACCTCCAAATGAACATTTGTGTTGCAGTAAACTTACGTCATTTGATACGTGGAATGATGCGGTGTTGCCATATGTCTTATTATAGGGGACAAATATTTTTTGCGGAAATGTATTCTGTCTAAATTTCAATGCAGACCCTGCAGTGTTTAAAGTTGCAATTTTAAAACCAATTATCTCCCAATCTAAATAGTCGACTATTCTGAAATTTCACTCAAACATGCACAATGATATGAACACTGTCTGGTTAAAATTTGAACAAAATATACAGAAATCAAGAGCGTGAGCTCGTTCTACCTTAACCAACAATTGTTACAACGTTACTCCGCACGGCATTTTGATTTTCTCGCAGTCGTCCTTTCCACATAAACCCACCCGTGGTTCTATGGCCGTCCATATTTTCCGTTTCCTCTTTCAACACGAAAGCAATGCGTCTATGTCGTGTACACTTTGGCTTCGACTTTGCGTGCGTGTTCGGTAAGTACTCGGGTACGTCTTAACGCGATTTTCCGGCTTTCTGCGCCCTCGTTGCAGAACTATATTTGCTCCGGGGCTTTTAGGACCCCCCTCCAATTCGGGCGTGTTCAGCCTTAAGAGGGTTGGCGACGAGATGAAGGAAGAAAGGAAGAGTGAGAAAGAGAGAGGCAGATAAACTTTTAGCGTCGGTGACTCCGATCGGCGTACAAATGCGTTGTGTGCCTGTTCTGTCCTGTATTCAGCACGATACACGTTGGAGCTACGTTTGAGAGAGTCGCCACCCTCGATCGTTTTTTTCCCATTCTTGCTTCTACCCTCGTACATTTTCTCGAATCCCGCGGAAGTAAACTCGCCGTTTCCACTTGGCCCAACATATCCACTTAGTCGTGCTTTTCAATATTGTACGGAAAATATATATTAACGCATGAATGATCACAGAATTATCGATGTAAAAGTTCACTCACAGAAAAAAAATCCGAGATGTCCCGAAGACCCGGACTATGAATATTTTACACAATCTGACTTCGAATTTCAACTCCTTTTCTCCTCGCTATTCGCCAATCGTTCTCGGTCTCTCGATGTCACTTGTTCACTGAAATCGGGTGTTCAAAAATCATTCTACCGTAAATCAGTCAAAATCGAAGTATCAAGGATAACAATTGGGGGCCAATGCAGATCCATATGTTTCGCGCTCTTCTTATGGGGTGTGCATAACCTTGAAGTTAAAAAAACAGATCGATTTTCAATATTTTTTTTCGTCTCAGGTATTGGGATGATGATGTCGATCTTTCGCACATAGATAGCATATAGTCTCGACATGTCACCGTTTTTTTTTTATTGTAAAATATATATAAACAACATAATCATTGTTATATATCAGGGCTGTAGCCTCGGTACGGCTAGGCCGCGTACATGATTCCGGTAAGTGGATTCATCTAAAGTCAAAAATGGAAAAATATACTTTTAGTATAATGGTAAGGCTAAAAACTCACCGGATCCATTTTCGAAATTTAAAAAATGGTATAAATTGCACTGCTTTTAAAGAAACGGTCGATTTTCGACAAAATATAACGACTTTAAACGTTTATTATTAACAAACGGACGAACACATGAAAAAATCACCCGGTCAGTCGATTGAATATGTTATAAAAGATGTCCAATCCAAATTTGAAGTAAATGAGACGATTAGATTTTGAGATATGACGTACGCCAAATTGCAAAGTATACTTTCGAGATAAACGCAAGAGAAGAAAACGCACTCAATCCACTTTTTCCGTATACGATTTTCGTATAAATGTTTAGGCCTGCTCAATATCTTCGGTGGTTCTTTATGGTTTCGGGTACGGGCAATACGAATAGGACATTTATTTTGTTCTACAATCGTTTTTTTCCCGTTATAAACAATTTAATTGTTATAATGACGATTGTGACGAAAAAAGTGCATTTTGTTAGAAAAAGTTTGAAATAAAATATGTTTTTTTTTTAATCGACAGTAAAAAATGTCTTTAATTTTTTTTACTAGCTCCCTTAGTAATGGAGATTTGAGCAAGGAACATTTTTTTGGGAAAGACGGAACGATGATTGGGAGGGACGAAACGATGAGTGAGAGGCGATGCGATTAATTTTCGTCGCTTATATCACCATTACTAATAGAGCTAGTAAAACAATTAAACACCTTTTATTAAAAATTTCTATCTATGAAATGCGCTCTTTCGTCTCAATTGTTGTTTGAAAAATTTAATCGTAAGAAAGTGCCTTGGTGTATGGACTACTTGCTTGACATAAAATCACAATTATTTTTCGTACCGTCAATCTGCAATTCCTACACCGTATAGCAATCAAACAGCCTTATTGGACAAAGTCATATCAATGCCCTCAGAAACCATACAATTCACCGCGCAGCGCTAGAGCCGTACCGCAACGGGACGTTCTGACCTGTTCCACTAAAATCGTCATAACTCGGTCAATTTTTGGAATGTTTACAAAATCTTTGAACCAAATCAAAGTCAAGACTGTACGGAATATGAAAATCAAACAAACCAAAAATTGATTTTTTTTATTCCAAGATTAGCATATCCCGTAAGGTCTTGTAGAAATGCTACCATCGCAACAAAAATAGTATGTCTATTTCGTTTTTTTTCGAAGCCGATATGGAAGATTTTGGTAAGATCTACTGACCCAGTGAAGAATTATAATGCTTTCAACATGCAGTACTTTTGCATGTGTTCTTCAAGGTAGTTTTACTATCACAAATGATGGAAATAAGTTAATGACTGTTTCAAAATGGTCTTATACGTATATCTTATGTCTGAACGAAACCTTCGGCAACATTCCACAATGATTTGCGACTTAAGGTAGTTCCTCTGCGAAAATCTCCACCAAAAGTTTACATACCATGTTCATGTTTAAAAGATTGATAATTGGTTTCAATAGTAATAAATAAAATTAAAAACTAGGCAATATTGACTCGGTACTAGTAGATAATACGATGGATATCATTTATTGCCGTAAAATATATTTTATATTGTGTTTTTGATCTACCATTGCCAGTAAACTTTTTGCCGGGACTGTCCAGGCTTTGCCAGGCTTTGCACCAAAATTGTGAGGGCTTTTCATGGTTATATCTTGGAAACTAGATGGTGAATCATTCTCATTTTTTTCACATTATTCGTGATATCTTACTCTAGCTTATCCTCGTTTTTTATCAATTTCTTAATTTTAGTTTTGACGGTAAAATTAATGATGCTCTGTTTGCCAATCATAACGCATTTGTTGCGTGTAAACCAAGCCAACTTTAAGTGTAAATATCTCAGGTTTGGGGTGGTCAAACTTATTCAAATTGCACAGATGTTTGGATAATGTATTGAATACCATATATGTCAAATTTCAACCGTTTCTTAATTCAACTCTTCTGTGGAGGTACTACCTTAACTACGACATACTGAATTTCAGTCCACCCGCCCACATCCTATAAATTTCCATCTAAAAAAAAACATTTGAAATTCCAATACTCCAAAACATTCCTTACTCAGCTTCACAGCATGACGTTTCTGCATGACATTACCCATAATTCCATCAATTACTAACCAGTAATGAAACATTAACGGATGCATTATTCAACAAAGCAGTGATGCCGTAAGGATCTCTCGCCTGCGTGAACCCGTGTCAATTTTCATCTCAACCTCGCTAGTCCCGACGAGAACCCGTGAGTGCTACCGGAGTATCCTAAATACTCATACGTATATGCCACAATGTCGCAGGAACTCGTCAATCTATACATACTTATGTATATTTACGCGCAATACATACTTCGTTGGAAAACGTATAGGTATTACGTCAGGCAAAGAATTATGTGCTGCAGTGTGCGAGAGTTCGCGGCTTCCTAATGACTCGGGGCTGTCTGATGCTTGGTAAGCGAACAGCACATGGCATAACGTGGCGACGGCTGCTACTACTGCCGCCACTGTCGTTGCAGCTGTAACTCGACGTCTTGGATTAAACACGTGGAAAGCTGTGCGCGATTCCCGTCTCAGTGTCTTATATATATATATATATATTTATATGTATATGTATAGGCACACACCCACGCATGTGTGAGTGTCCGTGTGCAGACGAAAGGTAGCTTCGTGCATGAACTCCTACCACCCATGCTGCTGAGTACACACACACACACACACACACACAAGCACGCACGTGTGTGTGTGTGTGTATGTCGTTCTCTTGCGTCTCTTTCTCTTTGTTCTCATGTCCGCCTTAATGCGGTCGCGTAATTGCGGAGTCGTGTTTTCACGAGACACCCGGGTTCCCTGACGTCTCTGATGCTCCGAGCACTGCGCCTCCGCATTCGCCAAAGTCTTCGTGGTCGATATTGTACCCCGATGGTTTATGGCATCGTTTATATACATTCGTATACGTCTATCCGTACGCGGGAACGAAGAGAGAGGTGTCGAGACCCATCCAATCACAGTGCAGCATCAGAAACGTAGAGTTAACTATCCTTTATTGCGCGGCATACAGGGTACGGGGCGGTTTTGGGAAAGGATGTCCTGTTTCCTCAAAGCTCTGCTGATTCAACCTCGTTGCTCATGATCAGGTACTTTATCTCTTTCGCTAAGCGGATCTTTCGATGAATCCGTTTGCGCAGCTCCGAGACATTTGCCAGAATACGCGTGTTCCAATTTTTGAGGGGTTGAGGGTTGAGGTGTCAGGGTTTTTTTTTCAGTGGTTGGTACTTTGGTTTTACTATAAAGACACTTTACTCGTATAATCGTGAAGGTAGCGATCGTTGATCCGATTCTCTCCTTCAACGGGAAAAAATCATTCACCGGCCGTCAAATGAGCGACTTGAGATCACTGTCGAGATGAAGTAGTGCAAAGATATACCTCATTCCAGAGACCCCATTCATATTTTTATCGATACCGAATTTCAATTCCGTTTCATCTCCGTTTTCATTTCCGCTCCGCTGGTATAACGAATTCCATTAGAAGAGTTATATTCTCGCGAAAAATATTATCGATAGCTGGGACTTAAAAAAAACAGCTTGAAACTACCCCGGTAGATGGTAGGTACCTATAAGTTGCTTGGTCTAACTAGAAAATTATCGGCAGGAGAAAAATGACGAGCGAGCGATTCGAAACCTTATTCCGCAAGTCAGCCTCTAAGCTTGAAAATGGTACCAGGAATGCTGGGCAACCTACATTCATTTGCGAAAAAGGATAACCAGCGCAATACCGTAGTTGCCGAAAATAGAATGCGGTTCAAGTTAGAGTTCATAGACTGAAAAAAAATTCGTTTTTCCATCCAAAATTCAGTTGGTTTAACAAAGTTGTATCTTTAAATACGTTCAATTTGATTTTTGATTGGCATAAGAAAACAGGATAGTTGGGCAGTAACTAAAGATACATTTAAACTATCTGCTTATTTACCATGTCTGAGCAACTTTTAAAACAACAAAATTTCGAGACAACAAAATGCATTTTGCACATTCAACGATTCTTTTTTCTCAGTGTAGTATGTTGCCAGTGTTTGGGTGGATATGGTTTAAAAGATCCTCTTCCGATCGGCCTTCGACAGATCTATTCGAAACTAAAAGGATGCAAGACCGACGACTATATCGACGATCAGAGAATTTTTACGGGGAATTCCGAAAACGGGGTTAAGGGGTTATACCAATGTGAACGCTGAAAATTTGGTTGATTTTCGGGAGTTTTTTGGAAGAAAAATACTGAATTAAATGTTTCGGAAAATTAAGAATATATTTGGCTATATTTGACCTGTATTACGTAATTTTTCCATAGAAAATATTGAGATCCAAGCGACTTGTGCACTGCCTTCGGAGGCGCCAAAAAAAACGTTCCTCCACTGCTGACATGATCCCGACCGATTGAGTAGCTGAAACCGAAAAAGGAAAAATTTTAAACTGGATGTCCTGTACAATGACGTAGGGTTTTCGAAAAATATCAAAACCTAACAAAATGGCGTAGCTATGAAAAAAGTCTGTTTTCTTGTCTATAAAATGGTCGTTTTTTTCAATGCCAAATCGTCAATTTTCATCCAATGAAAAATATCCTACGTCATTGTAGAGTAACTATATTCAAGAGTACTCAGTTAAAATTTTAAGTCAATCGGATAATGGCTCTTTGAGTGACAATGTCAGCAAATTTGAAAAATCTCGTTTCGAGAAAAACGCGTTTAAAGATTTAACTATCGACTTTTGCAAGATAAAATGATTAAAGATACGGCCTTGAAAATCTTACAGGATATTCTTGAAAGTATAAACTGTCGAAAAAGGCAAAAAAATCGATTTTTTTAAACTGTCACACTGGTATAGCCCCTTACGTATGTTTTCTCTTAAACCTTCTCTTCGATCAGCAAGTTCATTCCCTCGATTAAAAAATCTATCTACGGACAATACGAGACGGAGACGCCTCTTGGTCTACTCATCTGACATCGACCATTGGACTAAAAAAAATCCGTTTCAAGAGAGAGAGAGAGAGAGAGAAAACAGATGGAACAAAAAAAAACTAAAAAGACAACCAATTGAAATTTACCTGAATAGACAAAAGTGCGATTCAATAGTAGAGTTATATTCCTAGAAATATATGCCTTCATGCTTCTCCTTTGTGAAGTTCTGTTGCAACTATGATAAATGCGTGTGCAAGCATTGCTTTCGAACGCTCGATATTTTTCTGCCTGATACGCTTTTTTGTATATTTTAAGACCTGAATCTTCAATTTACTTGATAATTTCAAATATTAACGTAGAGCTTCAGCAAACTTTATTCACATTGCCCAAACTACGAGCTATGACTTATGTTTACAAAACTGCACCAAGAAGTCAGGAAAGTCCTGCCACCAGACACTATACATATTTCGGCTAGCATGGAGTTTAGATTTAGGTGCATTTTATGTATGCATCGTGGCAACCAGTCGTTCAATTGACTATGCCACTTTTGTCGATTACATTAAAGGCACTGGCAGGACGCTATTTTTGGTATCCCACAGGAGTATCTTATTAGAGGTTAGTCTGCGGCTATACGGAGTGAAGCTGTCTAAGAGTCCCCGTGGATAGGAGAAATAGAGGGGCAGGGGGGATTACTCATATTCGCAACCCATATAACTACGTGTTCGATTTGCACACGTAAGCCATCACATTCGATCACCCAATCATCCGGTTTCCGTGAACATGCTTTGACGTGAGTTGAATGTCCGCGCTTGAAATTGGCAGTTGGTGGACCGAGAACGTACAGAGTTGTGCAACTTTGACATTCGAGTACCTCGCGCTTTCGGAAATCCTGTAAGCTGGTAAGAACCAGCTTACAGGATCAATAGTGAGAATATGCAGCGGGTGCACTATTGCTAAACTTCTCTCGTACTATGCATGTACGGTTGACAGATCAGGGTTCAACGGATTTACAATTAAGCAGCGGCGAATCAAGTAATACAACTAAAGATACATCAAGTTGGTATAACTGAAAATCTAGCTACTTAGTGCAGACAGAACCATCCTAATAAAACGCAAAGGATAACAATGTTGCAAATAACTAACAAGTAGCAAAAGAGCACGAATACTTGCTTGGAAACATTGAACCAAAGATATGTTTTAATTGTTAAAGTTTGAGATGAATTTGACCTGCTTCCAATACTATTAATTTACATTCCAAGTTGCATTCTGCAATTTCATTTTTATGATATTGAAGTAATCGAATCTCGTCAGCATTTTGGCACTGTATAACTGAAAATCTAGTTACTTGGTACAGACAGAACCATCCTGGTAAAACGCAAAGAATAACAATGTTGTCCAATAAATTAGTACCCTTAAATTGAAATGACTCAGTGCAAAGTAGCAAAAGAGCACGAAAATTTGCTTGGAAACATTGAACCAAGTCATCGAATCTCGTTAGCATTTTGGCACTATATTTTTATCGGAAATATATTCTGATGAATTTCAAGCGGAAACGTGCTCCCACTTTTCCGTGCTCCCACCCAAAGCGCTACTTCAATTCCAAGGAGCTTTCAAAATGTACGGTCTTGATGGGTTGGCATATGAAATTTTTGCTCCGGTAATATCGTCCAGAAGTTCTCGAATAGTATTGAACTATGAGATCGGCTGAATAAACGTGCCTATATGTATTCATACAGAATGTGTATTCCGTGCATAGCGAATGTTGCCGATCATAGTATGTAGTAGTTGTGACCGTGGTCCTTTCCTTATTTACGAGCTAAGGATTCTTGAATACCCGATACCATTTCCTAACAGTTGAAAGGAATTTGTTCCAACGTTAATCGCGTCGTCCTTATACAATGTATTCAAAGTATCGATACTATCGGATCTCGACCTTTCTCACCCAAGTAATAAACATTGCGGTTAATCGATGTGCGTGGAATTCACAGTATTGGTGATATGATTGTATATGATTTGACGGTTCGAACTATCAACCCTAAAGTGAACTTGGAAGACGGAGTTAACGAAGCTGTGGCAACGCTAGATAGAAATGCAAAGTTGCTGCCACTGCTGCAGCTGAAGCTGGCCTTCCACATTGCGGGTTAGCCCGCGGCTCGTTCTATTGTTTCGCTGCATCCAAACAGACTGGCATAGAAATACCAAAGCAGAGAATTACGATTGTGGCTGAAACAGGGGTAAACGGAAGTCCAAATGGGATGGAGAACAGGAACAGCGCACACTGGACTCGGTAGGTTCGTTATAGCAGAACCTATTCCTGCGGGAGACAGACGAATGTCGCTCATCACGAGTATATATCACTTCGCAGGTGATGCGGTGTATTCGGAATATTCTCGGATCAAATGGGTGTGTTTGGCCGTGGACATTCAGAAACTACGAAAGGAAGGCGACAAGTCACGAGGGCCGGAAAGGCTTGGGAATAAAAGCTATACGGTGTGAAATTTATAGCTAGTGTGAATAGTCAGCAGATCCAATAGTCCTGGAATAGACTATGGATTGGAATTATAAATCTTAACTCTTATTTCCAGTATGATCCTTATTTGTTTGATCAACCTTGTCTTTCTACCTCAAAGCTACGAGCAGCGGAATTAATTCGATGTTGATATGTTTGGGCTCCGGGAATGCAGACTCGCGAGGAATACACTGTGCATGTTTTACAAGGAACATCACTTTGGTGTCCGCCTTCGATTTTGTTAAAACTCATGTATATGGTAGATCATTAGAAATTATTGGATACGTGTTTTTTTTCGACGGAAGAATTTTTTAAGGGGTAGGACCACCCCTTAGAGTGATGCGTGTCAAGGGTTGATTTTGCAGATTCACCCGCAAGCTGTCTTCCGATTTCAGTGAAACAAACGAAAATTCTTTCCATGCGAAACGATCAGAAATGTTCTTTAAGTGTATTGGAGAAAACAAAACTTAAGGGATGAACCACCCCTTTATTTTTCCTTCTCTCACCCCACATTCGCAAGGGGTACATTAAATTGAATGAAACGGATAATACATTAAACGGGGGGATAGAGTGAAGTTTAGGTATTTTTACATTCTTGCCGGATAGCCAGCTTAAGGGGGTGAACCATACCCCACTTAAAGTTCCTTATCACAATTGTTTTTCTCTGTCTTTAATATGTGTATGCTGATTCAAAATGTTTCCGCAAACTCCAAATTGATGTTTAGAGTATGGAAAAATGCGCGAAAATCGATGATCCGATTTAGAAATTCTGCGAAAAATTTATAAATAATCGTAACTCAACGAATCAAACGGCAGTTTTTAGAGCAATCGATTGAGACGAGAATGCGCGCAAAGTGGAGTTTTAAATCGAAACGGAGAAGAAAAGAGCGTCGATTAAGTGAAGACACTTTTTTGGCCGAGATGCGAAGCCAATTTTGATTTTTTTATAAGTCCCTGTGCGTGTATTTTTACCCCCTGAATGCGAATTTACCATTCATTTTCCCAAGAACCCTTATTTTATATTAAAAATCGTCAAATGTGTATGGAACCACATTTTTCGCGTTTAGCAGGCGAATTTGCAGCTTTCGACAAAAGCGCGGTGATATTCGTCATCGGCGAAAAATTTGCCATCAACTTGACCCGTGTTTCAATGGTTTAAAAAATCGACCCTTTTAGCCACTTTTCCGGAATCGCCAAAATCACAATGTTTTAAATAGCCGATTCCATTTCAGTGACATAATCTGGATGAGAGATTTTCGAAAAGTATTTCGGTAGACTTGGAGAATACCAGTTGGTTCATCCCGATATCTTGATTAGTTTTTGCGGCAGTCCAGTTGCACAATGCGCAAAAAAGAGGCAATAGTATAGAGGGGTATGTATAGAAAAATTAGCAAACATTGATGCTCCGTTTTTTTTTATTTCTGGCCGAAATAAAAAAATATCGGAGCTCAATAAATTCGACGGAATTTCAAAGAGAAAACAATTACGAAGAGAGTGCACGCAAAGCGGAGTTCCAAATCCCAACCAAAAATAAATCTTCGATGATTCAGTGCAGCCACTTATTTTTGCCCGAGACAGGGAAAAAACTGGATACTTTTTTTTGCGATCAATATAGATGTATTTTTACCCCGTGAATAAGAATCCACCACTAAATTTCCCCAAAACCCTGATTTTTCATTAAAAATCATTGAAATTGTATGGAATTCGATTTGACCCCTTAATTTCGCTATCCGACAAAAGTACACAAATACATCAACTTGAATTTGGTGCTCCTCCAAAGTGTCACCCGTTACGTTCAACTCAATGCACCTCTTCTAGATGTGGAGTGACAGAAAGAAACATAAAGGGGTGGTTTAACCCTTAATTTCGTTTCAATATGCCCATAGTGGATTTTTGATGGTTTTGCATTCGAAGCATTTTCATTTCTGTTTCCCTGAAATCAGTGTACTACTTGGAGGTGGGACTGCAACATCCTTGGCATGCTGCAGGGGTTGGTTGAACCCCTAAAAACCGGTTTTCCGCCAATAAAAAAACATATCTAATAGCTTTTAATCCTCTATCATATAAACCAGTTTCAACAAAATTGAAGGTGGACACTAAAGTGATGTTCCTCGTCATACGCAATTGGATCATACTCCTTAATCAATACACCGGCTGAACGCTGTTCACTATTTCCGAAGCTAAATTAAACCGAGAAGAGCTGCATAGGTCTGTAGGAACTCGGTGAGCAAAATGCTGCCCAAAAGCAATCGCAGCAGTATACCACTGGGGCAGAACAAAGCTAGGTAGAGAGAAGGGAAAAAAGAGAGACGCAAGGTCAGAACGAAAGCTCGAAGGACGGAGACGGAGTCTTGCCATACGAGGTACCCCGAACACGTGCGAAGTTTTGGGCGGTTAACGCGCTCTCATCCCTTCTACTCTGGCCGTTAACTTCTCTCAGGCTGCGTCCTCCGACCGCTCAGCGACGGCGTGCATTGTTTCGCGAGCTCGTAAATTGTCTCGGGAGTTCCCGCGGCGGGATAGTGCTCCGTCGGAGGACTACCGAATGGCCAAACGGCGCGGCTGTCTGGCCGCCCCAACTCGGGAGGGTGGGCCGAGACTTCCTTCACCCTTCGCTGATCTTCCACCCTCACAACCCAGGCTTCAGTCTAACTTCACAATCCACCAACGTTGGACGCTGTATAACCGTACGTGTGCAAGAACTATCTGTATCCCAGCTATTGCAAGGTTACTTCAAAATGAAGATACCAAAGGCATGGCGTATTTTTCCAACCTTTGGTATACTCCATTTATCCTTTGTAACCTTCTAATGGAATAGATCTCCAAGGACCCTCGCACAACGCACCGCGAAATCAATGAGGTTGCTCTTTTGGATATATACATGAACTTTGATGGACCTAGACGATTCCTATGCTGCCAATTCGCCTTGCCAACTCGTCAAATCGTATCAAGAAGACGACGCACAATCCTTGGTACACTCTTCCCTAGAAAATGGAATTCGTTGAATCCTCGAAAAGAGTATGAAATTAAACGTCTATGGCATTCTCAAATCCAGCGATCATACCTATCCATCAGCCTTTTTTCCACATCCGGGATTCAAAAGCACCAGGCGAACCCCCAGACTTTGGATTGGCTACGATCCAGCCACAAAGATTATTACATTCTTCTGCTTGTCTTCCGCACAGAGAATCAATGTGATATATTTTGTGCGTGTATGCCGTGTGTACATACGCGTCCCCATACGTTCGTGTTCCTGTGTATGTTCAACATATCTGTGCCAACCATATGCACACGTGACTATAATCGTTTCATTTTCCATGCAGGTTCTTCAATCTTGAGCGAGCCTTTCGCTCTGGCAAACGTACGACGTTGTCTCAGCCCCGAGAAAAAAAAATCGATAAGAGGAAATACGTCCGTGCACGAGAATTCCTCTTTGCATCCGGATCAAGTCTTCGGCGCTGGCTTCCACTTGATTTGCAAATCCTTCGATTCATTTCGCGTTGCACTCAGCGCCAATGCAATTCACTTGAAGTTGTATCTTTGCTCCCAGCACCATTTTGTCAAAATGTCAACTGCTTCGCGTAATGAGGTACATAGCTCTGCGCTGTGAGACTGCACGTTGTTATATTTGATCCATCTATATACGTAGTGCATCAAATTATCGAGACCTTCTCGGAGTTACCCGTGTCTGTACATGCAAAGCTAATCCGGTCCAGAGGGAAACAAGAAGGCTGCAATGAAAAACGCAGATTGTGTTGATTCCGCATCACAGATCTTCGGCTTTACGACTCAGCGAAGGTTTGCCACGTTACCGGAAATGGACGGTCGACGGATAACCACCATGCCGAGCAGAATAGAGAATCTGGTAGTACAAACAACGGGAAAAATAAAGTGGGACTGGTGGGGGGGGGGGGGGGAGTGCGAGCGTTAAGCCGTCACCCCAACGACATGGCGTATCCGTATCTCGTAACGTTGTTTATCATCCCGGGTACACCTCGTAAACGCATCACGTGCGGTTAGCATCGAATTCATCTCTGTATCACATATAACCATTTCGTTCTTCTATTATTGCGATGCTCGTAAAAGTCGGTTCGCCTACACATCCATCAAGCACATTCGATATAATCTGAAAGTGATTACTTCTTCGCAATTTCGGCGGATAGTGTATAGTTGTGGGAGTCGAGTGATTTACCATGAAAACACTATTGCCACTTGTCTTCGAAGTACGGAATCCAATGGATCCGATAAATATTTTGATTTAATCGTAAGTGATATCGTGGCTTGTTTTCTTCAGCACGACTGGGTAGGAGACCCAGGGTGATCTGAAGTGTGATCGAATAGAATCAAGAAGACCAGCAAACTATAGATCGACATTCACGAATCAGCACTCACCGATAAACCGAAGAAACCAGGAGAACGCAAATATGTGACAAAGACAAAGCTATTGGTATCAGCATCGGGGCTTCTATTGGATTTTGGTTAACCTCAAAATTGCCACTAACGCAAACACAATCGTGATATTGTTACACTACCACCAAACTGATTCCCAGCCACCGAAACTTCGCCTAACCGGATTAATTAAATGACGATGTTCCGACTTTCCTCGATGAGGGAAAACTCGGGAAAGGCGAGAGCTGCAAATAGACACTGGCTTTACGATTCCAGCCTCGAGCTGCGCTTCTTCGGAGCTACGTAAAAATGCTGTGTGCGATATTAAACACTAGCTGTTCTGCTCGAAACAATTTATAAAAAAAGCGGCGATAAAACGTACCAAAAAAGCGTAGATTAGAGACGAATATCCGGGTCACCATCACAATTTCAAAGGCGCAATTGCGAAAACTCTTCATTCGCTATGTGCCCTGCAAATGGAACGACGGTGATTCATGTTGGGCGGTGAAAATCAGTGGGAACGATATAATTCGTCCAGATGAATGGAATTCCACGCTGCCTTTTGGGAACTGTCTGTCAGTTGGGACGTAATGTGTTGGCTTGAGATATGCCGCCACAAGTAGATTCGCAGCGACCGCACGAAAGCAGATATCTCAGTAAGCAGCAAACGGAGATGCCGTTATTGATCGTGGGTTCGCCGGTCGACCCGACCAACCGGTATTTTGAAGGCGGTTCGAGTATACGCAGGCGAGAGGAAGTCTACGGCATTATCTTTGTGTATCCAGTGATCCTCGACAATGCGCGTGTTGCCACGCGATCTTCTTCCCTCACCGGAGTCACACCCGACGAACAATCCCAACTCGTGGAGCTTCCTACTAACGCTATTCGCAGTGCGAAGCTGAATATTGCGAACCCGAAAATTCCCTAACTCCAGCAGGTATATCTATGCACGAGTCCTCCATTCGTGCCAACGAGAGCTCCACCCGTGGGCAACTTTGGATCTCTCGTTCCCGCTGCATTTCCTCTTGTTGATAAATGCATATATATACATATAGACGCGCCGGTACACGCTATCACGAAATGTCGAATGAAATTCTCCAGAGACACACAACAACCGAAGCAACCGAGCTGCACTGCGTGCCATCTCTAAACATCGTGTACACGTATATATATATGAGCATTTGCGTATCTATGAATTTATAGTCGCAATTAGTCCTAGTCGAAGTCCTAGAAGCTCTCGTCCAATGTTATACGAGCGCACTGAACCAAATCTCCATGTTATGTTACACCAATCACACCCAACGAGTCCTGCGGTCCTCTAAGATCGCCCGGCATGAGTCTTATGAAATGGTGCATCCAATTACCTTCGCTTTTATGTTATCCTCTATATGTGTCCACGGAGGTCGCGATACTAAGGACACTCTTGACTTGATTTCGCATCCGAAATTATCAAGGATTGTCTATCATGCAAAGTAGTTGGCCCAGTATTCGTCACCTTAAGCAGATCGCTCGAACTTGTACATTTATATAGCTCAACTTAGAAACCGAGTAGAAGTTATTTTAAGTCAGAATCAAGGTTTTTTATCACGAAGGTTATAAGACGCTGTTGTACATCGTCATGACGCCATGGGGGTTGATCTATAGTAATCGCCATGTGAACGTCCCTCTGCGTCACGTGCGTTTAAACTGCATTAACTAATTATGCACAGGTCCGTAGGCATTTGTTGACGATTGTGTCTGCATATAGGACTGCAGAATAATTTTTAGTCAGTCACAAAGTTCTTGCTTTTAATTAAAAGATTTGACAAACAGTTTAAGACATAAGGTTCTCTTACATAAGGCTTTATTAATTTAAAATAATTATTTTTAATATTAATAAAGTTGTATCAAAGAGAAATTAACTTAATTAGGAATTAATTGAGGAAACTAAGTACGGCTATTAGGGCAGAACTATCATTTTTATCGATTTTCAATCATTGTGAACAACTATTTTATGATAAAATAGTTTTTTATATTTTTCGATTGAGTGGTGTTCACCTGTGTTCGAGACGTACCCAGTTATCGACATGTTTACGACCCAGCAATCGACAACGTTTATTTATGCGTAGGGGAAGTAGAGGCAAGACGATAACACTAAGGGCATGTTCAAATAAAACAATACGTATATGAGCCAGTCAACTTTAATTATTCTCTTAAAGTAATCAATATCCCGAGTAGAAATCTTGCTCCAGCTACAATAAACACCTGATCAGGCATCCTGATTTCTTTTTTCAGCCTTGATCAGAATTTTTTATCAAGCCCTGATCATTCTTGAAACACAATCCCTGACTTCCGTCTGATCAGGGTAAAAAATCAAGGCCTGATCAAGGTAAACTATCAAGGCCTGATCAGGGTAAAAAATCAAGGCCTGATCAGTGTAAAAGATCAAGGCCTGATCAGCGTAAAAAATTAAGGCCTGATAAGAGCTTAATTTTTCACGGCTTGATCAAAGTGAAAAATCATATGATATTTTACGGCTCAGGATGACCGATTTATTTCTGAAATAAAAAAAACAACGCATACACAAAAGAGAAAAAGGCACCACTTTATAAATAACGCTGATCGTTTATTTTTTAATCTTAATATAAAATCTATCACATATATTTTTCACATATATCTATGTGGAAAACAAACATCATTTTTCTTGCATTTGTAATGGAACAAAAACTCGAAATAAACTAAGATATATCACTGTATTATATTCCACTTATCATCTCGAAATAAACTAATATATTTTTTAAACAAAAACTTAAGAAACTTCGTGAATAAAGTAAACCGAGCTCAACGTTTTTATGACCAGACGTTTCTAGGAAACGTTACATTGGGCGTTCTGTTCGTTTTTTTACGCGACGCTCGAAACTTGTCCCAGTCTTTTGCTGAATTAATCAGGCCTTGATACCGCTCCAACGGCTTGTCCAATTTGCTTCGAAAGAACTTCTATTCCGTGTTCCCTATATTTCGAAATGACAGCCACTGAAAAATACGAAAATGTGTATCCCACTTAGAATTCAATGTCTACATATATATCTTTATAAGGTATGCACATTATTTTATTAGGGTGGCACAAATTTGAGCTCTATTTTTTTCCTTTTTCTCACCATCCAATTATCTACTTTAAAAAAGAAAAAAATTGTTGCAAAAGCTGCGAGCGGTCATTTTTTAATGAAAATTAAAATCGAAGCAGGAGAGCCCGTACAGCAAAGACCAACCAAATAATGGTAAGTTGACAGCGTAGTGCAGTTCAGTGAATGTAATGTCCATCCGAAGTGCATTTCTAATGGGCTAACTTGCACCGATGGACTTACTTTCACTTAACTGAACTACGCAGTCAACTTGTCATTATTCGGTTAGCCTACGCTGTCCGGGCCCGTACAGCGAAGGCCAACCAAATAATGGTAAGTTGACAGCGTAGTCAGTTCAGTGAATGTAATGTTCAACCGAAGTGCATTTCTAATGGGCTAATTTGCACCGATGGACTTACTTTCACTTAACTGAACTGCGCAGTTAACTTATCATTATTCGGTTAACCTACGCTCTCCGGGCTAATCAGCACCGATGGCAAAACATTTACCAGATTGAACTACGCTGTCAGCTTACCATTATTTGGTTGGCCTACGCTGTCTCTTTTTTTCCTCTGACAAAGGAGACGGACCAAGTAAAGGAAAATAAAAGCGATACACAAAACAAATATAAATCTACTTACATAGTGGTAGCGCCAACACATGCCAATCCTCAGGAATTTCGAGTTGTTCCTCGCTGAGAGGATCTGTTCCGGATCTGTCAAATGTATCATAATAAATATTTCAACCAATGCATATATAATTTGGCGTATGGTTAATTTATAGTCAGATTTAATCCAATTTATATTTATAGATTTAAGAATTGTAAGTCTTTGAAAAAAATTAATTCTTATACTAACCTGCTGCTGTATTATTTCTTCGTTTTTTCCCTTATTTAGAGCCCGCTATTCACGCAGACGCAGTCGTTGCGCAATTTTCTTCCGATTGTGTTTGTCCATATTATTCACAACGTACACGTTATATGTAAAAATGTATAAAGTGATTAATAATATGTCTCGTGCTTCTCTCGTGTCTGTGTATCATTTGACAAGATAAGGTTAGGCACGTTTTTAGCGCCAAACCGTAGAGATCCAGTTACATGATGATTGCTTGAAATTAGCTGGATCAGGCGAATTGAGGTAAGCCGTAAGTCCAGTTGCTTGACTTCGCCTGAAGCTAGCCGGGTCAGGCAAATTGAAGTAAGCCGTAAGTCCGGTTGCTCAACCACCGCCTGACCCCAGCTTGATCAGGCAAATTAAGGCAAACTTAAGCAAGGCCTTCGTACTACAAGGTGATCAGGCGCAGATCAAATATCAGGCCAGCCTGACAATATTTCTACTCGGGATTGATTAATTTTTTAATTTTGGACGCAAAAAAATCAGTCTATCTGATTTTTACCATACAATATATATTTTTAATTCAACCTTTATTTTTCCCATCTTACCTCGTATGCGGGGCAAGATGAAACATCCCTAGGAAAATGATGGGAAACGCATTATTGCCATCTTTCGCATGGTTTCATTCTCAATACCACAAATTTGATAAGACAATCGTCTATGTTCTGTAGTATTGAGTCCGAATGATCTTGCTTCCATATCATTTTAATCATTTGTAAGTTCTTTTTCTTTTCTGGTAGAAACACCGGTTAAAGAGGAACCAAATGCTCTAATAGATTATTTTCATCCTTTCTAACGTAAATAGTGGTATGTTGTAAAATATTGCGGCTTTGCGATAGCTTGTATTCATCTTGCCCCATTAAACGGTTAGCGAATTAAGGCGGCCTCTAGTTTCTCAGGTCGAAAAAATCGATTTTTTTTTCATAAATCACATCTACAACATGTGTAGAAAATGTGTGCCAAAGGATTTTTCGATATTCGAAGTGGTTCACAAGTTACGGCCCTGGAACGGAGCAGGTATACGGAGCAGGTATACTTTCAAACGCGTTTTTCTCGAAACACCATTTTTCGAAACGGTGACCAAGATATTTCGGAAACTACTGCACCGATCTTGTTAAAATTTATACAGCATCTTTAATATGTTATAAGCCAGCGATTGAACTAGGATTATCATGATTGCTTCGATAGTTTTTTTTGTACGAGCGAAAAACTTAAGAAAAAATGAGTAAAAAATAGAATGTAATTTTCAAAAGTGTATAAAAAAGTCAATTTTTGTAATTTAGAATTCACTCTAGTTCAATCGCTAGTCTTAAATATGAAGATTAAAATGCCGTTTGGTTTTTTGATTTCACATAAGCAGAACAGCCGCAATCTTGGTCACCGTCAAGCACCTCTTTTACTTGATGTCTTCCTGTCGGCCACTATAACTGTTATTCTATTATATATTTTGACTTCAAAAAATTTGTAAAGCTTATTTAAATGTTAATAAAGATTATGCAAAAACAATGAGATTGATTATTTCGATGCTTTGCCCGTAAAAAATTATTGAAAAAGCCGTAAAAAACAGCCGAGAAACTAGAGGACCGCGTTAACAAAAAATCACGCAATAACCTTGAAGATTTCTGACAAACCGTTCTTATTATATGGATAATTAGTACTTTCATTGTGTTTACCTACCTGTCTCTCATCAATATCAGCAACTCAAATGAACTGAAAACTTTACAGCCGTGGCGATTAACCCTTTGTGGCATAGTGTAACACTGGTGTTACACCTAATTTAATTCAGATTTTGACGATTCAAAAGTGTTTTTTAATTAAATACGGCATTTGTAAATACGTTTCGAGGTTCCTAGGACTTCAATAACTACTGAATCGTACTTATTAAATTTTTATTTTTCACGTAGCGAGTGTCATCAATAACGAAAGGGCAAAAAAACGTGCATGTAAAGAAACATGTATGCTTCAAAGAAGATATAAATCCCGTTGAAATTTGCATAAAACAATGATTTTCTATGAAGAACGCAAAACTTAGATTCTTATTTATAACTTGTAGCCAAACTTACCTCACGCAAGTTCCAAAGCATTCTCGAATCATCCGAGATGTGACCCGGTTCATTTTAACCTCCAAATAAAGGATTCTTCTGAAATCGCAATTCGACGCCGTAGTTGAATATGTTTGATTTGATTGTTCTCGAATACGTATACTTACACGTGTGACAATGTAATACAGGATAACAAGTTCCTTCTGGACGCTAATATCTCACAGATCCGCATGAACTACTGATTCTCATCTTAAAATACTTATTCAATGTGTAAACATAACAATCACTAAGGACCCTGACGGCCACTGGGCCGACCACCTTAATGCCAATCTTAGAAAATCCAACAGTATGAAAACCCATCGTCTTGTTGCTAGTCGAACGCTTTTAGGAGCTTGATATTTATGGGGCCTTTAATTCATTTTGCGAGAGCATTTTTGTCGTCGCTATCCTTTTCGGAAAGATCGATTAGGGCAACCGCGTTCACGTTTTCGTATAATCCGAGGTAGCGTGCTTTCGAGCCGTGTCGCTCGGCAGAGCTTTTCGAGCGAAGGCGAGGCGCTTTTCAGCGAAATACGCCACGAACGCTGTGCTGGCGTTTCGCTAATGCACACTTTAATTGGGTTAACTCCTCGTCGTGCGAGCAATATATATATATATATATATATATACAGATAGATGGGTGAGGAGTAAATTACATACATACACGTGTATATGTGTGTGTGTGTGTTCCGCATGCAGCTTTCATGATGTTCAGATAGCTGTGAACGGGTGTGAAAGCAGGCATGGTCTGTTCGACGAGAACTGGTGAGCAGTATTGTACATGGTACGTGGTAGAGGGGACGTACGACGACGAGAAAGATAACGGCAGCGATTGCTTTCGAAGGCAATTAATCTCAACGCGATTTTGATGATGGTTGAAGTGCAACTACTCTGTGGTGTATTTAAAAAAAAAAGAGTAAATACTGGTAAAGTCCGTGCCCCAGTGTTTCATGGAGGAGCCACTTGTACTTTTGGACTTCGCACGTGTCGTAGCCTCCAGCGCAATTCGGGGGATCGAAACCACGCCTGCTACAACGAGGATTGGCATGTTTACGCCCTCCATGCTCTCCCGTATTAAATATTCAGATATATTGGGAGAAACCATGGGGTACGACGGATTGCCACTGTTTTTTACAGCTGACACTCCCCCAATTCTTTCAAAGGTCTCTATTAACTGAGACACTCGAGAGGCCGCCGGCCCTGGGAGTGGCACGAGATCACCCCTAGGCCCTGCAAATGCTACGTGATTCAGCGAGGGTGCCATTTCTCTTTTTTTTGCTCCTGTTCTCATTTGTTTGACGTTTCGAAGATTGAAGTGGAATATAGCGACGAATTAGAGACGGCGAAAAGAACAGCAGGGATACCTTATTCAACAGATCTGGCGGTATAGTTATAGAGCGTTGGAAATTTATCAGCGCGTACAACGGATACGTTGCTGTACTAATAAATAATATGCCCATGGCGTGAAGATGGTAGACGCGGTATGCTGTATCGGGGGAAGAGATAGCCAGAGAGAGGGGGGGGGGGGATCAACTATACCGACCAAGAGATAGCACTCAATTTGCCATACTCGCCGACACTCGTCAATTGTTTTTGGTCGACCTCCTAGTTCAAACATGTAACTGCACTTCCTGATTGAAAGATGAGCCGTCACGTGAGTGACAGCTCTCACACCGCAAGATTCTGACCAGTGACGTAGTTTTGACACTGATCTGTAGACTGTGCAGAACAAATTGACGCAAGTGTATATGACAAAGCTGATTCTTTTGCATCTGCAAAGTATTTTCGTTGAGGTATTATTTATTTTCGACGAATAGCATGTATCTTCTTCCTCGTTCTTCTCCTCTGGACCTCACTGAATGGAGCAGTAAGTACTCGGAGAAGGTTCTCCATTGCTTTGGAAAATATCATCGTCCGCTCCACTTGCTATGTACGTTCAATTGTCCACTGTGGTTTTAACGCAAAGCAGCAGGAAAGTTTGCAGAGTCATCAGTCTCGTAACATCGCAACCGCCCTGAAGTGTCCGACCCTCCACTCATCCAATAAGTATCCAGTAATAGTCCATAACGAGTATGGCCGAGTCGGCAAGGTTTGTGACACGGATATCCTACGATAAATAGCGTTTAAGGACACGGGTAACTTTAGCGCGAGCTGACGCGTTGGAGGAAGCGAGAGCGCGTTATGTCGCAATAAATCACGATAATGGTCGGCGTGTGTGTGTGTATATACGTGTGTGGGCTGACCCGGCGGATGTGCCTCATCACTCGTGGACACGCGACTGCTGTACGATTACTTTAACGGGCCTGTTCAGTTGGCACTATCGTTTTACGATCGGTGATGTTGAAAGCGGCTCGTCATATACTTACCAATCTCACACACCAAGCCATACCGATCTTGATTGAAGCTTCATCGCAATGTACGCTCTGCCAGGGTTTCGTTACAAGCTTCTAGTTGAGCAAGACTGGCTTCGTCAACCGTTTAGTCGCCTATCAATGTCGACAATCGATGCATATCATCATTTTCGTTTGGTCTAATTCATTTCTGTGCTCCAATCATATATCGACCTGGTAGAAATCATCGAAAGGACGCGTAGCTGGTGCGAGGCTGAGGTCCGTGTTGGGCATTGGCCTGGGCCAATACTTGAATGGGTGGCTGCTTAGCACTGGCCAGCGAGCCGAATATCCAGCCGGAGGTAGTTTAACCAGTTCCCCATGGTGACACAGCTGAACCTCAGTGAAATTTACCCACCTGTATCTACACACGTTTTCCTTAGTTTCGCTGTAGCTTTGTGCAAAAAACTCTGAGAGGTGAGTGAAAGTGAAAAGGATACGGTCGTGGAAGTAGGCAAGGACATACCGTAAAACTTTGAACAGGTACTTTGAACAGGTTTTGGAAGTTTTTTGTAGGTATTTTTTTGTTTAACATCCTAGGTACCAACTTTTCTTGCTCCAATAGAATAGTGTGTCCTTTGGCTATCAAATGTATACGAAAGTCAAGCTCCACCACCCCCTCACAATTTGATATATACATTTTTTTAAATGTCAAAGTAGCCCCGAGTGCGGAGCTTCTTTGACAGGGCATTGAAATGTAACTTATGTCAAAGATTGAGGGTTACTGTGGAATCATTTTGAAAAAAAATGTAATATTTTATGCATTATACATGGAATTAAATGAAAACAACGATTTTTTATAACCAAATTGCCATCGTTATTAAGGCAGGAACCGAACAATTTTCGTCCAATCGACTTGAAATTTTAACTATAGCTTTTTAGATTGCTTTAACAGTCAAGTACGAGCGCCTTTTTCGATGAATAGAAAATTGTAAAAAAATATATCACTTTCGAGATGAAAATTATGGTAAAAAAAACGAACTTTTTGCAAACTTGTCTCTATTTTTCTTTTAATTATTTTTTAATTCCCCCCGTACTTGACTGCTAAAAATAATATAATTAAAGAAAATATTTCACTCTTAGTTCCGGGACTAAATTGACGACAGTTCTACTGCATGCCGCGGAGAGGGTTGGCCGAAAAACAGTAGTGCTTGGTGACCCGTGCGCCGTCATTTTGTATACTTTTGACAATTTTTTTTACACACTTCAATATGTACCTTATAAAACCTAAAAGTTCTTTTGACCGTGTATTTGATTCCTTTAAAAAAAAAATTCAAAGAAAATGGTCGAAAATGGGCACTCACAGTTGGTGCCCTCCCTCGAAGAAACATTTTACATAAAAATATCAAGTACCTGGGGTAGCCCCAAAAGCTGTCAAAGTTACCCCGAATGTCAAAGTAGCCCCGTTTCACGGTGCGAAGGACCATTGCCAATAATAAGATGATCAATAAAATAATCAAATGAGGTGCCCATTTATCTTGATCGGAGCAAACGTTAGTTTTATCCGCTCAATGAATCGCGCTTCAACAGACTGCAGCAACGTCCGGATGTAAAAAATGCAACATCTCGTTCGGTCCTCGGAGCAGAATTTTCGGGAGTGCCGCACAACTCAAACAGCCGAGTCCAAATTAGCTACTGAATATTCGACTAAAGGGGTAGACTCGCGTTCCCGATCAAACTTTCGACGAGAGAAAATCAGGCCAGTGAGGAACAGTTTCCGACGACGCGATGTTCACGAAACTGGTACGATGAATATATAGGACATGGATATTGTACCTATTGTAGTATATAAGCTAATATGTACATGTAGATAAGCTGCGTGCGGGTGTGTGTCTCTCTGTACATGTACAGAGGTGGTAGGCAACGTTGACGAAGGAGAAGGACGTACGGAGTGTCGTAGATAAGGGACGTGTAGGTGGTGCCGGAACGAGCTTCCCTCCGAGCTACCAACTCCACGAAAGATCCGTGAGACAGGACCAGCTGTGCGACAACTGAGGCATTAGCATTTAGTACGAGTATTTGTGTACAGAGTCGGGAGAGAGTCTGTTGTTAGAGCTTCGAGGTCTCTCTCTCTCTCTCTCTCTCTCTCTCTCTCTCTCTCTCTCTCTCTCTAACTTTCTCTCTCTTCTCCGACGTTTTCATGAAAACGACAAAGTGCGACGTTTCCTCTCGGGCGATTTAGTACACGTTGGATATAGTGCACCGGGTATGCTTCTGGGCAAACTCCAGGGTTACATGAACTGCTCTCGGTGCTGATGTCGCTTCGCCTCTTGTGCCACGACTATTCACTACTTCCTTTCCAATGTTACTCGCGTTCTTCCTCATCTTCCTCATCTTACACGCTTCTGCAGCATGTACATTTCCCTCGAATTCGCCACATCGCGCTATTTAGTTTTTCACTTCGATTCTGTTTCACGATAGCTGTCGTTATACTTGAAAATAAAAATACATGTGTTATCTCAATGAATTTCTGTCGGGGGTGTATCATGTTGAGCAGTTATGCAGAAGTCCCTATTGAGAATGCAGAACCGCTTACAAGGAACATCACTTTAGTGTCCGTCTTCCATTTGTTTGAAATGCATTTATGTGATAAAGCATTGAAAATTATTAGAGAAGTATTTTTTTATCGGCGAAAAAACGGTTTTAAGGGAGGAAAGCGTCTCTCAAAGAAAGGCGTGTCACCCCCTATTTTATTTATTTTTTTCAATCTGTCCATAGTGGATTTTTCGTCGCTTTACATTGGACGAATTTTGGTTTTTGTTTCATCCAGATCGGTGGACCGCTTGTGGGTGAAACAGTGTAATCACCCCTCGACACGCCTTTATTTGAGGGGTGGTTTTCCCCCTTCAAACCGTTTTATCGTCGGCAAAAAAAAATACGTGTCTAATAGTTTTCAATGCTTTATCACGTATATGCGTTTCAACAAAATCGAAGGCGGGCACTTACGGGAAGGTTCTGCCTTGTTGGGCCAAAAAATGTTCGTTTTTTCACCAATTTTTTATGCGAAAAGTATTTAATATAGAATGTTGATATTTGGTATGGTGACTAAGCGGTCTTTATTAAACATCAAAATATTTTTTAAAGTTTGACAAAACATGGTGGTGGGAGTGGGAGGAGCCACGTATGTCGGTGCGCGGGCGATGACATTCTTCGCTTGTGGAAGTCCTAAATCCCGAACAGGTCATCTGAAGCAAAAAAATCAAACATATTTTTACTTTGTACAATATTGTGTATAAAATGACCTAGAATCAAGAAGAAAAATTGAAAAATAAAAAAATTACGAGCGATCGGAAGGAAGTTTGTTTTTTTTGTAAAAGTTTTCGCAGTTCATTGCTCACTATTTTTTTTTCAAAGTTATTTTCAAGTAGTTTCGAAGATTTTATCAACAAGCCGTCGAAAAACGTTGTTTCGAGAAAAACGCGTTTAAAGTTTGTTTGGGTTACATAAATACATTTAAAAAAATGTTTTTTTGCACTTCGAAAGTGTATTTATTAAGTGTAGCAACTTTTATATCAATATCTATAATATAAACCTATCAAAAAAATCATGAAAATAGCCATCTTTTAGCGTCTAAAGTGAGAAGGCCCCGTTAGGACTACTGTGCGATTCTTCCTACTCGTTTTTAGGACCACAAATGATGCCTTGAATTGCCAATTTTGCTGCACAGCTTTACAGCTGTGGTATCATTTATGTATCAATGTGTACGTGGGCGCGACAGTGCATACACATATATGGATAAAAAGCGGAGTACTTGTCGAATCACGTGTTGAAGCTCGATTCGTAGCTGAATAGGCTAACACACCTGTGATATTGAATTGAAGCTTGATTGCTGTCAAGAGTCAATCGATAATCATCAATGTCTGACTCGTTATACTTGTCGAATAGTATCAGAAATATGGCAGAGACAGAATCGTGTCAAACAAAAGACTGCTTTTCTATTCTTTGTTTCGAAACGAATTATTCCATAGTAAATGCTAGTTATTCGAATCACATCTACTTACCAAGTGTTGTTCTCGTGAGCTATTTTAGGGTTATAAATAAAAGAGTTACTCGAAAAGATGAGCAGGGGACATTTTCCTGTGACAAGGGAATGGACGAGCGTGACGGAATTATAAGGGTTCCTATGGAACCCTAAAAATAAGAGGCCTCCACGATCTCACCAAATCCCGTAACAAAATTGGAGAATCAAATGTTTCCCATGGGTTTCGACCGCATACCCTGCTTTCGCCTCATACAAGTCTCGTTCTCGATCCACCGTTACTTCTTTCTCGCTTTCCAAACTTTTGCTCATTTCCTTGGATATCTGGATACACCTCGTCCCCCCGTCCATTCACGATTCCCCTCAACACCAGCAGACGGCAACTTCGAAGTAATTTTTTCCCATGTCCAAGTGACTTTGGGCCAAGGTACTGACACGGTCCCAAATCGCTTAGGTATTTGTGTCGCATCATTCTTTTAAGGCGTTACCCCCACTTGTAGCGCAAAAAAGGCCTTTTTCATGAATTTTTTAAAAGAAAACTACAAAACTTTTTTAATCGATCAATATATCATCTTAAAGAACACATCTTGAAGAACTTTCAGTAATTTTTTTTTTGAAAAATATTACATTGTTTAGTGGCAAATGGCCGTCAATGAAATAATGTTTTTATATACACGGTTTGCGGTGACCAAATATAAGTATAAACTAGTCTTTAATCGAAGGATTTTAAAAAATATTCATTTTTCACAAAACGGCGGACAGTCAAAGTTAATGGTCCGATTTTAACGAAAAAAAACGGCCATTTTTTTCGAAAAAAAAAATCGAACGATTAAAGACTACATTTTTATGTATTAAATGAGCCTGCAAAATTTCAAGAAGATCGGTTCATTAGTGTTCGAGTAATCTTGGTCACCGACTTCAGAAATGCCATTTTGAGGAAACGCGTTTAAAGTTTCAGTTTCAGTTTACACGAAGAAAATATTTTTTTTTTGTAAACTTACATAGAGTCATCTCTTCCGGGCCCATACAGAAGTATGGGCTCGGATACTTATACTTCAAAAAAATTCAATAAAAAAAAATCGATTTTTTCAAAGTCGCAAGTGGGGGTAACCCCTTAAACGTTGCAATCCCCGAAAAGCCTTCAAGAGAACTATCCGAGAAAGATTGCGATGCGCTTCTGTGCCCGGGTTCGAACCCGGGACCTGTCGATTGCCGGTCAACTGCTCTGACCACTGAGCTACGCCAGCCCGCTTACCTCATATTTCTCGGATAGTCGCGATATTCGTAATGCAACGTTACAACGTGTAGGGGAGACCTAGGAGGGTTGACACAGAGGTAAGTTGAAACAGTGTCAATGGCTCGGTAGATGTGATTGTTAGCGAGCTGGCAACAATGTCATTTTTTCACTGCTGCGACGCGCGCCACTTGTCAGTTCGCTCCGGGGCTCTTGCAAGTTAAATTGCGTCACATCGACACCCGAGCCAAAAGAAATTGGCAACAGTATTTGTCGTATTTTTCATTAAGCTTTAGCTACCTTGTTTATATACTTGATGGTATGTGATATGCATTGATTGGAAGATAACTAACTTAGCATTCGATTTGTCATATTGAATTTATTGTTTTGCTCTCTTTATCAATAGTGCGTTCCGAATCAAGTGGCATCGCATTTTTGACACCTAGGAGGGTTGGAACAAGGTGTTTCAACTTACCTCCGTTGCAGTAATGTTTTCATAGATTTATATTTTGTGGTGTGGTTTGCAAGGCTTGCATTTGTTTTATTTCAGATGCCGAATAAATATATTAGGAAAACGGATAGAGGCATGGCGAGCTGAGAAATATCAGGTTGATAAAAAAGTTTTGTCGCAATAATTTCAATATAATTTATTTATTTATATATCTTATACAAAACATTTCTAATCAACAATATATTCGCCATCGGTTTCTATGACACTCGACCATCTAGTTGGCAACTCATTTATTCCCTTTGCCCAAAACTGCGGCGGCTGAAACTCAAAGAAATTTGAAATATCCCTTCTGAGATCGTCGACGTTTTCAAAAGTTTTGTTTCTCAAATAGGCCTTCAAATGTCTGAACAAATGGTAGTCAGATGGCGCGATGTCGGGAGAGTATGGTGAATGAGGAACGGTATTCCAGTGAAGCTCAGTGATTGTTTTGTGGGTTTCCTTTGCGACATGGGGTCTCGCGTTGTCGTGGAGAAGATGCACAGTCGCGCGTCTTGGCCGTTTTTTTCTTATAGCTTTTGCCAATTCCTGGAGATTCTCGATGTATCGTGTAGAGGAGATCGTCTTACCTACAGGGAGAAAATTGTGAAACAGCATTCCCTTTGCGTCCCAGAAACAGCACAACAAAACCTTTTGTGAGTGACGATCAGATTTCGGTTGGTATGGCGGTTTTTCTCCGATAGGAAGCCAGTAGGCTAAACGCGTTCTGTTATCATACAAGACCCAGCTTTCATCTCCCGTTACAAGATCTTCTAAAAACTCCTTGCGATGGTGGCGAAGCAGGAGAGACTGGCAGATGGTCACGCGACAGTTCTTATTGTCGTCGGTGAGACGGTGTGGTATCCGTTGAGCTAGAACCTTCCTGTATCCCAAGTTGTGTAAGTGATTGACTATTGACGGTTGGGTGCAGCCAAGTTCTCTTGCTAGCTCGTGCGTACTTGCTTCCGATTTTTCTTTGATGCAGCGGAGTAATGCTTCATCATCGATGGTCGACGGTCGTCCGGAACGTTCCTTATCTTCAAGGCTTGTGTCTCCAGATTTAAAACGATTGAACCAACGCTGGACTGTTCGATGACAAAACTACGTTCTCGCTGAATGCATCCTGTATATTTTTAGCAGTTGTGCTTGCGTTCGTGCCGCGCCGCCACTCGTAAAAAATGATCGCTCGAAGTTGCTCCTGCGAGATCGAAGCCATTTCTGTCCACTAGAACGTGCGCTCGCCCTTTTATACCCTGTCACGCGGAAGAGTAGAAAACATTCTAGAATATTCTCGACATAGCTCGATGTCATATTGCGTCAATACGTAAAAAGACATTTTTAAAATTTTTGCGACAAAACTTTTTTATCAACCTGATATATGAGCTCGCCGCTGAAGAGGTTACTCTACGGGACGTAAGATCGAGCACAAAGAGAACGTGGAAAGTGAAGACGAGGAAGAGTATTTTGCGTGTGTTGTATGGAATCTTATTCAAACAGCAGGCCAAATGAAATGTGGGTGCAATGCCTGGAGTGCAAATCATGGTCGCACGAAGCCTGCACTGGTGGAGAACTTTCATATGTATGTGACAATTGTTTGTCAGAATAGAGATTGATGTGCTTTCTTGCCATAATGTTTCTCCTTCAATTAATTTTTTGGTTTGCTATATTTTACTATTTAATTCCGTGAGATTCGTGAGTTTATATTCATTTCAGTTAGAACTTATAAAAATTCGTTAGACTGAATAACAAAGTGAAACTTAGATTAATGTCGAGGTCAAGTTTTTTAAATTTTGAATGACGTTTTTAAATAACAATGTGTTTTGACATCATTTATCACCACATTTTTTACCAAGTCCCAGGTGTTTTAACTCACGTCGATAGCTGTTTCAACTTACCACAATATGAAGAGAGTGGAAACAAAACGACTTGGTGTACTTAAATGGTTTTTTTACACGTTACATAATTCCTGGAGTCATTTCTAGTCGGAAATCGATTAGTCGATTAAAAAAAGCTACTTTATATTTACCCAAATCTCTCGTTTCGATTGCGAGAAATGGGGTGAAATCTGAAAATTGTTTCAACATTCCGAGGTCTCCCCTGCCATCCTCGCATCTTCGGTCTTGTTACATCTCGCGGATTTGGGTACGATAATTAGGGCACAAACGAAACATATATGGCCCACGCAAATGTTCCATATATAAGGAGTACAACTTTGCAGTGACCGTTTTTTTCAAAAGTTTAAGGCTTTATTATAAAAAAGTGGCTACATATTTTTTAATCAAAGTACTGCCCGTCGCTAGCTACGACCTCGGCCCATCTTTCAGGTAGCATTCGAATCCCGCGTCGATAAAAGTCTTGGTCCTTGGAGGCAATCCAGGAATCGACCCAATTTTTGACTTCTTCGTAAGTACCGAAGTGCTGGTCAGCCAAATCGTGTGCCATTGACCGGAACAAGTGATAGTCGGAAGGGGCAATGTCTGGAGAGTACGGCGGGTGGGATAAAACCTCCCATTTCAGCGTTTCCAAGTACTTTTTCACGACATTTGCAACATGGGGTCGGGCATTGTCATGCTGCAGTATAACTCATCTCGGCTTCAACGCATGCGGGACCCAGTTTCCTTGCTTTTGGATCATACCCATATCCCGGAGACGTTTTGAAACTGCTTGCTGGGTTACTCCTAACGTCTCGGCGAGTTCCTCTTGAGTTTGGCACGAATCCTGGTCCAGCAAGGTCTCCAATTCTGCGTCTTCAAAAACTTTCTGCCATCCGCCACCATGCTTGTTCTCGACCTCAAAATCTCCACTTTTGAAGCGTTGAAACCACCGCCGACACGTTTTCTCACTAATAGAATCCTCCCCGTAAGCATCTACAAGCAAACGGTGGGCCTCAGCCGAGGATTTCTTGATGTTGAAGAAGTAAATCATAACCTCCCGCAAATGCTGAGAATTCGGTTCGTAGGTTGCCATGTTTGAGTGCCTATAACTTTATAATGCATACACGTATCCGTTAGCTTTTTTAAATTGTTTACATTGGCAGAGCCTATAGTTTAAAATACCACTTTTTTATTGAGCTAGGGCCACTACTTCGGCCGCAGTGGCTCTAAGTAAAACGGTCACTGCAAAGTTGTACTCCTAATATGATGAAAATCATTTGTCATCCAATATTGACGTGACAGAAATATAAAATTAACTCCCGCATATAGTCGCGTACGCGCCAACTTTTCAAGTGCAAAAATTCGAAAGCGCTTTTATCAGGAACGACTCCCAATTCTTTAGCTTTCGCCGTCGCGTTAACGGGAATCCATGTGCAAATTCGATCATACGATTTCGCGTATGTATTTGGGTCGCGGGAGCTCCGCTACGATTTCATACAGTTTTCCGCTGAAGCGGGAGTTGCGAGGGAGTAGGGAGTTGGGAAATATTCCGAGCACGTAGAGCGACTCACTCCCTTTGGAAGGTACTCTTATATACTCACGGAGAGCTCTTACCCTCCGCTTCTGATGCCGCGTGTGCTCTACGGCGGAACCGGAAGAAGGATCGGTTGGATTTCTCACACGACGCGCTTCGCTCTCTCACCTATACTGTATTCAAGCTGCACCCACCCCTCGAGTATCAAGCTTCCTCGTCGTTATACTTCGTTCGTCGTTTCGTTTCACCCTCTTGTTCTTTTCGACCCTCGGAATTTTCGTTTCGATCTGCAGCCTCGGGTGGACTGCCGCTCGAAATATTTTTCCTCCAGTCTTGCGCGATACGTTTTATCATTTGTTTCACCCACGGCCGAGTAACTAGAAAAAAAAGCAGAAGACAAATTCTCAGCAGTTACTTGTCATTTCCTGCTTCAGATTTTTGCTCAATAGGCAACTGACATTGGGTCGACTTTTCACCCTCTTACACGTATTGAAAAAAATACGTTATACCGTTTAAGGGGTCTTCTCACTTTAGACGCAAAAAAGGCTATTTTCATGATTTTTTTGATATGTTTATATTATAGATATTGATATAAGAGTTGTTACACTTAAATACACTTTCGAAATACATAAAAACAATTTTTATGTATTTGTGTAATCCAAACAAACTTTAAAAACGTTTTTCTCGAAACAACGGTTTTCGACGGCTTGTTGATAAAATCTTCGAAACTACTGAACCAATCCTTATGAAATTGTAACCACATGTTCGGTCAATATTTACAAGTGAAGCTCCAGCTCCAATCGGCTAAAAAAATTTTTTCCCGTGTTCGGGGCTATTCTGCAGTATGAAAATGTGTTTTTTGTGGTGGGGGAGGGTATTTTATTAAGAAAAAAAATATTTACGGAAATTATTCGATTATTGAAACACGTTTGTTTGGGTTGTTTGGGTTTTTTTTTGGGTTCCCCCGACTTGAATATTATAAACAAAGTGCCCTGAAATACATCGTCTCGGTACAACATTTCTAAACCCCTTTTCTAGCTGGAGCCCCACTTGTAAATATTTACCACATATTCTTTACAACTATAGCTGTAGCGCATATCAAGGATTTTAAAAAAAATTGATATTTATTATTTCATTTTTCCTAAAAACGGTGAAAAAACACGTTTTTTTTTCGAAAAATGTCCGCCATTTTGTTATTTTTGCATATATAAAAAATCGTATGATATGCGCTATAGCCATTAACATACCGAATCTAAAACCGTTTGATTTCTTTGTTTCGAATGATCCATCTCCGAGATTTCATCAACAGCGCAGGCCAACAATTTTTTTAGGACATTTTTTTAACTACCATTTTCGTCTATAAAAAGTAACTCAAATAAATAATTTTTTAAAAGTGTATTTCGAAAGTGTATTTATTAAGTATAACAACTTTTATATCAATATCATATAAACCTATCAAAAAAGTTCATGAAAATATTTTTTTCGCGTCTAAAGTGAGAACACCCCTTAATACTCAGCTGCGCGATTGCTCAGGGAAAAACATAGCAGAAAAGTTCTCGGCAGTCGCGCTTTTTCCATTCTGTTGCGTCGAACTATTGCCGAATCGATACTTGCCAGGTGAGTGATTTTTCGGTCGGAAAATTCGAGATTAAATTTTCTTACGCGACGAAAAAAAATTATTCTGTGAAACGCGGCGTCGAAATGAATGTCCGTGGACGAGTTTCGAAATGCAATAGCGCACAGGTACATATTGCGATGAGAGCGAGAGCCGTTTTCGAGACGGCAGGTTGATCTGATTATGCTAATGCAGAGGGAGCTCGAGTGTGGACTCGCGATTGATAATTGCATCGGGTATGCGAACATTTCACGAGAGCGTTCGCTCTTATTGTCTCTCTCTCTCTCTCTCTCTCTCTCTCTCTCTCTCTCTCTCTCTCTCTCTCTCTCTCTCTCTCTCTCCCTCTCCCTCTCCCTCTCCCTCTTCCTCCCTCTTGATCTCCATATATCTGTATGCACATACGTATACGGCGCTAACAGAGGATTTCGAATGCATTCAACCCTGTGGCCCCGCCGAGAGTCCCAGGAGTGATTATCTATGCTAAACACTCGCATTTCCTCGCTCGGTCGCGCGTTTCCATCGTTCCCGCGGTTCGGTAACGGGTCGCGAATTTCATCGGATCTTCGCGGGGGATGTACGCGTGGATCTGCACCACGGCGGTGCTCGTAGTGACGAGCATCCATAGTCCCTGCGTGATAAACTTCCACGCGCGCGAATATCTCCATCGGCATGGACAATATACAACCAAGTTCATGATTTTCGTTTTACAGCGTACACACATAAATAGGACGATACATGAGCGTAATGTTCCCTCGGGCGCGCGTACAATAAAATGGCGAATGAATCGCGAAGCCGATTGAAATAGAACGTGGATTAAAAGCTTCGCCGTACAGAGGTGGCCTCGATAAATGCGTGTACACACGCGTAATATATAAATGCGTTTTATACACCACCACGTTACGTTTAGTCCTCCAATTTCAGGGGTATTATAGCCGCGTGAATGGTCGAAATACATTATTTCGATTATCCAGCTTTACCGTACGATCGTACGTACTCCCGTTTATCTTGCTGTTTATTTATACGCATTTCCGTAATTCGACCAAATATATTTAGAAAAGTGAATTTTCTGTTGAGGGGACACTCCACTATAGAGCCACGAAAAAAGGCTATTTTCGCGATTTTTTTGAGGACTTTATAAAAGATAGCAATATAAAAGTTGGGCTTGATAAATAAAGTCTTGAAATACATAAAAAAATTAATTTATTTTTATTCATTTTTAACGCAGTCTTCTAGTTTCTCGGCTGTTTTTTTACGGCTTTTTCAATAATTTTTTACGGGCATAGCATCGAAATAATCAATCTCATTGTTTTTGCATAATCTTTACTAACATTTAAATAAGCTTTACAAATTTTTTGAAGTCAAAATATATAATAGAATAAACGTTATAGTGGCCGACAGGAAGCCATCAAGTAAAAGAGGTGCTTGACGGTGACCAAGATTGCGGCTGTTCTGCTTATCTGAAATCAAAAACCAAACGGCATTTTAATCTTCATATTTAAGACTAGCGATTGAACTAGAGTGAATTCTGAATTACAAAAATTCACTTTTTTATACACTTTTGAAAATTACATTCTATTTTTTACTCATTTTTTCTTAAGTTTTTCGCTCGTACAAAAAAAACTATCGAAGCAATCATGATAATCCTAGTTCAATCGCTGGCTTATAACATATTAAAGATGCTGTATAAATTTGAACAAGATCGGTGCAGTAGTTTCTGAAATATCGTGGTAACCGTTTCGAAAAATGGTGTTTCGAGAAAAACGCGTTTGAAAGTATACCTGCTCCGTTTACCTGCTCCGTATACCTACTCCGTTCCAGGGCCGTAACTTGTGAACCACTTCGAATATCGAAAAATCCTTTGGCACACATTTTCTACACATGTTGTAGATGTGATTTATGAAAAAAAAAATCGATTTTTTCGACCCGAGAAACTAGAGGACCGCCTTAAGTACAAAAACTATGGTTTAACGTAACCCCTCAAAATAGGTGGGCTAGGTAGCTCCATCACAACTCGGCAAGGGCTTGTCTGAAACAAAAAAAAAATCAAAGTCCATTAGATTCAGTATGACACCAGCTACAAAATGACCCTCAGATATAAAGTTTTATCAAAAAATAAAAAATTGCAGATGAAAAACGAAAAATGTTTAAAAAATCGCGTTTTTTCGCAGTTTTTCGCAAAAAAAGAGTAAAAATCAAAATTTTTTAACCTTCGAGGGTCATGTTGTTGCGAATCATGTTTACAATATGTGGTTCAAATTTCAAGAGAATCGGTTTATGAGTTTTAGAGATACGATGGAGCTAGATTTTGAAAACGTTGTTTCGAGAAAAACGCGTTTGAAGTTTATACTATGAAAAACTCTTACCTAAATTCAATCGGCAATTCCTGCACCGTACAAAAACCCTTCTGATTGTTCCAGTAATCGTCACCTTAACCCTTTGCGGGATAGTGTAACACTGGTGTTACACCGAATTCAAGTCAGATTTTGACGATTCAAAAGTGTTTTTTAATTAAATATGGCGGTTGTAAATGCGTTTCAAGGTTCCTAGGACTTCAATAACTACTGAAACATACTTATTAAATTTTTATTTTTCACGTAACAGGTGTCATCAATAACGAAAGTGCAAAAAAATAAACTTTTCACATCATGAATCTGATTACGACTGATCTAGCAGGTAAACCATAACCAAAAATAGATAAAAACTTGGTTTTTGTTCCACTGAATACGAACCCGAAGTCTAAACCTTCAAATTGAAAATGGCGGATCCAATATGGAGGCTGTAAATGGCAAAAACTATAGGATTTTTTCCAAATTTGATGATCTATTTTTTTGGGGGAGTTTATTTCATGCAACAGCGACCTCGAAAACCCCCGAGTACCAACTTTCGCTATCATCAAACAACGTTCTGCATTTATGGTCCACCATCTTGAATTCTCGAATTTTGAGTGCAGATTTGTAATCCGCGCCACCGAAAACCCCCGTTTGGAAAGTTTGGATTGCCTTTACCATTCAGTCTTTCTAAAAGTGTTCAGTAAAGACAGAATAAGTCTCCGTAAAAATATTTCTCCTCTATGATAAAAAGACCTATGGCAACACCGCAGAAGAGTATTGTCCGATATTGCGAGGAAAAATTTTTTCGTGTTCCTAAAGTTAAAAACTTTTATCATAAAAAAAATATTCGCGTTATGAATATTAATATTTTATATTGGTTATGTTGTCTTCATCAACAAATAAAAGTGTTGGTTAATTCATAACTAATTTAAAACTTTGGTCGATTAAAAATTACTTCCAAATAAAAAATTGTTTTGTAGTATTATTTTAAATATGCCGCGCAAACTTATGTCATTGGATACGTGGAATGATGCGGTATTGCCATATCTTCTTATTTTAGGGGACAAATATTTTTACGCAAAATTATTCTGTCTAAATTTCCTAAATCCATTATCTCCCAATCTAAATAGTCGACTGTTCTGAAATTTCTGTTAAACATGCACAATGATATGAACAACGCCTGGTTAACATTTGAACAAAATCTCTATAAATCAAGAGCGCGCGCTCGTTCTGCCTTAAGGACTTAGGCCACTTTAGAGGCCGAAAAATAGGTTTTTTGGGGATTTTTTCTCAGAAAAACTACAAAATAAATCGAGATTACAAAAAGGGTGTTTATCACACATATCAGTGACTGTGTATAATAATTTTTTAAAGCGTTTAATTTCATATTGGCGTCTGTGCAGCGTTTATTTCAAAACTGCATTTTTTAAGTTGCCCGGAAACATAACTAAGACAATTTTTTTGGAAAGTGAAAAATTTGCCTAAAAAATCATCAGATAATTGCTGATAACAAATGAACTATGCGATATAAAAAAAAATCCTACGTACTTCCATAGACAATGTATTTTTCAAGATATATTCAACATTTCAAGTGAATGAGTTGAAAATCGTCTGAGTCATGTTTCCGGCCAACTTAAAAAATGCCATTTTGAGATACACGCTGCACAGCCGTCATTTTTAAATTGATCGCTTCAAAAAAATTATTGTATACAGTCACTGATATGTATGATAAACACCCTTTTTTGTAATCTCGATTTATTCTGTAGATTTTCTGAAAAAAAAATCCCCAAATAGCCTATTTTTTCGGCCTCTAGAGTGGGCGAACCCCTTAAGTCATGCTTAATCAGTTTTTTATTACGAAGAACAACGTCAGCCCTGATGATGCAGACTGTAACGTTTGCGAAACGTCGGCACAACGCTGATCCTCAACACGGCCTCCATCCGGAAGCCACAAACTCTTCTCATTACATAAAGAGCCGTGAAAGCCTTAAAACTAAAAAAAGAACAACGTCGTTGAGAAATTGTCGTGCCTGGTACAGTTTTAGAGAAAATATTTCGTACAGGTTATAGGACGCTGTTGTACGGGTAGTCATGCCGCCATGACGGTTCGTCTAGTAATGACCATGTGAACGTCCCACTAATCTGCACATGCGTTCAAACTGCTTCAACCAATTATGGAGAGGTCCGTAGGCCTTTGTTGACTCGATTGTCTCTGCATATAGGATTGCAGAATAATTTTTATCACTCAATCATGAACTTTTTGCTCCTTATAAAAACATTGGACTAAAAGTTTAACACATAAATGTCCTTTACATACAACTTTATTAATACAAAAATTAAACTATGACTATTACGTCAGAATTATATTTTTTATTTATTTTCAATCATTATAAACCACTATTTCATCATAACGTAATATTTAATGTCTTTTCGAACGAATGGTGCTTACTTATCGACCGATATTTGGGTACCGAGACGTACCCAAATATCGACATGGTCATGACCGTAATCGACAATTGTTATCTATATGTATATCTTGTCACCATCGAGAATATGTGCATGTCGTCATGCAGTGGTCTACGGATTGTTCAGACAACGCTAATTACAAACCCAATACTTATTTTGGGATTTTCTATAAATTCGACTCATAAGATTTTTGTGCCAACCTTGTCCCAGTTATTGACAGCCGTGGCAATTAATCGCCAGAGTGTTTACATTGCTGAATCTCCATATATAAAATCCCGTTGAAATTAGCATGGAACTATAATTTTCTATGCTGAACGCAAAACTGAGATTCTAATTTATAACTCAAAACTAAGATTCTATCAGGTTGATAAAAAAGTTTTGTCGCAAAAATTTTTAAAATGTCTTTTTACGTATTGACGCAACATGACATCGAGCTATGTCGAGAATATTCTAGAATGTTTTCTACTCTTCCGCGTGACGAACTGGAATACCGTTCCTCATCCACCATACTCTCCCGACATCGCGCCATCTGACTACCATTTGTTCAGACATTTGAAGGCATATTTGAGAAACGAAACTTTCGAAAACGTCGACGATCTCAGAAGGGATATTTCAAATTTCTTTGAGTTCCAGCCGCCGCAGTTTTGGGCAAAGGGAATAAACGAGTTGCCAACTAGATGGTCGAGTGTCATAGAAACCGATGGCGAATATATTGTTGATTAGAAATGTTTTGTATAAGATATATAAATAAATAAATTATTTTGAAATTATTGCGACAATACTTTTTTATCAACCTGATAATTTATAACTAGCATAGAACTATAATTTTCTATGCTGAACGCAAATCTAAGACTCTAATTTATAACTAATTTTACACTAAGATTCTAATTTAAACTTACCACACGGAATTCCCCAGGCATTCTCAAATCACCCGCGATGCGACAGGGTTCACTTTAACCTCCAAATAGAGTATTGGGCCGAAATCGGAGATAGACGCCGTAGCTGAATATATTTGATTTGATTATTCTTGAGTACGTGTGACAGTAGGGTCAGAGTGAGATGAGTGGCGCATTTTTTTTCAACGTCTATTGCTGCCTAACCGTTCACACAATCTCAATGAAACCTTGACTAAACATGAGGTGTGTTCAATGGCTTCATTTTGTTAAAAGACACTGAACGGCCTAACTCAATAGATATTGAGATGATATCCATTTTTTTAAAATGGGATTTGATCCACTGTGTACTTGGGGTTGTACACAGTGAAACATGCCTTATTTCACAGTCAAACAAAATTTCAAAATCAAATAAAATTCAAATAAAATTACCCTGATCCACTGTACACTTGTAGTCACTAAAGTGCTGTTCTCTATACAATGGGGAGTTTTGTACAGTAAACTATTGAAAAATTACTTTAAAAAAACAGCATATTATGAGATCACTCACAATCATTTATTGAATATTAATCAACAATGAGTGCCAATCTAATGAGGTAGTACCAGTACCTATCTCAATCACAACGCGAAAATATTTATATTATGACTTACCTCTGTGTACCTCGAGAAATTGAGCCACTGTGTACCAACCCTCTCTTTTTTATAAAGCGGGTACTGACAAGTTTCTATTTTTGTTAGGTCAACAAACACCGAAATACTAGTTACTTATCGAAATACGAAATACTATATCAAATACCGAAATATAGCTGTATGTTGCAGGAAAACAATGACTTCGAACATAACTGCGATAGGTAAAGAGGAAAAAAACACACAAACTCGGCTGGTTTTTCAACTTTTGGCACCAAAAATAATAAAAAATCACCTCTCACAACCGAATTGTGCGAGAGCGACTCACAGACAGGTTTAAACCTATTGGCATCCGAGGGCGGTTCTAATGTGAAAAAGACGCACATACCCAGGTAGGAAATCAAAAGGCTGACGATGGAAACAAGCTTGTGCGAGCCTTGTTTCACCGAGCCTGAGTGAGACAGACCTGGCCCAGGTTTCATTGCATCGTTTGGAGCAGCCTGGAACCAAGACTGGCTGCTTAGCCTAAACTCAGGGTTATTTCAAGCTTTATTCAGCCGGTGAATTTTGAGGCTGATAAATCAAGGCTGGATGCAGGCTTGTTTCCGGTTGTGATAAAATAAAATAAGTTTAAAATAATATTTTTTCTGTACTTCTATGAAAAAAAAATTTAGCAATAAATTTGTCGGGTGCGAAGGCACGAAAAACGAAAGCGAAGGATGCAGCTCAGAACATTTAAACATATGCTCTTATCGATATTTATGAGGTACACAAAAAAGTATATACGAAAATAAAAGTACACAATAAAATAAAGTATTGTTTTTTTAAATATTTTTTATATATATTTTGTAACAAATAATATAACAAATAATAAATATATATAATAAATCAAATGAATTCTTTACAAATTTATTAAATGTACCCCAATGTAGAATATTGAAAACTAAAAACAGGCCTCATATAGCCTCGGGAAGACTTTGGGAAAAGCCTGGTCATAAATGCTCGTGAAGGCTTCATTAAGGCTCGTTTTGAGCCTTGTTGTTTCGTCGTTTCAGGCTTAGTACAGGCTTTTCTACCAGCCTTTGGTCAAGCCTGTGTGCAATAGCCTGAAACCGCGTTATCATTCAGAGGTTCAGCTAGGCCTGAAATCAGGCTGGTGCTCAGCCTGAATTAAAAAATGTGAGCCTTGTTTCAGAGCTTGGCGAGCCCTTTTTTCATCGTCAATTCCTACCTGGGTATATACACTACCGGCGGAAAGTTTCCGGACAAGAGTTGGAAAAAGTGCCCAAACGGTTCTTTATGCCATTTCGCCGGTAGTTGGGCTAGGCCAATTTGACCAACGGCATTTTAAAGAGGGGGGATTTACCTACATTTTGGCTTATCAAAAAAATTTTTACGATTTTTTTTACACTTGGCACCCAGTTTTGAAAACGACAATTTTTTGTCGTTTTTTTGTTGTTTTGTGAGTGGACCCCGTTTACAGTAAAAATCTTTTTTATGCATTTCTCCTATTAAAATCATAAAAGGGGAAGCCTAAGCTTCGATTTCGTTTTGTAGAAAAATTTTTGCGATTTTTTTTTCCCAAAAATATTTCGTTTTTTCGATAAAAATATACAATATGAAAATTGCTCCGGAGTACGAAAACGACGAGGTTTACAACAAAACCTCAAGATGGTAAAAAGTTGCGTTACTTTTTGTTGAGTTCATGAGAATTTTTTCAGATTTTTTTTTTTTAATTTTTTTAAAATTTATTTCCGGTCGGAAATCGATTGATCTCAACACCATGATAATAATATAATTAATTTTTTTATTTACATATTATACTTTGGCCTCGTCGAAAAAACTTCCTCTCGCTGACAGCACGCTCTTTACCACACGCGGCATCCTCTCCACAAGTTTTTCGAATGTCTCTCGGGGTCCCAGGTAGGAAATCAAAAGGCTGACGATGGAAACAAGCTTGTGCGAGCCTTGTTTCACCGAGCCTGAGTGAGACAGACCTGTCCCAGGTTTCATTGCATCGTTTGGAGCAGCCTGGAACCAAGACTGGCTGCTTAGCCTAAACTCAGGGTTATTTCAAGCTTCATTCAGCCGGTGAATTTTGAGGCTGAAAAATCAAGGCTGGATGGAGGCTTGTTTCAGGTTGTGATAAAATAAAATAAGTTTATAATAATATTTTTTCTGTACTTTTATGAAAAAAAAATTTAGCAATACATTTGTCGGGTGCGAAGGCACGAAAAACGAAAGCGAAGGAGGCACCTCAGAACATTTAAACATGCTCTTATCGATATTTATGAGGTACACAAAAAAGTGTATACGAAAATAAAAGTACGCAATAAAATAAAGTATTGTTTTTTAAAATATTTTTTATATATATTTTGTAACAAATAATAAATATATATAATAAATCAAATGAATTCTTTACAAATTTATTAAATTTACCCCAATGTAGAATATAGAAAACTAAAAACAGTCCTCGGGAAGAGTTTGGGAAAAGCCTGGTCATAAATGCTCGTGAAGGCTTCATTAAGGCTCGTTTTGAGCCTTGTTGTTTCGTCGGTTCAGGCTTAGTACAGGCTTTTCTACCAGCCTTTGGTCAAGCCTGTGTGCAAGAGCCTGAAACCGCGTTATCATTCAGAGGTTCAGCTAGGCCTGAAATCAGGCTGGTGCTTAGCCTGAATTAAAAAATGTGAGCCTTGTTTTAGAGCTTGGCGAGCCCTTTTTTCATCGTCAATTCCTACCTGGGGTGTTTCTTTCCATGATTTTTGTAGGGATTCCCATAGCTTTTCGGCGGATGAATGCGTGACCTAGCGCACTTGCCGATCCATTTCATCCCACAGCAGCTCTATGGGATTGAGATAGGGAGATTGAGGAGGCCATTGCATAATTTGAAGCTCCCCACTTTTTTGCTTCGTTTCAAGATACTTCGAACAGAATTTTGAAGTATGTTTCGGGTCGTTGTCTTGTTGAAAAACGAACCCCCTTCCGATGAGTCGCTTTCCAGAAGGAACAGCATGGTTTTTCAGAATCGCGTGATATCCTTTTTGGGTCCAGGATTCCTTTGACTCGGTAGAGGTCCCCCGCCCCATCATACGAAAAAGATCCCCACACCATTACAGAACCGCCGCCGTGTTTAACGGTTGGAATTACGCAATCAGGATGCATTTTCTCGTTAGCTGAGCGACGAACGGAAACTCGACGTGTTCCTCCAAATATTTCAAATTTGGATTCGTCGGTCCATAACACCCGTTTCCAATCTTCGATCGTCCAATTCTTGTGCTTGCGTGCCCAATTCAATCGCTTCTTTTTGTTTCCACGGCGCAAGAGTGGCTTTTTCGTTGCGACTCGTCGACCCAATATAAGCATCAAAAAGCGTGCATCAATCCTTGCACTTTGCAATGAAGGGTTCAAAATTCGCTACATTGCAAATCGATTGAAAATACCCAAATCAACCGTTGGGGATGCTATAAAACGTTTCAGAGAGACACAATCGAACCGCGATAAAAATCGTTCCGGGAGGCCTCCTGTTACTTCCAAAGCGGAAGACTAATCAATAATTGTGATGTCTAAAAGGAATCGAAAACTCACGGCGGCAAACATCTAAGCGCAGTTTGTCGAAAGTCGTGGAAAAAACATTTCAATTACGACGATTAAGAGCGTGCTGTCAGCGAGAGGAGGTTTTTTCGACGAGACCAAAGTATAATATGTAAATAAAAAAATTAATTATATTATTATCATGGTGTTGAGATCAATCGAGTTCCGACCGGAAATAAATTTTAAAAAATTTCGCAAAAAAAATCTGAAAAAGTTTTCATGAACTCAACAAAAAGTAACGCAACTTTTTACCGTCTTGAGGTTTTGTTGTAAATCTCGTCGTTTTCGTACTCCGGAGCAATTTTCATATTGTATATTTTTATCGAAAAAACAAAATATTTTTGGGAAAAAAAAATCGCAAAAATTTTTCTACAAAACGAAATTGAAGCTTAGGCTTCCCCTTTTATGATTTTAATAGGAGAAATGCATAAAAAAGATTTTTACTGTAAACGGGATCCACTCACAAAACAACAAAAAAACGACAAAAAATTGTCGTTTTCAAAACTGGGTGCCAAGTGTAAAAAAAATCGTAAACATTTTTTTGATAAGCCAAAATGTAGGTAAATCCCCCCTCTTTAAAATGCCGTTGGTCAAATTGGCCTAGCTCAACTACCGGCGAAATGGCATAAAGAACCGTTCGGGCACTTTTTCCAACTCTTGTCCGGAAACTTTCCGCTGGTAGTGTACATGTCCACTTCTGAGAAACAGAATAGGTTCAGTGTACCCACTGTTGTCACTCTTGCCGCTTTGACCCTAGAACCTCCCCACGCTAATATTTCACAGATCCGCATAAAATGCATAATTTTTATAAAAAAAATACCTAGTTAATGTGTAAACACGACGATCACTAGGACCCCGAGGACGACTGGGCCACCTTATGCGAAAGCCAGCCTTTACGTTGCAAAGCCAATTTCTATGCCAAACTGAGTGTGAAAGTTCACCGCGTTTATTGGCTTTTTCCTGTATTTCCCGGAGCCTTTTATGCATTTCGTTGCCTCGCAGACAGCCAATCCCATACGTGGGCAACTCAGCTCAGGTGTTTTTTTTTTCACCAGCACGACGCTCATATGCACAGTATTTTCGCTCGCCGTAGCTCGGTAATCCGATTGGAAACGGCATTTCGGCCTGCCGTTCTCTCAACGGGTGCTCGGATACGAATCGAAGCAATCGCCGTTGTTAATGTTTGTTCGGTTAGCCTCGCCAATCTACATACACACGGGCGTTGTTCACTCAATAAAGGGCGCTTCCTCTATCTCTCTCTCTCTCATTCTCGCCCGCTATACATCTTTCACACTTGCATATACTCAACGACTATATACCACGTATGCACACGTGGAGATACGGGCGCGTGGACGCGTGCGTGTATGTGCCCTCTCGGCATTTATTTCATTGTTCGCATCCTCTATTTATGGTCGAATCAAGCACACTCGGTCTCACTCGCGCCGCATGCTCGAGCTTACACCCTCGCTTGTATTCCCTCTCCGTTATATCGAGGAAAATAATTAAAAGTTGGTGTTTACCAAACGGAAGCAATCGGTTGCCCATCAGCGCTAACAACTGGATTCAATTATAGAACTAAACACGTGCCGCCTCGCCTCGACAGCCTCTCTTTTCTCTTGCCTCGATCCTACATTTTCCACCACTCTCTCTCTCACTCTCTCTCTCTCTTCCTGTTGTGTGCATTTGCACTTTCGGATAGCACGCGTTGAATGCAAGGCAAAGCTGCAGGAGATAGGGACATTGCATCGATGTCTCGGTGAAAGTGAAAAAGAAAATAAACGGAATGGTCCCTCAACGAGTCTCGAGAGTGACGAGAGCGAGAGAGAGAGAGAGAGAGAGAGAGAGAGAGAGAGAGAGAGAGAGAGCAACGTGAACACAAAATCCTCCAAGGACGGGAAATAAAAGAGAGATCGTGTGCCACGATGGAATAAAAATCGAATGGAAGCGTTGGGTGAGAGACAGAAAGAGTTCGGAACTCATAGGCCATCGGCTTTACGACCCACCCTCCCCGCCATTACCTTTCGTTTAATTGGAAAATCCACACGACAATGCATCGCGATTTCTTTCGTTCTTGATCGAACTTTGCTCTGCCTCCGTTGTGAAGAACTATTGTGAGATCGCTGGAGATCTCGAGAGGGCGAGGCGACTTTTCGAGATACTTTATACCAAGCTCATCGATCTTTCATCTTCGCGTCAACATAAGGGAGCGAGAAGAAGAGGAAGGTAGAGAAGGTGGAAGACAAACGCCATCACCATCATCTCCTAGATACCTTTCAATTCGCTTGTATCGATCTTTCGCACTATCTCGCTCCGATAGCCAAGAGATTATAGAAAACATGGCAACGTTTCCTACGGTGATGCATATATATTAGGACGATGAATAAGTTATCGCCGTTTTCAATCAGATACCGTTACCAGAACTGCCGGCGTGTAGTTTAAGGGGTTACCCCCACTTGCGATTTTGAAAAAATCGATTTTTTTTATTGCATTTTGAAGTGCAGTTTTTTTTTGATGCCCGGAATAGATGACTCTATGTAAGTTTACAAAAAAAATATTTTCTTCGTGTAAACTGAAATTGAAACTTTAAACGCGTTTTTCTCAAAATGGCATTTCTGAAGTCGATGACCAAGATTACTCGAACACTAATGAACCGATCTTCTTGAAGTTTTGCAGGCTTATTTAATACATAAAAATGTAGTCTTTAATCGTTCGATTTTTTTTTCGAAAAAAAATGGCCGCTTTATAGCCAAAAAACGGCCGTTTTTTTTTCGTTAAAATCGAACCATTAACTTTGACTGTTCGCCATTTTGTGAAAATGAATATTTTTTAAAATCCTTCGATTAAAGACTAGTTTATACTTATATTTGACTAAATCCATCCCCATTTTTTTTCAGATGATCCACTCCGCCGCAATGTTGGTCACCGCAAACCGTGTATATAAAAACATTATTTCATTGACGGCCATTGCCACTAAACAATGTAATATTTTTCAATAAAAAAATTACTGAAAGCTCTTCAAGATGTGTTCTTTAAGATGGTATATTGATCGATTAAAAAAGTTGTGTAGTTTTCTTTAAAAAAATTCATGAAAAAGGCCTTTTTGTGCGCTACAAGTGGGGGTAACACCTTAAAATAGTCACACATCTATAAAGAAGTTCTATAAGCAAGCTTGAACTTCAGTGTACGTCCTTCCGCCGAATCGTAAGCAACTTTTTTTTCATTGTGTTAACCATGTCAAATTTCGTGCCAAAATGAAGTATTGACCGGGTTTTTTACTGCACTACTTTATTCAAAGAGATATGCAGCTGAAGCACACATTGGTGTTGACACTTACGGTGAACATGCTCTATTTGAAACCACATGCGGAGATTGGTTTAGACGCTTTGAAAATGATGATATTGATGTGTTGAGGTGGTGGCGTTACTTCATGAACTCATGTCGGATTTTTTTTAAAATGTATTTCGAAAGTGTATTTATTAAGTGTAACAACTTTTATATCGACATCTATAATATAAACCTATCAAAAAATGCGTGAAAATAGCCTTTTAGCGTCCAAAGTGGGAAGACCGCTAACTTTTCACGAAAAAACAGCTCATTCAACACCCCAATAGGACAGGTTGATTCTTCCAATGACGAGGAATTTTGGAACGTCCCATCAACGACGTCTAGCCAAATACTATCTGAACGTTGACTTTCTGCAAAAATATCAACCGTTTTCCGATTAAATGAATGATTCGTTACCTCAACATTCCTAAACATCGCTAAACATTTTGCATGATTTTAGCAAGGTGCCCGTGTCACAGCCTTCACCTGTGTGCGTAGTTCTGGCACGCAAGCGTTTCTGCACCGATGGCAAATCGTCCGAGTGGAAAACAATTAAAGATCGAGTGATAATTCATTCTGCGGTGGAGGAGGATCTGAAAGGATTTAAAGCAAAACGGACTCACCGTCAAGGCGTCGACTTAGACAGCCACCAATCGCCGATAAGAGAGAGCAAGGGCATTTAAAACCCACATGGGTAGAAATACACACTGGTTAGGGGGTTGTTGGTGAACGGAAGCAAAGCGAGGACGATATGGTCGGTTAGTTTGTCGATAATGGTACGACCGGGCACTACCGTGAGCATTCAACGCTCGTGTCTAGTACCGATTCTCTCTTGGTTCACCTACGTAATACTTCCCAGTCATACATTAAATATATATCGCCACGCACCCATGTACAGAGATACAGAAATATAGGGCGTAGAATGGAGAGGGTCCGGTTGGAGAGAGAATCTCCCAGGACCGCACCCGTTCCCGTATACATACGTGTACGTACTTAATTGTATTAATTCTGCGCCGTTATTAGTTTCCGAGTTGGCCTGCCTAACCACGCTCCTCCATTCTCCACCGTGGACCTCCATTTCACTCCATCGGCGCTCTACTCTCTCACTCGATTTCTACATCTATCTCTCTTCGTCTCTCCTGCACAAACGCATACGTGCAATCTCTTTCTACCCTAAATTGCCACGCGCTCCGCAGCTATCCGTTTCGTCGGAGTATATTCCTCGTTAATTCGCGATAACTGGATTACCAAACGCCGATCGGCCAGTTCGGGTTATCGACGATACGTGGCCTTCGTCGAGCCCTTTTGGGGCAATGCGGAAAAGAGGCTTCATCCAAATTCTCGATTGGTCTATCCCCGTCGAGAAAGGCCCATTTTGGCCCGGTCCACTCCCGGCATTCTCTCTGATACGGGGCTGGCTTTATCAGCGCCATCTAACTCCGAACTATTTTTCCTGATGACGAGGTCAACATCGACGGGAAAATTCGGCATCCTGATTCCATTGGCGATCACCCAATAATCGTTGCTGCTAACAAGGAACATCCCTCAGGTAACACCCTTCGATTTTGTTGCAATTTGGATATGCTTTAAAGCAGCGAAAAGTAAGCGATAAGTATTTTTTTATCGGCGGCAGAACGGTTTTAAGGGGTTAAACGAACCGTCGAAAATAGGGGTGTTTTTCGTTTTTCGTCGATAACGTTATCGTTCTCATCTCCAATGTATAGTGCACAAGAAAATAAACATTGTTGCAATTTGAAATTTTTTAATATCTCGTACCGTTAAAACGTTATCAACGAAAAACGAAAAACATCCCCATTTTTTAGGCTGCGTTTCAGCCCTCAAAACCGTTTTTCCGCCGATTAAAGAAATACGTATCGCTTACTTTTCGGTGCTTTATATCATATCCAAATTTCAACAAAATCGAAGAGCGTCACCTGAGGGATGTTCCTTATAAGAAATGTTATCTAGACTGTGTTTGTGATTTATTGACATCAATTTTCTCAACTGATCGACATGAAGCGATCTGCTGGAGCAAACCTACTCGTGCAGTGTGCTTTCACCAATAAACGGACAAGTGCTCGTGTTCCACCATCATATCGCGTGGGGCTGATTATGGTGTTGCATTTATTCAACTGGTTTAAAGGTGCTTGGTTTATTTAAAAGACAAGGGGTCATTTGTGCAGGGGCTCATTCATCTTGAGCGGTTTAGGGGATTATGCCTGGTTGTAAGAGTCGAAAAATCACTTTTTTTTAAACCAATCTATTTTTACAGTATGTCATCTTATGAATGTTCCCTGACAATTTTAAGGTGGTCGGATGAAACTTGACAGATTTATAGGCTATTATGTTGACGCCTGTTGGAACGCTTTGAGCTACTTTCGAAACTTTGATGAACTGAGTGAACAAAGTATCTCAAAAACTAAATAAATAATAAATATCAATATATGAAAAACTAAAAAACTATAACTAAAAATGTCTAAAAAAATGTCAGATATTGTTAGGGCCTTTTCTAGATGTAAAAATGTGGTATATGATCGGAGGATTCTTTGTTCCGATGTATACTGTTGATTTAAGGGGTCTTCTCACTTTAGACGCTAAAAAAGGCTATTTTCATGCATTTTTTGATAGGTTTATTTAATAGATATTGATTGAAAAGTTGTTACACTTAATAAATACACTTTCGAAATACGTTAAAAATGTTTTTTTATGTATTTATGTAACCCAAACAAACTTTAAACGCGTTTTTCTCGAAACAACGTTTTTCGACGGCTTGTTGATAAAATCTTCGAAACCACTGAACCGATCCTTATGAAATTTTAACCACGCATTCTTTACAACCATAGCTATAGCGCATATCAAGGATCTTTTTAAATGTTGGTATTCACTTTTTTTGCCAAAAACGGTGAAAAAACACGTTTATTTTGTTTTCTCCAAAAATGTCCGCCATTTTCTTATTTTTGCATATATCAAAAATCGTATGATATGCGATTAACATACTGAATGATATGCCATAACATACTGAATCTAAAACCGTTTGATTTTTTTGTTTCGGATGATCCATCTCCGTGATTTCATTAACAGCGCAGACCTACAATTTTTTAGGACATTTTTTTAACTACCATTTTCGTATATAAAAAGTGACTTGAATAATTTTTTTTTTAATGTCATTCGAAAGTGTATTTATTAAGTGTAACAACTTTTATATCAATATCTATGATATAAACTTATCAAAAAAATTCATGAAAATAGCCTTTTTAGCGTCTAAAGTGAAAGCACCCTTCAATGAACGCAAAATGTCCAGTTTTTTCCCAAAAATCAACACTCGCTTCGACCACGGGATATTTTTTTTAACTCCAGGTTTCGGAAATTCCGTCGATCAATCATAGGACATACTCATGTACTAACCAAATGTGTTTGATTTTCTAAATATTAGATAACCTGATTGAGAAGGGCATTTGCTCACCGCAAAAGACGTTTTCGAGAGGTGCTTCCCGGACATCGGATGTAAATCGATTATAATTGAATATTTTTACACAAAACAATTTTAGACTGTTCTTCAGATGATACTTTTTCAAATACCCAATTTTTGTAGAAATTAATCGTTACGCTTTAAAAAAAAGCAGCCAAAATTGAGCTGTTTTCAACTGTTACAACAAGGCACAAGCCGTTAAAAAACACATGATTCCAAAGTTCCCCTATGTGACGGAGAGTTGTGTGCAATAAATTTAGTCGCCGCGCGGCAGTTGATCTCGCATCTGGACGAATACCTGAACCTCTCGTGTCACACTGAGCCACTCGCGCATATGGTTTTCGCCGCAAATAAGCACAGCGATCTATGTATACATCGGATCGTAACTTTAACGCGGCAGGAGGGCGTGCACCACCGCGATGAACTCCAGTCAGCGCGTTCGCAGGAATCGTGATGACGATGTTGAGAGGAAAACAGGAGAAAAAAAGGGGGATGAAGAGTAAGGGAAGATGTTGAGATGTCGAGGTTGGAAAGAAGCGAGGCGAAACGAGACGTGACGAATTCGAGTAGCCCGCGCGACAACCTTAGGAATCCCAACGACGTGGCGAGTGATTCCTTATGGGTGACAGGAATGAAACCACCACACAACGAGTTCGCACATGTACAAGGGAGCGTTTGCTGCCTCGGCTGAGTTCAGTGCCGGTAGGGTGCTCGCGACGCGTTCCACAATTGAGAATATATGTCCCTCGAGGGAGATCAGAGGCCGCCATTCGTCGTCTTGCTAAAATTAAGCTACAAGACCTGTCCACTCGACGTCGGACCGATATAACTATTCTCTATTGAACCCAACTACACGCAGCAACGAGAACACTAAATTTGCGATACTTTTTGTCCATCCGGCGACGCTTAAATTCACGGCGAAGCGAATGTTACAATTTTTACGACTGGCGTTACCACTTTGCGTTATTGTAGCGCCAGGATGTCGAAGCTTAGAAAATAACGGCGAGCTGTGTCATGAAGTGTGTTGGGAGTATTTAACAGGTTATGCCTAGTTGTAACAGCCGAAAGCAGCTCGTTTTAGGATTTTTAACATCGTGATGATACATTTGTACAAAAATGAGGTACAGTGAAACTTCAGTTATTCGTTTTTCAAGTGGTACATGAAATATGACGTATAAGTGAGAATAACGTATAAGTGAAATAGAGTATATATCTGAAACTCATTAACGTTTGAAAATGGCGATTGGTGCATAATTCACGATATTTTTCAATGGCAGTACCTCTATCATGTTAGTGTTTGGTTCTCCAATTGAAAGTTTGATTGGTAATAATTGACTAATGAGCCAACTCGCGTTTTCGGATTTCCGTTTTGAACCTTTATTTAATGCAAGTTTGTAACAATAAGCTTTGACGTTTTAGACTAGTAAATAACAGGCAAGTTCGTATTGATAAGAGATGTGCATTCACAGTACATGCATACATAGTCGAGGTCAGAAACATCAAAACATCGAAACATCAAAACATCAAAACATCGAAACATCAAAATATCAAAACATCGAACTAAACATCAAAACGCAGTCACATGAAATTTTCTTCGGCGAGAAAATACCACGTGTGATTAACGTATAACTAAGAAAGAACGAATCTCGACACCGACGCTGGGGAATAAAATTAATAACGCATAAGGGCGAAAAACGTATAAGTGAAGAACGTGGAAATGAAACTTTATTACCATCCTTATAAACGCAATCTGCCGGGGCTGCAGAAATTTGACGTAAATATGATTAAAACGTATAAGTGCAAAACGTATAAACGAGGTTTTACTGTATTTCAAAATGTGTCATCTGAAGAACACTCTTACATTTTTTGTGTAAAAATATTCAATTATAATCGATTTGCAGCCGATGTCCGGAAAGCAACTCTTGAAAACGTCTTTCGCAGTGAGCAATGCCCTTCTGAACCAGGTTATCTAATGTAAAAAAATCAAACAAATTTCGTTAGGATATTAGTTTATCATATGAGCAATCAAATAAATTTCCGAAATATCAGATTAAAACAAAATGTGTGTTCAATGTGAGTCTCGATTTTTGCGAAAAAAAATGGGCACTTTTCATTCGTCAAATCGAAAATGCAGATCGGAAAAACCATTCTTCGATCGAATACTATATTTTTACATGCAGGAAAAATCCTAAGATTTCAGAAAGCTCGACACAGTAGTTTTTGGGATATTATGCTCGCCGACTTTGACATAAAGATGATAAAAACGTATAAGTGCAAAACGTTTAACGAGGTTTCACTGTATTTGAAAATGTGTCATCTGAACGTATAAATGAAACTTTATTACCATCTTTGAAGTTTAAAAGATGGTAATAAACGGGATGGTAAGTAACAGATATTTATTTACCATTGATATTTTACATTGTTATTTACCATGGTGGTAAATAACAATGTAAAGTATCAATAAATATCCTAACGAAATCTGTTTTATTTCTTGATATTAGATAACCTGGTTCAGAAGGGCATTGCTCACTGCAAAAGACTTTCTCAAGAGGTTCATTTGCAACAAAAGAATATAAAAAATCGGTTTTTTCCGCTTTTTAAATCGTGCCCATTTCGCTGGACTTCCCTAAAGGGTCCAGCGAAATGGGCACCTTAATTTGAGATCGCTATGAGGATCGATACATTGATACATGGATGAAGACAAATATATAGCAAGTGGCCAGGTGTACGTGAAATTGAGTCGCGCGTCGAAAAGTAGAAGCAGCGTTGACAGGACAGACAAGGTAAAAGTGATAAAGGAGACAGTCTCGTAACACGAAGAAAACAATGTTGCAATTATTCAACCTCGGAATAATAATTCTTTCGAGACACAAAGAACGCCCAAGAGAATATTGCACGGAATCTTTTTTTTCCCGTGAAATGAAAGAAATAAAAAGCAAGCGATGAAGCACGGGCGAAGCTCGAGAGTGCCTGGATCCACTTTATTTATCGGCTTGGGCGTTGTCTCGTCTGAACAAACTGGGCGTCTCTTTAAACGATATCAATCTCTCGCTTACGAGCAGTTTTCCCTTTGATCTTTCGTGAATAACTCGCTCGGACGGACGCGCTAGCATTGCCACTGGATGGTGGTGAAGAAAAAAAAGAATATATATATACATATATAAACATGTAACCGTATAAAAATGAAAAAGAAAAAGACGCGAGGGTTCGAAGTTTAGCTTGCACAGCCGATTTGAATCTCGCCAGACTACGTAAGCTCGGGGAGCTTTTCGTTCAGGAGAGCAGCCACCCGCTCCCGGTCTCGTGTATGGGCTCTGGGTGAAGTGTAAGCGTGGCCACACGAGGTGGCACGGCGAGGGCGCAGCCTGCATGCGAGAACGCAGGCAGAAGTGGCGAGAGCAAAAAAAAAGCGTCGAGACGAGAGAGGGTCGCCGCGACGCTCCACCGAGAGCACCGGCGTCTAGACGATTATTAAAGAGAATGTGACACGGTGAAATGCAATAATCGTAATCACGCCATCCGTTCCGTATATTTTTTCCTCTCTGAATTCGCCTTCGATTTCGATATAAATTATCAAGATTTTCCTATCAGAATATTTTCACAATACTCTTCTCATTAGGCGATTTCCCATTTGGGTCGGAAAACTATAAAAAATTGAGGACATAAATAATGACCGAACAGATTAATTTTTCAATAAAATTTATAAATGAATATAATTTTCATTAAGGCGGGATATAAATTTACAACGATCAAAAAATCGATTTTTTTCTTCTTTGAACGATAGAACTATATATGTAGAATATTTTCCTAAAGTTTCAATGCGTAATTCGAAAAACTTCAAACGTTACAGCCCGTCAACGCTGTGCCTCACCGCTCGGATTCGGAGCGGGCGTGAACTAAAAGCGCGTTTTTCTCAAAACTGCATTGTCGAAATTGGCGTGCAGGATTACTCAAAAACTACTAAGCCGATTGAGTTGAAACTTGGTAGAAATATTGATAATATCGGTACTTTCTACTTGACGAGAATTGTTTTTGAAAAATTGGCAAAAACTACTTTTTTAATCCACGTTTTACAAAAATGTTGCGTGAAATGTTGACCATTTTCTTAAATTTCTTGCTTCATTATTTTAATTACCGTCACATAGAATCTATACATCTTCTAACTGAAAAAATGTTTGAACTTTTTTGCGAATCAAAGTCTACGGGAAGCTAGACTGCACGCCGATTCGCAACTCCCGCGGCGACCTTGCTGTAACACTCTACCACAGCTCCGTCATTTTGATGATTAATTAATTTAAAAAAATGGTTTCTTATACCTAAATATACTATTAAAGTATACCTAAAGTTTGATAATTGTAGAATAATTATTTCTTAGTTTCAAAAATCCCTTAATATTGCTTTTTTTCCTGTCTAAGTGTAAATCCCGCCTTAAAGATTCGTGTTTCACCTATTTATAATTTTCAAGCTAAATATTTGTTATATTGCTCGAGCAGTAATATCGACGGGCTCTTTCGAGGAACACTGAGCCTGCCCATGACGGGCAGCCTCTCGCAAGAATGGACTTAGGCAAACGCAATTTTCCCGGGGATCTTCATTAAAGCCGCGCAATTAGTTAGGGCAAGACCACTGTGGGTTCGGTACTCCCCAGCCATTCATCCTCCCCCCTGCACGCTTCCTTCTCATTGTAGCAAGGCGGCGCGGTCTTTTTTTAACTAACAAATTGATCGTAATCCAAGTTTTGCAAATGGTCGCAATGGTCGCTTTTATCGACCACATACGAGATAGATTTAGCCGGCTGTTAGTTACCATTTCGTTGACTATGTTATGTCAATATTTTTAAGTTAAATTAAATTTTGTCAATATTTTAAGTTAAATATTAAATTTTTATTATTATAATAATAAATTTATTATTATTAAATATAAATTAATATAATATTATTTTTATATAAAATATATAATTATATTATTATAAATATATTATTAATAATATATTATTTTTAATATTAATATATGAATATTTTCATGGACTAAGTTATTAATAATACTTTTATTTAATAAAATAACTTACTTGTTAGTTTAATTGTTAAATATTTTTAAAAAATCCATTGCTACGTGTATAATTATCAGAAGATATGTTGTCGTTGAACAGAAATATTTTGAATGAATATATTCATAGTGATAGCTGAACGAAATTGGATGAGCAAGCTTTTACGCAATATTGTACGTAGGCACTGAACGGCAAGGGTCGTGAGGATCCAACCTGATGAATGCATAGTTGAATAGTCATCAAGCTGCAGACGCACAGTAGCACTAAAAATAAGCCGGAAATACGATTTCACGTAAAAAATATATATATGATACGACGAGCAAGCATAAAAGATCCCGATGCCGGATAGCGGGCACACTATAGCTGCTCCAATAGACGGAGAGAACAAACGGCGAGTTGCACGGTAGTGCAATAAGATCCAATGACTGAGGCACCTGTTCCGTTTTCATGAAATATAGAGCAACCCTAGTGTAAATCCTTTCACTACCCTTCCGTCGAGCAGGCAAGACGTTTTTCTTCTCTCCTTCTTTGCAAACTATATAGACGCGACGTCGGTACATTCGCCGCTGGTTTTGTACCTCTCGTCAAAAGCTAAGACGTAAAAATGTTTACGCTCCCAAGTCGTACGCAACCCCTACGTATTTATTTTTCTCTAGATTTTTCAGACACTGACGCGTTATTACAGTATATAAAACAAATGAAAAACAAAGCCGGTGAAAGAGCCCAAGAGACAAAAGCCAAGTATTCCAAGACCGTAGATCTGGTTCCGGATGAAGGCAAGGCTTGGTATTGTGGAAGCCCGGTAGGAGGCTATTTGAGGGGTTGACGAAATCGCGCTTCCTTCGGTTGCTTTATTCTTCCTCGTCTTCTTCCATGCCTTATCTTGTTCGTTTTCTCTTTCACAATTCTACCCGTGTCGTAACCATATCTACCCTCATTCAATCCACTCACTTCCGTCGTCCAATTACGATCAGGTGAGCTGTCCCTCCGAAGCTTCGTTTCTCGACGAGAAGCTATGTAACTTCCTGCCGCATTTCACCATCTTATGTACTTTTTATCCGCTCATCTCACGCCAACGGCCCACGATTGCTTCTCTCGCACCTTCAACTTCGAACCCAGACTTCGTCCTACTGCTTCTTCCGAACTCGTGTTTCCACCGGGTAGATCAGCTTTATGGAAATTAGTAAAGGGTCACCGGATAAAAGAACCCTCTGCGCGCAGGTGCGAAAGGTTACTCTAATTGCTCCTTGTCCGCCTTGTATCAGCGCCTCGCCATTTCTATTTTATTAGCTCTTTTACAAGCTCCCATAAACTGGAGTAATGCAACGATCCGGACAAACGTGCGCAGTATGATAGCAAGGTGAATTAAGGCCTGTGCGGCGTCTGCGCTCTGGTGGTGAATCTTCAACCCTGTTGGTATGGCTTGTAGCGCAGGGAAAGCAAATTGTGCACCCCCTCAGCATACTCTGAGAAGTATCGGGCAACGAGGAATTATCTGCTAGGCTGTTCACCCACTCAATGCAAGAACCACTTATCCTCGCCAATGCTGAACTATTTTGCGTTAGAATCAGGTATATGGCAAGAACATGCCGAATAGTCTTGGTAACAGTGATGTGTGTTACAGATTCCATTAGTGTAGATGCAGCGGAACTTAAGGGGAGGTACCTGAGTAAACGGCGAGAAAAACAGGTAAACTTCGGGAATTTTTATCTCAAAAACTAATGTTTGCATTGGATCCGGGTTTTTTTATTCGAAAATATGTACATTGAGGTATGTTTAGGAATTTTTAAAAATAAATTCGTTGACTGGAAGCGATTCAAACGCGATTACCTCGAAACATAGTTTTCAAAGTCGGTGCCAGATGTATCTCGAAGACGGCTTGTCCGATTTTGTCCAAATTTGGATACAATATTCTTCGATAGTTGTTCTCGTTCGCCACGTAGAATTTTTTTGAAATTTTCTTTTTTGACGGAATTGCGACCGTTCTAATTTAACATTCGTTTTTCGTTCGCAATTTCCGACGATTTTGGATTGCATACACATTGCACAAAAAAGCAATGGTTGAATCAAATGAAAAACCCCTACGTGGCGAATGAGAAAAACTATTGAAGAACATTGTATCCAAATTTGGACAAAATCGGACAAGCTGTTTTCGAAATACATCTGGCACCGAATTTGAAAACTATGTTTCGAGATAATCGCGTTTGAATCGCTTCCCGTCAACGATTTTATTTTTAACAATTCATAAATATACCTCAATGTACATATTTTCCAATAACAAAAACCGGATCCAATCGAAACATTAGTTTTTGAGATAAAAATTCCCGAAGTTTACCTGTTTTTCTCGCCGTTTACTCAGGTACCTCCCTTTAAGGTGACTAACAAGGAAAGGCTACGAGGTCCATCTCTCCGATTTCGATAAAATTTGGCATGCTTGTAGAATGGGTAAAAATAGGCGACACGTATTTTTTTTTATATCTGCGGAACCCGATTTTTAAGGAGTGAAACGCTGTCTCGAAAAAGGGGTGTTTTTCGTTTTTCGTCTATGACGATATCGTTCTCATCTCCAATGTACAGTACACAAAAAAATAAACATTGTTGCAATTTGAATTTTTTTGCATATCTCGTACCCTTAAAACGTTATCGACGAAAAACACCCCAATTTTCGAGGATGCGTTTGAACCCTTAAAAATCGTGTTTCGCAGATATAAAAAAAATACGAGTCACCTATTTTTACGCATTCTATAAGCATGCCAAATTTAATCGAAATCGGAGAGACCTCGCAGGCTTTCCTTGTAAGCAGCGGAAATAGGCCGAAAATGGAATAAAATTCAAATTGCATTTGTAAAGAACCAAAACAAAATACATACATTTTCTTTTTTGCAACGTTTTTATCAGAATTTTGGCTATTAAATCCAGTGATTGAGGTTTAAAAAATGTAATAATTTAAGGAAGATATGGGCGGATAAAGAAGACCACGCGTCTCATGCACTGCTCCCTCATTGCCACGACTCCGAGTAGCCGGTTGAAGTTTTCAGCAACTCCCAAACGCCATTCTCTTCAGGGGATATTCTTCCACAGACTGAACCAACGTTTTTTGAAAAAGCATAGAAGTTGAAAAAATGGCGGCTTAAATGTGAAAAACATCGAAAAATTGATGACTCTTGCTGTAATAACAATAATAACAAATTCATTTTTTACATCGCCGTCGGTTCGTTCTGTAGAGAAAGTTGATATCTTCATGAAAAAAAATCCACGCGATATTTATAATCGTTCTCGAGTTATCGCGCCGAAACTAGTAGAAGATGCCGTTTCGAGAACAACGCGTTTAAGTTCTCGCGCAGTACCACGGCAGAAGAATGGCAACTTACGTACGTTAAAAATAGCCAGCGCTGTAGAAGGCCTTCACGAGTTCAGCTTTTTCTGTGGCAGCAATCGCGGAACGTCCGTTTTCTTCCACCCTAGCTTCTTTTGTCAATGCTTGCGATTTCTTGTCTGCATCCAACAAGCGTTTCTGGTCATGCAACTTGCACATTTCAACGGCGCGCGTTCCGTACTCCAAGCGTAGTTCTTTCATAACATCCAGCAAACGAATCGAACCGACATTAAATAACAAAGTTGTCGTGTTTGTTGAGATAACAACGATATCAATCCCGGCTGCTTTCTAAGCAGTTTTCCATACAATAGAATGAAATGATTCGTTTGAATGTTGTGCATAATGTCCCACGCATCTCGACAATAGGTCATCGTCAGTTCAGGGGCCTTCTCACTTTAGACGCTAAAAAAGGCTATTTTCATGAATTTTTTTATACGTTTATATTATAGATATTGATATAAAAGTTGTTACACTTAATAAATACGCTTTCGAAATGCATTTAAAAAAAACATTTATTTAAGTCACTATTTAGAGATGAAAATGGTAGTTAAAAAAATGTCCTAAAAAATTGCAGGTCTGCGCTGTTGATGAAATCTCGGAGATGAATTATCCAAAACAAAAAAATCAAACGGTTTTAGATTCAGTATGTTAATGGCTATAGCGCATGGCATACGATTTTTTATATATGCGAAAATAACAAAATGGCGGACATTTTTCGAAAAAAAAACGTGTATTTTTTCACAGTTTTTGGCAAAAAAAATAGTAAATATCAAAATTTACAAAAATCCTTGATATGCGCTATAGCTATGGTTGTAAAGAAAATGTGGTTAAAATTTCATAAGGATCGGTTCCGTAGTTCCAAAGATTTTATCAACGAGCCGTCGAAAAACGTTGTTTCGAGAAAAACGCGTTTAAAGTTTGTTTGGGCTACATAAATAAATTTTTTTTAAATCGTATGTATCTCGAAAGTGTATTTATTAAGTGTAACAACTTTTATATAAATATCTATAATATAAACCTATGAAAAAAATGCATGAAAGTAGCCTTTTTTAGCACCTAAACTGAGGAGACCTCTTAAAGCTTTGCCCACTGGTTTTATTGCTTTTTTTATTGCACTTCTGAGCTCAATTTTGCGAATTTTTCAGTTTTCTTTGCCCCAAAATGTTTGGAAGGGATTGCAGTAAAAGAATACAAAAAACCAAAATATTCGAAATTTTTCGATGCCTAGTCTCCTCAATTCACAAAGAACTTCAGCCCGAACATCACGTTGTTAAACTACCGCACCGTTATTGAACTTCTCGGCCATCATCAACAATTGTCCATTTCACATTGGATCAACATTCCACCGTAATCGCATTTGTGATCAACGAAATTCTCCATACAAAACTAATACTGCATCACTAAACGCGGAAAAACGGATTCTTCGCTCGACTGATTCTGACGCGGTAGGATTGTCACGTGGACGCGATAGGTCGAGTGTCATCGGCTAGCCAAATTCTCGCGTTACAGTGAGAGAGAGAGAGAGACCAAGTGAGAAAGGATACACGAATATCTGGATGAAGCCTTCGTCCAGCTGGCTTTTCGTCGATTATGCATTATAAACAGTCATGAGTATGCAAATTATTGGGGATAATGATAACGAGATAGAGACAAACAGCCGGAGAGGAAGACAGTAGCAAACTCGTTGCCCACACAGAGTTCGTCGCCATCACAGAGTTCCACTCAAATGCAGGGTGAATTGTATGTGAATGTACCGCAAGTACGAATTTATCCCTGGCCGACACCTTTCTGCAACACCCCGTTGAAGCCAGAGCGCAGCCAACGTGGCAAAGCCAACCAAAATCAACCCCTAGTGTGGCTTATACAGCAGGGCAAGCAATTCGAGGCCGCTTTCCCTGCAACAACAGACGGACCGGAGAGCCCAGCAGAGCGTTACCCTGCGAAAGGAACCGGGAGCGGTGAAAATCCGCAAGAGCGAGGCGTCGACTCACCGCGGATTATGCTAATCTTAATCGGCTGCGTAATCAAAGGGGACGAGAAAAGCGGAGAGTTCGTCCATCTAGGCTAAACTCGTTCGTTTCATCGTCCCTCATCACCATTCTACACCACTCTCTGGAATTCCTGTCAATATTTGCACTGTGTTTGATATCGTATTATGATCAAATTTATTCCGATAATCATTTGTGATTTTCGTCATGTACAATTCGATGCAGCCCGGTCGACCGAGGGTGCGACCCATGCTCGATTATTATTTGTGCAAGCTATGTTGCTCTCCGCCCTCTCCCAACATCCTTTTGGCGATGTGGGAGATTCACCACCGCAATGCCTGGGGTGACGACTTTCCAACGCCTATTAAATCATGAATTTCAGCTTTATAAATGTGATTTATAAACGTGATAATTCACATGAAAGATCAACGTGCCAAAGATGACGGTAACGTTTGCAAATCGAGAATCGGAAAAGTCACAAATTACTAATAATCAAAGATGCAAGCAAGACAGTTATGAGGTTTTTTCTTCCTAATAGGGTTTCTTGATGGAAAAGTAATCAGATTATTCTGACATTTTCACTGGCGAAATCAGTTATTCAGATCCGCCTGTAGACCGACTACGTGTGCAAGACCATTATTACGCGAACTTTACTGCGATATAGTGTATCAAATGCGCTATGCACCGAAAGACCAACTGCTAGACATTTCTATGTAAATCGTTCATTCCGTTATACGCGGAAACTTCGTGACACTTGGCCGTTAGAGGCCGAAACAATTTGTACACCGCGATAACCGGACTCTCGATGAATTATGGGAATTTCGAGGCAGACCTACGTTTTACATTGAATTGCACCAAGTCCGATTTTACCTTTGTAACTATATACATATATACGTGTATACATGCATATACCCGGTGATTCACGCGTGGTGCATGCAGCATGATGCATGCTACATCCCTGTTATATCCTTTTATACGTACATGTATTTACGTACGTATCCGAACTCTCCCCCGCTTACAACGTACGTAATGTGAAAATACTGGAATTACGCGTCAGGAACGGATCCATTACCATTCTCGCCTGACATACATTTTGCCACGGTAAGAGAATGCAAAAATGGCCAAGCTAACCGTCTGTCGATATGGTCACGCGACACCAGCTCACCAGTTTCGTCTATCGCGTACAGATATCGCAAGAATGTCATGTACGAACGAATCGTACTGTAAAAAGCAACGAGAGCATATAGAGAAACTATGCGGAATTATCATACGTCTGAGATTGTTATCGCTAAAATTGCCCTTGGTGATTCAATACGAATATGGAGAGAGACTTCTACTTTGTTGGAATAAAAAAATCGGTTTTTTCCGTCCAGCCTGCGCATAATCAGGCTAGTTTTTATCGTAGAAAGTCCAGATCCAAGATATCAAAGGCACATCCAAAATTTAAGGTAGTACTGGTGGATTGACTAGTCAACAGAAAGTCTGTAAATTTTCGAATCTGAAAAAAGAAAAATATAATACATTCGGGTTCAATAATAACCATGATACGGTAAGGAATTATGTGAGACGTGTATGTGATAACTATGTGTGTTATATTGTGAACAGTGAAGTGTTAAAATAGCAATCAAATTTGACTTGAGTTGTCTCACCGGCCGCCATTTCATAATTTTGGGAACATCCGTGGCAACGCTCTACTCAGGCCCTTCCGATAAATGTCAAGCGTCTGTTTGCTTACTTCGTGTGGGTAAGCGTGTGTGTAGAGTGTGTGTAATGTGCGTATATGTAACTTCGGTCTTACACATATTATAACAACAGATATTAATCGACATAGTAGTCGTTCGAATCTTGGACGTAATAAAATTGCATTAAGGCGTTACCCCCACTTGTAGCGCAAAAAAGGCCTTTTTCATGAATTTTTTAAAGAAAACTACAAAACTTTTTTAATCGATCAATATACCATCTTAAAGAACACATCTTGAAGAACTTTCAGTAATTTTTTTATTGAAAAATATTACATTGTTTAGTGGCAAATGGCCGTCAATGAAATAATGTTTTTATATACACGGTTTGCGGTGACCGACATTGAGGTGAAGTGGATTATCTGAAAAAAAATGCGGATGGATTTAGTCAAATATAAGTACAAACTAGTCTTTAATCGAAGGATTTAAAAAAATATTCATTTTTCACAAAATGGCGGACAGTCAAAGTTAATGGTTCGATTTTAACGGAAAAAACGGCCGTTTTTTGGCTATAAAACGGCTTTTTTTTCGAAAAAAAAATCGAACGATTAAAGACTACATTATTATGTATTAAATAAGCCTGCAAAATTTCAAGAAGATCGGTTCATTAGTGTTCGAGTAATCTTGGTCACCGACTTCAGAAATGCCATTTTGAGAAAAACGCGTTTAAAGTTTCAATTTCAGTTTACACGAAGAAAATATTTTTTTTTTTGTAAACTTACATAGAGTCATCTATTCCGGGCCCATACTTCTGTATGGGCCCGGATACTTATACTTAAAAAAAGTGCAATAAAAAAAATCGATTTTTTTGAAAATCGCAAGTGGGGGTAACCCCTTAAGAACCTACAACTTTTGTCGTAGCATTCAAATTGACCCGCTCGATTCGGCCTCCCGGATACGAGCACAGTTGACGGCATGCGGCGTTGCAAAATCTACGCGATCTCTCCCGTCATGGCAGACGCGGCTAGCGATCGCGAAAATTAGTCCATTCAATCGATAATATCTGCTCGAAATGTCCCGTAACCTATTTTTTTTATGTAACATACGTGATCGCGACAGTTTTTTGGTTATTTATCGGTTTCGCATAGCTCCGTGTGTAAACGCGCACTATTATTATTTTCGTGTCAAAGTTCGATCCGCACGGATTCCCTATATGGTGCGGGTTAAACGCATTGATTTCGTGAATTAATTACTATTGTATTTAACCGGTAAAGCATGCGGAGTTTTCGCGGACGTCATTCTGCATTTCTGTACTACAGCATATCAAAAAATCAAATTTTTTTTTCTAATATGGAGATTCGTGCACATACCACCTTAAAGCATTCGAAGCGTAAGCTTGCGGCAAAAAGCATCATGAATAGGTTTGTTGAATGTTGAAAATAATCAAGTTCAAAAATGATTAGGTGCTTGAGCATGTAATCACTGATCCGTCAATATTCTATTTGAAATCGTCTCTGGGTAGCGTGGGATTGATCGAAGGAGCTATAAACAAGGTCACAATGGTTGCCATTTCAAAAATTTCAATGGTCAATTTCAAAAATTTCAATGGAAATTCAAATGGGCATTGCCTGTAAGCGATGTGACGGTCAGGCCATGCTAAATCGCACATCGTAAGGCACCTGGAAGTTGTTGTCCGTCTCACAATGGCTACTTCCATTATTGAGACATCATCGAGTTCTCTCCAGGATAGTGCGTTGTATATGTCAAACGTTGACACGGTTAGACTTAACACAAACTTCTCTTCAGCTGTTCGCTACTACCACTGAACACCAAAAGGTAGACAGCCCCTAATAATTGGGGCATTGCCCCAAACATTATCATTCGTTCTCACCCCACCATGCGTTTTCCCAGCAAACTGGTTCTAGTAAAGTTTGAGCAGGCATATTTCGACTAGTAGCTCTGATATTACTCAATTGCACGACAACGATAAATACTCTTGATTCGCTTGGGCAGAATACCGCGACGATCGAATGGCAGTCGAATGGAGCTTAAGGGCAAAACGGAAGTCACTTGATTCTTATTGTGGTACTAAGACGCATTCTACGTGAGTTTATCGCGGATGAGGATACGAAGAGTCGAAGGAAAGCCAAACTTTGCGTGTGTTGAAACTTTGCCGCTGTTGAGAATGCCGCGTGCGTGGAATTCCCGACGAACGATAACATCGTTCGAACGATATCATTTCTCCTTCGCTCCCTCTGCTCTCGTCTCTCCGTGTCCCTATTTTCCGTTCTTTCATACACTACATACACATATCCATTTGCTTGGGTATCCGTTCTAGAGTTCCTGCCTATCGAGCATTCGTTTCCGCACTTCTTTCATCCTCCATCTTCGTTGGCTCAGCGGACACTTTCCGGTTTGCTCCACACCTCTCCGACACCCCTGCGTCTTCCTTTTCCCATTGTTGAATCACACGTGCCGATAGAATCTGTTAGTTTTATCCTCGCGTATACATTGTACACACTTGCCACGTCTAGCGGTCCCTTATTTTTTCTTCTAGAAGAAAGTATTCCAATGAAGCAGAAGAGGAGGATAAAGGAATCAATCACATTTGATCAGACCTGATGGTCTGAGAATTCCATATAAACACCAGAGAATTTAATCTAGCAGTAACACGAAATTTTGACTAAAATCAAATGCCGTTGCTCCAAACGCGTGGAAATGAATCGCAGGACTGACAATTTCGAAAGCAGAAATACTGGAACAAGCGAACCATTGGAATGAAACATATTGCAGTGATAGCAAATGAAAACTATAAGAACAATCGGATTACTTTGTTGTGCGAAATCGGGAAGTCAGGAAAATCAATGCACAATGACATTTCGATTAACATATCAGCGCAGAATGGTGAAGACATCTTCGTACCTGTGCATGCTTGTTGGTGAAGTGTGGGCGGGTGAGAGAGTCAGGAAGATTTAGCCAGCCGAGCAGTGCCCGCTAATTCTGTTGATTCGCCCAGGCAAGTGCCCGAAGGTGGTTTTCGACTGGCAGATCGACAGCTGCCGAAATATCGAGCCTTTGGCAATGTGCAATGTATATGTGCACACAGTGCTAGTCGAGATCAAGCGCACGTGTCTTCATATCCGGAGACGAGACTCCCCGGAAGCCTTTGAGGGTTTCGACGAATAAATATGCGATTTCTCTCTGGCGTGGTATCAAGCTCCCGTATTATTGAGGCCTGTCTAATGATCTGCACCCCAACGATTTGTAGGGTCTGTGGTGAAAACCACACAGTTGCTCCAACCTCCTCTGTCGAACCGTCTCCCTCTTTTGTGTTTCTAGCCACCACGTTGTTGGAAGACGAGAACAAAACCACGATGTGGTTCACTGATCGACGATTCAAACCAGGATCATGTTTACCTGATCGGACATTCCATCTGCTGATTAAACTGGTAACAGTGCGTCAACTTAAGAACTAACGAGTAGTCGAGTCCAAAGTAACGACGTGGATGTTTTTATACCATTCGTCGTACCACACGCTGGATCCTCTTCATCCTTTTCCAACTCCCGTTTCCTGCTGTAAGGGGGGCTTAACTCCGTACTACCATCATGCCGATGGGTTAACTCCCGACGTGTAAAAAACGTGAATAACGTGCAGGTAATTGTCGAGATCTGAGTTATCGTGAGAGTGGGATAGAGACATGTTCTCGTTGCCATGCGTGTCAGACAAAGCCTAAGCCGATTACTCTCGGCCATAGCCGTTCTTTTCTGCTTCATTCGCTTGATCTTCGCGGCTCTTCTCTGCGCGCTCGCATCATCTGCACACTGGCCTAGTCTCACTTTTCCAGTCGCCGTTGTCGGGCTGTTCGTGCTCCATGCTCGTGGGAAACGGCGTTGTGGTGGGGCCTCCCCAGGAAAGAACCGCACGTGTATCTTTCGCATACGCTCATTGCACGCATACGTTGCTACGATTATGCACGAACCCGTTGTACAAACAACAATTGCTTGCAGAATCGTAATCCACGACAATAGTATCTACATAATCTTGACAGCGTGACTGATCTCGATCCATCTGCACGTCATTCGTTATCGCAAACCTCCGCTTTGATGGGTTGCGTAGGGTAGGCTGGGGTCGATTGAAACGTTTTTGAGAAAATCGGTTATAGTGACTTCATTTTATACCCTATCTGTTTGGTAATGGGCTTTAATTATAGCTAGATCATCTGGCTATATGATAGCATTGTTGATTTTGCTTCTTACATGCCCTTAACTTAGGTAGAAGCTATTTAGAAATTCTCGGAAAACGTTTCATTTGACCCTGCGTCGGGGTCAATCGAAACAGTGCCTGGGGTTAGTTGAAATAGGTGTTTTCAGCTGATTGAACCAATGTTTCTACTAAACTCAGGTACTGTTAATGATGTGTATGAAGTGATAAAGAACGTTTGGTGTGAATAAAATATACTTTTAATCAAAATAATCAGTTTTATTGCTTTTCATTCCAGTTTGAGTATCACTGAAGGTACATTAAGGCTCTTTAATATTATTTGACTTTTCGGACGATTTCTTGCAATCTAAAAAATAAAACAATATTTGGAAAACTTGCTTGCGCATGAAATGTTTGTTCAGGGTCAATAGACACACGTTTCAATTGGCCCCGAACCGTTTGTTTCAACTGCCCCCAAACCCTCGCTGCAAATAACTTATCAAACAGCCAAAAACCTAAGTGTTGTAGGTAGGTACTGACCACAATAAATTCAACTAGGACATTCATAGTAACGACGATTGTAAACAACACTGGAGAAGGAACAATAATTTTGAAGCAATACGTAGATACTAATAATAAAAAAACTTACTTTTTATGTCGAAAAAGGGATTCACCCACATAAAAATGTCCGATATTCAAGTTGTTTTATTTGACCCGTGTTTCTATCGACCCCAGCCTACCCTACTCTCGTTTATCATAATGGGCCACTCGTTCAATCGCTGTCAAAAACAAATTTGCGTTGAAAACGGTAACTGTGATAGTTAAGGCGTTACCCCCACTTGTAGCGCAAAAAAAAGCCTTTTTCATGAATTTTTTTAAAGAAAACTACAAAACTTTTTTAATCGATCAATATACCATCTTAAAGAATACATCTTGAAGAACTTTCAGTAATTTTTTTATTGAAAAATATTACATTGTTTAGTGGCAAATGGCCGTCAATGAAATAATGTTTTTATATACACGGTTTGCGGTGACCAACATTGCGGCGAAGTGGATCATCTGAAAAAAAAATGCGGATGGATTTAGTCAAATATAAGTATAAACTAGTCTTTAATCGAAGGATTTTAAAAAATATTCATTTTTCACAAAATGGCGGACAGTCAAAGTTAATGGTTCGATTTTAACGAAAAAAAACGGCCGTTTTTTTGCTATAAAACGGCCATTTTTTTCGAAAAAAAAAATCGAACGATTAAAGACTACATTTTTATGTATTAAATAAGCCTGCAAAATTTCAAGAAGATCGGTTGATTAGTGTTCGAGTAATCTTGGTCACCGACTTCAGAAATGCCATTTTGAGAAAAACGCGTTTAAAGTTTCAATTTCAGTTTACACGAAGAAAATATTTTTTTTTGTAAACTTACATAGAGTCATCTATTCCGGGCCCATACAGAAGTATGGGCCCGGATACTTATACTTCAAAAAAATGCAATAAAAAAAATCGATTTTTTCAAAATCGCAGGTAGGGGTAACCCCTTTCAGTGTTAGTGCGTTATGAGATATGCGGTTAAGCAGAGGTAAAATGTGCACAAGAGCTGCAGCAACTGCAAAAACTGGTAGCCTAATCCTGAAGAATATCGGCTGATAATGATGTCTAAGGATGTTTTAGTGCAGGAAGAGCTTCCTGTTGTAGTAAAAAAGCCTCTGACATCTGAATACAATTGCCTGGAATCTTCTGAACCTACGTTGGAAATAGGTAGATGGAGTTTAAAAGTATGTCGAATGAAGTACTCAAGCCAGGATTTTCTTGATGGTTCATTTCTGACAGGACTCCGTGTTTCTTTGTTATTTAGCGCAGTCAGAGGCGACCTATATGGCTAAATTAATCATCAATCAAGTTACCAGTCGACCGGTGATGTAGTTCTCGTTCTCGGCTCGTAAAGAGCTGATATCGCAGTATACTTCCGGATGACGCATCGCATTATCGAAAGTGGATTCTGATGTATCGCGATAAAAACCTGCGCCAGTGGCGAGCGAGCGACACACCCCTGCGAAGTAATTGATTTCTGGAAGCTTCTGTTTTGGTTAACGAAGAAACTGTAATGCTGGGATGGGAGCGGAAGCTTTTGGACTGAGGAGCCAACCGCACCCGAGATCAATCAATGTCCTATTTCGAGAAACCGTGTGTGGTCGATGCGCTCCTGAGCTTAATGCTTCCGTTGCACTTCCGGAGATGCATGTCGATTACGATACGCGGAAGACGATGAGTGACAGGTAGCCCAGGTTCGACATAAACTGCTCCGCTTGTGGGCAATCGCGGCACGGCAGAGGTTCGCCACCGTACGCGGCATTTCTCGAGAAGCCTCCTCGAAGCTTTCCTCTATGGACACGCCGAGAATAGCATTTCCAACGTGCTACATCAATGATGAAGTACATAGATGTAGGCTTCTTGTACGTCAAATCTAACTCGACAGCCTTCTTCCACATTACGTTCGATTCGACATATTTAGTGGTGCTAAAAAGGAAAAAAGATCAATAATGCCATGATTTCTTTATGTTTCAGTAGTGAGACATTACATCGGACTTGAGAACTTTCAGTGTCGTCCATACCGATCGATTTTTATGAATAGGGTAAAGCGACCAATTAAGCGGACCAGTGGACGAATAACGACACTGTAGGATCTAGATGGAATGTAAAAGAAAAATATTATCAAAACAAATGTTTAATTTGCTATAACTAACAGAAGATATAATTCTGATAGTAGAGAAAATTATTCGAAAAAATTGCGACAAATAATATTGTAGGAATAAATAAATAAGTAGCGAAATGACTAAATCGCTAGTGAATGGCCACCTGACCGCCAGACAATGAACGTGTCGTGTAGATGAACACTGTAATGGATAACGATGTATTATTTATTTTTATTAAATGCTAGGATTGGAGATTGCTATGTTGAACAAAAATTATAATATCCTTATACATAGGAGTATTATATTTATTATTGAGATTTCAGAGAAAATACACAAAGCTTCTTTGCATCTTTACACGACATTCTAAAGAACCTACCAAAGTTTTTTTCAACAAAGAAATGAGAAATTTAATTTGGTACAAATGGACAAAACGGATTAAATGATTTTATAACAACAGTCAATGAAATGTACATTCTTAATTCTTAACAGCAATTGATTTTGTGTTTCTCAGCGAACGAGCTAAATTTCCAACTCTGCTTTGAGAATTGTCACAACAGAGCACATATGTTCATTCAATGGAAAAAAGGTCAGAATACAGCACCAGCGAATCAACATGTATAATTCTAACCTATTATTACGAATTTATTTAACATTTTGGCAAAAAATCAGAGATTTGTTGTATCTTAAGTAATAAATGTAATACTTACTCTAAAAAATTGTAGAAACTTTGGCTTTCGCTTTTGGAACACCTACTGTGCACAGCCGTATCGTAACTAACAAGGAACATGGCTTAAGTTTCCGCCGTCGATTTTGTTGAAACTCACATTTGTGATAAAGCATTGAAAGCTATTAGACACGTATTTTTTTTTATCTTCGGAAAAACGGTTTAAAGGGGGGAAACCACCCCGCAAAGAAAAGCGTGCCGAGGGGTGGTTTTGCAGTTTCACCCACAGGCAGTCCACCGATCCGAATGAAACAAAAACCAAAATTATTCTAATGTAAAACGATGAAAAATCCACTACAGGATAATTTTTAAAAAATTGAGGGGTGACACGCCTTTCTTTGAGGGATCGTTTCCCCAATTAACCCTTCCTTGACACACTCATATTTGGCCAGGATTTTGACACACTGGGTCAATTTGACGCAGATAGTACATCAACAGCCCTAAACAACCTTTCGGTCGGTTTTTATTTTTTTTTAAATCCGGGATACACTTTGAACATTTCTTAATATATCTACATAATTGAAATTCGGAAAGTATAAAATTAAATTGTTGTAAAAAGATATTGAAAACTATCAATTTTGGGATAGTGAGCATTTTATTTCAAATTCGTCCGGGTCAAAATGACCCAGTGTGTCAAGGAAGGGTTAAAAACGTTTTTCCGCAGATAACAAAAAATACGTGTCTAATAGTTTGCAATGGTTTATCACATAAATGAGTTTCAACAAAATTGGAGGCGGACACTTAAGTGATGGCCCTTGTAAGTTGCGCAGTGTGCAAGTATCACAAACTAGAAAAATTCCGTGTGGCGTCAACATTCGATATTAAACTGAGAGATTGGTTTTTACGACATCTAGGATTTTTTTCGCTAAGTTATCTTGATTAGAATTTTTATCTTTAAGGGGTTTTCTCATTTTAGACGCTGAAAAAGGCTATTTTCATGAATTTATTTGGTAGGTTTATATTATGGATATTGATATAACAGTTGTTATACTTAATAAATACACTTTCCCAATACATTCCAAAAAAAATTAATGTATTTATGTAACCCAAACACACTGTAAACGCGTTTTTCTCGAAACAACGTTTCTCGACGGTTTGTTGATAAAATCTTCGAAACTACTGAACCGATCCTTATGAAATTTTACCCACATATTCTTTACAAAAATAGCTATAGAGCATATCAAGGATTTTATTTATTTTTCATATTTACTATTTTTTTGCCAAAACGGTGAAAAACGTTAAAAAAACGCCGGACATTTTGTTATTTTTGCATATATAAAAAATCGTATGATATGCGTTATAGCCATCAACATACTGATTTTCGTCTATAAATAGTAACTTGAATCAATTTGAAAAAATGTTTTATATGCATTTCGAAAGTGTATTTATCCAGTGTAAACTTTTATATCAAAATCGAAAATATGAACCAATGAAAAAATTCATGAAAATAGCCTTTTTTAGCGTCTAAAGTGAAAAGACCCCTTAATTGATATTCTTTGCTTATTCCAAGTGTACATCAGCTTTCGTCCATTCACTGGTCAGTTCACCCTATATCATCTTCTGAAGACCTCTTTTATTCAATCAAACTTCCAATTTCGTTACACACTAAATGTGTCATCCCGAAATTGACCCAGGTGCCGAATAAAAATGCTCGTTGACTGAAATTTAGTAGTTTTGTGCTTCCCACGTTAACTTTCACGTCACTGCGAAGCTGCATCTACGTACGGTGGATGTGGGTTGTACGCGTACATAGATATACATGGGTATCCGTACTGCGGTATCATTAACGGAGTCCTTGAATAAATCACCCACGCGTACGCCTGTTCCATCTTGTCCAACCGACATTTCCGTAATTAAGCCCATCCATTTCTGGCAGTTGTTCGAACTGTGCGGATTAAATCCCCGACGTTAATCTCGTCAACCATAATCAAGCACCTTCTATCGTCCACCCCCTGATGATCACGATATCGAGAGTGGCATCGAAACCGCGATTACGACAAAAAAACGGAAATTACTCGGCCCACTCGTTTTTACGACGACGTGACCCCATTTATTTCTCCCTTCAACCGTCTCTTCTCACTTCGTAATGTACTTGAAGGATGTTATTTCCTTTTTTTCATCCACTTTTCGCGTTAGCCTCGCGTAGCCCATGGGAATGTTAATCGGGTCTCGGCGTGAACGGGTAGAATAGAATATTCGAAAGATTAAAAGTCGAGGGCAAAGAGAAATTATGGTACGGCGATGAATCACTTCTTTGCATCTCGATGAATAGAATTTTCGTGAATTTCCCGAGAAGGGACATAAAGGGACGAGTCGACAATCTGTCCAAAGTACAAAGTTCGCGTATCCCGTGAAACCGTGGCCTCGTCACTGACGAATGAGATTTTCATCCCCAAATTTCACGATTTGAGCGAGTACTCGTGCGTGAAAGACGCAGGAGAAGAAAACGAAGAAGAACGCGTCTGGAGGCTCACTTATACGAAATGCTTTCAATGGCTTTTTCGATGTCGGTGATTACAGGGATGAGTGAGAGAGATGGAGGGAAGGACGAGTAAAGAGGTCGGGCGAGGTAGGCAAATATATATTTCTTGAAGCAAAGTCGCCGTTCGTTAATTAATGCTTGAGACGGTAACGAGGCAGGGGACCGAAACTGTAATCCGCCGGGGGGGTGTTCCGGCAAACCCTTAATGAATCCCTAGAGCCTTGAATATCACACGGGAGTATCGGTCTATGTGTGTCTGTGCTCGTTGCCAAGAGCATCGTGCCAACGCCGCATTTATGGTGGCTGTCCCGACCAACTTTTGACCACTTATTAAAATTTACCAGACGCTACTCGACTCCTTCCCAAATTTATTCACCAGAAACTAACGGACCTATCAGACACCCCGGAGACCAATTTCGCAAGACCGTACACAAAGCAATGCTTCTTGCGAATCTGCTGGTACAATAAAACGCCGAGAAAATAAACGAAGATTCGCGAGAACGAAATCTCATCGAAATGTTCCTCTCTGAGGAACATTTCCAGACAGAAGAGACTTTTTTTCCGACGTCGTCCTTTGATGAAACTATATCCGGCGATGTATCGAAAGGGATCGAAATACTTTGAAACTTACGACTCAAGGAAACTGAACTTTTCGGTACTTCAACCTAAAAGCAGCCGCTGTGATATTCGACGAAAAGTCGTCACGAAGATACCCAGCGACGTTCTTGCAACTAATAATTTATAAAAGTTTTCTTTTTCTGACGAATCGTCGATACGGCGAATGTTCCGTCGTGCACTTACCCCTCAGCCCCATTCACTTACCGCAAACTTTCGAACACGATCAATATGCCAGAAGTTCGCTTGGGTCACGCGTGAAATATATTGAAACGAAAAAATTGAAACGTCGCTTCCTGCAAGAGCAGCTTGTGATGACGTTTCAATTTTTTTCCTTTGCCGAAAGTTCGATTAATCGAGCTGTCAGACAATCGTCAATATTGCCCAACAGTCGCCAAATGGAGAGCTTGTAAACCCTCGGGGTACGGGGAATTGTTCGAACGAAAGAAACGAGTTGGAATTGTTTTTGGTTACGCCAATGTCTCGGGTGGCTAGACGTGCGACTAAAGTTGACAGGTATTTGGTGCGTGTTGATTTAAACTGCGTTTGCGTCGTTCGCAAAACAGCTTGGGAGCGAAGGATAAAAAAAGGGAGGGGCAAAAGAGTGAACGAGAAAAAAATGAATAGGGAAGGTGATGAGGCGGTGAAGTTTGCCTAAAGTTTACCAAGAAACTTACTATTTGTTTTCTTCGTCGTGTGTGATATACCTAGGGACAAGTACCTTGCAAACTTTGCGCGCTTGGACTGCTGACACGCTCTCGTATGCTAATTCCCCCTGGCGTATGTATTAGCTGTACAAATAAGTTCTCGGCCTTTTTTCAGGGAAATAATTATTTATTTGCTGAAAATCTAGGTGCATTTTAATCGGCCAAGTAATCTCCGTTTGATTCCAGAAATGTTTCCCTCGTGTCAGGCAGATTGCGAATTCCTTAGCGGTGAAAAGATGGGGCTTTCGAGTCGGTAGGGAAATTTTTTACTTCATCGAACATTTTGAAGTGGTTATCAGCCAAATGATGTTGGAGCGACCTGAGGAAGTGAAAATCCGATGGAGCCCAGACTGATTGATTGATTGATTATTTATTTCATGCCCTGGTAACGGCCATAGGGCGAATATATAAATTTGGATAGATATGATGATAATGAAAATATAAGTTTCGAGGAAATAATAGAATACTATGATATGCTACAATTTATGAATTTTTGATTTAAGAAACATTGTAGATGTTTAACAGTAATAGGTAGCGGTTGCAATAAAATAGCATTTCGTAATAATAATGATAGTACGCTAGCTCAACGCAATAATAATGGTCGATATTTTACAATAATAGGCGATGCTTAAAAATGAAATGGTCTTCTCACTTGAGACGCTAAAAAAGGCTATTTTCATGATTTTTTTTTTATAGGTTTATATTATAGATATTGATGTAAAAGTTGTTACACTTAATAAATACAATATCGAAATACATTAAAACAATTTTTTAATGTATTTGTGCAACCCAAACAAACTTTAAACGCGTTTTTCCCGAAACAACGATTTTCGACGGCTTGTTGATAAAATCTTTGAAACTACTGAACCGATCCTTATGAAATTTTAACAACATATTCTTTACAACTATAGCTATGGCGCATATCAAGAATTTTTTTAAATTTTGATTTTACTACTTTTTGCCAAAAGTGGTGAAAAAAGACGTTTGTTTTTTGTTTTTTCCGAAAAATTTCCGCCATTTTGTTATTTTTGCATATATAAAAAATCGTATGATATGCGCTATAGCCATTAACATACTGAATCTAAAACCTAAATCTAAAAAGAGATTCCATCAACAGTGCAGACCTAACATTTTTTTATGACATTGTTTTAACTACCATTTTCGTCTATAAATAGTGACTTAAATAAATACTTTTTTTTAAATGTATTTCGAAAGTGTATTGATTAAGTGTAGCAACTTTTATAACAATATCTATAATATAAATCTATTTAAAAAATCATGAAAATAGCCGTTTTAGCGTCTAAAGTGAGAAGACCCCTTAAGTTACATAAATGATGGTTCTGTGAATGTTGAGTGGCCAGACGCATATAAGATTTTGGATCGAGATAGTACAAAATATCAGTAAACAGTAGAGGAACGAGCCGCTTAACCGAAATTTAGACTCACTGCAAGGTAGAATGGTAGGGAAAAAATATGATCACTGTGCTTTTAGGCACTGTTGGCTTCCAGCTCGAAAATATACGAAAACAGGCTTCTTTTAAAACAGGAAATAATCCGAGCAGAAGTGATGCGAATAGGAAGAGAGTCTGGTGAATACGTCGAGCGTGGCAGTGCCGGATTTGTACTTTTCTCAAGTACATGCCACTTGACTTTGTGCTGCCCCTCCTATCAATCCCTTGTATTTACCTAAGCTTTTTTAGGTGCCTCTAAAATCCGCCACCCCTTAAAGTGAGCCGTCCATAGGCAGCTGCCTAGAAGGCTTATTGGCAAACCCAGGACTACAGTGTGGCAAAACTTCCCAGCCCAACGAATCTAAAGCCTCGCTGGTTCTTCATGCCGTGTGTTTAGCAATATGACCGGCCTATTGGTCATTTGCCTTTTTTAGGCCATTTTGAATCTTGCCAAGCCTTTTTACACAGCTAGAAATGTTCTGCTGGATAACTCCTAATGTAGTAGCAAGCTCTGATTGTGTTTGGCAAGGATCTTTCTCCAGCGCTGCTTCAAATCCTCGCCTTCATTTTTTTTTGGTCATCCTTGTCTCACGCTATCCTTGAAGACGAAATGTCAAATCCGGAACCTTTGAAAGTACTTCTTCACGGTACTGATGGACACGGCATCCCCCAATGCTTGACAAATCATCTCCTTAGCCTGGGAAGTATTTTTTTTTCATTTCGAACGTGAAAAGCATACAGTGCTCCTGATATGTGCGTTAGTGCAACTCCTTTTGGTCACTGTGCTGGCGATGTATATTTTGACGTCACATCACGTTTCGAAACTGTGCTGGCGATGTATATTTTGACGTCATATCCAGTTTCGAAACTGTTGTGTGATCAACTCCTATTGATTCTGCAAGTTCAGATAGCCTCCAATTCAACACATCAAGATCATTATTTTTGAAGTGTCTGAACCAATCCTAAGAATTCTGTGTGCTTCAGCTGCAGATTTTTTTTCGAATAAAGCAGTGCAGTAAAATTCCCCGCAAATACTCTTTTTTGGCACGAAATTTGACATGTGACATAGATGCGTTACCATCTTAAGGCCTTAGGCTACTCTAGAGGCCGAGAAAATTGGCTTTTTGGGGATTTTTTTGTCAGAAAAACTACAAAATAAATCGAGATTACAAAAAAGGGTGTTTAATGATAAACACCCTTTTTGTATGATAAACACCCTTCACTGTATGAACATATCAGTGATTGTATACAATAATTTTTTTGACGCGATTAATTTCACAACGCCGGCTGTGCAGCGTTTATCTCAAAACTGCATTTTTTAAGTTGGCCGGAAACATAACTCAGACAATTTTCAACCGGTTCACTTGAAATGTCGAATATATCTCGGAAAATACATTGTCTATGGAAGTACGTAGGATTTTTTTTTATTGCAGAGTCTATTCGTTATTACCAATTATCTGACAATTTTTTAGGCAAATTTTTTGAACGTGAAAAATTTCGTCAGATAATGGTTAATAACAAACGAACTATGCAATATAAAAAAATCCTACGTACTTCCATAGGCAATGTATTTTTCAAGATATATTGAGCATTTCAAGTGAATCGGTTGAAAATTGTCTGAGTTATATTTCCGGCCAACTTAAAAAATGCAGTTTTGAGATAAACGCTGCACGGCCGCCGTTTTGAAATGAATCGCTCAACAAAAATTATTGTATACAGTCACTGATATGTATGATAAACACCCTTTTTGTAAACTCAATCTATCTTGTAGTTTTTCTGAAAAAAAAAAATCCTCAAAAAGCCTATTTTTCTGCCTATCGAGTGACCTAACCCCTTAAACTACACGCACGCAGTTATGGTAACGCTAAAAAACGTTAAAAAACAGCGAGAACAAATTCAACGTCCGAATACTAAAAAAGAAATTCCCGCGTTCCCCTTTAATTCGGAGTTCAACAACTGGCTCTTCGTCGAGCCACCAAAAAATCTGCCAACGTAGCATAGCGAAATGTGCAAAATCATGCACAATCATGTAAAAAAGCAAAATCATATGAAAAAATTCTACTCGTTGAAAATGTCTTCGAAACAAAAAATAAAAACATCTTATGCGAGACGAAAGATGAATTTATTTTTCGGAAATTCTCGCGTTACTTTGCGAGTACCGGGCACTGTGCCTCGAGGGTCTGCGACGATACTACAGTGCATTTATTATTCGTTTACGCTCCATCTACGTACGAAATATACGGGTACTCGTGGAGAGACGCTAGTGACTCCCGTTACGAAAGTAACGACGTCTCGCTCGAACTACGAATAAACCGCCTCGCGAAGTTACAGGCATTATTCTAAATTTGAAAGCATTTCGGCCTGGAACTCGAGGGGGAGGATAAAGCTCGGAGCATTGCCGCGATATGGGCTACGGGTAAAACGGGCTCGTTGCCAAGACGATTCTTACGTTACTCTCGGGATGTATTACAGTGCCACTGCCAAACCATCAGCGAGCGGTTGTACCAAGCCTGTCTTGTGCATGTGTGTATACTTTTCGGATGGTCGTTCACTCGGCCCCGTATTCGCTTTCGGCGTCACATGACGAGAACGCGTCTTTTCATCGTTGCAAACAAATTATTCATTTTTTTGTTGTTGTAATGTCCAGGCGATGATGCGAAACAAAAATAATAGTGTCCGATGGATCATCTGCGGTGGTGCAACATTTCGCTTCCCGAAGTCTTCGCGAATTTGAAAGCGATATAAGAGGGAACAATGGAACCTTTACGAGATATATTTTATGCAGATTATGTATGGTTCGCAATAATTTAGATGCTAGGCAAGACCTGCAGATAAAATTATCCTTACAGCAATAAAAAGTTAAGAGCCGCTGGTGCGTTGTGAAATGTATATGGTTCGGTCGTGCTCCTGGGGAGCATAAACGGCCGAATGGCATTCAATTCCGCTTTCCAACGAAACTCAAGGATTACACTTAAGCTCGTTGCAATCCCCCCCCCTCTCTCGCTCTCTCTCGCTCTCTCTCTTTATGTACATACAGAAAATAGTAACTAAAATGTTTCACCTTCTGCAAAAACCTAGAAAAAATTATGCCCAGGCAGTTCGACAATAATACGTTTAGCAATTCTAAGAACAATCTATATGTGGATAGACGGAGTGTAGGGAGTAGTAGTCGTTGAGAAAACTCACACAACAGTTCATATCACTCACAGTGCAATAAAATTGTTAGTGACTTAGGTGAACTATTCATCCATAAATTATCTATTGCATGCGCCCCACGTTTTTCGTTTTAAGGCGTTACCCCCACTTGTAGCGCAAAAAAGGCCTTTTTCATGAATTTTTTAGAAGAAAACTACAAAACTTTTTTAATCGATCAATATACCATCTGAAAGAACACATCTTGAAGAACTTTCAGTAATTTTTTTATTGAAAAATATTACATTGTTTAGTGGCAAATGGCCGTCAATGAAATAATGTTTTTATATACACGGTTTGCGGTGACCAACATTGCGGCAAAGTGGATCATCTGAAAAAAAATGCGGATGGATTTAGTCAAATATAAGTATAAACTAGTCTTTAATCGAAGGATTTTAAAAAATATTCATTTTTCACAAAATGGCGGACAGTCAAAGTTAATGGTTCGATTTTAACGAAAAAAAACGGCCGTTTTTTGACTATAAAATGGCCATTTTTTCGAAAAAAAAATCGAACGATTAAAGACTACATTTTTATGTATTAAATAAGCCTGCAAAATTTCAAGAAGATCGGTTCATTAGTGTTCGAGTAATCTTGGTCACCGACTTCAGAAATGCAATTTTGAGAAAAACGCCTTTAAAGTTTCAATTTCAGTTTACACGAGGTAAATCTTTTTTTTTGTAAACTTACATAGAGTCATCTATTCCGGGCCCATACAGAAGTATGGGCCCGGATACTTATATATACTTCAAAAAAAAGTAATAAAAAAATCGATTTTTTCAAAATTGCAAGTGGGGCTAACCCCTTAAATCTTACAAGTATTTTCATGGCTATTCACAATCACAAATTTTCAGGACAATTTGTATGGGGTTAGAAAACTGTATTGGGCTATAAATCTGTATGGCGGTAGGAGAAGTGATTTTATCCTTTTTCGTCCATTGTAAAAAAAATGATTGAAAAAACGTTTTTATTTTAAATTTAACGCGGATCTACTTTTAGAAAGGAAGAAAATAAGCAATATTGAGGGATTTTTTAAACTAAGAAATAATTATTCTACATTTATGAAACTTTAGTTATACTTTGATAGTATATTTAAGTATACAAAATATTTTTTTTAATTAATTCATCATCAAAATGGCGGAGCTGTGGCAGAGTGATACAGCGAGGTCGCCGTGGGAGTAGCGAATCGGCGTGCAGTCTAGCTTCCCGTAGACTTTGATTTGCAAAAAAGTTCAAACATTTTTTCAGTTAGAACATGTATAGTTTCTATGTGACGGTAATTAAAATGAAGAAAATCCAAATTTAAGAAAATGGCACGCATTCACAAAAAAATCAACATTTCACGCAACATTTCTGTAAAATGTGGATTAAAAAAAGGAGTACTTTTTACAATTTTTCAAAAACAATTCCCGTCAAGCAGAAGGTACCAATATTATCAATATGTCCATCAAGTTTCAACTCAATCGGCTCAATAGTTTTTGAGTAATCCTGCACGCCAATTTCGATAATGCAGTTTTGAGAAAAACACGTTTGAAGTTCACGCCAGCTCCGAATCCGAGCGGTGAGGCACAGCGTTAACGGGCTGTAACGTTTGAAGTTTTTCGAATTTCCCTTTAAACTTTGGGAAAATATTCTACATATATAGTTCTATCCTTTGAAAAAAAAGGAATCGATTTTTTTATCGTTGTAAATGTACATTCCGGCTCAAATAACATTTTGCATAAATTTCGTAAGTTAAGAAAACGATCATCCGTTTGCAAAGAGTTTTCTGTATCGTGAAGTTGAACGGCGCGAATAAGTGGGAGACCCATGCGAGCCGTTGGATACAAAATGGTTAAAGTACGACGGAGATGAGAAAGAGCCGTAGAAATAAGGGAGCCGTGGATGCGACAGTGAAGCTGTGAGTGGGCGCGAGGGAGAGTGGTAAAGGTATGAACGGTACCCGTGTTTCTACTAACCGCAACTACTAGCCTCTTGGAAAGTAAAGGTTACCGCTTTAGGTGGATATATAACCTTGTACGGCGTCGCCCACGAGGAGTGAGAGGGAAAGGCCCTGGGTGGCGTACAACCCAACGGGGTACAACACGTTTGGCGTACGGCCATCCCTCGGAATATAATGCCGAAGGGATGCACCATCGGGACTATGGAGGAAGAACAAAACGCGACGATACGTAGCAACGATAGTAGCAAAAGCAGCGACCATCCCAACGGGCTAAGTTACTTTATACCCATCTCGAATAACCCCAGGCCATTCGTGCCTCCAGCAATGCGTTTTTCTTGCCCCCATTCATCGCTCTGCGTCTTGCTTTTGGCATTGCATTCTCTTTTTTTCAACGTCAAAAGCGAGTATTCGCAGAATATGACGTTATAATCCTTTGTCGCATTCGCTGCAAAAGCAAGGCATACGTGTACAAGGAATGCCGTGCCACGCATGCTACCGACAAAGCTTGTCGAAGATACGACGTTCGGGAAAATATATATTTCCTCGTGTTTACACGCTCTATGAGAAAATTCTTGGTGGCAGGCTCTTTTCGATCGCTATTTTACGATGCCTTGAGTCCAGACCAATTTTGAAACTTCAAGCAATGTAGTGAAGGAATCCTTCTCAAACCCTGCTTACGATGTTTTACGAAGGAAAATTGTCAGATGCAACGGAAGCGGATTTAGAATTTCGCTCAATAAAGAACGAAAATATTTTTGTTGGGTGTAACAATTTATCATGGTGAATTCTCGTCGTATTTTTTTTTCACTTTTGATACTACGATAAGAATTTAAGGATTTATGCCGTGTTGTATAAGTCGGAAAATCACTTTTTTCGAAACCAATATATTTTGAACGTAATATCATCTGATAAATACTCGCTGACAATTTCCAGGTGATCGGATGAAAATTGACAAATTTATGGGCTCCCGTGCGGAAAGTGAGTTGGGGCTGTGATCGGGCCCCAATAATATTCCCCTTACTTTATTCGGGCCCTAATCTGGAAGCCTCATGAGGGCCGTTAGCGGCCGGTCACACTTTGTCAACAAGGGCCCTTAAAGGCGCAACGACCGGGGCCTTACAAGTTGCCTCAATGGCGCCTCATCAAAACCATTTTAGCGCCCTGAAAATGCCTCAACGGCGCCTCATCATAACCATTTCAGCGCCATAAAATATCCGTATCAGTGGATATAAGTGTATGTTAAATGCGTCAGGGTATATCTATATTTGTTTTTATGTAATTGTTCATGTGCATAAGTGTGGGCGTGAGTACATGTGTATGTATGTGTGCGCGCGTAGAAATGTGATTGCGTATTTGCATGTGAGCCTTTATGACAAACTGCCAAAATGAATACAAAAAATAATCCATTCTAAGGAATGGATGTGTAGTAGAAATAAAAAACACATATGGGTCTACTGAATCACTAGAATCTATTTCCATTGAGAAAAAGATCTGGAAAATAAAGACCAATTTATTTACTTATCCTACACAGTCAGATAAATTTTATGAATGGGAAATATCAGCGAAGTCTTCAGAAGAAATAATTTTCCCTATGATGATTATTGAGCGGAAATTAATTGCTATATAAATGTCGAGAAAACCGGTTGGGACTGTTCACACTTATGCGCTAGCATTACTCCATGTATGAGTGAAACCATGAGTAATTGTTTGTACCTATGTAAAGGTGTCTTTAATTTGATAAATAAATACTGTCTGATGTTTGTCTGCATATTTGTGTTCATCGTTGATTTTTTATTTGCTAATGCCCTTACGCTTTTTCCCAATTTGCGTTCGATGATATTATTCGATCGATGTATATAATCGATTTGAATAATTGAAATACCATTAACCATGTAGCCTAAGCTATTTATACTGGTTTATCGCTATAATAGTCAGATCTGGGCCTATTGTGCAGATCCCTACTTGTTTATCCCTATACTGGCCAAGTCTGGGCCTATTGTGGAAATCCCTACAGGTTTATCCCTATAATGGCCAAGTCGGGTCCTTTTGTGAAAATCCCTACAGGTTTATCCCCATAATGGCCAAGTCGGGGCCTATTGTGGAAATCCCTACAAGTTTATCTCGATAATGGCCAAGTCTGGGCCCATTGGGGAAATCCCTACTAAGGAAAGCACTAGGAAAGCACTAGGAAAGCCCTGAAAGGCCCTTATTTTTATTAGGGATGCCCTATCAGTTTTCCGCACGGGCTGTTATATTGACACCCGTCAAAACGCTGAGAGTGTCGTTAGAAACTTTAGACGTGTTTTTTCTCGAAAGTACGTTTTCAAAATCGGTGGGTAAAATATCTAAAAAAGATGGAAAAGTATGTGTCTCGATGTAAAAGTATACTATTTGATCGCAGGATTTTTCTTCCCATGTATACTTTCGATTTATGCAAGATAAATGCCCATTTTTCGCAAAAAACGAGACTGACTTTGAACAGGCGCCATTTTTTTAAATTCAATATACCAGAAATTCCTTCGGTGAATCATAGGATAAACTAATAGACCAACGGGATCAGTTTAATTTTTTTATATTAGCTAACCAGGTTCAGATGGGCATTGCTTACTTGAAATTTCGCAAAATACGAGTAAATCGATTACGATTAAATATTTTTACACACAAAAATTACAGTGTTCTTCCGATGATACTTTTTCAAGTACCCAATTTTTACAAAAATGTATCATCACGATTTTCTGAACAAATATGCCAAACATGAACTGTTTTCGACTGTTACAACTAGGCATAACCCGTTGAAGAATCGTCATGACTCAATTTTTATAAGTGAAAGTAGTACGTAATACGTGCAAACTACTCGGATAAATTCCCAGACTGGAGGCTACGTATGGAAACCCATGAGAAACGAAATATACGTATTTCCGATGTGATCAAATATTTTAACATAACTGTGATGAAAAAAATATCATTTTTGTATGTAAAATACGTCACACGGATGAAAAATACACACGGCATACATTATTCTCCACGATAAATTCCCATATTTACACATGTATGAGAGCGTACACATCTAGGAGTGGAAAAAGAGTTCTTGCACTACCGAGGCTTCTTGCATACCGCGTTGGTCTACGATCGTACGAGACTTCCCTTTGAGAGCCGTTCTCGTTCGCTATACGATTTCTGTTCTACGGGATGGAAGGCTTTACCTTCGAGGCACTTCTTTCCGATAGTGACTCGTGATCTGCTATGAGTTGGTAGTTCGTAGGGTAAACGTAGGAGGTTCGGTTTCTCGTAAAAGAGGTTACTTCCCTTGCGGAGATGAAAACTGGATTGAAATATCTTAAATGTTATCGTTGGAAGATCGATCTTGCCCCCGCATCCATCCTATCCACATCCCATCGCTCCCCAACGTCTTCTTTGAATCCGCTATCGTTAAAGTTATTTGCTGTGTTAGATCAACCCGAGTTTCGTAAAAACGACTAGGCTAAAGGAGGCGAATGGAAAAGAGAGAAGGAAAGCTTTGGCCAAAAAATCGATTCGTATCATGCATATATAAAGTTCATCCGCGGGGTAACCAACTGTATTTGTATTTTCAATCAACTGAAGATAGGAAAATAGAATCTACAGTTTGAAGTTATCTGCCTTTCAATATCCGAAGCTTCGACATGAAAAAATACTCAACAGATTTTACGTTGATGCAAACATATCATTAGACCAATCGTGCTTCCACATACCACAAATACCCTAGCTTTCAGATTCATATGAACCAAAACGTGAAGATTTGGAATGAGAAAGAAGTATCCACTGTTCAATTGGGGCAAATTATATGAATTTATTTTGAAAAGAACTCCTCAGGTTACTTTCAAGCGTCACAGATCTTCAGAACCTCAACCACTTGTCACGCCACGATAACTCTGCTGGATCTACTCAGATGTGCAGCGCGTGGATAAAACGAGAGACGCGAGCGAGACGAGAATGAGAGTGTGAGAACACGTGTACGAAGGATCATGAGAAGGTCGAAGAGGACGCGAGTCTCTCAATGAGTCAGACATAGAATGAGCGGCTGAGTGCTGATTATAACCCGAGGCTCAACGAGAGCAACCCATTTATTACCGATTGCGCTAATTATCGTGGCAATTAGTGCGAGGCCACCGCTCGCCGATGATTGCGAGAGCCCAATGACTGAATCGTGAATTCAATGAAAGACCAAGAAAGATATCTACCCGGATAGTCCAATTTGACGTAGCAATTTTTATTTGAACAAGTCTTATCGTAACGCCTCGTTGATTTTCAACTAGAAACGATGTTAACCGATGTTCTTCGCTCGTTGAGTAAGATATGGCGGAAGAAGAGCGACCTGACTAATACGAAATTTCTCTCGCGTCCTTGACTCCACATCGCTCCTAGCTAGCCTGATATTCAGCTATCGCCCATCTGGCAAGTCTTATCCTTCATTCCACGCCCTCAAACACGCTGTCGCTAATTGACGTCGCTTCGCTGCACTTATATTCCCAGCATTATTAGTTTCCTGTCTGCCGAAAGGGGGAGACGGGTTATTGGGTACCTCATCTGTGGGTATCGTCGTCAAGAACATTTCGGCAGAGCCGGCACAGCGCCCGGAGCACCGTTCAGTATTGCACTCAACTGCACGTTGAGGATTCTATTTTACGATGATACAAGAGGGGACTTTGCATCGGTTTTTACTTCAAACGAGCATCGTAGACGCAATAGCTAAAGCCTGTTTGCACTGCACATTCGATATTAGCGGCAGTTGATGAGGTTTATGTAGAAGACTTATAAAAACAGGGTACCCCTAATGTTGAATGGCAAGCCCTTCTCAGGAAACATTGCTTGCTTAACAAACATATTAACATCAAATGTGGCGTAATCACTTACAAAATACGTCAGGATTCTCAACTTTATAATGCAGAGCATCTGATTTGGTAAAGCATCATAAGATTCTACAATATTCTCATAAGTGGTGAAAATCGATCCATCAATAGTTTTACTACAGCACTGGACATCAATGGAGCGATTATGATCATTCATAGAACGAAGCAAAGATGATCGAAAAGTATTGTTTGAAGTCTTCGCAGTTGGATCCTGTACTCAAAATGCTAACCCTGCATTTGGACTTCACAGGCTAAATAACGTCCCAGAACGTTCGTGAATACCATTCAGCCAACTAAAGCAATGAATTGCTCGAAACATTTTGCTCTGTACACATCCGTATCCAGTAATAAACCTGTCGCTGTTTTAGATGTGGATGTCCAAAAAGCTTGAGGACTCGGTTTAATTCGATGCGAAACGGGCAAGTTCAGACCGCAGCCATTTGTGAAGGTATAATAGACGTCGAGCGAGAGCAAACTGCATCGTCAATAATTGTGCCGTTTCATTAAACTCGATATTCCCAACGACGCGGAAGCTCGATCCATTCCAGACTGCACTCCTGCTCGAAGACTCGCTTACCTTCGTTTTTCTATGCCACAGTTCATGCCGCGTACTCCCTCAGCGATCCCGTATATATATATATATATTCTTTGACTTCGGCTGACGACGATCATCAGGACGATAAATCGTCGAGGAATTCTTGACGTGAGCAATTATCGGCAGCAGTCACGTGTGGACTTTTGCTCCCCTCATGAGCTTCCCTTAATCGGTCGATTAGTTTCCAATCGTCTCGCTAACATCGAAAAAAGCTAAACTCGCACCAGCATGAACCACGTAGTCGGCTGGCAAATTTTCGGCCTTTTCGGATTTAGCCGCAGCATTATAGCCTTACACTCAATGGCTGGGACCTGCAGTCACCCACCATGGTGCAAGAAACAGAACCGAGGCCGTGTATACATATGAGGAGAAGAAACGGTACAACGGCAAGGGGCTGCGGGCCTATAATTCAATCTCATCGAATCTATTAACGTCGCGGTATCATCATTAGTCCACTGCTGGTGGTTGCCCCACAGCTATGGATGGGTTTGCTAGGTATATCGAATTAAGCGGATCTTACCATCGATGTTGATAGAGATGTATTATACACATCCAGCGCAGCATGTTCTCGTTCATAGTCGCTTGCAAACTTGCTGTTGCATGTTCAGCACAAGCCCCCCACAACCGCTCTTCGTCACCGCTGAAATGATCCTCCGATTCGCATACTCCATAGATAACCTTGCAGATAATCTACAACCCTCGTGCAAGCCGGGTTGTCCAAATAGTCCATCGTGAGATTTGAGAATATCTGAGGTTCTTCTTGCTTATAGAGATTATGCCAACAATGGGCATCGTGCTTATGGTTGCCATCACTTCAGAAGAGCCCTGATAGTTATGTCCAGGCCTACCTATGTGCAACTCAATCCAGTTATAATTGGAAGTTCCACTACAAACGAGGACAAATGAGCGGCTACCGACTGGTACCTATTTCTTACTCTAGCGAGCAGGGGCTCACCCATGAGATAAATTCTGGTAATTAAAGCGCGTGCGCTAGCCTGTCTGTGCTAGCCCAGCGCGGTCGTAAGCAAGGAACGAAATCATTTTGCCAAATGGCCAAAGGGATACTGGATTTCAACCCTTCAATTTTCCCTCATTACGGTTCACGCTGGGGTGAACTCGGGGGATTCGTCACTTTGGTGCGGGTCTACCCCTGATCCGTGAGGGTCGGAGGCCGGAATCCATGGATCATTTAGTATTTGGTCGATTCTCTAGCAATCGCCTACTTATGTTCCTACCAGTAACATTTCACTCGGTTCCACAGTTGAACCGTTTACGCCTAGATACTGTGCCGGCTGTACAATGCGCTTAATGAAATTCTATCGACGCAATACGAAGGAGAATACAGCTTAGGGAGATGAAGGCAAATGCTCGCGATGAACCCTCAGGCTTGCATGCATGCCACATCAGAAATGTTAGGCCTTTGTTGTGCTGTTTTGCGGCATTTCGTGTATACAAGGAAAGCAAAATGGAGGCGCGTGTAAACGTTCCAAGGTGATACAAGAAAACGTTTAAAATGTCCTAGAGTCACAAATGCGTGGTGAGAGGAAAAAATTCAACAGTTCCGTGATGCTCATCCACTATGTCTCCCTCCAGCATGCTTGCCATTACTTGTTTAATTCTCTCAATGATGTGGATGTCTTCGTACATAAAACCAAAAGAAAAAAAGAGAGTCAACTAGCTGTAGTCAGTATTTTGCTGTTAGGATCGAAAAAGGGTAGAGAAATACAGAGGGTTGAGTATAGGTGATGAACTGTGCTACAAACAAGTAAGCCAGAATAATGTAAACGAGCAGAGAAACGTAGGCAACGAGCTGAGACTGGAGCTATCAGGAGAAAGGCAAGCCCGATAGATTCGCGTCAAAGGAGGCTGATGTATATGCATGGTGTCCCCACTAAGGTCAGAGTCGGGATCGCTTGGATTACCATAAACATGCTAGATAGTAGGCTAACTGCCAACTCGCCCGTACCGTTAGCCTCGACACTCGCACTTCCTCCTCTACTTCCCATCCTTCTCCTCCTCCTCTCGTATCGTCATGATTTTCCTAGACTACGATCTCTGCCTTCTGAAATGGTTCCGGCGGCGTGTGTTGTTCCCCGATTAGGTTCATTTGTATGCGCTGCATTTGTCTCCATTTCGTGAGTACATTGTTTCAAGGACTGATTTGAACGCTGTAACCTTGAAGCCTAGACGCGTTGATGGTAGAGCCTGGTGACTATCAAATGTCACGTATATGGCGTATTTCGGATTATTTGTTGGTAACGCCAATTGAGGTGATTACTAAAAGTGCCATATCACAAATTTCTCGATATTTCAATGGTTTACAGCCGATGCAGGCTGTTTTTCGTCTCTGGCAAAATTAATTACCATTAACGAAGCCATTGAAGGAAACAGTCGAATGGACTAGACAGCAAACAAAGTTTACCCAGCGATACTTGGGCACAGCGACTAAATTTCTGATGAGCTCTTTACGGCATTGCTATCTTCGAGTGCAACGATCTATCCATTTGCTAGTCGGTGCTGGAACAAATACGACGACGTCAACTGGAGAATCGATTTCTCCACCTATTCTCGTACCTGGCAGTTCCATTATCATTCCTCTTATTCGCCTACCTTCCACACATTCGGGGACGAACCAGTACTGCTATTTCTATATGGGAAGGGAGTGGTGAAACGTCGATTGCGTCGTCAGGAGCCTAGCTGTTTGCGTGACACGGGTCTGAAGACATATAACAGCCGCTAACAAGCAAGAGGGCGTAGATCCCGTTATATCACGGGTCGGATTGTGGAAGTTGCGTTATTTCTCTTGACAGCAAGTATAAGCAGCGATACACACGTATAGGCTTGCATATACGTGCATGCGTGTGCGGAACGGCGCTGCTTTTGTCCAAAGGACATGCTCGAGAGATGAACGCGTCACGACGATATTACGCACAGAAGGGTCATGGACTCTCTGACGCAAAATACACTGCACTTCTGTGAACCAAATGGGGTTAGATATACTCCGATACAGTGCAATTATGGTAGACGCACTTTCACCCTATCGGTTTAACTGGGGTTGCGGATGGACGTGCAAGGGAGAATGAATCATGGACAGGCAATCCGAGGTATCAGCTCAATACCATTTTTGTATATAGGGTAAAACGGTCAGTGAATGGGGGAATAACGACACTGTAGGATTCAGATGCACTGTAAAATGGAAATAGCAAAACGAAATTCTCTACCAAAATATATTGATCTGATAGTAGAAAAAAATATTCGAAGTAATTGCAACGAATAATATTGAAGGAGTTGATGAATGAACAGCGAAATTACTAAATCGCCAGGGAATGAACGAAATTGGCATTTACCCTCGATCGCCAGTGAATGGACGTGTAGTATACATGAACGCTGCAAAGCATAATGATTTATTATTTTTTTTTATTCAATGCGAGATTTGGAGATCACTGTGTTGCATAACATTTACAATATCCTTCTACATACGAGTATTATATTTGTTATTACGATTTGTAGAAAATACACAAAACTTTTTTGGTTCTTAACGTCACGTTCTCAAAAAACTACCAAAGTTTGCTTCGACAGAGCAATGGAAACTTAAACTTTGGCCAAATTTAAAAACGAATGAAATTATTTCATGAGAATATTGAATCAAATGTACATTGTCATCTCTGGAGAGTAATTCGTTTTGTAATTTTCAGCTGATCAGCCAATTTTTTCACACTGCTCTGAGAATTACCAGATTAAAGCTCGTATATTTACTGAACAGCAGTTAGAATACAGTACCAATAAATAAACATGCCAAATTCCGACATATTATTACGAATTTATTTAAAATTCTAAAAATCAGTGATTGATTCTATCTCAAGTAATGAAAGTAATATTTACCCTGAAAACTCACAAAACTGTTGTTTTCGCCTTTAGAACACCTGCCGTGCACAGCCGTATCGTAACTAAGGTACGCGGTGTGCAAGTACCACCCATTAGAAAGATTCCGCCTGGCCTTAAAATCTGATATTAAATTGAGAAATCGGTTTTAGCGACGCCTGTGCCCCTTTTGCTAAGCTATAGTGATTCGTGTTATTATCGACACTTTATATTCTTTACTTATTTTAAATATAAGTCAGCTTTCGTCCATTCGCTGGTCGTCGTCCATTCACTGATCAGTTTACCCTAATATCGTGCGGCAAAGATATGTTCTATAAATCATTTCAAGGTCTACAGGCCTTAAAACGAACTGTCAATAGGCCTGAAATAATTTATAACACGTATATCTACCGCCCGACTTTTCGACACGTGTCAAGGTACATAAATCTTTCTTAAGCTGGCGATAGGATTTAAAAAGGGAAAGTATATAGCAAAATGATCGAAAATTGAAAAATAATCCACAAAAGAGTCCGACCCACTAGGAGAAAAGGGTCTACAATTTCCACCTGGGAAAAAAAATACTTCAGACACAGAAGGTCGTCCACTAGATGCTGAGAAAAAGATTGTTGAAGTTGTCACATTGTTGTTCATCGTTGACGACGACACTGTGCACAATACGACGTACGTGTATAAGTTGAAAAATCTTGCCACGCGACAAAGATGATGCAGCATGCATTGATGTCAGGCACGAATTCGATATGGCAAGTCGTCCTATCTCTCAATCACCCTGCTACGGAGCGGACCGATAATAGTATGGGCGGTTCAGCCAAGCTAGGGTCGGCTTTCACCCCTTTGTTATCGAATGGCATGGCTGCCCCACAGTCATGTGCACATATATGCACGTATACAAGAGACTAACCCTCCCCCCCCCCTCACCGTCAAATGTCGATGTGCCAAGACCACTGATCGGTCCCCTTTCACGTGAGTTTTTTCCCCGATAGCCATCGGCGCTTAAACTCATTGAGATAACGTTCTAATAGGATTAACCGGGCACTTGAACAGTCGTAAGCTTACAGACGGACGCAAGTTTGATTTTTTTTATCGTTATTTGCTCTAAGCTAAAATACACCAGACGCGTAACGATATCGGGGGGGCGAGGACAGGCATCTACAGGAAAAACCCCGCAATCGGAAAAAAAAGAAGGCCAGTGTTTTGACAGGTGATTCTGTAGGTGCCGCGGGGGCTAAATCCAAGTTTGCCCAAAAATCGGGGTGTAGGGTTTTTTAAGGGATGAAGGGGAATGGGGGTGGATTGATGCCAAACTATAACCCCTATGAGGTCAGTGCCGTGAGACAAAATGTTCAGAAAAATGGGGGCTTTAATTTTGTCCACAGGGCCGATGTCGTGAAAGTTCATTTTGGGGGTGAAATTTTGATAAATCAGTTTTAATTCAATGACTCTTTAGGATAAATTCGTACACTTTTTGTTCAGATGGAAACGTCGTAGCCCTTCAAAAGACGCTTCGATCGAGTATTTGATCATCACTCTCCGATAATATCTTCACTGCCAAAATGATTGTTGAAATGCCAACAAAAAAATTGTTTCTTGAATAACTCAAAAACAATCGATTTTCCGGGTATGGTTCAAATGTACGAAATGTAGGGGATAATTCTCTCTATGTATTCGTTTCTATGGACCACCGTTGAATTTTGATTTTCCAACCCCTCTGGGAGTTGAAAATTCAACAATTTGTAGCTTGAACCCTCAGCTACATTTTTGTCCACAGCACCCAACTTGTATCTCTTCATTTTTAGTCAATAGTTTTCCCAGAATTTCACTTTGAATTTTCAACCCATGAGAGGGGTTGGAAAAAGCAAAATTCAAGGGTGGTCCATAGAAACGAAAATATCGAGAAAATCATTCTCTACATTTCGTACACTTAAACCATCCCTGAAAATTCGATTGTATTTGAGTTATTCTGTAAAGAATTTTTTTTATACTTCAACAATTCTTTTGGGGGTGAAGAAATTATTGGAGAGGGTCGCGATCGACGCGTCTTTTCAATGGCTACAACGTTCCCATTTGAACAAAAATTTTATGAATTTTTCCTAAGGCGTTATCGACGAAAAACTGATTTTTCAAAATTTCACCCCACTTTTTCACCCCCAAAATGAACTTCCACGACTTCGGCGCTGTGGACAAAAATAAAGCCCGGATTTTTCTGAACATTTTGTCTCGCGGCGCCGACCTCGTGGCATTAATCCACCCCCATCCCGCTCGTCCCCTAAAAAACCCCACACCCCGATTTCCAGGCATACTTGGATTTAGTTCCCGCGGCACCTACAAAATCACCTGTCAAAGAAGTAGCCATCTTCTATTTTTTTCCGATTCCAATATACAGTACGACTGTACTAAAAGGCTTACGAAAAAAATTTAAGTACGTATGTGCTGTGTATGTTATGACAAAAGAAATATCAGTTGATTTCGCCTATGAACTTCTTCTTCTTCCACGTGTGACTCAGTTTAAATTCTGGTGATATCTGTATACGAATAGATAGTATGGTACCCATTCGCCGTGCAGGGGAAACCAATAAGCGCATTACTGTGTACAGAGAATTCCGGAAGGTGCTGCAAGTTCCGCGCTCGTTCTGTTGATCCAGCGGGAGAAAGCAGGAGAGGGCAGTTGCGCATACCTCAAACGGTCTCTGCGATGTCTGGCATTCGCGAGTGCCAAGATGAAGAATGGACCGGAAGCATACATTTTCACCAAGGTTGGCTCACTCTCCGAGACGACGAGCTTTCGGTCTATCCATCAGACATACGCGTGCGAAAATCCACGGAAATACAATTTCGAAATGCGTTTCGATCGATACGGCACGAACAGTCTCACTGGGGTTACCTACGAGTCCGGAGCTCTTCATGCTCCACAATACGACACTACGTCATACAGTATTATCGGAAATAAACAAGTGTAACGTTTATTTGATACTTGAATAAAATTTCAGTCACTCGTACTACCATTGTTGTTATTTTAAATTATTATTGTCAACATAAAATTTCCGAGAACTATTTTGGTTACAAAATCACTCTAGCTTCTTCAACACCGTGTGTGATACACCCCTAAATATATTGAAAGGGAAGAGCGTGGTAGAAAGATCAAAAGAAAAAATTAAAGATCGCCGGAGGGGTGAAGAGAACACTCGGGCAAATTTGAAAAGTTTGATGCTTAATTATCACGAATGAGAAAAAATATACTGGGAGGAGTTACGAGAAACCACAACTGCTCTGGATATTAGCCTGGAATTGACTCGAGGCAGGTGTGAAAGGGCGTCCGAGTCCGTATAAAAGTATCGCGAACATCCGAAATCAAGAGTCGCAGAATAAGTAGAGATGGCGACGAATAAACAGGCGGTGAACTGGCAACCTTTGATGGTACGAAGAAAAAAGATGTTTGGAAGGATAGAGATGAATTCTTAAAAGGAAAAAGTACCGCTTCATCGTGATCTCAGTTTCCTTCGTTGAAGGTGTAGACTTTGAACGAAAGAAAGCGTGTGGCACACTGGGCCAACGTGGAAAAGCCTGGAGGGCAGCCGCGAAATACGCGAAAGTGTTAGAAAAGAGGATGAGCCGGAGAGAGAGAGGAAAATGCGAAGGGAAAAGGGATGAATAAATACAGCACGCGATTTTGTGTTCAGCAGAAAAGGGAATATCATTCTACGTAGTAGTCGTCGCAATCTTGAAGGGTCTTAAGTAAGAGGTGGCACGAAACGCGAGGAGTTTTGGTGTATATACTCCAGAACCCGGAGAAAGGTAGAAAACGAACAAGACGACCAGAAAAAGAGGCAAAACTTTTCAAAGTTATTTAAATTAAATAGAACTCGGCCAGATAAGAGGGCGAGATAAGAAAAAAATGTGAAGCAGAAGCGAGCGCAGATTCAAAAGTGAGGTATGGGCGTGAGGGAGCAGATAAGGGCTGATTGCGAGTAACGGAAAGAGTCTGGAAAAGGGAACGGGAAAGTGATGGATCGGCTGTAACAAGATGGTGACACTGACGGCGACGATACTCGGGTATTAAGATCCGCAAGTCTTGGGCCAAGAAAATTAAAAGTCCTTGCGTTTCCCATCAACTGGATACTCATGTCTATCTAAAAAAATGTTCATTCCGTTGAAATCTAAAGATGCAAATATTGTGCACAATGGATGCATAGACTTTATTATTTTGTTGCTGACGTAGATCTTAAGGAAAAAGACACCAAAGACGTTGGTGAAAAGAATATAAAAAATGAAAGGAACATGTCATCCGACTTACTTTGATTGATCGATTAAGGCTTAAGGGATATAACATTTACAACGATCAACAAATCGATTTCTTTTTTTTTTCTTTAAACGATAGAACTATATATGTAGAATGTTTTCCCAAAGTTTCAAAGCGAAATTCGAAAAACTTCAAAGGTTACAGCCCGTCAACGCTGTGCCTCACCGCCCGGATTCGGAGCGGGCGTGAAATTCAAACGCGTTTTTCTCAAATCTGCATTATCGAAATTGGCGTGCAGGATTAGTCAAAAACTATTAAGCCGATTGAGTTGAAACTTGGTAGAAATATTGATAATATTGGTACCTTCTGCTTGACGAAAATTCTTTTTGAAAAATTGGAAAAAAAAACTACTTTTTGAATCCACATTTTACAGAAATGTTGCGTGAAATGTTGTTTTTTTTTGTAAATGGGTGCAACTTTCTCAAATTTGCATTTTCTTCATTTTAATTACCGTTACATAGAAACTATACATGTTCTAACTGAAAAAATGTTTGACCTTTTTTGCAAATCAAAGTCTAAGAGAAGCTAGACTGCACGCCGATCCGCAACTCCCGCGGCGACCTTGCTGTAACACTATGCCACAGCTCCGCCATTTTGATGAAGAATTAATTTTAAAAAATTGTTGCGTATACTTAAATATACTATTGAAGTATACCTAAAGTTTGATAATTGTAGAATAATTATTTCTTAGTTTAAAAAATGCCTCAATATAGCTTATTTTTTTTCTTGTCAACATGTATATCCCGCCTTAATGAAAGAACTAGCCGTGTTGTTGCTTTCTGATCTAATATTATTAAAGGGCTATTGACATGTACCTCCATGAACAAGTATCCAATGGATACTTGGGTAGAGTAGTGGGACTTCATTTTATACCCTATCTGCTTGATAATAAGCTTTGATTATAGCTGGATTATCTGGCTATATGATAGCATTATTAATTTTGCTTCTTATGCGACCTTAACTTAGATAGAAGCTATTTAGAAACGCGTGGAAACCGTTTCATTTGACCCTGTGTTGAGGTCAATCGAAACAGTGCCTGGGGTTAGTTGAAATGGGTGTTTTCAGCTGATTGAACTAATGTTTCTACTAAACCCGAGTACTGTTAATGATGTGTATGAAGTGATAAAGTATGTTTGTTGTGAATAAAATATACTTTTAATCAAAATAATCAGTTTGATTGCTTTTCATTCCAGTTTGAGTATCACTGAAGGTATATTAAGGTTCTTTAATATTATTTGACTTTTCGGACGATTTCTTGGCATCTAAAAAATAAAACAAAATTTGGAAAACTTGCTTGCCTATTAAATGTTTGTTCGGGGTTAATAGAAGTACGTTTCAATTGACTCCGGAACGTTTGTTTGGGCTTGTTTGTTTGGGTTAAAATAAGTTATTAAAATAAATAATTTATCAAATGGCAAAAAACCCGAATGTTGTAGATAGGTACTGACCACGATAAACTCAACTAGGATATTCATAGTAATGGTGATTGTAAACAACGCTGAAGAACGAACAATAGTTTTGGAGCAATACGCAAGATGCTAATAGTCAAAAAACTTACTTTTTATGTCGAAAAAACGATGCACCCACATGAAAATGTTCGACACGCACTGAGCGACAGGTTCCGATACGCAAAGCAGTCCCTTCCCCCCTTGGGGCCGCGCTGCTGTCACTAACCGTCTTCGAGTTATTCAACTTGTTTCATTTGACCCGTGTTTTTATCGACCCCATCCTACCCTGAATGACGACTACCATGATCCTCCCAGAACGCTTCTGCGAATAGCCCAAAGGATACGTTGAACGAGTGACAATAATCACGTAGTGTAAGTTTTTGTTCTTCGAGCGAAATGGGAAAAGCAGATAATCCTCCAAAGGGTTACGATTTGTAGGGTTTGTAAAGCCGCCTGCATCCCACCCCCGTTTCCTATCTCTTTTCTGTAGAGGATACTCGCCTACCATCTGTCCGTGCTGCTCCTGGCAGTCTGCAAACTCCGTTCCCTGGTTACAGAAGCGACGAAGTTTTCGGTCGCAATAACGAACGGTGATTCTTGGTTAGTTCGTTAACTACGCGAAACTTGCTGGTCCTTGGCTGTTTTATTGCGTCGTTATACTGTCGATTCTTATTGATGTCAGCTCTCACTCTTTTTCACTCTCTATCCGAAATACGAAGAATTTAAAGGAAGTGGCATGTTTGTAAGGAATGATCTGCTTTTCTGTTTCAGGTGAGTCAATCCGGTGTTCAGCTAAGCTCAAACGTACCCCTTAAGAATACAAATGAAGTAAGTTTACATCGAGTTAAATTTTTTACCTTAATAACTTGTATATCATTGTTTTCCGTGCATTTGTCGTTCTTCGCTCAGCGTCGAGACATTCCCCTATCTACAGCTAGACGAAAATCCACGGTATTGGCAGCAAAGGTCCATCGTGAAAGGAAACATAACCAGGAATATCAGGGTGGCACAAATTTGAGCTCTATTTTTTTTCTCGCCATTCAATTATTTTATTTAAAGAAAAAGAAAATTGTCACGGAAGCTGCGAGCGGTCAAAAAAAATTTAGAGGTCGCTCAAATCTTCAAAAAATTCAAATTTTCATTAAAAAATTGATTTTTTTTCGTCCACTTCGCACCCATGAACTTTAAGCTTTATAATTTTTAAATTAACCTCGCGAAAGCTCTAGCCGGCCAATGAATATTTAGTGGTCGCCCAGGATTTTCGAAATTCAGAATTTGCGCCTAAAAATAAATCTTGCACGCACCATAATTCCTTGTAGCATAAAAACAACATAAACAGCAAAGTGTCACATTTTCTGAATAATGTATTATAATAATTTGTAACAAACGCCAATTAGACGATATGTGTTATTATGTATTATCATGTATTATTGTATTATGGCGTCGCTCGTCACAGAGTACAGCTGCGATTGGCCCGCAGTTTGACTAACGAGATCAACTGTGGGACGCATTGTGATGCGCGGACATCTCTTTCTAAAGAAAAAAAGATGAATTGTTCTGAAAATGTTACATATCGTCAAATTTATGAGTGAGAAGAATAAAAGAAAAATTGGCGAAAATTGGATATTTCGAAGCTCGTGAGCGACCACTAAATATTCATTGACGGGCTAGAGCTTTCGCGAGGTTAATTTAAAAATTATAAAGCGTAATATTCATGGGTGGAAAGGGGACTTGAGCGACCTCTAAATATTTGTTGACCACTCGCAGCTTTCGCGACAATTTTTTTCCTTTAAAGAAGATAATTGGATAGTGAAAAAAAAGGGGAAAAAATAGAGCTCTTTTTTTGCCACGCTAATGAGTATAGGTGATTGGTCGTCCAATCATAATGTAGCTGATACAACTATATTATGATTGGCCTACGAATAAACCGTAGTTAGCTTCACTTGTACTATCTTTTAGCATAATCGTTCCTAGTAACTAATATGAATATCGTTGCCCTCAATTTCTCATTTACTGTAAACGTTTCTCTAAAACGACGAAAAATATGACCATCGTCGAGTATAAATCCCGTTATCATCTTCTCGACACTTTATCGAGCCTCCTCACCAAAAATGCATGCTTAAGGATGTATGGCAGCTACTGCAGAGTCGTTACAGAACTGATTATGCAATTTGCAAAAATCGCATTTAAAGACTAAATAAAATAATTGTAGTGTTCATTGAAGCTAAAAAGGAGATTTACCGCAGCTCAAAGTAAAACATGCGGTACAGAAAGAAGAATTTTCAATTTTTGCCTGCAAATTTAGTTGCTGATTTGATGTACGTTTTCCCTGACGTTGTCGTGGTTACGACATACGAGCTAAAGAAATACGAAAACGGTCCCATTTAACTCGCAATATCTCGCAAAATATATGGGCACATGTCGATTTTTTTTAACGTATCATGCATATTACAGCGATACCGCACAAAAGTTTTTTTTACAAAAGAGTACTCCGGAAATACCTTTTTTGCCAATGTAAAGGGAATTTTGGACGTACAGTCCTATGTTCCCCGTGTTAAATGACCCAACTTTGAATTCGTTTATCTCAGCATTCACGTGGGCAAATTTTGTTTTTTTAATCTCAAAAAGTTCTCGATATTTTCCTTTAAAATATCAGTGAATTTCAATTCGAACAGTAGTAAATAACTTAGTTGCCATACATCCTTAACGGGTTATGCCTGGTAACAGTCGAAAACAGCTAATTTGTGGGATTTTTCTTGTTGTAAACTCGTGATGACAAATTTCTAAAAAAATGAGGTATTTGAAAAAGTTGGATCTGAAGAAAGTTCTCTAAATTTTTTCTGCAAAATATTTATTTATAATTAATTTACAGCCGATGTGCGGGTAGCACCTCTCGAAAATATCTTTTGCGGTGAGCAATGCCCTTCTGAAACAGATTATCCACTATCAAAAATTTAAATAGATTTCGCTAGCATATTAGTTTATTCCACGATTAATCGAAGGAATTTCCAAAATATCAATTTTAAAGAAAACGGCGCGTGTTCGAAGTAAGTCTTTATTATTGCGAAAAAAATGGGCATTTTATCGCAAAAATAAAGCATACATCGGAAAAAATGCTTCGATCAAATACTATATTTTTACATCTAGAAAAACCCACAAAAGTCAGAATGATCGATGGAGTAGTTTTTGAGATATTTTGCTCACCGACAATGAAAACGTACTTTTGGAGAAAAAAAGCGCTTAAATTTTCGAACGACACTCCAAGCGCGTTTCGACGGGCGTCAACATAACGATAAATCTGTCAACTTTGATCTGATCACCTTGAAATTTTCAGGGACCATTTACACGATTTCGAAAAAGTGATTTTTCAACCTTTACAACTAGGCATAACCCCTTAATGGACGCGAAAGCCATTTATTCAGAATTTTCTTCATGTATTGCAAAGTCTTCCCGATGCGTTATACGCGCCTAAGATCTACGGCCCTTAAACCTTTACGGAACATTGACACCGAGACCGATAATAAAGTCGGATCAGTGATTTGGTACGAACGAACACATGAGCAATTCCTCTCGTATTATATTGCGGCCTCGGGTTTCGCGTCGGGCGAAACTCCTTTCTCGCAGCGTGCAGGGTGAAGGGGGCGAGCCTCGCACGCAGTTCGTTTAATTTCACTGCTCGTAAAGCACGCGCACCCCCCGCGGGACCAAACGATACTTTCAGGGTGCTCTGCATTTCTCTTTCTCTTTCAATCTGTCCATCCCTCTCCCTCCCCCCCCCCTCTCTCTCTCTCTCTCTCTCTCTCTCTCTTGCCCTCTCGAGGGAGAAATATCTCGTACACGAGGACTCTCCCTAGTGTACGCAGAGCATTCGCTGTATACAAGGTGAGACAACATATAGCACGAACACCAAAACGATGAGAGACCCTGTTCCTGAGGGAAAAGCTTGCGAAGGGCGAAGATTTGGAAGGTCGAGAAAAAACGGTGGAACGAAAGGAAAAGCGAGTTTATTTTTTTCCTCGCTAGATATATTATCCAATTTCTGATAATAATAATATACTATTATTAATATATTATTAATAATGATTAATAAATATATTATTTATAATTATATATTAATATATTATTTATAATTGTATATTAATATAATTATTATTAAATATATTATTAATAAAATAAATAATATATTATAGAAAGGAAAATTTCTTATACGTTATAACACATTATTATAGTATGGTACACATTTGGTACACATGGAGTATATTATTGTATTATTTCTTGTATAATATATTATACAAGAAACAATATATTATTAATAATAATATATTCAAAGTTATATAGGGTAATCCCGGGGTAGTTGACCACAGTTCTTCCAAGCATCCCTTAAAATAGAAGTACAAACGTTTAATTGCTTCTCTCCATTTGTAATTACACTTTAAACATTGAACTTTGAGGTAATTTACAAAAATAAACCAAATCCTTATGAGATCAACCTGAAAAGTAGTACTGTTTTTTAAATCAGGATTGACCATCTGTCCCTGAGCATCCGAGTGTCATGGTCGTAGGGTAGAGGAGAGATGGCCAGTCCTTAATTCTACTCTCGGTTTTCTCTTTGGATTTACGCTTTGTTTCTTGATATTTTTTTTCTTTTGGCCACATCCAGAATACATATTACCAAATTCAGTACGATTTTCGTGCACCAAATTTGGCACACTATGTACTGAAGCCAGTCTGCGATGATACGGGCTTCGTAATAATATTCTCCGCAACACTTTTTGTTATTGTTCTTTCTATATCGTCTTTCTGAAGTCTTACTCGGTATTTAATAGGTCCTAGAGGCCGCACGAACCCACAATCCATCATTATTCACAGCACCAATAGCTGCTTTTGATGATTCTACAATCCAGTTTGGTTGCAGTGCAATTTCTTTTCCCTTGAACTTATTGAGCATCTAACACTCGTATTCCTTAAGGTGTGTTCGCACTTTAGACGCTAAAAAGGCTATTTTCATGATTTTTAAAATGTGTTTATATTATAGATATTGATATAAAAGTTGTTACACTTAATAAATACACTTTCGAAATACATTAAGCAATTTTTTAAATGTATTTATGTAACCCAAACAAACTTTAAACGCGTTTTTTTCGGAACAACGTTTTTCGACGGCTTGTTGATAAAATCTTCGAAACTACTGAACCGCTCCTTATGAAATTTTAACTACATATTCTTTACAGCTGTAGCTATAGCGCATATCAAGGATTTTTCGAAATTCTGACATTTACTATTTTTTGTTGCCAAAAACGGTTAAAAAACGTTTTTTTTTTCAAAAAATGCCCTTCATTTTGTTATTTTTGCATATGTAAAAAATCGTATGATATGCTCTATAGCTATCAGAACCCAAACAAAAAAAAAAACAAACTTTTTTAGATTCAGTATGTTAATGAACATACTCAATCCGAAACCGTTTGATTTTTTTTTGTTTCGGATGATCCATCTTCGAGATTTCATCAACAGCGCAGACCTACAATTTTTTAGGACATTTTTTTAACTACTATTTTTGTCTATAGTAAAATAGGGACTTAAACATAGTAAACAATTTTTTTTATGTATTTTGAAAGTGTATTCATTAAGTGTAACATATTTTATATCAATATCTATATTATAAAAAATCATTAAAATAGCCTTTTTGAGCGTCTTAAGTGAGAAGACCCTTTAAGAAACATCTATGAATACAGGTGTAAGCTTAATGTAGAAGAAAATAATTATTCGAACACATCACAAGTTATAGTATGGCCACATCCAAAATTTAAAAAAGTAGAAACAAGAAATGCGAAATCTTGAGGTTATAACAAAGCACTGCTCGTGAACTATCGAAGAAATACACAAAAAAAACATTATTTTTACAGATTAACATCACAACGTGAAAAAAGAACCCTTCAAAAAATGTTAGCAGTAGACAAAACATTAAAAACGAATTTCACTTACTTTGTCTTTTTTGCCAAACTTTTGTTCGTACACTTGCACCTGCGTACGACGCGAAGCCAATTAGGCAGTAATAGGTGACATCTAATCATCGGTTCTATGAAATATTTCTATTGGCCATCTCTCCCTTATGGTCAAATAAATTTTACCATAAATAAATTTGACTCCTTAACACATTCACATATCAATGTGTACGTAATGGTGTCGTCTTGACAGATTATTCAATGCTTTTTCCCTAAATAGCCCATACTTCCAGACCGTAAAATAAAAAATATCTTGCTGTATGTTATGCAAACAGTGGCAAATCTGACATTTCGTTATATTCTCTACGGAAATAGAAATAGTCCGAGTAGATAATAGTGACTATTTTCGTTCCCGGGCAACGGGTTCATCGAATTTAGGTAATTATGCAATTTGTGGACTGTTCCGAAATAAACAATGAACCGCTTTAATTGGTGACGACTAATGATATTTCGTCCGGGGAGGCTGACATTTATCATCAATTCTTTAAGTTACGGGGTTTTGAAGTTTGCGGCAACGAGGGACAAAATAGCGCAATTGCGGACCTTTCAACGCCTATATTGGGAGTGGGGAGTGGGGGGATTTGTTGAAAAAAAACGTTCCTGAATACAATGCCGAAGAGATATTGGAGCTGTCACTTCCCCCCCCCCCCCCCGCCCCTGCGCCGTTAACAGTTTGTCAAAAAACACGATTTCAAAGACGAGACTGAAAATCGGTGAAAATTGTGTGAGTCGATCGTGATTCTTTCTTCGTATGTCTCGTGAATACTCGATCGTGATCGACACACACCCCCCGACAAACCCAAACAAATCCACACACACACAGACACACACACACACACACACACACACACACACACACACACACACACACACACACACACACACACACACACACACACACACACACACACACACACACACACACACACACACACACATACACATGCGCGCGCACACGCACACGCGCGCGCACACACACACACACACACAAATAACCCGAAAAAAATGCACACGCACACAATTGTCACCGATATTCAGTCAGGTCTTTGAAACCGTGTATTTTAACAAACTTTCAAAGGGGAAGGGGGAGGGGGAAGTGACCGCTTCGATATCTCTTCGGCATTGTATTCAGGAAAGTTTTTTTTTACAAATCCCCCCACTCTCCACTCCCAATATAGGCGTTGAAATGTCCGTAATTGCGCTAATTTCTCTCTCGTTCCCGCAAGCTTCAAAACCTCATAACGTATGGAAATAATGGGAAATGGCAGCCTCCTCCGATGTAATGTCACTTGCTATGATGGAATAAACAACATCGTAACGAAAAAAAAAAAATTCCCGTCGTTTTTCGGAAAAGTCCTCAAACTGCATAATTAACCGAATTTAGTATGACGGAATCAACGACATGACCAACTATTTTCCTTATAGCAATAGCAATCCGTCTTCGAAGCATCATTATCCTTTGCCATTATTTTTTGGAATCAACCTCCAGGGAGCTTTAGCGAAAGATTGCTCGAGGCCCTTTGGTCCGACAATCAAAGTTGCTCCCTCGTCCCCAGCCTTAATAAGCAACCTTTAGAAAAAAAAACTGAAGCAACAGGGCAACTGTGGCGATTGGCCAGGAAGCACTACGTGGGAGGGAAAAAGGGAAACGAGCACTGAAGTCGCCTACGTGTCACGTAATTTATGGCGTTCCACAGTCTGATCGGGTGCTGCGCGCAAATTTAGGGATAGAACGAACTCTAAAATATTAAAATAGCTATGGGGAGGAAACGGGGCGAGATGCGATAACACGCGGAAGCCCGCAACCGCGTGCGCATCGGGCACATTAATCAAAAGGCCCTCGTTGCCGAGATACCCGCGTGTATATCGCCTCCCGTTTACGATACGAAGGATTCAGGGTCGTTCCATTTCCCTTGCGACTCAAGCGTTTGCATATGTACAGCGTGAAAGAACTTTCCACCCGCGAATAAGCGTATGTGCACACGAATACATTGACGAGCTTGTACAATGTATTAGCAATGTGGAAACTCGCAAGAAGGCGAGATTAGCCTGGCTAAGCCGTTCTCAAATCATCCACCGTGGAATCTACCAAGCTCCGTTTTATTGGTTTCCTCCACGGACAGTGCTATTGCTAGGCAAAGATAAAAACCCTTTCTCATTTGACGAGACAGAAACCTATGCGGAAGGCTTTTTTTATAGTTTCTTCCCAAACGACATAGTTTGGTTTTTTTTACGTTTTACAGAGAAACGATTTCGAAACTACGGAAACTTAAGAGGTTACCCCCACTTGCGATTTTGAAAAAATCGATTTTTTTTATTGCATTTTTTTGAAGTATAAGTATCTGGGCCCATACTTCTGTATGGGCCCGGAATAGATGACTCGATGTAAGTTTACAAAAAAAAAATTTTTTTTCGTGTAAACTGAAATTGAAACTTTAAACGCGTTTTTCTCAAAATGGCATTTCTGAAGTCGGTGACCAAGATTACTCGAACACTAATGAACCGATCTTCTTGAAATTTTGCAGGCTTATTTAATACATAAAAATGTAGTCTTTGATCGTTCAATTTTTTTTTTCGAAAAAAATGGCCGTTTTATAGCCAAAAAACGGCCGTTTTTTTCGTTAAAATCGAACCATTAACTTTGACCGTCCGCCATTTTGTGAAAAATGAATAGTTTTTAAAATCCTTCGATTAAAGACTAGTTTATACTTATATTTGACTAAATCCATCCGCATTTTTTTTTCAGATGATCCACTTCGCCGCAATGTTGGTCACCGCAAACCGTGTATATAAAAACATTATTTCATTGACGGCCATTTGCCACTAAACAATGTAATATTTTTCAATAAAAAAATTACTGAAACTTCTTCAAGATGTGTTCTTTAAGATGGTATATTGATCGATTAAAAAAGTTTTGTAGTTTTCTTTTAAAAAATTCATGAAAAAGGCCTTTTTTTACGCTACAAGTGGGGGTAACGCCTTAATGAAACGCAGTTCACTCGCTGTCACAAATAATCCGACGCGATCCTTACGATCATTCGAATGACCATGTTCATGACTCCCGGAAAATTCTTCCGGAAGGACAGCAATGAAACGAAACATTCCGCAAACACCGAAACTAGCATTGAATCCCATCAATTCGTGATAATGCCCACATGTGTTTACAGGGCAGTTATAAAATTCTTTCTTTTTCTTCTTTCAATCGTTATCGCAGGATGCGGTAAACGCTGAAAAAAAATCGACCGCTGTTGCGACAGCAGGACTCGATGCACAGTGCTGGGGCGTTTGATCGCTGGGATCTCGACAATGTAACGTAATAATACACATATGAGTATGGCAAGATAAAGAAGAGAAAAGAAAATGAATTTACCATGGGTACAATTTAACAGGGACGAGGGTCCTACTTGCCATGCACGGTGAACAGAGTATTGGTTATTCATATATATATACACACACACATACATACGTTAATGTGTGCGTATGGACGTAGTGTTGGGTTCGGCACGTGGCATGTGCAGCCGCATATGGCGCGTGGCTTCCCATTGTTGTCCTCTTTCCTATATGCATTAACAGCGACCAACTGACTTGACTTGGATGTTTCGTAACGCATTTTTTCTCTCGCTCTGGAAACGTTCATTTTTTTTCTCTCACTCGGTCATACTGAAGTATACAGTTACTATTGCATGTATATGTGTGTGGGGGGTGCGTGTGTGTACGGTCTCGTGAGGAACAGTGCGCCCGACATGTGCGCAAGGTGTCACCGAAAGCAATTCATCGTTAATAAAACCATTGTACGCGCAACTTGACTCCTTTATTTCGTCCTTTATGCACGTCACCTTTTCACTGACATGGCGCGTGCCTGACATTTTCATAACGGTCACCCTCGAAATGAAGGATACATGTAATTTATAAAAGTACATGGAACTATGTACTTTAGATAATTTCGTGACAAACTCCAATACGGTAAGCATATTGCTTTCACAGCATTCGATGGAATCACTCTCTCTTGTTTTGTCTTTTTATCTGTGCACAGTAGGTATATCACGGAGCAATAGTGCACTCTGCCGAGACACGTTGCGCCGGCGCTGTAGTTTAGAATCGTCAGAATCATCAAATTGAAGGATGAAGGATTCAATTCAAGAATCAGGGAAATTGAGCACGTGCCAGCTATGCTCCAATGACAGATGACATTGTGAAATTAAGATGACAATAGAAGATAGAAGATGACTATGTGACTTTATTTTAATAATTTTCCCATTTATTTATCTATGTAGGAATTCACCAAAACGCTATTACTTATTGCTATGTTGTTTTACATGTTTGAAAGTGGTATTGTTACTTTCTTATAACGATATCCACTATTATTTTCAGATGGCAAATAAATATAAAAGAAAGACACAAAAAGCTTCTTGGGATGAGAGCCTTGAGGATTTCAAAACTAAGGAAAAGCCGAACAGGTCAAAAAGAAATAAACTACAGACATGGAAAATTACGTGTGCATTATATGCAACGAACCGTATTTAGATCCTCCCACCGAAGACTGGATTCAATGCAATGACTGTCAAATTTGGACTCATGATGCATGCGCTGCTTACCCTGGTGTTGGATAATTTTACTGCGATGATTGCCAAAAAAATTAAGTTTCCTGACTGTTAAGAAGACACGTTAGGTTTTTGTTCTTTTAAGATAATAACACTGATTGGTCTGCAATAAAATATGTGCGTACATTCATAGTTCTTCCCGCTATGACTCCTATTTTCTTTTTATGTATGCTTAATCTCAAGATAAAATACAGGCTGTTCGCTTTACCCTCTACGTGCTCGCTTTGCCCAGAAGCCGTGCCCACTTTAGGCTACCCCCCTGGGCAAAGCAGACATTTCTCAAACTTTTTAAATCGGTTTTATTGTGTGCATTTTAAAGATTTACTGGAAATGTGTGAATGTACTATTGAACTACGATAAATTTAGCACCCAATAGCAAAAAACATTGTTTGAATCTGACATTTTATAACTGCTTTTTTCCCTCAGAGTGCCCGCTTTGGGCCTCCCTCCCCTACTCGAATAAACTTGAATTGCAAAAGCTCGCAATGCCTCATTCTGTTTCGGGGCCAGATCTGACCTATATTCACCTACCGAAGCGCAGAAAGCTGCACTGATATCGAATGCGTCGTATAAAGCGAAAGAGAACATCTCAAAGGAATAGAACAACTCTGGAAAAAAGTTTACGATTAAATAGCTGCGGAGAATTACCGGTGAAAGTTTTTGGAGGTAAAGATGAAGGGCATGAGTGAAAGCAACGAGTAGGAGGTAAAAAAATCTTCGCAGGCAGTATTTTCCACATTTCTTTTTCACCGTCGACCGTCCACTTCCGGCGCTGCCTCTTCTTTTATTTCTTCTTCTTCGTCTTCTCGGTCGTCTTCGTGCTGGTTGATTCAAGAAGGTCGCTCTCGCCCACTCGAACCTCACAGTTTCTACTCGACGGTTCTCGAGTCGACTTAAAACTTCTTAAAGACCCGAACGCGTTGTACCATCTCTGGGAAATATGCGAAGTATGCCTCGGTAATTCATGACGGAGATGGCATAGCAATCAGGCCCGGCAGCAGCGCCATCGTTCACCTCCACTCGTGCACCCTCGACCTCCATCCTGGAGTCGCAAAAAACTGGGACACAAGACATTTAAATTATGCATCCTTTTGGCATACGAGTAGGGAGTTGAAACGATATATATATGTGTGTGTGTGTGTGTGTGTGTGTGTGTGTGTGTGTGTGTGTGTGTGTGTGTGTGTGTGTGTGTGTGCGTGCGCGCGTGCGTGCGTGCGTGTGTGTGTGTGCGTGCGTGCGTGCGTGTGTGTGTGTGTGTGTGTGTGTGTGTGTGTGTGTGTGTGTGTGTGTGTGTGTGTGTGTGTGTGTGTGTGTGTGTGTGTGTGTGTGTGTATGTAGAGAGAGAGAGCGTGTGTGTACGCGAACGGAGTGAATCGGGGGTGAAAATAAGGGCCGATAGCGGAGAAGCGTGGACCGAGGAAAGAGAGCAGTTGAACAAAGCGAATGCAGGGACTGAAAAACCAAGAGGAAGAAAGAAAAAGGAAGTCAACGGTGTGACGGTAGAAGAGAGTCAGTGAGCATAGAATCCCCGACTGCACAGACAAAAGGGTCGACCTTACAATTTCGACATCCCGGCCAACCTCTTGGCACAGATTTTTCCTACTATCACTGAAAATGTTAATGCCGAATTCCCAGATCAATCGAACGCTACATGATCTAGGTGTGCAGCCACATAATTATATCGAACAGACTAAAAATCACTCCACAACCTTCAAATAAGTATAATTACACCTTGAAAACAAAAAAATCAAGCCTTTGAAATGATAATTTTCCTCAGAGCCGAAACTTTTCGAGTCGGAAGAAGATATACAGATTGGTCATTCGATCCTACTGCTCGCTGATTCCGTCCGATTCGCAACACAGAATTCATGGTGGAAACTTCGAATTCACAACATAGAATATCGGAGTTATCTCGGGTCGAAAGTTCTCCGGTTCCACCACGAAGAAATATTCGAATGCGTTGCATCGAGCGATTATCGACAGAACCAACCGACGGAGTGTCGAAAGTGAAGAATTGCTGCAAACCCAAAAACTAACTGCAAGGGCAGATCCAATTCGCGCGTCTCTCCGACCGTCTTCTACCGCTGTAGCGCAAAACTGCTACTACACTGTATATTCAACCAATCTTCGAACGGACGTGACGTACCCTACTTGCCCGTGCCTCGCAAGTTTCATCACGTTCTGAAGCCTCGTTTTCTATGCCTGCATATATATGTATGTCTCTACCTACCGGTAACCCCTGAACCCTCATTCCAGTTTGCCGGGAAAACTTCCGGATATACCTCCGGATATACGCTCAGCGTCCTATTTTCAACTTCCGCGCAATACCGTGTTCGATCGCATGTACATACTCATCACCTGCGCCTATTTACTGGACAATTACAGCTGGAGCATTAAAAACTACTTAGATCAGGCTGCATTGAGATGTTCTCATCCCAATAAAGGCTGTCTGCTGATTCTGGATTTAATACCATCGCCGTGGTGTTCGTCTAATCCTGCTTGTTTGAAATGATTATGTACATAAGAGCTGACGTTAATCTACAAGGATTTGATTTAATGACACCTATACTCGGAACCCATCATAAAGACTGACTCACTGTCAGTCGTAAGATGTCTTTTAATCTTCAAAGACATTAGTGTCAAAACATGCCATGGAGGGTTGAAAAGTCCCCATGTGCAACAAGACAATGCAGGAACAGCACACCTGATGCACTGTTGCGTGAGATGTCGCGAGGAGGAAGCCGCAATGACAGAATATACTTCTCGGGACATTACATTTACCTGGCAACTGGAGTATCCTCATACTCTGTGAACTCAAACCACTAACTATTGCTAAGTGGATGACGGAGATTGGTTTACGATGTACGACAGTTTCTGAATACACATCCGTATGTAGACGCCTGTACATATATATTCTAGCCATTCGACTAAATCACTTAAAGTCCAGTTCTAAACTCCACGGGAAGCTCAGTAGGGTGGTGACACTGACATAGCCAGGTCACCATCTTGGGTAGGCGACAACGTTGACGACTCCCACTACTCTCGTAGTTAAAGTTCATTCGCTGCTATACGAAAGCTCGAGTTTTCAATTAAACACCAACGCCGGTAGCTATTTGACGAACCTCCTTCAGCGCATGAGAATATTTGCTCTTTTTAATATACTTGCTCATCGGCACCTAGCAGATATCTAAGGATCGTGGTTACGGAAACTTCCACGTCTCAACATAATTATCGAGATCAGTAGATCGGAAAATATGATCCAGCGATCTAATCAACCGTTACTTGATTGATTGCAAGCTAAAGCCGAACGGTGTATAATCTTGACAGTTGGGTAAAGGATGCCTGAGTGTCGTGCTTGATGAATAAACGAAGCAGGACTTTCTCCTTACATTGTAAATGTAAATTGTCGTATGAATAAGTTGACACATCAATATGATACAAACCAATGTGATACAGTTGATGCATCAATACGATACAAGACAGCAGGTTCATTAGCAAAAAAATGCATAGACCCGGGAGTATAGGTGATATTGATTTACGGCTCCATTGATGACTTCCATGGACAAACTTGATTCTTTTTTTCATGACACTCTCTCGAGAAATGTCCAGTCGGGCGATAAGTAAAGGGTACGTTGAACACTAGCGACTGCGACAAGCTGGCAGAGGTGATAAATATTAAATACTCACAGCTGGACTTGCATTGATATGAAAGGGAAATCGAGGTGGCACTTCACGTGTACCAACGGTGTGCACACCGATGTCCGCATACAACCGGCAGCCTGCAGCGAGAACACCACAGAATCGACGGTTAAATGGACTCTGGTATAATTTATCGAGCGATTCAAATCGTTCTCTCGGACAACGTACTCTGCTGTATGCGCTGATCCAGGAACATGAGCGGCCAAATTCCCACAGTCATCTCATTGGATTTGCAATGGCACCCGCGCTTTCATCAGGTTGTGTATTTGAGCAACGCGTTCCCGCAGTTTCCTCCGTAGCGGGGCAATTCCTGTGGCGCAGGAGCGCGGACTCGATAATCTATCTCTCGTACACATTGGGAATACCTCTCAGCATCCTATTTTCAAGCGATAAATTTGACGTAGGGAATTCAAGTAGGAATTTCGTTTTCAACATCATGCAAAATAGTTGGAGCGTCAGTAATCGAATGAAGGCTTCGAGGGTCACATGCGCGAACGCAAACGCGTACGATCCATAATATGAATCATGGAGCCCGTGCGAATTATCATTATTAGTACTTTTGCTATTAATCATCGCTTGCGGTGATTTTTGCGTGCAAACTATTTCGAAGTTAACCCAGTTTTGAGATCGATTATCTACAGGTCTATCCATCAGGCTGTATGTTCCACGGGATCGTTTAAGTTCGTTGATTGTCATAAAAGTTTTTTATATTATGCTGACGAGTTTCGGAGCGATATAATGCGACGAGGAGGACAATTGGAGAAGAAACCTCAGACCTTCGTGCTCAAAATGAACACCGCAGAAGTCAGCAGTGTACTTTGTCTCTCTGCGGTGTGCACATTTTATGGGCCTGGTGCCTGAGACTTTACAGACAAGTTTTATTGCCTCCTAATCGCCTTACTCGCGACTTCTGATTAATGTCATTTCATTTTCAGTCTCCTTACCTCATGAGTTTAGAACCTTGTAGAAATGCCCTCTAGCTAAAAACTTTTATTACCAAAAATAGCTATTATAAATCACCAAAATATTACGAGTTAAATTCGAGTATGCCCAGTGAAAAGTTCTTTAAAAAACATAACTATTTGGTTAAGCTACACTAAAAGATCTAACAAAGGATATACCGTAATGGATGAAGTAGCTCATTTACGAATTGATCTCACAAGTAACATCACTTAAGCGTCCGCCTCCAATTTTGTTAAAATTCATAGACGTGATAAAGCATTGAAAACTATTAGACGCGTATTTTTTTTCAATCGGCGGAAAAACAGTTTTAAGGGGGAAAACTACCTCTCAAAGAAAGGCATCTCGAGGGATGATTTTTCAGGTTCATCCAAAAGCTGTCCATCAATCTGAAACCAAAACCAAAACCTTTCAACTGTAAAGCGATGAAAAATCCACCATTGAATTATTGAACTAGAATCAAATTAAGGGGTGACACGCTTTCCTTTGAGGGGTGGGTTCCCTTCTTAAAACCGCTTTTCCGCCGTTGACAAAAATACGTGTCTAATAGTTTTCAATGCTTTATCAAATATATAAGTTGCAACATAATCGAAGGCCGATGCTCAAGGACATGTGACACACCGACTAAGCGGCCACGAGTGCGAGAGAGATAACTGATTTACAAATTCCCAGTGTTCGCCTAAATGGTTGATTTTTTGGAAAAAAGAAAAGAAACACCTTTCGCTCTGTTGAATGACGAATGACGTCTTTCTCTTCGTTTGACCGAAATGTGATTCGTCTGAGAGAGAACTTGGCAGTAGGATTGTTACCAATCGGACGTGTGAGCTATGTCCTTAACAGAGTCTTTGTCCTTGGAGTGCTATATTTCAGGTGTTTACATTTTATTTTTTTTAAAGGAAACGAGTAAAGCTTTTTGAGTGCGGTTTTTTTCTTGCTTTTATTCATGATATACAGAACGTTAAAATTTTTTTTTTTTTAAACCAAAATGGCGGCCGTTGCAGCTCCGCGAAAACAGGTCCTCAAATCGCGGGAGGTAAACGGCTGACATCACTGCCCCCTCTTTGTTGATCTGAAACACAAATTCAAAGCATATTATCAATCTGTGACCCTTTGGTTATGGAATGACGGATGGGTTTTTCGTTTAGTACAAATTTCGGAAAATGGCGGCAATTTAAAAAAAAATCGAATTTTCGCGTTTTTTTCGCATGAAAAGATAAATAATAAATGCAAAAATGTATCTATCGAAAAAACGATCCGTCATTCCGTGAAGACATATTTTCTGAGTATGCTCTCCAAATTTCAGGTCGATATGTTAATTACAGCGGTCAGGAGAATGTCAGCCATTTTTAAAAACGTGTTTTCGAGAAAAACGCGTTTAAAGTCTTGTAATGTGTTTACACAAATGTGTTTATAATGACCGCTAATCGGCAATGCCTGGTCCATAGAGGCATCCCTCCTCTTCTTCTAGCTGCTCATGTTGAGCTCAAATTGATTTTTTGAAAATTTCAAGGACAAAGTCTCCCTTAAGTGATGTCCCTTGTTAGAGTCGGTAATAAAACACATGCAAGACCTGGTTACCATCATTAATATAGTTATTGACGATCACGATGAAATAACACAAACAAGTCGGGTCAGAATCTAATGGAGACATTTGGTGGTACGAGACCTGATTTACAATTCGGTACGGAGAGACTGGTGCAATAAGTTTGCCGCAGGTATTACCTGTCAGGATTGTCAGCAAGGCGATTGCCTTGCCAGCTACTTTGTCGACCTATCGATCCAGGTTTCAACTCTCCTTCTCTCGGTGCCTCGCAAGGCATATCCTTCGACGCCCCCGTAACCTCGTGCATTCTGTCCGCATGCAATGCGCTCCAGGGCGAGCGGAGTTTGATGGGGGCGTCTGCGAATGTAAGCGAAGTTATGTCCGTTATATCGATAACTCAAAGTCCGGCTCTTACATACCGCGACGAGTCATGTGCGTGGGCGATCCTGAAAGATGATTTAGTAAATCTACACATGGCACGAAGAACACTCGCAGACCTTTCGTTCGACGATGTGACTTCGCCTCTGTACGTTACAATATATGCAATCGCAGATAGGGATGCAGTGTCGTTTATAAATGAACGACAGTATGCGGGTGAATTCTTCATTGTCAGAAAGAACTCATCAGCTTTTGGCTTTCGCGGACTACTTCCGTTCGAAGTAGTCCTGACGAATTCAATGTCAGTGTCGATTTTACGGCGCTTATCGTCTATGCAATTAATATCCCATAGGGTAATGCCAGGAGAGTTGGCCCTAATGGAGAGACGACCAGTAGAAATATTTCATAGCACCTGCTACTGCTTAAGGGGATTTCTCACTTAAGATGCAAGAAAGGCTATTTCCCTTAATTTTTTGATAGGTTTATATGATAGATATTGATATAAAAGTTGTTGCACTTAATAAATACACTTTCGATATACATAAAAAACATACTCGACGACTCGCCAACGAACATTATCAGTACTGGGCGACGGTTAGAGAAAATCTGAAATGCTACATGGGTCCTACAGTTGGCAAACAGCGTAAGTCTAGCAAACCCGATACTGGACCGGCGCTGGTAGCTTTCTAACTGTCAGTAATCGCTGCAAACGTGGGCTGAGAATTGGTTAACATAGATGGCCAGAGTTCGGATCTAGTGCGGCGTACCAAAGGTTGGGTGCAGTTTAAGGCCAATGTTGGCCCAAGGTTGGTTGTCGGTGATGCGCCAATGTTCAATTTAAGCATGGGTTACTCATCGGTCAACAAAACCGACCGAACATTGGCCTCATGGTGGGGTACCATCGGTTGGGCCCCGAATGCCATCCCGAGCATTGGTTTTATTGTAATCGTCGGCAATTTTTTCACGGGTAGTAGGTAGTGGTTACAATAAGATAACATTTCGTAATAATAATGACAGTACGCTAGCTTAACGCAATAATAATGGTCGATATTTTACAATAACAGGCGATGCTTAAAATTTAAGAGGTCTTTTCACTTTAGACGCTAAAAAAGGCTATTTTCATGAATTTTTTTGATAGGTTTATATTATAGATGTTGATATAAAAGTTGTTACACTTAATAAATACACTTTCGAAATAAATTAATTTTTTAAATGTATTTATATAACCCGAACAAACTTTAAACGCATTTTTCTCGAAACAACGTTTTCGACAGCTTGTTGATAAAATCTTCGAAACTACTGAACCGACCCTTATGAAATTTCAACCACATATTCTTTACAACTATAGCGTATATCAACTATAACTACAACTATAGCGTGTATTAAGGATTTTTTCAAATTTTGATATCTAATATTTGTTTGCCAAAAACGGTGATAAAAACACGTTTGTTTTTTGTTCTTTTTTATGTCCGCCATTTTGTCATTTTTGCATATATCAAAAATCGTATGATATTCGCTATAGCCATTAACTTACCGAATCTAAAACTGTTTGATTTTTTGTTCCGTATGATCCATCTCCGAGATTTCATCAATTTTTTTAGGACATTTTTTGACTATCATTTTCGTCTATAAATAGTGACTTACATGAACTACTTTTTTTTAAATGTATTTCGAAAGTGTATTTATTAAGTGTGACAATTTTTACATCACTATCTATAATAAAAACCTATCAAAAAAATTCATGAACATAGCCTTTTTTAGCGTCTAAAGTGAGAAGACCCCTTAAAGGTGAAGCCCGAAGGTCTTCTCTTTGCCTCCAAAATCGAGCAGATACTTAGTGTGGGCTGCAATCGCAACAACACCCCGCGGCAGTGCAGTACCCCAGCGTATCTCTTGATCAAGCCCAAAGTTGGCGCAGGTCGAGGAACGCGAGTTAATTATTGGAACATTGTCCCGACGCGATTTTGGGTTGTCGAGAGGGCATGTTTAGAGAAGAGTCCACACGTAACCCGTGTCAGACGTATTGTACACTGGGGAACGGGGATTCGAGCGCTTATCGGGAGAGTGTAGTCACGGCTTCGACGGAAAACCATGGTGGTCGCGTTAACCGGTTCGACGGAAAGCCTACGGCAACAACAACGAAACGATCGGGTCCTCTAGGCTGCGGGCACAGCGACTGTACGACCTCTCGACTTTTGAACCGTTGAACTATCCCCGCGCGGTTCAGACTATATACAGTCTCCGCAACCCTTCCTCCGTGAAAGTGGAGTCGTTGGTCTGTCGATGAACGCGCGTAACAGCGTAAGCCCGCAGGAATCGAGTGCAGAGCCACACACTCACACACACACACACACACACACACATCGACTATATACGTATACACGGTACAGATGCTGCGTTACTCTGCGGGCGCATGGAGGAGCGTATGCGGCTGCGGCGTAATGTGTCACGTGCACAAGCAGAAAGCACACAGCCCCAATGTCGAATCTGCACTTGACAGGACACACATGGCGCGTTCCCACGTATGCTCTTGTGTATTAATACGCCGTAGAGCGTGCCCGAACCGCACATCACCGGACGCGTGCGACTGGGTACTTAGTGGCAGCAAGCTTACGTGGGTCTATAACAGCCCACGATTCAGCACTCCGTGGCACGCAATGTCGAGGTTATGGACGTATCTGATACTCTCCTCATTGGCGCATACCGATCGGTCTTGCCGTTACACAACAAGCTCGACGAACGTTCGCGACGAAGACCGCGATCATATTGATAATTAACGAGACACGATTGATGACGATAACGCTTAACACGGAGTGAATGTACTCAGTCCGCTGCATTAAGTACCAATGTCAACGCCTCGATCTCGTGTTGAAAGCATTATCTCGGGACTACTTACCGCTGTGGTGGCTGATAACCGCTTACCTTGTCTCTCAAACTCATTCATCCACGTCGCATGTGTATCTGGCTCGTACGGAGCGATGTAGGGCAATTCCGGGGTAGTTGGCTGTGAGGGAGAGATGGCCAATGAGAATATTTCATTGAACCGCTCATTGTCGCCTGTTACTGCTTAATTTGCTTCGCATCCTGCGCAGGTGGAAGTGTACGTGCGAAAGTTTGGCAAAAAACATTAAAATGTAAGTAAAATCCTTTTTAATTGATTTGGCTACTGCGGTGATGTGATTTTGTAAAAATAATGGTTATTTTTGTATTTCTTGAATAGTTGACGAACAGTGCTTTGTTATAACCTCAAGATTTCGCTTATGTTGTTTCTACTGGTTTATATTTCGGATGTGGTCATCACTCCCGCAAGATTGGGAGAGATGGCTAGGTAAAGACAGGGTATGATGGTCATACTATTACTTGTGATGTGTGCAAGACACTTATTTTTTTTACATTCGTTTTAGATACCTAATTGGTACAAAGGTGACAAGTTTCGTTGGAGATTCGGTTTCGGTCCGTTGGAGATTCGGTTTCGGACCGAAGCCGAATCTCCAACGCAACTTGTTATCTACACGGCCGCACACATCCTTGATTCACGGTACAAGGGTGAAGCAATTGCACTGCGAGGGAACTGGACTAAAGAATCATTAAAAGCAGCCATCAGTGCTGTGAAAAATGATGGATTATCGATTCATGCGGTCGCTAGGAGCTACGAAACACCGAGGAACACCTTAGGAAGACAATATACGAAGAGCAATGACAAAGAATGTTGCGGAGAAAATTATTATGAAACTCGTCTCATCAAAGACTGACTTCCGTACATAGTGTTTGATGACATGTGTTCTAGATGTGGCTAAAAGAAAGTGAAGAATGAAAACATAAAACTAAAGAGAAAACCGAGAATATAATTAAGTACTGGTCATCTTTTCTCTACTCTTATGGCCATGATACCCGGATAACCCGAGAGAGATGGCCAATCGCAATTTCAAAAGAATTCTAATTTCAAGGTTGATCTCATAAGACTTTGTTTTATTTTTGTAAACTATCTTAAATTGAAATGTTCAAAGTGTAATTACAAATGGAGATAAGTAAAGAAACCTCAGTACTTTTATTTTGACAGATCCGTGAAAAAACAGTGGCCGACTACTCCGGACCTGCCGTAAATGCGCCGGATGAACTCCATGTATTCGTCCAAAAATAGAACTTGATGCTAACAAAGGCTAACTAGGGCTCTACTGTTAAAAAATAACTACTTAAAATTCTACTGCTGAAATTCTACTGCTAAACGGACTCTACTGCTAAAACTGTACTGCTAAAAGGTCTACTGCTAAAATGGTACTGCTAAAAGCTCTAGTGCTAAACCTGGACTGCTGAATAGACTCTAGTGCTAAAAGCAGCATTGCTAAAGAGTCTCAACTGCTAAAACGCAAAAGGGTGTTTTTTTGAAAAGTTTTATTGGAAATCATTGAAACTGCTAAAACGCAAAAGGGTTTGTTTTTGGAAAGTTTTATTGGAAATCATCGAGAATCATTGAAAAGTTAATAGAACATCGAAAACCCAAACAAACACAAATAATCCAGCCCTGAGGTAAAGTTTGGCGGTAGGTATTTCTAACTTTTGACGTTCCTGACGTCACCGGAGTACAAATGAGGTGTCTACGGACGCATCCCGCCGAGTGCAGCATAATGGCGCCGATAGCAACGTAAGTTTGCTTAAAAAAATCCCAAAAAATCGTCAAAAACCCGCAAAAAGTACAGTATAACCTCCATCAGTAGGACTTATATGACCCCTCTGTCAGAAGCTAGTTTTAGCAGTCCAGTTTTAGCAGTAAAGCCCATTTAGCAGTGCAGCTTTTAGCAGTGGAACATTTAAGCAGTAGAGTTTTAGCAGTGGAGCTTTCAGCAGTAGAGCCCGTTTAGCAGTAGAGTCGTTAGCAGTACTTTTTTAGCAGTAGACCCCGACCAAGCTAACAAAAAATGATGAATCATCGTTAAAAGAGACGACAGGCAAAAATATTTCTCGGATTATTTGATTTCGTAGATCTACGGAGGTTTGGTGAGGAGAGTAGATATTTCATACGCACCACAGGAGATGAGGATAAACGGGATGCATACAAGAAAAAAAAGAACGGAAAGGGATGCCGGAATTGTGAGTGAGAAAAAGCCCGTCAAGGTTTTTGAATCTATGCCAAAAGACAAGCTAACCTCCCTACTGGCCTGCCTCCATCCCTGCTGGCAGAGAAGTCACGCATCTGCGGATTAGTGGATCCCTTGTATGTAGTAGTAGCAGAGAGGACCAGTCAGGCCAGTATTATATGGACTACGAGTCGTAGAGAACCGGGGCCACGTCAGGATTTATGATTGAAGTTCCGCTCGGGCTCGGAAAATGTAAAGCCGAGCAAAAAACAATGGAGCTCTCGGAGATTGAGGCAGGAAACGAAACGGAGAGAGAAGAGGAGCGAGAGCGACGAAGAGAGGGACGAGGAAAGGAGAAGAGTAAAAACGAGATAAGGGAGAAGGAGAGTTCGGATCTATGCGTAAAGTGCACGGTTTCCTTGTACCACCACTTCAATCCTGCGTATACAGTGATAGTGAAGCTGGTACCGCTCTGCTGTTGATGCGCTGTGGGTGAAATGCTCGTAAAATTTGGAAAGTCTGCTGTTTCTACGTGTCAGAGCTTGGAGCTTTTGTGCTCCAAGCTCCCCCTTTTTGAGCCAAAGCTCAATTCGGAACTTCTTATCTTACCTTTTGTGTAACGCAAAAATGGAACGAGGGCCTCAAAGTGCTTAGCGAAGAGCTTACTCAACTGCTAATCGATAAAGAAACAATATATACCACCTTGTAATTTGACTGCTTATATTTTATGCAGGATATTTGCATTATGAACATGCGAAAAGTCAACTGTTGGTCTCATGTTGTTGTATTTCTCCGGAATCATGAAAATATGCATTCGACAGCAATGTCCCGTCTCTTTTTCTTTCCTCACGGGAGACGTTTGGAGTTCCAGAAATCGATTCCAATATTGAAGAAGCGTCGTTCACCGTTTGCCTCTGGCTCAAGAACACAAGGGGAATCGGGTGCAGAGGCTGCGGATTTCCGCACTGCCAGACGTCAAGTGATCCTAGACGATGTCTTTATAGGCTCCAAAGGCTCCTCTTAGTACACAGCCTTTTTCTTTCTCCTCTATTTTCCGTTTCATTCGTTTTGGCTTTCTACGTTTTCCTCTTCTTCTTTGCTACCAGCGCTGGAATCTTGCTCATATCCTTCTTTTTACAAGATTTACCGTCACCTTTTCATCCCAACTTCCCGCCTCCTATCAACCACAAGCACCTTCCAGTTCGACCTGTGGATACTTCGTTGGCGACCCTTTGCTCTCAAATGCGACAACCTACGCCCCCCGGTTGCTTCCAACTAGACGGCTCGAAAAGCGTTCAATACAAAATGCTCTGCTTTGCTCGTAAACGCCAATTTTTTAAACCTGGATATACGAAAACTGTTTGTGAAAGAAGACAAAAGCGTTCTTACAGAAAATACAACGGTATGGATTGAAAAGGAAACATTTTTGTAGTAGCAAAGTGGATGTCGAAATCTATATAAATCCCTACACGAAGACAAACCTGATTTTCTTCCACCTGACGTTGCTATTCCGGTGAGACTGTATCGATCGGGAAACAATTGATTATTAAATTGTGATAGCTTGACCCGGTTAACGACCTCCGGTGGCAGGCCGCGGAAATCGACTAGACGGAGCCGGATAAAGTATCAGCGAAGGTCTCCTCGATTACCACACTCTAGTTCACGGAAAACTGATCAAGGCAAAACTTCGAATCGTTTTATTCCAGGCAACATGCCTTCGTTTCGGGGGAGCTTAAATTTCCAACAGCTCACCTCAGTCTGTTCTCAGTGTCAGTAACAATTTCATCGCTAACATGCCTCTGGGTATGCGTTGAACGCCATATGAAGAAGTTGATGTCAGCCGCGTCGGTATCCATTCTCCAAAAACACAAAACGCTCATCAATAATTGAGCTATCGAGTGAAATCTTCGGAGAATGGCGGCAAAACAATATGCACATCAACCATAAGAACGACTATCAAACTCGTGCTTTCGATACTTCTGTATCTCATCATACGAAGTTATCGCCCCAAAACGACCGTCAGGCTTGTGATCTCAATGCTCCATTGAGAACGTATATGAATAGGGTAAGTCCGGGGTAGTTGGCCACAGTTTTTTTAAGTATCCGTCGAGATAAAGGTACAGACGTTTCTTAACTTATCTTCATTTGTAATTAAACTTTGAACATTTAACTTTACGATAATTTACGAAATTAAAACAATCTTCTATCCGATCAACCTTAAAATTACTATTTTTTCAAAATCACAATTGGCTGTCTGTGTCGGAGTATCCGGGTGTGACGGCAATAGGAGTAGCGGTGAGATGGCCAGTTACACAGCATCATGCTCTCAGTTTCATCTTTGGTTTTATGGTTAGATTAATTTTTTTTTCTATAGTCCACATCTAAAACACGTAATCGAAATCAGTATAAGTTTTGTGTACTCAAAGTTGGCATACCACCCACCGAAGTCAGTCTTCGATGAGACGAGTTTCATAATAATTTTCTTCGCAACATTTTTTGTCATTGTTCTTATATCGTCTTTCTAAGGTCTTCCTAGGTATTTCGTAGGTCCTAGCGGCCGCACGAGCCGACAATTCAGCATTTTTTACAGCACTAATCGATGCTTTTAACGATTCATGAGTCCAGTTCCCTCGTAGAGCAATTGCTTTTCTCTTGTACACATTAGGCACCTAAAACAAATGAAGAAAAAATGAATTACTTGAACAAATTACAACTAACACTATGGCCATCGTACACCGACTGTACGTGGTCATCTCTCCTAAACTCCCGGGAGAGATGGCTACATCTAAAATGTAAGCAAGTTGAAACAATACATACGAAATCTTGAGGTTATAACGAAGCACTGCTCGTGAACTGTACAAGAAATAGAAAAGCAACCATTACTTTTACAAAATAAAATCACCACAATGTAATACATGAAAACATCAACAAAATCTAGGAGTACACAGAATAATTAAAAAGGATTTTATTTACTTAACATTTTTTTGCCAAATTTTTGCTCGTACACTTACACCTACGCACGACGCGAAGCGAATTAATCAGTAACGGGTGAAATCTAATGCGCGGTTCTATGAAACATTTCTACGGGCCATCTCTCCCTTATGACCAACTCCGCCGGAATTACCCTATATTGTGTACACACAACTATTTCCCGTGCATGAATTTATTGGGGAATTCCCAGATCCTACTCCATCCCCATAGGGAATCGATATGGACGTCCCAAGTAGAAAGTTCACATTGGAATCCACGTGGATTCCGCCCTATTGACGTCATTCGCCAATTTTTTATTTAAACTTCTCAACCGGAATTTGTTGGATCCCTCAATAAAAACGATCTTTTCGTGATCCCGCGCACGAATTCGATGAGGAGTCCCAAGATTCACTGACATGTCTATAAGGATTTGTTTGGGACACCGCACATAGGGATCCAATTGGATTCTACACTGTTCCCCGATGGACGCACTTTGAGGATTCTTATCACGTTCGAATCGAAAATATGTGAAAAGTAACTCAAAACTCGGTGTGTTTAAACATAACCTGCACGCATCGTGAGCGGGTACGTCTGTGGTGATGTTATATCATAGTGCAGTAAAATCAATAGAAAGCGATAAATACAGTGCCGTAAGTTCTTACAGTGAGATTGCAGTTTTGTTTGATAATGTGCGAATCGTTTGGGATGCAAATTAGATTCGTACGCTCCAATGGGGAAGCCCGATGAGAATCCAATATACAAGCAGTCTAGCATCGGGATCCGATGTCCATCGAATCCCTATCAGCAAGTAGGTACAGGTATGGGAATCCAATTGGATCCCTATGTTGAATGCTTTGAAATTGAATGAAATCTACGAAACACGACTTGTAGTTAACTTAGACGCCCGAGTCGAAATTTTCAGCCTATTTTGAAGACCTCGGATCCTATGTCAGCCTCACTTGAGTCTGTTTACTGCTAAAAGTCCTACAATGGGCCGCCGCATGCTCTTTCTTTGCTGCTTACCTCCTGCATAGGCCCTTATACTCCTACCCAACCTAGCTGAAGTCGTTGCAGCTCCTCATTTGATTGCGATTGGACCTATCGCGCATTTGGCTGTTTCGACGAAACGAGGGTGGGGATGGTCGCATTCGAAAGAGCGGGTCTGATAGTTTTCAGTAACCGTAATGCGTTGGACTAGGTAGGACCGCGCGTTTGCCGTAGAGGCCTACTTTTCCAATGGCCCTTCCATCGTCTCTACCCAGCGAACCTTTCGCATTCGCTTCAAACTTGCCCCTGCAGCTCCAGCAACTCTCCAAAGTGGAAGAAATGGATCTTGGGCAAACAGTTACAATATTTTTTATAGGAATTGCCCTCACGTATGCATGTATACGCGGATCCCTATAGCAGGCACGCATACATCCGTATAGGTACTAGTATACGTGTGTTGGTGTATGCTTAGGTATGTATGTGTGCGGGTATATACGTGTATCTACGCATGCGCGTATTTAGGCATATGTATCTCCCCGAGTCGAAATTTTCAGCCTATTTTGACCCTCCAGATCCTCACAGTGGTAGGAGATAAAGGCAGTAAAATAGCTTCGTATTCAATATAAAATGAGCTCCTACTTAACGCCTAGAACGGGAACAAATTTCCCTTTTCTCCACTTGCAGGCGCTAAGGAGGACGTCGATTGGCACACGTATACACGCACACGCATACACTCTATTACGCATATAGAAATACATATGCCTAAATACGCGCATGCGCAGACACACGTATATACCCGCACACATACATGCCTAAGCATACACCAACGCACGTATACTAGTACCTATACGTATGCATACGTGTCTGCTATAGGGATCCGCGTATACATGCATACGTGAGGGCAATTCCTATCAAAAATATTGTAACTGTTTGCCCAAGATCCATTTCTTCCATTTTGGAGAGTTGCTGGAGCTGCAGGGGCAAGTTTGAAGCGAATGCGAAAGGTTCGCTGGGTGGAGATAATGGAAAGGCCATTGGAAAAGTAGCCCTCTACGGCGAACGCGCGGTCCTTCGTAGTCCAACGCATGACGGTTACTGAAAACTATCAGACCCGCTGTTTCGAATGCGACCATCCCCACCCTCGTTTCGTCGAAACAGCCAAATACGCGATAGGTCCAAACGCAATCAAAAGAGGAGCTGCAACGACTTCAGCTAGGTTAGGTAGGAGTATAAGAGCCTATGCAGGAGGTAAGCAGCAAAGAACGAGCATGTGGCGGCCCATAGTAGGACTTCTAGCAGTAAACAGACTCAAGTGAGGCTGACATAGGATCAAAGGCCTTTAAAATAGGCTGAAAATTTCGACTCGGGTCCATATGCGTAATAGAGTGTATGCGTGTGCGTGTATACGTGTGCCAATCGACGTCCTCCTTAGCGCCTGCAAGTGGAGAAAAGGGTAATTTGTTCCCTTTCTAGGAGTTAAGTAGGAGCTCATTTTATATTGAATACGAAGCTACTTTACTGCCTTTATCTCCTACCACTGTGAGGATCTGGAGGGGCAAAACAAGCTGAAAATTTCGACTCGGGCGGCCACACCCGCACCACACACACACACACACACACACACACACACACACACACACACACACACACACACACACACACACACACACACACACACACACACACACACACACTTACACACACACATTCTTATTAAGGCGTTACCCCCACTTGTAGCGCAAAAAAGGCCTTTTTCATGAATTTTTTTAAAGAAAACTACAAAACGTTTTTAATCGATCAATATACCATCTTAAAGAACACATCTTGAAGAACTTTCAGTAATTTTTTTATTGAAAAATATTACATTGTTTAGTGGCAAATGGCCGTCAATGAAATAATGTTTTTATATACACGGTTTGCGGTGACCAACATTGCGGCGAAGTGGATCATGTGAAAAAGAAATGCAGATGGATTTAGTCAAATATAAGTATAAACTAGTCTTTAATCGAAGGATTTTAAAAAATATTCATTTTTCACAAAATGGCGGACAGTCAAAGTTAATGGTTCGATTTTAACGAAAAAAAACGGCCATTTTTTGGCTATAAAACGGCCATTTTTTGTCGAAAAAAAAATCGAACGATTAAAGACTACATTTTTATGTATTAAATAAGCCTGCAAAATTTCAAGAAGATCGGTTCATTAGTGTTCGAGTAATCTTGGTCACCGACTTCAGAAATGCCATTTTGAGAAAAACGCGTTTAAAGTTTCAATTTCAGTTTACACGAAGAAAATATTTTTTTTGTAAACTTACATAGAGTCATCTATTCCGGGCCCATACAGAAGTATGGGCCCGGATACTTATACTTCAAAAAAATGCAATAAAAAAATCGATTTTTTCAAAATCGCAAGTGGGGGTAACCCCTTAAACATGCATGCATACAAACATACGAATACTAGATGTACTGTGTCGAGAGGAAAGCGCGCAACCCATGCCCTCCCGAATGGGAAACCCTATCGGACACAGCACACATACACGTATGTAAATTTGTGTTCATTTAATTCCAAGACCGATGCGTTTACATGTGCACACCGCGGGGAAGAATGGGTCAAAATACGTTGTATTGTATTAATATGTATATCGCGCCGTGAATACATATAACTGTATCCAAAACACGCTATCCATATATAATACGGCACTATAAAGCAGCATATGAGTGCGCTGCGCGGTAGCTGGTTCGCTACCGGTTCTCTTCTTGCTCGCTACACAAGTGTATACGACTTTCGTATCTGCTTCGACGATGTACTTCGTAGATTTCTTTTTTTCGCGAATATCAAATCGCTCCCTCGGTTGGTCCGTTAAATTTAACAGCTATTGTAAACTCGATAAGTGGAGTGAAGAGCTTCTGGGCTCGCGATACTCCGCGTATACGCGGAGCCGAAGTAAAGACGGGACAAATGTCGTGTGCGTTGCGGTCGGTGTGTGCCTTCTCGTTCTTACTTTCCGCGAGGGACGGTCAAAAAAAGAAAAGGAAAGAATGAGCCGATACACGTAACGCGTTTCGCCCACACGTGTCGGCAAGGTATATGCGTGGCATCGGACGCAGCGCAAACTTAACATTCCACCTATATGGTCAAAGAGATGGCTGTGCCTACGGGACAACCGGTACAAGTGGTAATTTAAGCGAGTGACCAGGTGTCCGAGTTTATAGTCTCGTTCCTTGTCTCTTTCCTCTCCGCCTAGAAAGAGGGCTGTATTCTTGGTCTTTCTTGGAATGTTTCGTCCAATTATAAAGATTAGACTGTAGATTAGACGTTTCCGATGATTGCGGCGCTTGTGACGGTTTTATACTAATACCGTCGTACTTCCTGTCATTTTTCTCGCATTTTTATCTCGACAGTTGCATATCATTAGTATAAATCTACGACTACTGTACGCAATGGTCCTCCGGTAGGATGACCGCCAGAATCCGCCGTTACAGAATGGGCGCTTGAGAGGAAAAGAAGAGTTTCGTAGCTCTCTGTGGGTGTTGCGTCTCGTGCATATCCACACTGAGAGAACAGTCCATGGTATTTACAAAAAACACCCGTGGCTGAAGAGGGAATGCTAAAATTCCTTATAGTTTATTGACACGGCAATTGCAATATGGTTGAGACAACTGTAAGCGAGAAGTATGTCTAAACATGCTTTCTGTGTAGCCTGTTTTACTGCCTATTATCCCCGAAATAATCAATAACTACTGCAGAAGGCTTGACGATATAGATATGGTTAATTCAGTGCTATCACAAGATCGGCGCGCAAATACTAATGTTGTATACTGTGAGTTAGGTTTTGTTAAGGCGGAATACACATTTACAACGATAAAAAAACGATTTCTTTTTTTCTTTAAACGATAGAACTATATATGTAGAATATTTTCCTAAAGTTTCAAAGCGAAATTCGAAAAACTTCAAACGTTACAGCCCGTCAACGCTGTGCTTCACCGCTCGGATTCGGAGCGGGCGTGAACTTCAAACGCGTTGTTCTCAAAACGGCATTATCGAAATTGGCGTGCAGGATTACTCAAAAACTGTTAAGCCCATTGAGTTTAAACTTGGTAAAAATATTGATAATATCGGTACCTTCTACTTGACGAGAATTGTTTTTGAAGGATTGGAAAAAAACTACCTTTTTAATCCACATTTTACAGAAATGTTGCGTGAAATGTTGATTTTTTTGGAAATGCGTGCCATTTTCTTAAATTTGCATTTTCTTCATTTTAATTACCGTCACGTAGAAATTATACATATTCTAACTAAAAAAATGTTTGAACTTTTTTGCAAATTAAAGTCTACGGGAAGCTAGACTGCACGCCGATTCGGAACTCCCGCGGCGACCTTGCTGTAACACTCTGCCACAGCTCCGTCATTTTAATGATGAATTAATTTTAAGCAAATTGTTTTGTATACTCAAATATACTATTAAAGTATACCTAAAGTTTGATAATTGTAGAATAATTATTTCATAGTTTAACAAATTCCTCAATATTGCATATCTCTTTCCTGTCTAAATGTATATCCCCTCTTAAGGGGTCTTCTCACTTTAGACGCTAAAAGCGCTATTTTCATTACTTTTTTTTGATAGGTTTATATTATAGCCATTGATATAAAAGTTATTACACTTAATAAATGCACTTTCAAAATACATTTTTTTTAAATTGTTTATTCAAGTCACTGATTGTAGACAAAAATGTTAGTGAAAAAATGTCCTAAAAAATTGTAGGTCTGCGCTGTTGATGAAATATCGGAGATCGATCATCCGAAACAATAAAAGTCAAACGGTTTTAGATTCAGTATGTTAATGGCTATAGCGCATATCATACAATTTTCAATATAAGCAAAAGTAACAAAATGGCGGACATTTTTCGAAATGTGTTTTCTTTCACCGTTTTTGGCGAAAAAAGTAAATATCAAAATCCAAAAAAAAAATCCTTTATATGCGCTATAGCAATAGTTGTAAAGAATGTGTGGTTAAAATTCATAAGCATCGGTTCAGTAGTTTCGAAGATTTTATCAACAAGCCGTCGAAAAACGTTGTATCGAGAACAACGCGTTTAAAGTCTGTTTGGGTTACATAACTACATCAATTTTTTTATGTATTTAGAAAGTATTTATTAAGTGTAACAACTTTTATATCAATATCTATAAGATAAACCCATCAAAAAAATCAATGAAAATAGCCTCTTTTAGCGCCTAAAGTAAGAAGACCCCTTAAAACATGGTTCAATACACCACCCATTTCACTCAGTGCAAGTATGGATCCGAATGGTGAACTTTGTATCCAATACGCTGAACTTTACCAACTTGAAAGGGCGAATCGTTTTATCAAACATGAATCTCCATTCTGGTGTTCTCTAGTTATGAATCAGCGATGACGTCACCGAGCATATACCCGCATAGAGTTGAACGTTCGTGTACGTAATGGACGTAGTAGGTTGCAGTGGGTAGCCAGAGCAGCGTGAGAGGGTTATAGGTAAGTGGAAAGAGTGCCCCTCTTTCTCAGAGGGTTGGATACAGTTAAACACTTTTCCACGTAGTAGAAATAACAAGAAGGAATCCAAGAAGCGTCGCGAAGCATTGATCGTGGACGCGGCTGAGTTTGGAGAACGGGGGCTGCTTACTTGCCGACTGTTCGAGGTGCGCACTGACGGTACACGAGCGTCACGCGATACAAGTGTACACATCTGTGTGTGTTTCGGTACGTGTGGCAATGGCGCGTAGCGCACACGTACCGGATATCGATCTGCCATGAGACAGCAGAAGTGAAGAGGAAACATCGCAACGAACGATAAAGAGGGGCAAAGTGATACGGCGATCAGAAACGGAGAGACAGAAAAAAGCAACCTCTCAGAAACTCCAAACACGCTTGTACGCGATCCTGTCATTTTGACTTTTTCTAAACGTCGTTCAACACGATAGCGGGAAAAAATGTCCGGCTTGAGCCAACCCGAGTCGAAATGTTCAGCCTATTTTGAAGGCCTTTGATCCTATGTCAGCCTCACTTGAGTCTGTTTACTGCTAGAAGTCCTACTATGGGCTCCTAACATGCTCTTCCTTTGCTGCTTACCTCCTGCATAGGCCCTTATACTCCTACCTAACCTAGCTGAAGTCGTTGCAGCTCCCTTTTGATTGCGTTTGGACCTATCGCGCATTTGGCTGTTTCGACGAAATGAGGGTGGGGATGGTCGCATTCGGAAGAGCCGGTCTGATAGTTTTAAGTAACCGTCATGCGTTGGACTAGGTAGGACCGCGCGTTCGCCGTAGAGGCCTACTTTTCCAATGGCCTTTCCATTATCTCCACCCAGCGGACCTTTCGCATTCGCTTCAAACTTGCCCCTGCAGCTCCAGCAACTCTCCAAAGTGGAAGAAATGGATCTTGGGCAAACAGTTACAATATTTTTGATAGGAATTGACCTCACGTATGCATGTATACGCGGATCCCTATAGCAGGCACGCATGCATACGTATAGGTACTAGTATACGTGTGTTGGTGTATGCTTAGGCGTGTATGTATGCGGGTATATACGTGTGTCTACGCATGCGCGAATTCAGGCCTATGTATCTCTATATGCGTAATAGAGTGTATGCGTGTGCGTGTATACGTGTGCCAATCGACGTCCTCCTTAGCGCCTGCAAGTGGAGAAAAGGGAAATTTGTTCCCGTTCTAGGCCCTAAGTAGGAGCTCATTTTATATTGAATACGAAGCTACTTTACTGCCTTTATCTCCTACCACTGTGAGGATCTGGCGGGGCAAAACAGGCTGAAAATTTCGACTCGGGAACACCCCGATGATCTTGGAAAGAACAGCATCTTCTGCACGTCATTTATTTTTCTTCAAGGTATGTGAAGAAGCTAAAAGAATCCGAGTCCCGGAGTGTCCATAGACCTTCGGATCATTTGAGCACGATGATGAGGGGGTGAAAAAAATGGAAAGCGCAGGTCGGGAGTGGTCGCTGCGTCAGCAACGCTCTAATGTCACGTTAGTGGCTCCAATGAAATTGAAGATACTGACGCTACACTCCAAGCCATAGGCAATGCGTCACTGACTTTCAGTAGCGTCGATATTCGCGTCATAGCTCATTATTACTCGTGGAAATATAAGTACCCTTTCGTGACGTCAAACCTTTTTTCTCATATTCATTCGATGCTGAATACGTGACGGTCGATCGAAATACCAGACCTGGACTTTGCTTCGTCACATCATCGTTGTGCAAATATAGCTTGCAAGGCTTGCAGGAACACGATACGTAGTCTCGACGCGAAGAAACAAGTTTTACCTTTATGTCTCTCTCTCTCACTACCCCCCCCCCTCTCTCTTTCCATCTCTACACCTTATATAAAATCTCAGCGACCGATTCAGCTCGAAAAATGCAAGAATAAAAGTATCACAAAACCGTGCGTGGCGAGAAAAATAAACGCGAGAGAGAAATAGTCAGAAAGAGGCATGGATAAAAGACAAAAAAGATAAAAGATTTTAAAAAAGTCAAACGTCGAAGATACCAAATGGTGTTTGTTCGCCTCTTTCCCATCTTCTCCCGCCGTGTTCTCGTACTATTTTATTCCGACTCATTCGTGAATCCCAAGTCCTCTTCCTCGCCGAGCGTCGTTCCAGGATACAACGAAGAGGTTAAATCGGAACGTAAGAAAAGCAAGAAAGAGAGGCGAACGAATGGGTAAACCAAAAAAAAAGAAACGAATGGAAAAAACGAGAAACGTTCCTCTCGGCCGGCGGCATTCATTCCATTGGCATACACAGCGGAGAGTGAGGCTCTTTCGCACTTTCGAGAGACTCTTTTTCGATTTTGCACTTGCGAGAGTTCCATCCGCCCATTGTATTCAGTCGAGGAGCGAGAGAAAAGAGAGGGCCTTTTCGCACATTTGCACGAAACGAGGGAGGAACGAGAGAAAAAGAGAGACGGAGAGAAAGAGGGTGAGAGGATTCGCCTGTAGCTCGGTCAGAAACGCATCTCTCCGTTGGTCCCCCACACGCACGGACACGCGATACCCGGCATTATCATAGAATATAACGCTCGATATATTCATGGGGCTTGGCGAGGTGCGAGATGAAATCGCGACGGCTGCCTGACCATCCGTAGCCAGGCTGGAACAAAACGATGCTGTTGAGGCCCTCGTCGCATCTCTGCGGTCGGTCGCTGCAACCACCCCCCCCCCCCTGTTCCCATTCGCCGTGTTACAACGCGTTAGATATGTACGGGAATAATTTCGCAAGCGGCTCGAAGCTCCGGATAAAAAATATCGCCACAGCGCGCTACCCCTTTCCACTTGTCATCCCAATCCACTGCTGCGGTGCGATTCCAATGGGCGCGAGACCTCAATGGCTTCGCGTATTTCATCGCCACCCGTTCTCCGCGATATTTAACCTGCGCATCTCGCACGGACTACCGTGCGCCCCGTGTGTGTGCAGACGCGTCCACGTTTGTCTACCAACGCGTGTAATGAGAAACTCGGCTTATTCGCGAAATGCGCGTTTCCCTCGATACCCGAGTTCGAGGACGTTTTTGGATTCTGCGATAAACACGACGGAGTGGAGAAGAGCGACGGGTTGATCGGCATTGATGCCAGCCCGTAATGGCTGCTCGCAGCTCGTGCAAGCGAAGGTCTTTCGCGTGCCTTTGGAAAGCTTTGATGAGCTTTTTCGGGCGAAAAATTTGACGGAGCGAGTGTCTAGCTGGAAATGGCAAAGTGACGGGTGTGGGATTAAAATCAAGGGGGTGGAATTTTCAAAAGTCCACAAGGATGGACGGAGGAAGACTGGAGGGGAAAAAATGTTTACGGACGATGAGATAAATGTCCATGGTATTTAGAACAAACGCCCATGGTAAAATGAGGATGGTAAAATGCGTTATAGTTTATTGAGACCGCAATCGTAATACGGTTAACACGACTATAAGGGAAAAGTGTACCTGAACAGGCAATTTGAGTGGCGTGATTGACTATCTATTGTCCCCGAAATGATTATTCACTATTGTAAAAGGCTTGACAATATAGATATGGTTAATTCAATGCTATAACAAAATCGGCGTACAAATACTAATGTTGTATACTGTACGTTAGGTTTGGTTGTGTCAAACTTCTACTATTCTTTTCAAGTTCGTACAATTCATGTGGTTAGAATTAACGTTTTTCGAGTATCATTTGTTTGAAGACCTTATGAAAAGTGACTATTCGAAAAAAATATAGTAAAGTTTACTTATAGCGAAGACGTAAATCATTTGCAGTTCGAGCGACCGCAGCGTAATAGATTTAAGGCGTTAACCCCACTTGTAGCGCAAAAAAAGGCCGTTTTCATGCATTTTTTAAAAGAAAACTACAAAACTTTTTTAATCGATCAACATACCATCTTAAAGAACACATCTTGAAGAACTTTCAGTAATTTTTTTATTGAAAAATATTACATTGTTTAGTGGCAAATGGCCGTCAATGAAATAATGTTTTTATATACACGGTTTGCGGTGACCAACATTGCGACGAAGTGGATCATCTGAAAAAAAAATGCGGATGGATTTAGTCAAATATAAGTATAAACTAGTCTTTAATCGAAGGATTTTAAAAAATATATACATTTTTCACAAAATGGCGGACAGTCAAAGTTAATGGTTCGATTTTAACGAAAAAAAAACGGCCGTTTTTTGGCTATAAAACGGCCATTTTTTTTCGAAAAAAGAAATCGAGTAATTCGAGTAATCTTGGTCACCGACTTCAGAAATGCCATTTTGAGAAAAACGCGTTTAAAGTTTCAATTTCAGTTGGCACGAAGAAAATATTTTTTTTTGTAAACTTACATAGAGTCATCTATTCCGGGCATCAAAAAAAACTGCACTTCAAATTGCACTTCAAAAAATGCAATAAAAAAAATCGATTTTTTGAAAATCGCAAGTGGGGGTAACCCCTTAAGACCTTAGACCATGGTAACAGGTATAAAATCATCTGTGAATTTAACAAATTTTTTTCGTACGAAAAAGTGATTCACTCGTAAAATTAATTACATATCTATTTAGTATGAATATCAAGGTGTTAGATTTTTTTAATTTCAATGCACAAAACGGCCTACTACTCGAAACTTCTCGAGACAGCTTTTTTCCAATTGGCGTGACAAATAAATTTAAAAATTTTCACTCGATTTATTTCAAATTTAAAAGTTATGTTCCTAATTGCATTTCGCAGAGAAGTACGTACGGAATTTCTTATTAATCGAAAACGATTCGATCGATTTTCACAAATATTTTTTTTTACATACTTCAATGTGTACCTAATAATGCCTAAAATATCTTTTGACCATGTATTTGATACCTTTCTTTATAAAAAATTCCAAAGAAAACGATCGAAAATAGGCAGTTACAGTGATGCCCTCCCTTAGCTTGAAAGCTCCGGTTAAGCAAGAAATGCTCGAACCAATTAGACACAAGGTTTATACGAAATTCGTCGAGCCGAAAATGATGGGCAACGATTCGTGGATTCAGTCGCAGACCTAGACTGGCAATGATTTGTGATTCGTTTGGATGTCAGCCGGAGCAGCAGCCGAGGAAAAAGCTTCGACGCTCGCAGTGGTGTACTTTTGTACATATGCTACGTATGCACGACCTCACGATCTGACGAGAAGTAGGAAAAGAAATGGAGCCGGAGGAAGATGGCATTCTTCGTATTTTTCCCTCCTAGGGGAAATCACGTGCCACCACGGTTTTATGAGTATTCCCACCAGTATATAGCTGCACGCAGGGGGACATTCGTCTCTTTCTCTCGGCCCTCGGGCTCTCCCGAGAAAAGATGGCCACGCGAAGCGAGAAATTCCTTCTTGTGCGATCCTGCTCGCCTCCCTTAAACTCACTGAATTCATCGGGTATGTGCGCGATGGGTCCCCTTCTTGTTCCCGCTTATGGAACTTTCGTATCCTCAACCCGTTATTCACTCTCCCTCCCGGTCCCGAGGGAAAAACACAAAACGTTCGATTCCCTTTGTCTTCGAAGATTACACGAACAATACACAGCCATCTTTAGGAGCTGCGTGTCGGTGGAAATGTGTCCTGTACACGTAGCCTCACAGACCGATACTGATATACTGTATTGCGAAGGATTCACACAGGACACTGGTCCTGTTTCCGTGATATCGAACCTCGGGACCTATAACGTTTCCATCTTTAAGAGCAAAGTCCGTTCGACCTCCCCGGGGATATAAGATCACGGCGAAAGGATATCGTCTTGCCGCGTCTTGGATATCCTCCCAAGAATACATGTTCGACGCACGAGGCAGGTTTTAAACCGCGATGAAAGAACAACTATCCATGTACCATGCCACAAAAGTCATTACGTATATCAATCGAAATTCGCTATCGCTTGTCAACCGTTTCACGCTCGACAATGTCAAAATGGAAAAGCAGACGTGCCTTCAACACACCGAACTCTCATCGGGAATTCTTCAAGACTCTCCAGCATCTTTGGAGTCGAATAATTGTCAATCGATTAGAATAACTCGTACGATGGAGAGTCTTCAGTTGTTTTGTAATGTTGAGCTTTTATTGCCATTAAAAACTATAATAGCAGTATTCTTACTTACCATGCATAGAGAAAGATCGGCAGTGAATGCCTTCACGTCAGCGAATGTAGGATGTTCCTGAACTCTCCCTAGCTTTCGAGCTCCTTCGAAACAATAAGGAGGAATGCGTTTTCGAGACACATCTTATGAAGGATTTTTGGAAGGTCATACCAAGGTCATTATCCAAAACACGTTTGCTATATGCTTAAAAAGCAGATTTTCGGTATTGTTTCACACATATACTCATAATCGCAACAGCGGAAAAAACATGAGAAGTAGAGTCAAATAATGATTGAGGCTAATGAAATTGAAGATCTTCGTCATAAATGTTGAAGGATATGACGCGTAACTATACTTTTTAAAGGAAGATCGCCTTTTCTCAGGTTCTACTTGACGGATCCTGATGGAACGAAGGGCAGGGCAATTTTGGAAGTGTTTATTTCCAGATAATGAAGATTCAGGCGACAACCTCCAGCCGTTCACCAGCTACCTTCACTCGATGAGAACATTTTTCTTCAAAAATTGTGGATATCGTCTCAGCATCCCATCCTGAACCGACCAGCATCATTTCAGCAAAAATAAAATGCATAGACAGGCATTACAATTTATAATATTAGCAAGATATCCAAGTAGGTTTACGAGAATCTAGCGACGAAATGAAGGCGAAGTGAAAGTGACATACGAAAGAGATAGCTGATCTACAAATCAGAAATAAAGCATTTCAGCTATCTTTTTCGATTCCGAAGCAAAATCTGCAGATCAGAAGCAGCATATGTATATGCTGTTTCTGATCTACAGATTCTGCTTCTGAACAACAGATTCTGCTCCTGATGAACAGATTCTGCTTCTGACCAAGACATTCTGCTTCTGATCTGCAGATTCTTCTTCCAATCTATAGATGCTGCTTCTGATCTACAGATTCTGCTTCTGATCAACTGATTCTGCTTCTGATCTACAGATTCAGCTTCTGATCAACATATTCTGCTTCTGATCAACAGATTCTACTTCTGATCAACAGATTCTGCTTCTGATCAACAGATTCTGCTTCTGACTTACAGATTCTGCTTGTGATCCAGAGATTCTGCTTCCAATCTACAGATTCTGCTTCCAATCTACAGATTCTGGTTCCAATCTACAGATTCTGCTTCCAATCTACAGATTCTGCTTTCAATCTACAGATTCTGCTTCTGATCTACAGATTCTGCTTTTGATCAACAGATTCTGCTTCTGATCTACAGATTCTGCTTCTGATCTGCAGATACTGCTTCTGATCTACAGATTCTGCTTCTAATCTACAGACTCTGCTTCTGATCTACAGATCCTGCTTCTGAACCACCGATTCTGCTTCAGATCCACACATTCTGCTTCTGAACCACCGATTCTGCTTCAGATCCACAGATTCTGCTTCTGACCTACAGATTCTAATGCTCACTGTTCGAAAACTTGTGAGGTTATGTTGACATTATACATGACCTGAAGGTCCAATATTTGAACAAATGGCGTACGTAAGGGAGACCTAGGAGGGTTGAAACAATTTTCAAATTTCACCCCATATCTCGCAATCGAAACGAGAGATTCGGGTAAATATAAAGTTGTTTCGTAGCTTTTTTAATTGACTAATCGATTTTCGACTAGAAATGACTCCAGGAATGATGTAATCTGTAAAAAAACCATTTAAGTACAAAAAGTCGTTTTGTTTCAACTCGCCTCATGTCGAGGTAAGTTGAAACAGCTATCGAGGTGAGTTGAAACGCCTGGGAATTGGTACACAATATGGGTATAAATTATGTCGAAACACATTGTTATTAAAAAAACTTTATTAAAAATTCAAAAACTTAACCTGGGCATTAATCGAAGTCTCACTTTTTTATTCAGTCTGACAAATTTTTATAAGTTCTAACTGAAACGAATATAAACTCACGAATCCCACGGAATTAAATAGTAAAATATAGCAATCTAAAAAATAAATTAAAGGATAAACTTTATGGCAAGAAAGCAAATCAATCTCTATTCTGACAAACAATTGTGACATACATATAAAAGTTCTCCACCAGTGCAAGCTTCGTGCGACCATGCTTTGCACTCCAGGCATTGCACCCACATTTTATTGGCCTTGTGTTTGAATACGATCCCATACAACACACGCAAAAATACTCTTCCTCGTCTTCACTTTCCACGTTCTCTTTGTGCTTGATCTTTCGTTCCGTAGAGTAACCTCTTCAGCGGCGAATTCATATATATCTCGGCTCGCCATGCCTCTATCCGTTTTCCTAATATATTTATTCAGCGTCTGAAATAGAACAAATGGAGCTTTGCAAACCACACCACAAAATATGAACGTATGAAAACATTACTGCAACCAAGGTAAGTTGAAAGACCGTGTTTCAACCGTCCTAGGTTTCAAAAATGCGATGCCACTTGATTCGGAACTCACTAATGATAAAGAGTATTGCAAAACAACAAATTCAATATGGCCAATCGAATGCTAAATTAGTAAGCTTCCAAACAATGCATGTCACATACCATCAAATATATATACAAGGGAACTAAAGCTTAATGAAAAATACGACAAATACTTACTTTTGCCAATTTTTTTTGGCGCCGGTGTCGATGTGACGCAACTGAACTTGGAAGAGCATCGGAGCAAACTGACGAGTGGTGCGCATCATAGCAATGAAAGAATGGCATTGTTGCCAGTTCGCTAACAATCACATCTACCGAGACATTGACACTGTTTCAACGTACCTCTGTGTCAACCCTCCAAAGTCTCCCCTACAGATTCTATTTCTGACCAACAGATTCTGCTTCTGATCTACAGATTCTACTTCTGATCAACAGATTGTGCTTCTGATTTAGAGATTCTGCTTATGATCTACAGATTCTGCATCAAATTCATCCATTCTGCTTCAGATCTACAGATTCTGCTTCTGATCCACAAATTCTACTTCCGATCAACAGATTGTGCTTCTGATTTAGAGGTTCTGCTTCCAATCTACAGATTCTGCTTCTGAACTACAGATTCTGCTTCTGATCTACTGATTCTGTTTTTGATCAACAGATTCTGCTTCTGATCTACAGATTCTGCTTCTGATCCACAGATTCTGCTTCTGATCCACAGATTCTGCTTCTGATCCACAGATTCTGCTTCTGATCCACAGATTCTGCTTATGATCCACAGATTCTGCTCCTAATTTACAGATTCTGATGCTCAGTTTTCCCTAAGAATCTTAACCACCTATGAGAAAACTGTTCGAAAATTTGTGAGGTTATGCTGATATTATACATGACCTGAAGGCCCAGTATTCGAAAAAATGGCGTACGTACAGCACAAGGCAATGCGTGCACGAATGTCAACATAAAATCGTGCAATTTCAGGATCGCTGCTGTCGCGGGGTCAACGTCGTATTAACGCGGTCCTCTAGTTTCTCGGCTGTTTTTTTACGGCTTTCTCAATAATTTTTTACGGGCAAAGCATCGAAATAATCAATCTCATTGTTTTTGTATAATCTTTAATAACATTTAAATAAGCTTTACAAATTATTTGAAGTCAAAATATACAGGGTGTCCCATTTTAATCTTACACATGAATTTTCTCGAAAAATATTGGTCGGACGAACTATTGTGTGGAACAAAACTTCTAGGGATTGAAGGAGGACGTTTGAAAAAAAATTATTTGAGGAGCCAAAATTCAAAATGGCGGCGTTACAAAGGCTGACATGTTTTTTTCAAACGGAAACATAACTTTTGTTTATTGCCAAAAAATTTGTCAGCTGAAAACTAAAAACTTTTGTTGAAAAAATTTTTTGATAAAGTTCATAGTTTTCAAGTGAGAACATCATTTTCAATTATTTCAGATGTATCCAGGATTTGTGTGTGTGTGTGTGTGTGTGTGTGTGTGTGTGTGTGTGTCCATGTGCGTGCGTGTGGAACACTGTTGAAAATTTTTGTTTTTTTTTGTTTTTTTTTTGTTTTCAAATTTGGACGATATTTCATGAGAAAATTTTGGAGGAAAATCGATGAAAAATAGTTTTTTTTTTCATTTTAATAGCGTTTGTGCCATTGTCAGGCCCAAAAACGTGTTTCTTTAAATCCTTGACGAACTTTGATCACGATGGGTAGAAAAACACAGACACACACACACACACACACACACACACACACACACATATCCTAGATACATCTGAAATAATTGAAAATGATGTTCTCACTTGAAAACTATGAACTTTATCAAAAAATTTTTTCAACAAAAGTTTTTAGTTTTCAGCTGACAAATTTTTTGGCAATAAACAAAAGTTATGTTTCCGTTTGAAAAAAACATGTCAGCCTTTGTAACGCCGCCATTTTGAATTTTGGCTCCTCAAATAAATTTTTTTCAAACGTCCCCCTTCAATCCCTAGAAGTTTTGTTCCACACAATATTTCGTCCGAGCAATATTTTTCGAGAAAATTCAGGTGTAAGATAAAAATGGGACACCCTGTATAATAGAATTAACGTTATAATGGCCGACAGGAAGACATCAAGTAAAAGAGGTGCTTGACGGTGACCAAGATTGCGGCTGTTCTGCTTATCTGAAATCAGAAAACCAAACGGCATTTTAATCTTCATATTTAAGACTAGCGATTGAACTAGAGTGAATTCTAAATTACAAAAATTGACTTTTTTATACACTTTTGAAAATTACATTCTATTTTTACTCATTTTTTCTTAAGTTTTACGCTCGTACAAAAAAAACTATCGAAGCAATCATGATAATCCTAGTTCAATCGCTGGCTTATAACATATTAAAGATGCTGTATAAATTTGAACAAGATCGGTGCAGTAGTTTCTGAAATATCGTGGTCACCGTTTCGAAAAATGGTGTTTCGAGAAAAACGCGTTTGAAAGTATACCTGCTCCGTATACCTGTTCCGTTCCAGGGCCGTAACTTGTGAACCACTTCGAATATCGAAAAATCCTTTGGCACACATTTTCTACACATGTTGTAGATGTGATTTAAGAAAAAAAAATCGTTTTTTTCGACCCGAGAAACTAGAGGACCACCTTAAGTGCGTAAAACGCGGCTGGATTATTTCAACTATACGAGCCATGCCAAATTCTCGCAGGTCCAAAAATATTGTAATACCTCTGTATTACACATATACATACGCAACTACATATCTCCTCGTGGATGCGTGTATGTACGAAAAAAATTGTGCCTGCAACAGTTCTCGCGCGAACTTTGGCGCTCTGCGTGTTATGCGTATGGATCGCTCGAAAATGTCGTATATACGTATATAAAGGGAAAGCCCAACACGGCGACCCTCCTTCGCAGCATCCCTCCGAGTGCTATTATCTCTCCACGAGCTCACCCCTTGCCAGACACCTCGCATATTTGTCCCACGTGCAGGGCGGCCACCCCGTGCACATTCCTTCCGGCTTATACTCCTATATACGAATACACTGCGCGGAAGCGTATCGCTATACATTCCACGGCCGCAAGACAAAAGGGCGTACATTGCACGTTCATGGGCATGAGCACCTTGGCCTACACCACACAGACTGGATATACGACACTTTGCCTTTAGCGAAATTTATACATACGTGCTGTACTGTGTGCCCATGTATCGAGTGCATATGTACAAACCCATGTACAAACGTACGAATATATATGCGTGTTTATGTGTGTGTGCGTGTGTGCTTGCGTGTGAATGAGGGAGAAAAAAAGATTTATCGATAATGTTTATTATACCTTAGTAAAAGTCTCAGGCAAATATAAAGTTACAGATAAAATGCCAAAAACGTATTGACTGGAATTAGAAGAAACGATTAATTGATATATAACCAAAAGTAAGCAAAAAAATAGAGCTGAACAAATAACGATTCGATATAACAATAAAAGCAAACAATAAAAGATGCTATAAGATAGAAAATAAAATATAATGACGAAAATAAAATGTAAACGACGAAATAGAGCAGAAAATTTCAATACAACGTAAAACTATGTATAAACAAAAAGTGTTAACTTAATAAACTTAACAAAATAAGATGCGAAGAAAATACTATTAACGAAAATTCACTCATGATGATCAAATATGTGGAATGAAAATAGAAGACAAACAAAGAAATGCAATTATTTGTAATAATAAATGAGAGAGAGAGAGAGAGAGAGAGAGAGAGAGAGAGAGAGGTGATTTTGACGTCATTAGACTTCGAGGACCGTTAGAACAGCCAGATGGAATAATTACATTAGGGTGGCACAAATTTGAGCTCGATTTTTTTCTTTTTCTCACCATCCAATTATCTTCGTTGAAGAAAATAAATATCACGAAAGCTACAAGCGATCCAAAAATATTTATAGGTCGCTTAAGCCTTCCAAAAATTCAAATTTTCCTTAAAAATCGATTTTCGACGTATTCTCACATATGAATTTTACACCTTATAATTTAAAAATTAACCTCAAGAAAGCACCAGCTGGCCAATAAATATTTAGTGGTTACTCAAGAGCTTCGAAGTTTCCATTTTTTGCCAGTTTTTATGTTACTGTTCACATTCATAAATTAATCCTTTTTTCATTAGAAACAGGTTTTTCAAATTTACCTCACACTTCTAACTCAAGAATTATAATCTTTGTTCGCGTAAAATAATTTTTTAAAGCTCTAGTCCGAAACCAACATTATAGGTCGTTTTATTCATAAAACTGAAATGGCATCTGTTTTCCGCGCATCGTAATGCGTCCCATAGTTGGTCTCGTTAGTCAAAATGCAAACCAATCGTAACTGTACCCTGTGACGAGCGACGCCATAATACATAATAACACATATCGTCTAATTGGTGATTGTTACAAATGATTATAATCAATTATTACAAAAAAGTAATACTTCGCTGTTTATTTTGTCTGCTACAAGGAATTATAGTGCATGCGAGATTTATTTTTTGGCGGAAATTGTAAATTTCGAAAACCTTGAGCGACCACTAAATATTCATTGGCCGCCTAGATCTTTCGCGAGGTTAATTTAAAAATTATAAAGCGTAAAATTCATGGGTGAGAAGTGGACGAAAATAAAAAAGTATTTTCAAATGAAAATTTGATTTTTCGGAAGGCTTGAGCGACCTCTAAATATTTGTTGACCGCTTGCAGCTTCAAGGACAATTTTTTTTTTAATTTAATTCGATGGTGAGAAACATAAAAGAAAAATAAAGCTCATATTTGTGCCACCCTACCTTACATAGATGTGAAGGGTGCGAAATATTTTTTCTTCATACATATACACAAAGCTATAAACACGCGCGCGCACCTGCGAGTTCGTATGCGTGTACAATGTATACGATTACGCAAATGGGAAAAGCTATGTGCAGATATAAGCTCACACTTTTATGCCCCATATAGATACTATGCGTAACACGCTGTAATACAGCTGCAAAACGCTATTTCGCCAAAGACGCTACAATAGCCACGCATTTCTTTGGCTCTTCTTCCTCTCCATCTCCCCTTTCTCGCGCGTTTCAGTTCGCCAGCATCTCTCGGCATTTTGCACGTTTCCTTATTACATATGAGTCTATATGGATGCACACCGCGTTTCCGACTATGCGCGAAGCAGCAGCTCCTGGATATCCACAGCGCGTGGCTTTCCGCTGGAGAAAAATGTGCCGCTTTGGATTCCCACGACCAATTTATGAAATCTCCGTCGACTTATCGAATCAAACTGCTGCCACTGGAGTTCTCGGCGTATCGGTGCTGCTCACGTGCGCACACAGGACGTACGTGCCATTTAGATACGACAGACAAAAATATGGGAGAGACAAAGATTCGACGCAGACGCCGCTCATTCAAATGTGTCGATTTCTTGGATGGATTGCGAACTGAACAAAAAATCTCGGGCATCGATATATCACAATTACATTGCCGAATTAAATTTTGAGATTCTTTTGAATGGAAATTTTATTCGGAGTACGCGAGATTTTTCATTTTGAGAAATATATTGCGTCCACGCGAAAGACTGACCTAGTTGTAACAATCGAAAACAGCTAATTTTTGGGATTTTTAAACAGAAAATCGTAATGTTCAATTTCTATCATAATTTGGTATTTGAAAAAGTAGGATCTGGAGAACACTGTAATTTTTTTATTGTGTAGGAATATTTAATTATAATCGATGTACAGTCGATGTCCGGGAAGCATCTTTTGAGAACGTACTTTGCGGTGAACATTGCCTTTCTGAAACAGGTGTTCTAATACTAAAAAAAATCGATTTCGTTAGTATATTATTTTATCCTATGATTAATCGAAGGAATTTTCGAAATATTAAATTAAAAAAAAATAGCGTTAGTTCAAAGTGAGAGTCTTGATCTTTGTGAAAAAATGGGCATTTTTCGTTAATCAAATTGAAAGTGTACATCGGAAAAAAAACCTTCGATCGAATACTATATTTTTACATCTAGAAAAAGCCATAAAAATTTCAGCAAGTTCGATGCAGTATAGTTTTTGAGCTATTTTGATCGCCGACTTTGAAAACGTACTGTTGAGGAAAAAGCGTTTAAAGTTTCGAACGACGATCCAAGCGTTACGACGGACGTCAACAGTAGCTTGTAGATCTGTCAATTCGATCCGATCACCTTGAAATTAACAGGAACATTCATAAGATGATATACTATCAAAACATCTTGGATTTGAAAAAGTGATTTTTCGACTTATACGACTAGGCATAACCCCTTAAGGGGCGACATACATTGCCCGGTGTGTGGCGTCTGTTTTTTGGATAAAATGTTCCTGTTAAAATTTCTTCAGTAGTAAAGTTAGCCACAATAATTTTCTCCCAAACTCACAAAAATGCCTCTACAAGCTCACTTTCTCCGGATAGAATTTGCCCACGACAAGTAATACTTTCGTGTCGCATGTTTTTTTTCATCAATTTAAATTGAGTAAACTTCAACTGAAGCTTACATCACCCAGAGTGAGAGAGAGCGAAGCTTCTCGTTCAACAAAGAAAATAAATGTTAATTATGGCACCAGATTCAAAGAAATTGGTGACGGTTTTGGTTCGAGTATGAGTATTGGCTTCGTGAGAAATTTTTGTACATCCTTACATTTAAATATTTCTTGCCATACTTCGACTTGAACATCATTGTTGAGCCAACTCTGGAAAAGTATTGCAAATATTATTGCACTATAACACTCCTTGAAGTGTTTCGTCCTGAACACTTTTATTACCTGAAATCTGTTAGCGAAATCTAAAAATTATGCAGTACTCACTGCTTCTCCCAGTCTGAAACATTTCTCTGTGCGGACATTTTGATTCGGAGAACTTTGTCCTGGAGGTTTTTTCTATGATCCTGGAAAACTTAAAATGACAGGTCGCCCAGAACCCATTATTCGCGACGTTCCAACGTCAGCAAGATACGGAAGACTTAACGATGTATGAGAATTCAAATGGGGGAATATTAGTCGAACTATCGTGTAGCCATTCGTATTCCATACGAATCAGACCACGTACAAAGAAAGCCACATTTTCTTCGTTGTATATCGACATATGCAAACGTATATTTCGCAACGTATATATTCCGAAGTCTTCCAATTTCTTTGTAATAAAATATCGAAGCCTGCTCACGTGCATTTGTATATACGGCTACGGATACGAAGCAATAAAATGTACACGCATACATGTGCGAGTTCCCTATTGTCTTTTCTCTCTCTCTCTCTCTCTCTCTCTCTCTCTCTCTCTCTCTCTCTCTCTCTCTCTCGCTCTCTCCCCCCTCTTTCTTTCCCCGTCTTCGTCTCGTAAAATAAAAATCCACCCTTGAAATTTCACCCGCCCCGCAACTTCCCTTTCTTCAATGAGAAACTCGGATCGCGCATTATCGCATGCTCGCAGAACGATCTGACTATACGCACTCCGTATATTCACACTCGAGTGCATATTAAAAAGGTGCGAGCGTATACGTGTATATGTACAAATATGAAGTTCCAGAGGGTAGAGGAAAGGCTACACCGGGGACCTTTTCCTTTCAGTGTGAACACCTTGACACACATAAATTCAACTGTGTATCAATATATATACATATACATATACATACATGTATATATATATATATATATATATATATATGGCTCAGAGGGTAAGGTACCTACCCTCGAGCCAATTTATAAAATCTACGGTTGGCTTATCGAATCACGTGCTTCGCGGGTGTCCTTCGCGAGATACCGGCAACAACAGAAGGGCCCACTCTTATAAGGCCTCTTTATCAAAACGAATATCTATACGGCTCGACCATTCGCGAAAGGGCGTATGATCAACCTCGCGTCACGTATTGAATCGTGGCGGTTGAGCCCTTGAATTTGATGGTATTCTATATGTAACATACACAGTCGATTGAACTTTGACGCGAAGCCCCGAGGCTCTTTGCGCCTCTCTACGTGAATATGTGTTCTTTGGGTTTCATGGTTCGTCAGTCCCCTATATATATATAAATCCATCCTATGTAGGTATGCGTCGAGAAAATTGACGAACCTGGGAGGCCAAAAAATGGGGCAAGCAAAAATGCGACGTAAACAGAGTAGCCCTCGGGTGATCGTAATGGCTGGTAACAAAAGTCAAGTGGGCTGGGATGATGTTGGAAGAAGAATGTGCGTGCATAGGGGTGAAATGGAAACGTGTGACGAGAAGATGCTTATCCAGTTCCAAGTCCAGTATCGTGTAGCTCCACTCGTTTTATTATATCTAATTCGAGTGCCTTCTTTATCTCGTGACTTGCACAATCGCCTCGTGTATTTATGTCGACGAGGGGACGAGTAGAGATGTTGTGTGTGTCGGGGTTAGCAAGAGCGAAAAAATGCGAATGCTAGACTCGAAATCATAGGGTCTTCGTATTCCATGGTGAGACGTGACAAAAGTGCTCAACAAAGCCCGTGGATTCGATGGAGGGACGAAGTAGATTTACCCATGGGTTTGTGACAATTTATAGATATTTTATACACATTCACATCGATGGGTTGTCAATTTGGAACGTTATGAATAAAATAGTTAGAATTCTGAGTGTTTGCGGAAATAATAACGAATGTTGTGCACCGTTTAGCTCGCTGATGGGTGCTGTTTACTGACTACCTTAGTTTTGTATAGAAAAATCATGAAAGCGATTTTACGTAGGCGACCGTAATGAGACAACAAAGTTTCAATTCGTATGGGGAGTACACTGCGTCCTCTATTGTCGGAACCTCGACGGACGCAACAGCCCCCCCCCCCTCCGCGCTATGTGCCGAATATCGATCGGCGGGAGAAGCGCATGGTGGGAGAACCGCCAAGCCCTGGCGTGAGGCTCGAACCGTGGTAGACAACAAGAGAGGGCTCTATGGGGGACTGTTATCAGCAACGTCAGCTGCGCAGAGTCGGCTTGAGTGGATGGTGCGCAACCTCCATTTTTGCAAGGGTGATGCGGAGCCGATCTCGCCGCTGTGCCGATAATAGGGGTCGCAATGTATTTGAGAACGTTCAATCTTTGTTGACCATTAAAGTTCGTAATTACCGATTGCAATTTCGAAAATTTGCTTTTCTAAGAAGATGGAGTTTTTTCTTTTCTTCCTAATGTTGAAACTGTAGTGTATGTACAGACAGCTGTTGTTTCAGCTTGGAATAATTAATGTACCATCATTAACGGGTTATGCCTAGTTGTAACGGTCGAAAACAGGTCATTGTGGAATTTTTAAAAGAAAATCGTGATGATAATTTTTTACAAAAAATAAGTATTTGAAAAAGTATGATTTGTAGAACGCTCTGTAATTTGTGTGTGTAAAAATATTTAATTACAATCGGTTCGCAGCCGATGTCCGATAAGCACCTCTCGAAAACTTCTTTTGAGGTAAGCACTGCCCTTCTGAACCTTCTGAGTGTGTGGGTGTGTATGTGTGTGCGTGTGCGTGCGTGTGTGTGTGTGTGTGTGTGTGTGTGTGTGTGTGTGTGTGCGCGTGTGCGTGCGTGCGTGTGTGTGTGTGTGTGTGTGTGTGTGTGTGTGTGTGTGTGTGTGTGTGTGTGTGTGTGTGTGTGTGTGTGTGTGTGTGTGTGTGTGTGTGTGTGTGTGTGTGTGTGTGTGAATGTTTGTGTGCGCGCGCGCGTGGGCGTGTGTTTGTTTGTGTTGGGTGTGTCTCGATAGTGATCGCCACACACACACACACACACACACACACACACACACACACACACACACACACACACACACACACACACACAATTTTCACCGATTTTCCGTCTAGGCTTTGAAATCGTATATTTTGAGAAACTTTTAACGGGGCAGGGGGAGGGAAGTAACCGCTCCAATATCTCTTCGGCATTGTGTTTAGGAAGGTTTTTTAACAAATCCCCCCCACTCCCCACTCCCAATATAGGCGTTGAAATGTGCGTAATTGCGCTATTTTGTCCGTCGTTTCTGCAAACTTCAAAACCCCATAACTTATGGAATTAACGAGAAATGTCAGCCTCCCCCGACGAAATATCATAACTTGTGACCAATTAAAGCAGTTCATGCCAAAAACAAATTCCATTGTTTTCCCGAAAAGTCCTTAAACTGCCTAATTGCCAAATATATATATAGAAATATCAAATTTTAAAAAATCGGCGCGTGTCCAAAGTGAGCCTTAATTTTTGTGAAAACACGGGAATTTTTCGTCGATCAAATCGAAAGTATACATCGGTAAAAGGAATCCTTCGATGAAATATAATACTTTTACATCTAGAAAAATCCCTATAAATTTGAGAAAGATCAATGCAGTAGTTTTTAAGGAATTTTTTTCACCGAGTTTGGAAACGTACTTTCGAGAAAAAAGCGTTTAAAGGTTCAAAAGACGCGACGCTCTAAGCGTTCCGACGGGCGTCAACATAACAGCCTACAAATCTGTCAATTTTGATCCGATCACCTTGAAATTTTTAAAGAACATTTATAAGATGGTATACTATTATATTAACATAATGTTGGTTTTGAAAAAAGTGATTTTTCGACTTTTACAACTAGGCATAACACCTTGGTTAGCTTAAGCTAATTTTGTCAACCCCACATCCGCCCCTATTTGGCATATTAGAGAAATATCCTAATACAAGAGATATCCTATATTAATTGGAATTGGGATAGGTCGAAACACCTGCTGACAAGAATGCATATTGATAAAAATCATGCATATAGGACAGACGGACATGACGAAGTTACAAGGGTTCCTAACTTCACCGCGGAATCCTAATAAACAAAGAAATAAGAGCTGCGAAGCTGGTAATTGGCACACGAACATTAATAGGAACCTTTGCTCTGTATAAATATGGATATTTCCAAGCGAAGTCAGACGCAAGAGAATATTCTCTTTCTTATGCAAAGCCCGACCGCCATATCTATCCTCCATCTCCCTAATAACAATGTGAGAACCGTTCTCCTGATCTTTCTTAAGTAAATGAAGACCGGAGGTTTGCAAAAGTGTGAGAGTGAAATTGCACGTACCACGTATCTATGGCCCTCCCACTCCCGCACGGCCCCGCTTTCAGGGCTCTTTTGCGCTTTCACTTTAAGGCTCCGCAGGAGAAAATGCTTTTATCGCGGATTGCTAGGTTTCGCTGAGCTCGGGCGATCGAGGAAAGCGGGAAACTCACGGTGGAACGAAATCTTCCGATACTTTGCCCGTTGTGTCCGTGCAGCTAAATGTTCAATAATTAAGACTAGGATAAGTGGGAGAACAAGAGGTAAGAAAAAAGAAATAAGGAAAATGTGCAGTTCTGAAGACTAAACGCGTTCGCAGGGAAATTATAATTATTTGCATTTATTATATATTCTTCATAAAGGTATAATTCGGAGTATTCGCAGAAAAAGCATATTACTTATTGATAACGTATGTTTCAAATCCATGGTCAATGTGTAATATTGGCTGTCATCACATGTGGCTATTTTGAGGACTGTCCTTGAAATTTAAGACGGTTGATTTTCGAAACGAGACTTTATTTGAAATGACCTTTATATGAATATTAGGGTGGCACCAATTTGAGCTCAACTTTTTTTTCCTTTTTCTCACCATCCAATTATCTTTTTTAAAGAAAAAAAAATTGTCCCGGAAGCTGCGAGGGGTCAAAAAATATTTAGACGTCACTCAAGTCTCCCAAAAATTCAAGTTTTCATTTTTAAAAAATCGATTTTTTTCGTTCACTTCTCAACCATGAATTTTACGCTTTATAATATCAAAATAAACTTTGCGAAGGCTCTTGCCAGCCAATGAATAGTTAGTGGTCGGTCAAGGTTTTCGAAATTCAGAATTTCCGCCAAATAGGAAATCTCGCATGCACTATAATTCCTTGTAGCATAAAAACAAAATAAACAGCGAAGTGTTACATTTTCTGAATAAATTGTTATAATATTTTTTTATGAAAATTAGAGAAAAAATTAGGAGGCTTGATCGACTTCTTAATATTTTTTGACCGCTCGCAGCTTTCGCGACAAGTTTTTTTTTCCTTTAAGGGGAGGGTCCTGAGTAAACGGCGAGAAAAACAGGTAAACTTCGGGAATTGTTATCTCAAAAATTAATGTTTCGATTGGATCCGGGTTTTTTATTGGAAAATATGTACATTGAGGTACGTTTAGAAATTTTTAAAAATAAATTCGGTGACTGGAAGCGATTCAAACGCGATTATCTCGTAACAGTTTTCAAAGCCGGTGCCAGATGTGTCTCGAAAACGGCTTGTCCGATTTTGTCCAAATTTGGATACAATATTCTTCGATAGTTTTTCTCGTTCGCCACGTAGGGGTTTTTCATTTGATTGAACCATTGCTTTTTTAAGCAATGTGTGTGCAATCCAAAATCGTCGGAAATGGCGAACGAAAAACGAATGTTAAATTAAAACGGTAGCAATTCCGTCAAAAATAAAAATTTCAAAAAAATCCTACGTGGCGAACGCGAAAAACTATCGAAGAATATTGCATCCGAATTTGGACAAAATCGTACAAGCCGTTTTCGAGATACATCTGGCACCGACTTTGAAAACTCCGTTTCGAGATAATCGCGTTTGAATTGCTTCCAGTCAACGAATATATTTCAAAAAATTCCTAAACATACCTCAATGTACATATTTTCCAATAAAAAAATCCGGATCCAATCGAAACATCAGTTTTTGAGATAAAAATTCCCGAAGTTTACCTGTTTTTCTCGCCGTTTACTCAGGTACCTCCCCTTAAAGAAAATAATTGGATGGTGAGAAAAAGGATGGAAAAATAGAGCTCAAATTTATGTGACCCTAATGAGTATACTTATATTGATCAAAAGATTACTTCGAAGACCTGTCGGTTATAATTGCGACTATGGAGAACACACTCCAGAATGAGGACGGTCCCTGAAGTCGGTTTTCTTCAAAACCACCTTTTTTCCACACATACGTGCACATGTACGTACATATGTACGTACAAACTCTCGGCGAGTCTGTGCAAGTGACATGGGTAAAATTGCAAGGGGATTGGATGCACGCCGCAACTTTGAGTCACGAACTGCCGGTAGACCAAGAAAGGAGGAGGAAAAACCGTGCGCCGAATAGCTTATGATATTGTGTATCCCGCCATCTCCGTCTTACACTCGCTTGGCACATACTGCACTCATCACGATACTTTCACGATTTTTCCATTTGTTTTCTTCTCTCTTCGACGTCTCCGTGGTTTTTTTAAATTAATTTTTTTGCACCGTCGTCCCGCTTTTCCGCTGTCTGATCTTTCGCGGTGATAATTTTAGTCTCGACAACGATACAGACATTATTTTTTTTATCGTGGTATTAAAGCAGCCAGGTGTGTTGTCGGAATAAAAATAATCCAAGCGGCGAAAGTACAGGAAAGATATATATAGGATAAGGTGTTAATAATATTTTAACGCGCGCGTTATTGGATCGTGAGCTGGCTTGAGAATAGAAAAAAAACTGCCTGAACACAGCATTAATGGAAGTAATGATATGTGAGCTTACTTTGTATACGTCTATATATTTTTGTCCCAGCTCACGCAATATTCGTGCAACGTTTCACTAAAAGCACAGCTGCTAACCCTACATTCAGCTGAACGAGAAATTCGAGGATAAAAGCGTTATCGTTGCGTGTTCTTTTTTTCTTCTTCTTTTGGCTTCAACGTGGAAGTACATGGGTGGCAAAAACCCGAGAGCTTCTTGCTACGGGCGTAAGGTTTGTCAGAGTTTATTAAATCAAGGAACGAAAGCTCTCGTTGCTTGGGCCATCAGAAGTGAATTGAGTATCCGGCGCTACTCAACGTCGTCCTTTCGTCGACGCTGTCGAGCTCTTATTTCGTCTTCGGTCTCCCTTCTCGCACGGGGCACGCATTATTCTAACCTCTACTAACTACCACCACTCTCTCTCATAAACGCCACTTCATGCGCAAACGTTCGCTGAATCAATTTGATAACATTCTAATCACAAAATTCCAATTCAATGTCAAAAATTGATTCGTTAATTTTTCTGCCGGCACTCCTGTCTTATTTTTTATTCGGGTGGGGATCGGAAATTCGAACGATTCAGAAGGACCGAAATTTCGAATTCAGTAATGACGAACGTTCCAATATAGATATATCAATCTTGTGATAGTCTGTGAAATAGTTAATCGAAATTGTGAATACAAAAATTTCGAAGTTGATTTATAGCGAAGACAAATATCAGATTTAACAAAATGATGAGAGATATTATATCGATTCGCCTGTACGTATACACCAAACAATTCGAGACGTCAAATCGTCGAATTGTAAATATTACGACAGTTTACAATTTCGAATTCATTAAAGCGAAGGACCAAAAAGTCGATCAGTTAAAATAGCGATTTTGTAATGAAAATTTTATTTTTTGGGAGGCTTGAGCGACCTCTGAATATTTTTGACCGCTTGCAGCTTTGGCGACAATTTTTTTCTTCTTTAAGGAAGATAATTGGATGGTGAGAAAAAGGAAAAACAATAGAGTTCAAATTTGTGCCACCCTAGTAAGCAACCAATGTTTTCCAACTAATTCGACCTACACAATAATAATTCCAGTATTATGAGTGTATTGAAATCGTTAGAATAGTATATGTACTAAAATTGGATGACGGTACCCATGCGTGTTATTGATTTGGGTGACTTCGGAGTTTTGTTTGAGCTTGTTTGGTTTTGCTTATTTATGCTTTCGGGTTTCCTCGGGTTTGTTTGGGTTCACTTGGGCTTGTTTGGACCACTATCTGATCTGTACCCTCAATATAGGAAGCTTTCAACAACGTTAAAAAGATATTAACAATATACGCGATTGAACGGGAATATAATCCGGAAAATACAATTATTCCATTTAAATTTCACTAGAGAGATACGTCACTAATTTTTGCATAGTTGCATCTGCGTAATCAACCTCGGTACGTGTCTGCTTTTTACGAACCGTTGAACTTGTAGGCTATCGACACTGATTGCACGAAACGCGAGAAAAAACGAATGGCTCGATTTGAATCTGTGCTAAGTATTTAAATAGGCGAATATATGTAATATGGAAATATACACATTAAATCGTCAGATAATAATTTCGCACTAAAATATTTATTTCCCCACGAATGATCGACGTTTATCATTCAACACTATTAATAACAAAGCGAAAAATATGCGTGGAAACCAAGGCACTCGAGAAAGAATTTGGTAACTGCGTGGATTCGCGGTGCAGAATAATGTTGAAAGTACGTTTATTGATGTCCTTGCTCGTGTTTTCGAATAATACATTCGTTCCATAAGTTCGTGGGTCACGTTTCGCACGTGGATTTTTCAATATGATGTGTTATTGGCTTTGCGGAAAGTATCTCGAAAAATAATTGCGCAAATGCCAATTTCCCGAACACAAATTCTCGATAAAAAATCGCCCGAATAAAAAATTTCTCGAATACAATATTCCGAATGAACAGTTCCCCGAATAAATAATTTTCCGAATGGACAATTTCCCAAACAAACCCAAACACAATTGTAATTCAATAATTAATTGAATAATTTCATAATTTTGTAATAGTTTAATTATTCAGTTATCATTAAATTAGTATTTTAACTAACATGTACACTTTTATAATCGAGAGTATAATTTATAGTTTTATAAAGTTTTTTTTTCAGTGAGTCAAATTGAAAAATAACCGAAAGATTTTTTAAGCGAAATGATATAGCGCAATAAATCTTACGATTGTCCAACGTAAAAATTGCGTCGCTGAAACTATTTGCCTCGGTTAATGATGCAATATTAATGCAAATATTAATGATGCAAAATTGAAGTTATTCAATTTATTTATAATTTGATCGTTCACCCTGAAAAATATTGTCCATTCGGGGAAATGTCCATTCGGGGAATTGTCCATTCGGGATGTTGTATTCGAGAAATTGTTTATTCGACTAATTGTTTACGAGAAATTGTCCGTTCGATAAACCGTGTTCGGAAAATTGTTATTCGGGCAATTGTTTTCGAAGAACTTTCGGCAAACGGTGTATTTGTGCTAGGAGACATGTACATCTAGGTGAAGGACACGAAACCTATGTCGACATTAATCCAAAATAACCAACGTTGGAATCAGTTGTTTAAGGTGATTTCTGAATTGGTAGACCGATATGAAGTCGCGACTACTGTCTGCTGGTAAAATCATTGTCGAAGCAATTCCTATGAGCATCCCATTTTGAACAAGCGGTCCACCGGTGTCCTGAAATGAAAACCGTATAAAGCAAGAAACACAAGAATATGTCTAAATGGACCATTGGAATATGTGGACCACTTAACGTGACCACCCTGAATATCTCCGTTGCCTTTAGAGTGACAAAAAAATGTCAGAAGGTAATTTGATTGATTTCGAAGGGCTGATACAGTGGTGCGAAATTCATTTTTGTCAAGGTCATAGTTTTTTCGGTCTCAACGTCATCAATGTTTTTTTATATGGAAACATGTTTTTTTTTTATTATAGAGACGTTGTAACTGATTTCAGACGAATCCAACGACTTATGACATCATGACCTTGAAATGTTTTTTTCGCCAAAATACACGTGTAAAAACAGGAAATTGTGATGGTATTGACAATAAAAATATCCGAATAATGTAATTGAATTTTTTGTACAGAAAATTTATTGTAACAAATGTTCGAAGTGATGGCCGTTAACCTCGACACATTTTTGAAGACGTCGTATGAATGATTCTCTTGACCTTCGAATAGTTTCTGGTGTGATAGAGGCGCAGGTTGTCCAACGGATAACGGATCAATGTTTTTTTCAAATAGGAAATGTTTTTTATTAAGACGTTGTAGATGATATTCAGACGAATTCAACGACCTATGATATCATGACCTTGAAATGATTTTTCACCAAATTATTTCGGTGAAAAATCATTTCAAGGTCATGATATCATAAATACGAAAATATTTTGGTGAAACATCATTTCAGGGTAACGATATTATAAGTCTTTGGATTCGTCGGAATATCATCTACAACGTCTTAATTAAATTTAAAAAAAACATGTTCCCATTTTAAAAAAACCATTAATGACGTTGAGAACGCCAAAAACTATGACCTTCACAAAAATGAATTTTTCACCACTGTATCACCGCTTTGAAATCAATGAAATTACCTCCTGACATTTTTTTTCGTCACTCTAAAGGCAACGGAGATATTTGGGGTGGTCACGTTAAATAGTCGACCCTGTATATGACAGATTTCGCAATACTCAACAGACGTAGTGTAGGATAGATTTAATGACTCTATTCCCGATCGAAGTCCCAAAGATTTATGGGAAGCAAAATTCAAGCAATTAGAGTCACACCATCAAAATGCCATAATCATCCATGCTAAGAAAAGCAATATTTAAAACCAGTACCGTACGAAGGTTCACGTAAATCCGTCCAACACTTTATTTCCCCATCTCAAATGCTATTTAGAAAATATTGAATTCCGGAGTTGAGCACCTTTTTGTGAAATTTCAATTGATGCTGCTGTTTTTCGAGCTACGGGAATCCGCAATTCCTTGAATGACACTACGCAGACTTGATAACTGTTCATTGTAAGGATACGTAATTTTTATCACCCAGATGTGCTCATCTACTCATCTGCTTATGGACTCTATACGACCATGACTTTTTTTAAATTTCAGTCGATAGAAATACTCTGTAGCTACGTGTATTATAGCAAAGAATATTAAATATCTTCGATCCTCACTTCTGAAATAGTTATCCATTGAAGCGTTTCGGTGAAAATACCGCAAGGAGAGAGAGGAAATTGACCGATGTACGGGAATATGCCACTCAAAGTAATTACTCACCTCGTTCTGTGATTGGCCATGTCCTTCGAATACTCGAAACAGTGTGGGATTTTTGCGCCCAGCAACGGAATGGCTGTCGCTGGATCCGTCATCATACGGCAGGACCGCCATTTCGTGAAGAAACATGTTCTTTTTTGGAATAGTCTCGCTTTCAAACGCAAGTAAGTTTGCGACCGCGAAACACGATGGCGGGCCAATTGGCAACAATATTAAGAAGTAGTCTTCCAAGTAATCGGCAACGTTATTTGATAGCTGTGAAATATTGAAGAAAAACATCGTGAAATACTTAGGTGGCCGAGTTTAGGTTTCTGCAACGACCTCGGTTTACTTCGCCGTTCTACTATAGTACTATACGATTTCTCATCACGTACCGATTTAAGCTCTAAAGGGAGCTTGCCGTTTTGAAAAAATCGATTTTTTTTTATTGCATTTTTTTAAAGTATAGATTAAGTATTCCGGGCCCATACTTCTGTATGGGCCCGGAATAGATGACTCTATGTAAGTTTACAAAAAAAAAAATATTTTTTTCGTGTAAACTGAAATTGAAACTTTAAACGCGTTTTTCTCAAAATGGCATTTCTGATGTCGGTGACCAAGATTACTCGAACACTAATGAACCGATCTTCTTGAAATTTTGCAGGCTTATTTAATACATAAAAATGTAGTCTTTAATCGTTCGATTTTTTTTCGAAAAAAATGGCCGTTTATAGCCAAAAAACGGCCGTTTTTTTTCGTTAAAATCGAACCATTAACTTTTACTGTCCGCCATTTTGTGAAAAATGAATATTTTTTAAAATCCTTCGATTAAAGACTAGTTTATACTTATATTTCACTAAATCCATCCGCATTTTTTTTTCAGATGATCCACTTCGCCGCAATGTTGGTCACCGCAAACCGTGTATATAAAAACATTATTTCATTGACGGCCATTTGCCACTAAACAATGTAATCTTTTTCAATAAAAAAATTACTGAAAGTTCTTCAAGATGTGCTCTTTAAGATGGTATATTGATAGATTAAAAAAGTTTTGTAGTTTTCTTTACAAAAATTCACGAATAAGGCCTTTTTTTGCGCTACAAGTGGGGGTAACGCCTTAAGTCCTGTCGCTTCTGACTAGTCACACCACTGTTCATACTTGAGACTTGGACAATTTATATTTTCAATATATGCAAAAAAAATAATTTGTAACAACTAAATTTTCCATGTGTAAACTAATTAATGAATGTTCACATTTAATTAGAAAAGTGAAACAAATAGTTATTCCAATGATTCGTGCAGTATTTCTGGGTTTGATATTTGGCAATATTGGTTCTATCTCCGTCTCATTTTACTCAACGGGCGAGTTTAACCTCAGTGCTTTTCAACGTCGATCTGTCAAACCAATGTCAGATGCGGAAAATACAAAGCATTGTATTCGCGCCACGACTGGTAAAAAGCGTGGAAAATTTGTGTCGGCGAAATATGTCGGTCAAAAATTGAAAATGTGTGGAAATTCGAATGAGCGAGATGAGGTTAGGACCACAGTCAGCTGTTGCCTTGCTGTCACGTCTCTTTATGGTAGCAAGTGGTAATAATCCAATACCAGAAGTTCAAATTAAACTTAATATTACATAAAAATTAGGTCTATAAGCGTCATTTTTTCTGAGAGCACTCCCGAGTCGAAATTTTCGAGCTGCGTTCAACCCACAAAATGAAGGCGAGCAGAAATCGGCGTGAGCGGATTATTGGGTATCTAAAGGAGGGTACAATGTTTGAAAGTACCATACGTTAGAGCCTCCGATGAACCTCCGGCATGGCAGAAAGTAGACTTTTTGACTCAAAGGAGGTCAGGGAGGGTCACAATTGAACCTACGGAACCTCAGGTGGGCCTACTTCGAGCGCTCCCGCAGAACCTACTGCCCCCCCTTTCGGCCTACTGTACACTGCTAAACAAAAAAATTAATTTATATAGAATCTATTTAAATAAAATAGGTTTTTTTACTTGTCTCCCAGCCTACTACGATCATATTTCTTTCAAAGATATTTATATATGTTAATAAAGATGAGATTCAAATTAATCTTCATTTGCTTACAATGTACACTGTAAAGCTTAGTGTACTATATGCAAAAAATATTTCATAAATCGAAAATAAAATGAACGCATTATTTGAGAGCTTTACTACAAGGATTTTTCATCGTAATTCGTCATTCCCTGGCCTTTGGAAATGATTTTTTTCGAAGAAAATATTTGCCCTACATGCGATTTGAACCTAGTCCTACCTACTCATAGCTACGCGCCGCTGCCCCTATGCTACCGAGTGCTTATAACATTCTGGTCGCTGATATGGCATAAGAGACCAAATGAATACCTCCAACTATTTGTTGTATCACATAAGCTATAGATTTTTCAAACACACATACACACACACACGTGTGTGTGTGTGTGTGTGTGTGTGTGTGTGTGTGTGTGTGTGTGTGTGTGTGTGTGTGTGTGTGTGTGTGTGTGTGTGTGTGTGTGTGTGTATGTTTATTTATAGAAAATCAATCTATTTAATATCGTCCAATAACTACATATTTTATTTGATCCTAATAAATCTGTGATTCGGTTTCATCAGTTTAACATTTTCATCTGTTCAAAAAAACAATTTAGTCAAGTTCACTGAATGGATCTAGTTATTTTTTTTAAATTTACCTTAAATAAAATATTTGTAGAATTAAGCATTTTTCTATTTGATTGAACTAATGGTCCATCTTTATTGTAACACTCATATCAAAGGGGCGGGGGGTAGTGAAGGTGGAGAGGGAGGAATTTTATATATATATATATATATAAAAAATAGGCGGGGGGTAGTGAATTCCTCTTTCTCCACCTTCACTACCCCCCGCCCCCTTGATATGAGTGTTGCAATAAAGATGGACCATTAGTTCAATCAAATAGAAAAATGCTTAACTCTACAAATATTCTATTTAAGGTAAATTAAAAAAAATAACTAGATCCATTCAGTGAACTTGACTAAATTGTTTTTTTGAACAGATGAAAATGTTAAACTGATGAAACCGAATCACAGATTTATTAGGATCAAATAAAATATGTAGTTATTGGACGATATTAAATAGATTGATTTTCTATAAATAAACATTTTTAAAATCAATCATTTTAATAATGGAATGCAATAGGAAAAATGTGGTTCTATGAAAAATCTAGTTAATACAAATTAAAAAAAAATCAAATAGACCCGGTTAGTTAATATCATAATATTTAGCGGGAAAAAATAAAAATATGCTTCATACATACATGTGGAAATATTTTTTTAATTTTCGACGTGCTAAAACTGAAAACAAGGAAAAATCAAACATCTTATTTGAAATCGACGGTAATCGGCCGTCGCCATTCATCAACTCATTATTGAATAAACAAAAAAAAACAAAACGAACAAAAACAAAAAGAAAAAATCGAATGAGGTTGAGTTCTAAACCGACAATTTCAATCCTTCAGAACATGCAATAGACTATAATTAACACCCTATCGTTCCATATAGAAATCAACATTATATGTTATTTAGATATACACTGCCAGCTAAAAGTTTTCGGACACTCCACATAATCGCAAAACTTTTGAGCGCTGGATAATTGCCAAATAATGTTAGAGTAATATAATTCATTTCATTTATTATTTCACGAAGATACTATAAAGATCTATATAATTAAGTAATTTCACAGAGCTTTATAGTATCTTCGTAAAATAATTATTATTCTACCATAAGTTTGCAATGATCCAAAGTGATATTAAGTTTTGCAGTTATCTGAAGTGTCCGAATACTTTTGACTGGTAGTGTATATTCGAATATATTAACGCAACCACATATTTCGAGTATTATATATATATATATATATATATATATATATATATATATATATATATATATATATATATATATATATATATATATATATAAAGTATTATATAATATATACCGTCGCTTAAATGTTTGGATACACCAGTCAATATTTCTTGCTGCACTAAAAGTCACATAGCTTCGTAAAAAAAAGATAACCACATTTACCGAACGGCGTTTTGACGGGAATAAATTCAGCTGTATATTGCTTTTCTGAAATATTTTTTTATCATTTTATTTTCGACCCGGTACGCACTTTTATACGTGACTGATTTTCGGCTTTTTTTCGACCATCAAGAATTGAACGCATGACTTATGGAAAAAAAAATTGTTACGTTTATCCATGATGAACTTAAACGGGGTAGCAGGAACTTCATTTGCGTTTTTTATAAAGTTTTGTACGATTTTTTTTTATGCAATGCAATTTTTAATTCTAGATAATGCAATGTAACTCAAGAACTAGAGGGCTTAAGAAGAAATGTCAAGAACGAAAAACGTCGCGTAAGCTTATACTGGATAGACTGGCATTTTTTAAAGAACTTTCCTGTGAGATTTTTTCTCACAGGAAAATGCCTATTAATCCGATAGAATTGGAGTAAGACTGTATACACAAGCATTCTTTTATCAATTGCCTATAAAATAATAATAAATCGATATTGAGCAAATTTGATTGTTTTCGCATATTAATATTGGACTATTAATTTGATAAGGGGACGATGTATTTTTATTAATTTCGTATTATTTTCGTCATCGAACGGGTTACCGATCAGGTCACAATGGAATGATGATGGAGGAGATATCGAATTTGGGCCGAAAGCAGGTTAGGTGGGGTCGAGGCAACAGTTTGAGATTGAAAGCAGGTTAAGGAGGCCTGTGCTCTGCACGTTTCACTGAAACTGGGGGTCGAGAGAAGGTTTGGGAGGTCTAGCAGAGGCTACCCTGGGCCAAGAGGAGGTCTCTTCATGGCACTGAACTCGACAAATGAGGTTTCGTAGGTTCAATGGAGGCTGGCGGCTTATGTATTACAAAAGAAATGGGTCCTGCGAGGGTTCAGAGGAGGCTAAAAATTTCGACTCGGGCTGGGTTACTACACGTGTTAAGTATGTAAATCTAATTATTTTTAAGAATCTGACGGATTCCCACTATTATATACACTTTTGTAGCGACCGGAAATTGGATTTTTGTGTGTCGTCTCGGAATTCCTTCACAAAAAGATGCAATTTTAATATTTCTTTTCTCTGTAATTAGGTCGATAAATGACCCTGAAATTTTACAGAGATGATTATTAATATATTCAGTGAATCTCAACAAAAAATCATGTAAATCCTATGGATTGAAGCCTGGCGATAGGACTACCTTAAATCGTAGTGGTAGTGTGCTGGGATTCTTTTGTATCTCTTACCTCTAAAACAACGAGGTCGTTCGGGAGAATGTCTTGTACGTTTTCTTGAATTGCCACCATATATGCTATCTGATGCTCAATACCTCCTCCATATTTTGTTTCGCTACCGGATATGACCACGTTCTCGTAATCCAGTGCGTTCCGAGCATCGACGACGCAGAACGCCGCGGTAAGAACGTTTCGCTCGGTTATTAACGTACCACCGCACTTGTGCACATTGTTTTTTTTTATCGATACGAAAAACGATGCATCTTTAATTGAAATCCGTGTTCCGCCTAAGGACCGTTCACGACGGGCAGACATTGTTTCTACAACAATACCGATCACAATAATGAATTCGGCGGTCACATAATAATGAATGAGCGCCGATAATTTGATCGGTTCCGCAATTAACTGATTATTGACGATTTTTTTGGACTTTATCGGATAAAAGAATGGTCGGTTCCTTACTAATTGCGCGGATCATGTTCAATTTTCGTTTTTGTTTTGTTGGTGTTTTTTTTTTTCGTGTAACTGTCGCTGCGTGAGGTGATTGTTCTCATTTCTTTGTACTCACACGCCAATTGCGGAAGTTGCTAATTTTTCATTTAAAATTAAAATTAACACTCCACTTCGAAAAATCAATAAGAGAGGCTTTTATTGCGAAGCCATCAAACGCGGAAGAGAAATAGTTTGACGGTCGCTTCGGATAAACGCAATACTTCTAGTACCCAATAGCCGAAAAAATTATCTTCCAATTAGAATGGCTATCGTTAAGATGTTCATGAAGAAATGTATTAACTCGGTAAAAAGCGAAAGAAATATTGCAACCTCTGCAGAGCAAACATTCGACGAACATAATGGGATTGCAAACAAGACTTGTGCTGAAAAACAGCTATTGACGATTTTCATAGTGGTCCTGATGTTGGTAACAACAAGAATGCTTACGCACGTGATCGTTGAGGCCAAGTTATTATTGCAAATTAATAGTCAATTCCTTTTTTTTTCAATTACATTACGTCAAGCGTATTAATTGTGAAAAATGCCCATGCAATTACTGCCTCGCTGTATTATTTTATCATTGATCAATCTGTCGTTGGAGTCCAGGACTTGTAGCCCCTTGCGGTGCTTTCACCGATTGCTGTCGATGCAAAAAGTCTTTATGCTTCTCCAAGAAAATCGTCACTCTCAACGTACTAAACCCATTTTTAACGTACTCACCGCCGATTGCGAGACAAACGATTAGCAGAATGATCTTCATGACTGAAGTCTTCAAAACATCCAATGGGCCCGCAACGTTTACCTGAAATCCATCAGACATGAAATTCGAATGTCAACCGTACATACCAGAGGGGATATAAAACAAAAGAAAAAATTATTATATGTAGGTGCAGTAGTTGGAATAGTTAGTTCTGATCTATGAATTTAGGACAAACCAGGTGAACAGTTAATTTGAAAAAAAAATTTAATTAAGGGAAGGTTCTGCCTTGTTGGGCCAAAAAATGTTCGATTTTTCATCAATTTTTTAGGCGGAAAGTATCAAAAATAGATTGTTGATATTTGGTACGTTGACTAAGCGGTCTTTATTGACGTCAAAATATTTTTTTAAGTTTGACAAAACATGGTGGTGAGAGTGGGAGGAGCCACGTATGTCGGTGCGCGGGCGATGACATTCTTCGCTTGAGGAAGTCCTAAGTCCCGGACAGGTGATCTGAAGGAAAAAAATCAAACGTATTTTTATTTTGTACAATATTATGTACAAGTTGACGTAGAATCAAGAAGAAAATTGGAAAAATAAAAAAATTGTGAGCTAAAAACTGCGAAAATGTTTTCTTCTTGATTCTAGGTCAACTTATACACAATATTGTGCAAAGTAAAAAATGTTTGATTTTTTGCTTTAGATCACCTGTCCGGGACTTAGAATTTTTTTAGGCCAATTTTTTATGCGAAATTCGAATTATTCCGGTTGCTATAGCCTTTCTCAGAAAAGTAGTTTTTTCCAAAACGGTGTACACTCTCAAAAGAAGAGTTTTTGAGCTATCCGTCTTAAATTTTGACACGATGTTCTTCACGCCATTCTATATCTTGATATGGAGCAAGCTTTTTTTAATCTTTATTTTTTTATACGAAAAAAATGTCGAAAAAATAGATTTAATTCGAGACTTTTTTCAAATCACCGCCATTGTGTCAATTTTGATATTGAAAAAACCTCCATAGATAGATAGCTGTTTTCATACTGATTAATAATCTTTTTACAAATTTTGTTTCGGATAATATTTACGGCCACAATCGTGTACACCGTGAGGACTCCTTTTTTCGATGACATTTTCAACCGTTAGAAAAAATGTTAAAAGATAAATAAATAAATAAACGTTTAAACATTTATTTTCTGTTATTCATCAGTGCTTTGATTTGACATAAAAAAATCAGACTGACTAGCGTATGTTAACCAACGAAAAAAAAATCGGGAAAATCAGCTATTTTCGACCCGTTGCACTGTCATGATCCCTTAAACAGAATGTTTCTCGAAAATCCATTTCGAGTTTTTCTTTTCTATTATTCTAAATTTCGGGTAAACTTAAAGAAATTTTGAGATCGTAGCCAGACTAACAGATTTTTTTCAGGAAGTAAATCCAGGAAAAGTTTGGAAAAAATTGAAACCTACTTACCCCAATGCAAAATATAGTCTTTAAATGGAAACACTGTTCACTCAGGTCGGAAATATATCTAGCAATTACATTTTTTAATTACAATTCAACAAGAATGCCACGAAACGAATTTTTGTATTTCTGCTCCTGCGCATTTAAACTTGGTACGATGGTGCTTTGTACGAACCCGTGCTTGGAGGCTGCCGGTACTGATTGCAGGAGGCGCGAGAAGAAATGGCTCGATGTGAAACTGCTAAGAGCTTAGGTAGGCGAATATATATGTAACTCCGAATGCATTAGATATGAATTTTCATTCTTTTGCGACTTATTATTCGCTTGCTTATAGTTTGTCCGTGCTGCTCTAACAATGATCATTGAATAATGGAACGTTGGAACACGCAGTCCAGACTTTTCTTCGGCAGTACCTGGCGTGAAGGCCACTGATAATCTCTCCTACTTTTATTTTCACGTTGCCCAACTGCAAATACATGTGCAATGTTGTGATCGGAAAATAAGCGAGTTCTCCAAAACACGATTGCCTACGTAAATTGAAAACATGGATTTAATTTCATTTATGAAGCGTGTGGCAATGAAGATATATTTTTTTTTCATTTAGTACAAAGGTGGAATAATGTTGGATACAGATAGCAAAAATCATGAGGATAGAAAATCATTATTCCGAAGAAAAATTGCTGGATTCATACAGCAATGAATGTTTTTCAAATAATTCGACCTAGCCATAATAATTACAGTATTATGAGATCCTTTCACCCGTTAGACAAGAATATTTACGAAAATAGTATGACTGTCACCAAGCGTTTTGTTTGATTGGGTGGCTTCGGGGCTTGCAGAAGTTCGTTTGGTTCCATTTGCTTGTGTAATTTTGGGGTTTATTTGAGTTACCATTTTTTTAAGGCGTGTTTGGGTTAGTTTATTTATTTCTCTGAGTTTGGTTGGGTTCATCTGCTCGGATTTGTTTGGGGATTTCTGGATTACCTTCTGTTTTATACACTATACAAGTAGACGAGTAAGGGGAATGCGCATGGAAGTACATTGGGAAGAGGGAAACATAGTCTTTAACTGTCTATTCAACTTTACTCGCGAAGTCCTAACCTAATTTACCATTAATTAGTAGATTATTTCAGATCGACAAGTGGTCAATTTTAAGATAGTTCTGTAGTTTTGGTCAAATCTTAGGAATTGGCTGAAATCTAAGTATGGTGAAGATATGACATTCTTGGACCGATGCCCAAAAATTCAATTCGATTCACCTTTTCGTGCATAAGATAATTGCAATTGAATATGGGTATTTTTGTACGCGATCCCTGTACCTAACACGTAAACCGATAGGAGTTTGCTTGCATTTCTGGATATAGGTTCTAAAGGGATCTTAGGATTTCAAAGTACAAACACACGTGTAGGCAGTACTATTGTGGGATTGATTTAAAAAAATGACAAACGTTGACCGTTTAGTTCCGGAGATATCGACTTATGAAAAGTGGTCATTTTATTCCACGCCGAACTCAGGCCCAACAATCTGTACCGGAATGGCAACAGTGTACGCTGCAGCCAGCTGATCGGTGCGAGGTCTGGGAACTCGAAGCGTGTTTTTTTCTCGAGTTCTAGTAAGTTTTTTCGATTTTTCACGATTACAGCGCCGCTCTCTATACGACTATGAGACCTATCTATGCATGAGGTGCGAATGTGTGGGACATATAGAAGGTACAAGCTCCGTCAAAAATTTACAACCAACAGCATCGTATAGGCATTGGATGTTACGCTGGGACCGAAACTTTTGGCTCATACGTGTACCTACAGATCTACCTTAACAGTCGAAGTTGGTAATTTTCTGCAAGTTGGACATTGGTCAATATGATTCAACGCGCATCACTTAAGATTTGTAAAAACAGAAAAACTTTTTAGTCCATTCAAAATAGTTTCCTCAAACTAGCGATTCGAATGTGGAATTGGAAAAGCGTCCGGTTTCGCCAAAAAAAATTGAGGATGCCTAACTACAAGCATTAGTGAATGGCAATCCAGTGGAAACATTTTTAGAATTGTCAACAGTATTACGTGACACACCCATAGCTGTTTCAAACGTGTAAATGCCATGGGTACAACATTTAGGGGAAGGAAAATGGCTACCCTAAGGTGTCCCAAAATTTCACGGTGAATCGTCCTTTTATCGTGCCTTTTTCGATTGCTTGGCCAAGAATATGAGTTTTTCTGCGACGTGGAAAAGAAGCGTGGATATACGCTGACAATCTGAAGCGCGAGAAAACATGAGTGGACCCAACTATCCTCTCCGATGCCAAAACGGAATATTCATGACCAAACAAATTTTCTATGAATTTGCAAATTCCTTTTTTTTTCACGGAACGGATTTTACATACCAAAAATGAAGCTAAGTTCGCCTCCCATTTTATTTTGATTAGATTTGATTTTTCACGTTTACCCCCAAAATATAATTGAAGTATAGGAGTACAACTTTGCAGTGATCGTTTTTTTCAAAAGTTTAAGGCTTTATTATAAAAAAGTGGCTATATATTTTTTAATCAAAGTACTGCCCGTCGCTAGCTACGACCTCGGCCCATCTTTCAGGTAGCATTCGAATCCCGCGTCGATAAAAGTCTTGGTCCTTGGAGGCAATCCAGGAATCGACCCAATTTTTGACTTCTTCGTAAGTACCGAAGTGCTGGTCAGCCAAATCGTGTGCCATTGACCGGAACAAGTGATAGCCGGAAGGGGCAATTTCTGGAGAGTACGGCGGGTGGGATAAAACCTCCCATTTCAGCGTTTCCAAGTACTTTTTCACGACATTTACAACATGGGGTTGGGCATTGTCATGCTGCAGTATCACCTTGTCATGTCTTTCGTTGAATTGTGGCCGTTTCTCTTTGAGTGCCTTACTCAAGCGCATCAACTGACGTCGGTAGAGTTCCCCTGTGATGGTTTCGGATGGTTTGAGCAGCTCATAGTACACAACGCCCAGCTGGTCCCACCAGATACACAGCATCACTTTGGATCCGTGAATATTCGGTTTGGGCGTCGATGACGGAATATGTCCAGGAAGTCCCCATGATTTTCGGCGTTTAGGATTATCGTAGTGAACCGACTTTTCATCTCCAGTCACAATCCGATGCAAAAATCCCTTCCTTTGTTGTCTTTGGAGCAGTTGTTCACAGGTGAAAAATCGGCGCTCGATGTCTCTCAGCTTCAACTCATGCGGGACCCAGTTTCCTTGCTTTTGGATCATACCCATATCCCGGAGACGTTTTGAAACTGCTTGCTGGGTTACTCCTAACGTCTCGGCGAGTTCCTCTTGAGTTTGGCACGAATCCTGGTCCAGCAAGGTCTCCAATTCTGGGTCTTCAAAAACTTTCTGCCTTCCGCCACCATGCTTGTTCTCGACCTCAAAATCTTCACTTTTGAAGCGTTGAAACCACCGCCGACACGTTTTCTCACTAATAGAATCCTCCCCGTAAGCATCTACAAGCAAACAGTGGGCCTCAGCCGCAGATTTCTTGATGTTGAAGAAGTAAATCATAACCTCCCGCAAATGCTGAGAATTCGGTTCGTAGGTTGCCATGTTTGAGTGCCTATAACTTTATAATGCATACACGTATCCGTTAGCTTTTTAAAATTGTTTACATTGGCAGAGCCTCTAGTTTAAAATGCCACTTTTTTTAGGTAAACTCTCTAAGTAAAACGGTCACTGCAAAGTTGTACTCCAATACGTGAAAAACATATTTTATTGTTTGGCAAACAATAAAAAATTCACGATTTTTCGTACGTAAAAGTGTTCTTTTTTTCGAATTGATAAATTATCGGAACTGATTATTTAATTGCGGATCATGGGTTATGCCGTTTTTAACTTAAATAGTATGAAGTAAAAGCAATTCTCCAATGTTGTGCAGGTGATAAATCCGTACGTATTTCTTACTTTATTCAAGGAATGTCATACCAGAATAATCAAGACGAAGATAACCCACGCTCCGCTATGCACGTTCTTGTCCTCGAAAATATAACAAGCTGCGAGCGAAATTACTTCAGCCAATTTTACCACAGATTTTACGTATATGATACTTAATTTTTAAATTAAATTATATCTAAATTATTGTCAACATATATCTGCCCGTTTTTCCAACAATGAAATAAATCGTTATACTAAAATTAATATTATATGAAACATTGTGGCAAAAGCGCTTCATAAAATTTATATTCCATCGAAAATTCAATACGTAAAAAATATTTTGTGATTAAATGAATCGAATTTCCTGGTAAACCTGCATTACAGGCGATTTTTTTTTCATTCTCTCAATCGATGGTGAAACTATTCAGGAATGTTATCTAACAATAAGTGTACAAAGAGTACGCGACGTGGTCGTCAGTGGCGTCGAAACCGTCAGTGGCGTCGCAATTTCCTTTTTTTTTTGCTCGGCATCGAGATGCTACCGCGTCTCTTAAGGCGGGATTTACATTTAAACAGGAAAAGAATCAGCAAAATTGAGGGATTTTTAAAACTAAAGAATGAATATTCGACAATTTACTTTGGTAATTTACAACTTTAGGTACACTTTAATAGTATATTTAAGTGAACGAAACAATTTTTAAAAAATAATTCAGTGTTACAGCAAAGTCGCCGCGAGAGTTGCGAATCGGCGCGCAGTCTAACTTCCCGTAGAATTTGATTTGCAAAAAAGTTCAAACATTTTTTCAGTCAGAACATGTATAATTTCTATGTGACGGTAGTTAAAATGAATCAAATGCAAATTTGAGAAAATGGCACTCATTTACAAAAAAATCAACATTTTACGCAAAATTTCTGCAAACTTTGGATTGAAAAAGTAGTTTTTTTCCTATTTTTTCAAAAACAATTCTTTTCGGGTAGAAGGTAGAAATATTTTCAATATTTCTATCAAGTTTCAACTCAATCAGCTTAATCATTTTTGAGTAATCCTGCACGCCAATTTCGATAATGCAGTTTTGAGAAAAACGCGTTTGAAGTTCACGCCCGCGGTGAGGCACGGCGTTGACGGGCCGTAACGTTTGAAGTTTTTCGAATTTCGCGTTGAAACTTTGGGAACATATTCTACATATATAGTTCTATCATTTAAAGAAAAAAAAAAGAAATCGATTTTTTGATCGTTGTAAATGTATATCCCACCTTAATCTCGAATATTAAAAAATTGAATATCTCATTAAATATCTAAACATTATGAAATTATTGTGTCTGTCTATACTTTCGTTTTTGATGCTGCAATTAAGCTAATAAGGATAAAGAATGCGGTCCTGAAACGATAACTTTTATTTTAATCAGACTTAATTTTTTTGTGTTATTTTTCTGGCAATGTGATCATGAGCATGTACTAAACTATGTAGAAAACGGTTTTTCTCGACTATATAGAAAACGTGTTTTTCTGAACATATAAAATACGTGCTTTTTTCTAATAACCTTGATGTGCAATCCTTAACCGGTCTGTATTAACTTGGAGCCGAAATCCAAGTCGATTATCAATATTTTTCTCTGATTCTTCATCGAAAAATATTGATAAACGGCGAGGTTGTTATTATTTAAACAAAGTGCCACACTCGCTGCATAGCCAATCCATATAGGTGGATCTGGTGACTAGGGTCAAGTGATCGGAATAATTTTTTTCATGTACCTTTAGTGTAAAAATAAAACTTCCGTTTGACCGGATACTTTTCTGAAATTTATCAAATTACGAAGATGGCAAGTCGTAAAAAAAAAGTTATATTTCCGACAAAGAAAAACAAGCTCAATGATTGCTTTTCAACAAATGGATAAACATATAAAGAAAATCATTCCCTTGTACGATAGAAAATGTTATAAGCTATGCCCTATCCGAATTTGAAGGAAATCGGACAAATAGATTCAGGGATACGACTTACACTGTTTAGAAAAGCATCGTTTCGAGAAAAACACAGGAGAAAACACAATCCTAAGGGTAGCTGGGTAGTTTTTCGTAGCGCAGTCGGCGATCTGGCTCTTCACAAAAATTGTCATGACTCGGTCAATTTTTGGAATTTTTACAAAATCTTTGTTGACAATTATAGTTAAGGCTAGGCTATAAAACTATGGCAATGAAGAAACTATCATTCTCCAATTGCAAATTCATGCAGGCTCTTTAGCACGATGTCACCCGAAAGATAACGCCCAACATACTAAAAATCCAAATTCCAATATACACGCGCGCAATGCTGCGGGATAAAAGAATATTCAACACATACAATTTAAAAATACGATTTTTAAATTGTATACAATTAAAAAAAACAACAGTAGGTACAATAAAAAAAACAACAGAACATGCGATTTTTAAAAAGCAACAATTCACATAATAAATTGTATATCCGCTTTCAATATACTTCGTTGTGAACGCAGAAATGTTCAATGGACTATATAAATTGAAAGCCAGCTTAACTCCGGTGCAAAGTAAATTGTGCTGGGCGCAAGGAGAAATTTAGTTTTGCCGAAGTCGAAAAGCTGTGCGAAACATTGCCAGCGAGTTTGGCTGTGAGCACACGGACACCGCCGCGAGCACGAAATATCGAGGCTCTCTCGAAAAGCAGGCCAAGTGTATGTCGAGCACGTACTGGTTTCACGTCCGCAATATGACAAGAGACCTCTATCCTCCTCTTCTTCGCCCCTTTACAACCCCTCCCCCTGCGTTTCCTCTGCGTTCGCGTCCTCTGGCTTGGTAAGCGATATCCTTTCCCAGAGCATAGGCCAACGTCAAGGACTATGATAATGAAGAATTATGTAGTGTGCATGGTGTTCACACGCGAAATGTGCCGTCGGACACACGAGGAAAACCAGGCATCAAGGCCTTAAGGCAAATTTGTTATTGGTTTATCGTTATTTTCCGTTTTTTTGAAAGACGCACGTTCCCTCTCGAACATGAATTCAGATGGGTGTTCATAAATGGATCCCATACATTGTTAAGAAGACAGATGCGAAGAAACTTTATCTGATGCCCTAAATTTCATCATGCTTCCATGCTATACTCGAAGCTTTCAATCCATCATTTTTTTGATCGATTGAGTATAAAGCGTGGAAAGCATTTAATATCGATAACGATCGATTTTATGATCGAAAATGCCACTAAATGACCTATTGAAAGAGTTTACCGAGCTTTTGCTTCAAAAAATCTGCACACTTCGTTGGATCACACGCACGAAGCAGGTTTAGCAGGATTACAAAAAATCAAAATGTTTAGGACAAAAAGATCATTGAATCAGAGAGGGGTGAATATGTCAAAATGATTTCAAAGAGGGAACGCCCAAGCAAGTGGCGTTGAGCTGAAGTTGATTATTGCCTGGATGATCAATGGATACGTCAAAGTGGACTCAGAGAGGTTACGTACAAGCAAGTGTGGCTAAACTCAAGTTGACGGACGAACGGCTAGGGGTAGAAGAAGATTGTGTGTGTGAGAGAGCTATGCGTGTAAATAGCACTCGTTGCTTACAGGGGTTGTAGGAGTTGCAACGGAGGAGTATTCGCGATAGCGTGAGTCTGCCATTGTCGATATATATACCTACTCAGAGGGCGATGCTACGAGAGAGAGAGAGAGAGAGAGAGAGAGAGAGAGAGAGAGAGAGAGAGAGAGAGAGAGAGAGAGAGAGAGAAAGAGAACAGGGAAACAGAAGAGGGACGAGATGGGGAGGAAAGTGGGGAATGAGAGAAAACGCTACGCTAAGTTCATTGCGAGAATGAGATTACTGTCCCGTAAAAGCAGTGCTTTGCATGAAATCACGTGGCGGAAAAAGGGAGAAGCGAGAGAGCGGCCAAGCATCGCGGAACATTGGCTATGTGTCCTCGGTGTACGGTGTGTGAAACTCGTTCTGTTTTATTTGGTCCGCAATCACCGCGTGACCCAGGAAAAATCTCGGCAAAGGTAACGTCCCAACGTTGCACATACAAGTACCGTAACGCATGACCCTTTCCCCGTTCCTCTTCGGTAAGTCAATTTTCATGCCACTCGAGCATTTCTAGTTCTCCATTTGTAGTCTCCTGCTCGAAGAGAAACTTCAATCCCAGTGAACATCAAGTGAAACACCTTTCTATCCACCTGTCGTCCGCCTGAAATGCGCCTGAGGCAAAACACTATTGCTCTTCACCGTTCTCGATAAAATACGTGATGGGAAATGTAACACCTCAACGAGTACAGCTATTCGTATTAAAGCTCCGAAGAGACGAAGAAAACAACCTGCAATGTGCAAAGTGAGTTTGCACTTGGGATCAGCGTTGACTGTTGATGGCATACAGATAGAGTTTCATGAATGTTGGTTGAAAGTACCATGATCAAAGGGATGAATCAAAATGCCAATCGACATACGCTGTAATCTCCCAAAAAAACTCCAAGAGAACTATCAGAGAAAAAGTGCGGTGCGTGTCTGGGTTGGGATTCGGGCCCGGGGACTTTCGATTGCCGGTCGACTGCTCTGACCACTGAGCTACACCAGCCCGCTTGCCTAGCCTTTCTCGGCTCCCTCCTGCCAGAGTCGTTCCGACTCTGGAGGGTCGACTCGAAATTTGCCCAAACAAACTCAATACGCAACGGGTACTACTACAGACGCGGGGATTGTCTGAGGGGCGGAAGGGGGAGCGGTACTATCGACCGTCATGGCCTGAGGGGAAGGGAGACGGACTAGCTCAAGGGGACTCTTATCTCAGGGAGGGGATTCTTTTCCACGGCAATCAAGGAGAATTCTGATTTTGTATATTCTTGATTCGGCCGTGGGCGCCATTTGTAACCCCCCGAAAGAAACTCGAAGAGAACTAACCGAGAAAAAAATGCGGCACGCTTCTAGACCGGGATTCGAGCCCGAGGACTTTAGATGGCGGGTCGACTGCTCTGACCACTGACTGAGCTATACGTCAGCCCGCTTACTTCACCTTTCTCGGAGAGTTTCGATATTCGTAACGCAATGTTACAACGCGTACCATAAAACGGGGCTACTTTGATATTTAGGGTAACTTTGACAGTTTTTGAGGCTACTTTGACCAAAATACGTTTTAAATGTGTGCGCAGCGAGCCCGCTTGACCTTCTGTGGCGGGCGGTAGGTGCGGGAAATACACTTGAACAACAATTTGTTGCTCAAGTTTATTGTAATGTTGTTCAAGTTGATTTTGATCTCAATGACTATTATAAGACTCATTAAGTGCTTACAATAGCACCCCAGTACTTGATATTTTTATGTAAAATGTTTCCTTAAGGGAGGGCGCCACTGTGACTGCCCATTTTCGACCGTTTTCTTTGGATTTTTTTTTTAAAAGGAAGTAAATACATGGTCAAAAGAGCTTTTAGGTTTTATAAGATATATATTGAAGTATGCCAAAAAAAAGTTATTTGTCAAAAGTATACAAAGTGGCGGCGCACGAGTCACTATAGCACTACGGTTTTTCAGCCAACCCTCTCTGCGGCGTGTCGTAGAACTGCAGTAAATTTAGTCCCGGAACTAAGAGTGAAATATTTTCGTTAATTATATTATTTTTGGCAGTCAAGTATGGGAGGAATTAAAAAAATAATTAAGAGAAAAATGGAGACGAGTTGGAAAAAAAGATCGTTTTTTCGACCATAATTTTCATCTCAAAAGTAATATATTTTTTACAATTTTCGATTAATCGAAAAAAGCGCTCGTACTTGGCTGTTAAAGCAATCTAAGAAGCTACAGTCAAAATTTCAAGTCGATTGGACGAAAAATTTTCGAGTTCTGCTGCCGTAATAACGATGACAATTTGGTTATAAGAAATCGTTGTTTTTTATTCACTTCCATGTATAATGCATAAAATATTACATTTTTTATCAAAATGATTGTAAAGTAGCCCTTAATCTTTGACACAAGTTACATTTCAATGCCCTGTCAATGAAGCCCCACGCTCGGGGCTACTTTGACACTTTATAAAATGTTTATATCAAATTGTGAGGCGGTGGTCGAGCTTGACTTTCTTATACGTTTGATAGCCAAAGGACACACTGTTCTTTGGAGCAAAAAAGTTGGTATCTAGGATGTTAAAAAAAAGTTACCTAAAAAAAATTCCAAAACCTGTTCAAAATAGTTTTACGGTACTGGTAGAAGGAACGAAGGAAATTTTTAATATTTCTTAAGACAGGTGCGTGCTGACCGATGGTTAGATTTATTTTGATAATATTGAACACCCTCAGCCAATGGATGATGGAAGCGACGAAGAACACGCTACATTGATAGAAAATCTGAAATTGAATCCATCAAGAATTTACATGAAGCGAAAATATGAGAAAAATACTTTTACAACTTCGCACTGTATGCGCAACACACTGTTTCCAAAAAAACGACGCGATCGGTTAAAACATTTTTTTGGATCAGACGTATCACTGTTCCCTTTAAAAACCCAAAGGGCTTATAACTTTAGGTTTTACGATCCCCTACTGAGGGTTTAAGGCCTCAGGCCACATCAACGGGTATAAAATCATGTGGGAATTGAACAATTTTTTTTCGTATGAAAAAGTGATTCACTCATCAAATTAATTACACATCTATTTAGTATGAATATCAAGCTGTTAGAAAAAATATACATTTTTTTCGATGTACAAAATGGCAGACTGCTAATATTTTTTTTTGTTATCTTTTTTAGGCGCTCTGTGGCGTGACATTTAACATTCACAACTTTTTACCTACAACAAAAAACGGAAATTTTCGTCAATGAACATTAGAATACGTAGAGAACTACGTACGGAATTTAAAAAATATTGTTTTATTCAAAAGTTGTAGGTATTTGAACTCAATAAATGAATTTTCAGTGAAAAATTTCGTTATAACTGCTCATAAACTGCTCATAAAATGAAAAGTTTTCGATTAATCAGAAATTCCGTACGTCCTTCTCTGCGAAATGCAATTAGGACCGTAACTTTTTAATTTGAAGTAAATCGAGTAAAAATTCTCGAAGTTATTTGTCACGCCAATTCGAAAAAAGTTGTTTCGAGAAGTTTCCAGTAGTCGGCCATTTTGTACATCGAAAAAAAAATCCAACAGCTTGATATTCATACTAAATAGATGTGTAATTAATTTTATGAGTGAATCACTTTTTCATACGAAAAAAAATTGTAAAATTCGCACATGATTTTATGCCCGTTACTGTGGCCTAAGGCCTTAATCTCGTAGATATTGGAAAATGGCAAAGGATCGGTGAAGTGTTCACGGAAGTATTTCTATGCGAGTGGAGCATCGTCGCCTTTACGTAATTTGTATAAAGCGCAGATAAGGGTACGTAGATACAGCAAAATAACAAGGGCAGCTAAAGTAGAAATTGAAGCGGGAAAGAGAGGAACACAATGAATGGTCACGATTCACCCCTGACAAAAAGATATATTGGAAGAACGAAAGTGCAAAGTGGAGAAAATTAAAGGGACGTAACAGACAGACGAAAGAATGGAGTAAGGCTCAAGGGCGCCGAGGTGGCGGCACGTGAAGATCGAGAAGGGAACTTTTGCCGTGAGAGTGGCGAAACGAATAAGAAACACAAGTAGCGTAAGTGAGAGAATGGAGAAAGGCGATGATGGCAGAGAGAACGAGAGAAAGACGGAGATAGGCGGACGAACGCAAATTGAGGTAGAGAGAGAGAGAGAGAGAGAGAGAGAGAGAGAGAGAGAGAGAGAGAGAGAGAGAGAGAGAGAGAGAGAGAGAGAGAGAGAGAGAGAGAGAGAGAGGTAGCTGAGAGTTTGTTAGCAAGTTTTATGGACAATCAGTCGACTCGTTAACCGGTAACTAGAGGACTTCTTTCGGCCACATTCCGCTCCGTTATTTCCATTTAACCCTACCCGTCGACGAGACCAGACCTTCCTTCAACCCCCCTGCTTCCCAAAGTACTTCCGAAACGTTTGGATTTATCCCTTCCCGATGCGAACCAACCAACCGCTCAGATGAGGCTTCACCGTCGAGGAAGTCTCAACGTTCTCTGGTCTATTCTCTCTCAACGAACGACCTTTGATTGCGTGTCACCGCTGAGGTGACATAATTAGATAGCATTGGCATATAAACCGCGGAAATAGTGAGCGTGAACATTCACCCGTGAAAAATGACGCGACCGACCCAACCTCGAGCCAGCGTTACGCCAATCACATTCTACCACTGGCCGAAGAACGGCAGCACTACGGTCTTAGGAGTGCTGCCGTTAGGAGTGATCTCTTCGGCCCAACGCTGGCATGTACGGTTGGCCAATCGTAGGCTTACCGGAAATCCTAACAGTTGGCCGGGTATTGGCCCAACATTGGGCCCGTGAAAAATGACGCAACCAACCCAACCTCGAGCCAGCGTCACGCCAACCACATTCTACCATTGGCCGATGAACGGCAGCACTACCGGTTTAGTGTTGCGCCACGGTAGGAGTGATCTCTTCGGCCTAACGCTGGGATGTACGGTTGGCCAATAGTAAGCTTACCGGGAATTCTAACAGTTGGCCGGGTATTGGCCCAACATTGGGCTAAAGAGATCACGATCATTGGCTGACGGTTGGTGTGATCACCGGCCCATAGTAAGGCTAAGGTCGGCTTCATATTGTTGGCGCAATATTCGGGCTAGTGTTGGCCCAGTGTAGTGCTGTCAAAACAACCCAATGCTTAGCCAACAATCGATCAGATTCACAAGTTTCTGTGCTCGATGATTGCTCATCGAAAGAATTGTTTGATTCACTAACATCGTCATGCACAATCACTTGTTCGTGGAATGTTTCCAAATTTGTTTCACTATCTACTTACCTTTTTGTTTCGTTGCCTCTGATCCTAACCTGGTGTAAAGAGTCTTCTAATTTTTGTCGTCGTTTTAACACTCGACGTTTCTTAATACTATCATAATAACTCGTCATTTTTTTAATACACCACAAAACTTTAGTATAAATCAATTTTATTTTTAATAAAGTGAATTTCAGGTAACAGTAATTATGAGTTTTTATTATCACAGGACGTAGAAAATTGCATGCAGTGATAATATTAGGAGTACAACTTTGCAGTGACCGTTTTACTTAGAGAGCCACTGCGGCCGAAGTAGTGGCCCTAGCTCAATAAAAAAAGTGGCATTTTAAACTAGAGGCTCTACCAATGTAAACAATTTAAAAAAAGCTAACGGATACGTGAATGCATTATAAAGTTATAGGCACTCAAACATGGCAACCTACGAACCGAATTCTCAGCATTTGCGGGAGGTTATGATTTACTTCTTCAACATCAAGAAATCTGCGGCTGAGGCCCACCGTTTGCTTGTAGATGCTTACGGGGAGGATTCTATTAGTGAGAAAACGTGTCGGCGGTGGTTTCAACGCTTCAAAAGTGGAGATTTTGAGGTCGAGAACAAGCATGGTGGCGGAAGGCAGAAAGTTTTTGAAGACGGGCTGACAGCTGGGCGTTGTGTACTATGAGCTGCTCAAACCATCCGAAACCATCACAGGGGAACTCTACCGACGTCAGTTGATGTGCTTGAGTAAGGCACTCAAAGAGAAACGGCCACAATTCAACGAAAGACATGACAAAGTGATACTGCAGCATGACAATGCCCGACCCCATGTTGCAAATGTCGTGAAAAAGTACTTGGAAACGCTGAAATGGGAGGTTTTATCCCACCCGCCGTACTCTCCAGACATTGCCCCTGCCGACTATCACTTGTTCCGGTCAATAGCACACGATTTGGCTGACCAACACTTCGGTACTTACGAAGAAGTCAAAAATTGGGTCGATTCCTGGATTGCCTCCAAGGACCAAGACTTTATCGACGCGGGATTCGAATGCTACCTGAAAGATGGGCCGAGGTCGTAGCTAGCGACGGGCAATACTTTGATTAAAAAATATGTAGCCACTTTTTTATAATAAAGCCTCAAACTTTTGAAAAAAACGGTCACTGCAAAGTTGTACTCCTTATAAAAAAATATATAATAATAATATACGTAAAAAAGCATTCTTGTATATATGTATGGACTATATCGTTCAAAGCCAGTGTTGGGCCAGGATTGGCAATTCGTCAGTTTTCCATGCTAAAAATAAGCATTGGCAAAACCACGGTCAAACGATTGGCTCAGACTCAGGGCCTGCGCTCGCCCCGACAATTGGCCGACGGTCATTAATTAGTACTGGCCTAGCGTTGGCTCGTCGATGGTGTGCCGAGCTTCAATTCAAGACTGGCAAACCCATGATCAACCGATTGGCCCATTTTCGGGACCAACACTGGGACCCAATAGTTGGCTGACAGTTGGTAATCGATATTTGGCCCAAGGTTGGGTGTTCGTTGGTTTGCCATGCTTCAAATGAGCACTGGCAGAATCATGGCCAAATCATTGGCCCGTATAAAGGACCAACACTGGGTATTAGTGGTTGGTGTTGAATATCGTACTAAGCGTCGGCCGCAACTTAAGCGCCGGCAAATTTTTCACGGGCACACGATAGTTACTCGGCCACAATACGAATGAAAGGAAACGCTTAGAGATTATTAAATCTCTACTGCAGAGAAGGCGAGAGACCTGCTCCGAATTAATATTTCACTTTTTCCAAAACCAATATATTTTGACAGTATATCATTATATAAATGTTCACGGAAAATTTCGAAGGGATCGGATCAAAATTGACAGATTTATAGGCTGTTACGTTGACGCTCGTCGGAACGCTCGGAGCGTCGTTCGAAACTTTCAACGCTTTTTTCTCGATAGTACCTTTTGAAAGTCGGTGTAAAAAATATCTAAAAAAATTACTGCATCGATCTTACTGAATTTTTTTAGGGCTTTTTCGAGAAGCAAAGATCTAGCATTTGTCCGAAGGATTTTTTTCGGATGTATACTTTCGATCTGACGAACGAAAAATGCCAATTTTTCTCGTAAGAATCGAGACTTTCACTTTGAACACATGCCATTTTTTGTAATACGATGTTTCGGATATTCCTTTGATTAAGGGGTCTTTTCACTTTACACGCTAAAAAAGGGCAATTTCATTAATTTTTTGATAGGTTTAAATTATAGATATTGATATAAAAGTTGTTACACTTAATAAGTACACTTTCAAAATGCATTTTTAAAAAAATTATTTATTCGCGTCACTATTTATAGAGGAAAATGGTAGTTAAAAAATTGTAGGTCTGCGCTGTTGATGAAATCTCGGAGATGGATCATCCGAAACAAAAAAATCAAACGGTTTTAGATTCAAAATGTTAATGGCTATAGCGTATATCATACGATTTTTGATATATGCAAAAATAACAAAATGGCGGACATCTTTCGAAAAAAACAACAAAAAAACGTGTTTTTTGACCGTTTTTGGCAAAAAAAAATAGTAAATATCGAAATTTAAAAAAATCCTTGGTATGCGCTATAGCTATAGTTGTAAAGAATATGTGGTTAAAATTTCATAAGGATCGGTTCAGTAGTTTCGAAGATTTTATCATAAGCCGTCGAAAAACGTTGTTTCCAGAAAAACGCGTTTAAAGTTTGTTTAGGTTACATAAATACATTGAATAAAAAATTCAAATGTATTTCGAAAGTGTCTTTATTAAGTGTAAAAACTTTTATATCAATATCTATAATACAAACCTATAAAAAAACATCATGAAAATAGCCTTTTTTAGCATCTAAAGTGAGAAGACTCCCTAAAGTTTACTTTAAAAAGTGTTTACTATGGATACTAAACTCCAAAGTGTGTACTTAATTTTAGCGTAGTATTTACTTGATTTTCTTTTTTAATTATTCTTGATTATTCTTTTCGAAAAATATAGGTTTTTTCACGTTTTATTTATGAATAGAAGTTTTTATTTGGGTGTCAGGGCAGGAATTCTCTTATCATACAAAAGTATAGTGCCTATGTACATTGGTCAAGCGAAAGCATTTTCCCGGTCGTTACCCACGTAGTTTACAGCCACTTCAAACTTAAGGGTAGTTTTTTCTATATTCTTACAAAATTTTCATTTTCGTTGCATCGTTCCAGATTTGACGGTGAATATTGCACAGATGTCTAGAAGATTATTATATATGTTCTTCAAAGAATTTAGGGAAAGAAAACTAGATGATAAAATGTAATTTACGGAAGATAAACTCAAAGAATTAACATTTTGTTAATTCTCTGAGTTACATCATCGGGCCACAAAATCGATGTAGACAAATTTGAGGATTACACAAAAGCAGCAGCTAAAATGTACAAAGAACTTTATGGCTGGCATCCAATGACGCCAACTCTGCATAAAATCCTGATACATGGAGCGACTGTCACAAAACATGCCATTCTACCCATCGGGCAGTTATCTGAAGAGGCTGCGTAGGTCTGCACCAAACATTTTCACTCATAGAGACAAGATTTTGCACGAACATTTAGTCGGATACAATGCAACAGGAATGTTTTAAATAGGCTTCTTTCAATCCCTTCCTCAACTGCAAGCGCGAACACCAACTGAAGAAAATCATTCCCTTCTCTCTTAATACTTTAGAACTTTTTGCGGCAGAAGAAGCGTAAGACTCAAGGGACTAAAGATCTGAGTTAATTTTGTTAAAATATTTATTCAATTAATTATTTAAAAACCAGTGCTCTTATAATAGCTTAAAATTCTAATTTCTATGTTATTTCGGCTTGTTTTTTTTTCTTCATAATACACTATTTTTTAAATTAATTTATGCATTTTTATTCATCGACACTTAAAAAAAACTGGATCAATAATTTTGACCGGTTTTTGAGATCAAATGCTCGTAGTTGCAGCGGTTGTAAATCGATTATAACTAAACATTTTTACACAACAAATTACAGAATGTTGTTCAGATGATACTTATTCAAATATCTAATTTTTCGAAAAATGTATTGTCACAATTTTCTAAAATAAAATCCCAAAAATGAGCTGTTTCGACTGTTACAACTAGGCATTACCCGTTAAGTGCTGCGGTGACCTTTTTTTCGGGTCGGATTCCGAAGCAAGATACTTTGTCTTCCAGAGGGAAAAAACAAACGCTACGTAACGTTGTTTCTTCACGAAATTGGCGGTAAAGGGGCGAAATGGATACCCTAAAGGAAAATAATGGTACAAGCGGTGACGATATAAAGAGCGGAGCTTGGAAAAGGACAAGCCAGGAGGTTCACTACTTATATGGCAGCCTGAGTTACAGTAAATGCAATGTGCGTTTGAACGCGTATCCAGTATATGAAAGAAAAAAAAACAAGAATCTAATATATAGATATCGGCAGTTTTTATTCTCTCATGCTCCACTCGAGTTTTTTTTGCTCTTGTCGTGCGTATATCGAAGACTATATATACGATGCCCGTTGGTATATCGATTTGATTCGGTTTTAGTCGTTTTTATAACCGCTCTCGTGCAAAAAAATATTCAACTGACGTGGGTGAGAACCCACTCGCCGCCCGGAGTTTCTTTTTTCTTCTCACCGTTCGCATTCCCTGTTTCGTAACTTTTCATTCGGGATTATTTCCCAGCAGATATAGCACTCTCAGTAACGTCGATACAAACGAGTATACGTATAGATCGAGCGACCTCGAAAAATATTCTAGACGTTTTATGAACGGGCAAGCTAAATTTTCGTCCTCCAAGACACAGCCACATAATTTCGACTGCGATCACGAATATTCTGGCTATTAAATATATATAATAATTTTGATTTTACCACAAAGATATTATAGAGCAACTTTAAAAAAAAAGAATAAACATTTTTTTTAATAGCGAAGAAATCTAGTAGGAGCCTTTTTCGTAAATCCTCGCCGATGGTGGAATTTGTTTCTCTGTCACACATTGTCTGAACAAAAATGAAAAAAGTTCTCGTACAGGAAGGTAATAGCGAAAGTGTAGCATAGAGAAAATGTTAAACAAAAATTGTCGAAATTACTTTTAATCGAAAAAAATCCACACACTGAAAAAAAAAATTCGTTCATCAAATCAAAATTCAGTTGGTTTAACAAAATTGTATCTTTAAATATGTTCAACTTGATTTTTGATTAGCATAACAATCAAAGATAGGAGATTGGCATAACAATCAATCATAAGCGTATAGTTGGGCAGTAACCAATGATACATTTGAACTATCTGCTTATTTAGCATGTCTGAGCAACTGTTAAAACAACAAAATTTCGAGACAACAAAATGCATTTTGCACATTTAACGATTCTTTTTTCTCAGCGCAGATATTACACAAAGTGCAACTGTTTCATGGCATCGAAAATATAATTAGACTTTACGAGTAATAAAAAAAACAGGCACATGTAAATAATACGAGTTGGTTTTTCACTCAGACGCCCATATCCAGCCTACCCCAACAAACATATATCATTTTTAAAGCATTTTCCATGATAACATTTTCAATGCTAAAAAACAGGTACATGTAAATAATATAAGTGGGTTTTTATTATTTTTGAAGCAACCGCAGATAACACTACATGTAACGCGACATTTTTCACCCGATCACAGGCATTCAGCATATGGCAGCCCCCCACCCCCCCCCCCCCCCCCACGCACTACAACACAGTGGCAGTGAAGTGGGAGGCAGCGTTAGTTTCGTGTTACATCCAGCTAACTCAGACGCCCATACCCAGCCTACCTCAACATACATTTTCAAAAACATTTTCAATGCTAAAAAACTCCGTTTTTTACAAAAAATTTGAGTTTTCAAAATTAATGAAAAATGAACGCGGAATCCAATCGAAGAAATCCTATGGTACATCGTAGATAATATTATTAAAAATATGTGGTACAGATTTAATCAAAATCGGTTAAGTAGATCTCGAGATATTTTGTCCACTACCCGCGTAGAAATTTTGATGGGGCCCAAATCAGGGCCTGTTCAGGTTGCCTGACTGCCCTGGTAGGGCACTAATAAGGCAGCCGGAAAGGGCCCTACTAGGAAATGTAACGTTGTGTCACATATGGGCCTGACCTGGTTGCCTGATCAGGCCCCTATCAGGTTGCCTGATCAGAAAGAAATGCATGTAGTATTTCGACAATCCAAAACGGAATGAACCGCTTAATTAAGAGTTCCACTATAATGATTTTGTATCATAATTCGTCATTCCCTGGCCTGCTGAAATGTTTTTGTTCGAAGAAAATATTTCGCCTATGTAGGAATTAAACCTCGTACCTACCTACCCAAAGCTACGCACGCTGCCCCTATGCTACCGAGTGTTAGTACCATCTTGGTCCCAGATATAGCATAAGAGGCCAAATGAATTCCTATAATTATTTGTTATATCACATAAAGTATATCAATTAGTTTATATCATTGTGACAATTAAAGAGGTTCATCGAATAACATGCTATAGATTTTTGAAACTTAACCTTATATAATTCCTCTCTCTCTTTCTCTCTCTCTCTCTCTCTCTCTCTCTCTCTCTCTCTCTCTCTCTCTCTCTCTCTCTCTCTCTCTCTCTCTCTCTCTCTCTCGTCGCCTTACAAAACTGCCGAAATCTTCCAACACGCATCCAAGTTGCATAACGTTTTTGTCGTGACAGTCCATAGCAGCTTTTTTAAATAGAATTCAGGAATGCATCGAAACTCCGAAGCTACGATACTGTAAAATCGAAGTTTCCATGTGGAAAATAAGAGGGTATGTGCATCCATCGACTGCTGAGGCAGTTATAGGGCAAGCCTATTTATGACCTCATCAGAGAAAGCCATAGTAGGGCCTATCAGGGCAAGCCTTGGTAGGGCCCTATCGGGGAAAGCCTTAGTAGGGCCACATTAGGGACAGCCTTAGTAAGGCCCTATCATGGAAAGCCTTAGTAGGGCCTATCAGGGCAAGCCTTGGTAGGGCCCTATCAGGGCAAGCCTTGGTAGGGCCCTATCGGGGAAAGCCTTAGTAGGATCTTAACAGGGACGGCCTTAGTAGGGCCATTTTAATATAGCCTGATTTAGGGCCTAAATACTTCCGGCCCGATCGGGGCCGGATCAGAATGTCCGTAATAGGTGTTACCCGTATCACACCCCGATCGGGGCCTGATCCTGGTCAGGCTGACCCTAAACAAATTTCTACTCGGGTAGTTTGAAAAAAAAAGTTTCGACAAAACCGCACAAGAGAAAGAAGTACCGCGTTATCATTTTCATATTAAATATTCTTTTTATATTACCTTCAATCCGCGAATCCTGGACCATACATGAGGTCTTTCACATACGTAGCGATGTTCTGTGACTCATTTTGAGTTGCTCTTTGCACCTCTCTGGCCTCTTTGGTGTCTTGCTGGGCTCTCATATTGGCTGTCGAAATCCACTGGGCATCCAAGTTCTCGTCTACTCGTACTACGCTTGGGCTAATTGTGACATTTAAGAATTGCACCATCAGCGATATACTGCCATTGAATTGACTAAATTAAAATAAAAACATTGAATCAAATTGAATATCCATAATTAAATTGACTTGTCGCAATATAAGATGCAACCTCAGCAATTTTGGTACCACTGAAACGTACTTTTGAAGCCATAGACCAAATTACAACGTTTAGTTTTTCATTATTTTTCTCAGTATATCCTTCTAAACAGCGTTCTAACAACTCGGCATTAGTTACTTTTTCGTATACCAATTGAACTGCTTTTTGGACAACCATAGGAATGTGATTGTTATACTTATAAAAATTCAAAGTTCCAGAGGCCTTCACCTTCTGATACGAACACCAAATGCGGGCCCACTCTCTACCGAGCTCACATCCAATTGCTATAACTCCGTTAATAATTGAAAATTTGAAATGTTCAAGCGCTAGTGGTCTCGCCACAGTCACGTTGAAAAGTTAATTCTCCGCTCAATCGATGAAATCTTCGAAATATTGCGAAATATCTTTGTAATGTAGGTTGTACATCATATCAGGATGTAAAAACTTATGAAGTAATGAAGAACACATCTATTATAATGTTTAGAGTTCCAATGTTCAGATTTAACGTACGACCTCAAATATTGATTCTAGAAAAAAAAAAGGTGAAAACCAAAATTGTAGAGAATTTCATTCTCTACAAGTTTGTTTATGTTCGATTATGCCCTAAATTTAAAAATGAACGAGATAATGCTATAACCGCTTTTTCAGGTTTAATTCGAAAAATATTGATGGTAGAGAAAAAACTGTAATAACCAAAGTTGTAAAGCACTCGATTTCCCACAAGTTTAGTCATTACCATTTTTACTTAAGAATTGTAAATCACCGAGTTTTTCAACCAAAACAATTTCCCATTAAATTTAAGACGACGTTATTAACTGAACGCAAGCCCAGCCCAGAATGCAACTTACACATGTTGTTTTACACTAATAAAAGAAAATTCAGTGTAAATTTCAGCAGGATCAATCTAGTCATTGGGGTTAACAAATTAAAAAATTAAAGCTTTTTATTTTTATTAGTGTTGTAGAACTTGGAAAATTTTGAATGTTTTTTTACAAAATTGTTCATAGAAAAACGCATCTTTTTTGTAGAGGACATTTTTTCTATGACGAGATCACTACGATACGATCATTTGAAATGTTATCACGTGTAAAATCTTATCTCCCAGTTAGGGATCGTCCATTAATCACATGAGGTTTTTTGGCCACTTTTTGAGGCCCCCCCTCCCCCATGGTGATATGTGGTGAGATTTGTGTTATCCAAATCCTCTCCCCCCCCTTATTTGAGCCTCACGTAAATTATGGACGACCCCACATCACCATGGGGGAGGGGGGGGGGCTCACCAAAGTGGCCAAAAAACCTCACGTGATTAATGGACGATCCTTTAGCCGAATTAGCGCGCCGATAAAAATGCCACGTACTCAAAATATGTGATACAAAAACATCACCAACTTTGAAAAAGATTGAAGAAGGTCAGGCTTTTAGGCCGTTCGAAAATACTTGGAATACCTCATATTTAACATACAATGTATTATATATATATATATATATATATATATATATATATATATATATATATATATATATATATATATATATATATATATATATATATATATATATATATGTATAGTGATATAAAACATCTGGCGCGTTCCTAGATACATTTTTTACCTATGAGCGCGCCGAACTTTTGCAGCGATGCCAGATTGCCGACTCTAGTCTGCTGCAGTCGCTTCGTGGCGCTAGCGTCGCTAGACATTGCTTAATTTAAATCGCTATATCTCTGAAACTAGAAGGTCAAAATTCATGTTTTTTTTAAACCCACTTCGTCATATGTTTCTCTGTAATTGAGCATTTTTTTTTGAGAAAAATCTGTAGCAAAGTTTCGACATTGTTGCATAAAATGCTAAATTTTCCACCGTTCCTCATAAGAACACGCGGAAAACCGTGAAATCTTTGATTGCCAATATCTCTAACACAGAACGGTGAATCCCTTTGCAATTTTGCAGGTAATCACTTAATAGTGTCTTGAACGTGTCCTCAAAATAAAAATAAAATATATCGAAAAACGCCTTGGCGAGACTACTACCTTAAAATATTCTCAAAAGTCTAAAAAACAAATCTAGCCATAAAAGTGATTCTTTGAAAATGTCATGGTGGCGTAACGCAATATATGCACAATGGCAACGGTACGAAGAATTCTGGATCGGTCCTGTCATCCGACGCAACTGGAATCATTCCGCATGATTTTTATCCTAGCGAGCAATTGCGCTTGTGGGCAGCTCATGACACGCCGTGGGTTATGCACGCGGAATCACGACGCGATCGTTCATCCGATCATAAATGATTATGACAAATGCCCTGTCCGAGGATAAAATAATTGGCACTCTTCCCGCCGATTCGCGTAGGAACGGGGGTGGTAACTTTGCATTGATTCTTCGGTGAAACGTGATCGACGCTTAGCGATTATTACTTTTTCCGGTCTTCGTGAAATATATCGTTTATACGATTCATCCACTCCGCGGAGTGTGGAATATGAATCACGATTTTGCAGAAGGGGTGATCGAGTCGAACGTGACGTGAAAACGTGTGGCTTGATGGCTCGCTCGTTGGTTATACGATGGCCAGGGAACAATATTCTCGGCAAATGGATACAAATGACGCGATTGGCCCCGGCCTATCCATCACGAGCTTCTTCCCATCTCTTTTCTCGATCCACGCGTTTTTCTTTTTCGCTCACTCTCCATCGTCCTCAGACTCACGTACGAAAACTTTGCCTCCCTTCGAATCTATATCCACCGAGACACCCTGCTCTCTCTCTCTCTCTCTCTCTCTCTCTCTCTCTCTCTCTCTCTCTCTCTCTCTCTCTCTTTCTCTCTTTCCCTTTCAGTTCGCTTCCCGAGGGACCACAGTAGCGAAATAAGGAAAGGTGAAATAGTCGAGAAGAGAAAAGAGACACGGTTCACGGATAAAATTCATCAATCACTCAACGATCTTCACCTCTTTCGCATCACGTCGATAAACATTTTACCAAATAACGTTATACAGAGAGCGGAGACTTTTGTTCACTCAACGTTGCTCCACCTTCGTCGCTGTCCATCACCGATCCCTGATCTTTGGGACTATAAATATGTCTGGGTACGTGATACGCAGGTAGTACGTCGAAGAGAAAGTGATGAGCTGAAAGTGCTACAAAAATGAACGTTTCACGTCTGACTCCTAATTCACCATTGACGAATACGTCATTTCCGGCGAATATGTAAATGATTATTTTTGTTTAAGGCGTCTTCTCAATTTAGACGCTAAAAAGGCTTTTCGTGATTTTTTTTTATAGGTTTGTATTATAGATATTGATACAAAAGTTGTTACCTTGAACGGGTGAGATGCAGTCAGAAGCGTGAAAAAACGAGCATTTTCAATATATTTTTTAATAGTAATTAAGTTTGTTTCACAAAAGTGGTTACACAGACTTTTTATGTTATATTTCAACTTGACTTGTACAAATTTTCAAAGAAAAATATTGATCATTTATAAAAATATCGCCATCTTTGTCGGACCCCCTTCGGCAAGTAGTGCTTTGCGGTGACCATCATAAAATTTTACTGGGTCGTCTGAAATAAAAAAACCAAATAAAAATCATCAGTTGAATTATGAATCTAGTCCTTAATCAAAGCTTTTTTTTTCAAAAATTAACAAAATGGCGGCTTCCGACAGATAACTTTCGATTTTCGACCAAAAAATCGCTCGTTTATTGTTTTAAAAAAATAGAAATTTTCAACAAAAATGAAAATCCTTCGATTAAGGACGAGTTTTTAATGCTATCAATAAGCACACCAAATTTCATTAAAATCCATGCAGTGGTTTTTTAATTATGTTGGTCACCGGCTTGAAAAACATAGTTTCGAGAAAAACGCGTTTAAAGTTTTTCGATGTGGATACGGTATTATATGTTCGTAAAATTTTGAGCTCGATGGATGAAGCTAAACTTTTTTTTATGTATTTTGATTCGCTGAATCCGAATATCACAATTTTTGCGGAAAAATCGAACATTCAATTGTTTATAGCCAATGGTTAAAACAATTTTTCAAAAAATTAAAATTTTTCGGGATGAGTTATTTTTTCAAAATATTTTGGGCAATTTTAAAATGAAAGTATTCTTTATAAAATTTTGCTAAAGTTCATAGTTTTCGAGTAATAAATGTTTGAATATTTCTGAAAGAGTTCTCCAATTTTACACTTGATTTATGTATTAAAAATGCTAATTAAAAAATTACTTGCATCGAATCATCAATTCCTGGCCCATACAATGGGTCAGGATGTGATCTGCTGATGTGGAAGCTTCCAAAATATCAATTTGTCGTTGTCTTGGAAGCATTCTGCCTTCCCGTATTATCGTTTGCTATGCGCGTTTGTCAGCCACGTCTATACGTCTATACGTTTATACGATATACGTCTATCGATTTTATGACAATTCTGACTGCATTTCACCCCTTAATGAATACACTTTCGAAATACACTTTTTTTTAATTGCTTATTCAATTAAGTCACTATTTATAGACGAAAATGGTAGGTAAAAAAATGTCCTAAAAATGAGATGGATCATCTGAAACAAAAAAATTAAACGGTTTTAGATTCAGTATGTTAATGGCTATAGCGCATATCATACGATTTTTGTTATATGCAAAAATAATTTGAAATGACGGACATTTTTCGAAAAACCAAAAAAACGTGTTTTTTTACACCGTTTTTGGCAAAAAAAGTAAATATCAAAATTTAAAAAAATCCTTCATATGCGCTATAGCTATAGTAGTAAAGAATATGTGGTTAAAATTTTATAAGGATCGGTTCAGTAGTTTCGAAGATTTTAACAAGCCGTAGCAAAACGTTGTTTCGAGAAAAACGCGGTTAAAGTTTTTAACGAGCAGATGAACGTTCTCGGGTAGAAAAGTAATGGTCCCACAAAAATACAGTTAGACTCCTCCGATCTTTATAAATGTTTAGTATGATACTTTTGGACATGTGTACTTTCGAGAAATGTAATAAATAAATCGATTTTTTTTAAATTGTAAACTGAGAAGACGCCTTAATCTATCATTATATTCAGATATTCCAATATAATCGCCTCGTACTAGCTTTAACCCTTCGACTGCACACCGGGTCGTTTTGACCCCATTTTTTTTTCAACTGACTCTATCGCAAAACGAGGTAATCTATTCGGCCGCAGTCCGGCGCCCGAATGTTCCCCCACTCTGTAGGTGGACACTCGGCCCCCATCCTACATCCTGCCCGTGTACTGAGGAGAGCTGTCAAAAAAGAACCTGGGGTCGAATCGACCCCGTTTATGCAATAGAGCGGTAAAAGTGAAAAACATTTTTTTTTGTGAAATTTGGCGTTTCATTACTACATGTAACTTACGATAGAAAATGCTCATAGATATTTTTTATTTTGTGCTACTATAATACAGTACGCATTTAAAATGCCGATAATAAAACTAAAAGCAAGTGTCCATTACGCAGGAGGGCTATGTGCAACGAGCACCGAATGTACTTATGCATCTATTGCGGCAAATGTCAATAATACTCAGTCATTGAAGTTAAAAAATGCGGAAAATATACGTTTTCAACAATTAATCTACCGAAGGCGTCGATTTTGTTCATTTTTCACCATCCCGAAAATGCTCACATTTAAACCTCCGAATAAATATACTTTTTGGAAAGACGGTCGACACTGTCTTTTTCGTATCTACAAACCTTCCTCTTCAAAGACCTCAAAGGATTCTTTTTCATATTTTTAAGAAAAAAAATTATCATATTTTTCGTGCAAGTACGTATTTTTCAACGTATCTCCGACTTTGAACGAATTTTTGGGAACTTAACTTTGTTTTTTCTGAAAAAAATACATTTTGGCCATAAAATAAGGATCATCATTGCAAAAAAGTCTCTACAAAAAATGCATATTTACCGAAATAGAACGATCTGAAAATCGTCTGGGGTCCTATTGACCCCACATGCAGTCAGAGGTTAATGACGGAACTGTGCAGTCGAAGGGTTAAAAACGATGAATTTGCAAAGAAATTTCGTACATTTGAAAATTGTCCAAGCGTTCGTCAACGACTAGGCAAAATCAACATCAATTGTGGTCCCATCATTCATCCTTGGTTTGATAACATTATCCATACGAGCGTTAACTAGCGGTAGTCGGTTCATTGTTACCGGTAATTTCATAAAGAACATTACGCATGATAGGAGGGATGTTACCGTGATGTCTCTGGTAGATCGGGTGGCGCATTCAGGCGAGGTTAATTCGAGTGTCCTCAACAGCATTCGCACAGCCATACCCATGTACCATTGCAACGCCTAGAGGATTGAAGTGCCTACGTGTACTCGCGAGTGCTGTACACGCTCTGTGAGCTAAGTAGCATTAGATACGACGTAGCGAGAGTGATATTGGCGGGAGGCGAGAGGGAGGGGGTTTGTGGGAGATGGAGAAATGTACTTGTGGGGGTTTCATCTCCTGTGCGTTGTGTATCCCAACACACCGGAGGCAAAAGGAGAAGCAGGACGTTTGAGGGTCCTGCGCATCCCTGATTCGCTCAAGTACGTGCACTCAAGCTCGTGAAATTCAAATTATACACGCATCACAAGGGTCTGCGGGCTGCTGGTATTTTCGTGGCCACTAAACTTGCTGAAACTCAGGTGCTTGGAAATGCACCCACTGCTACCGATATGGAGATGTTACTGATTATATGGATCAGAAATTATGAAGACTCGTCGGCGACTTGGACAACCTTGCTGAGGAACTCACTGCAGAGAGAATAAAAATCACTTGGATCGATGAGATTGTTCATTCACGGGTGGTCAACGTAATGTCAAGATGAAATACTAATAAGGTACCTGAGGGTAATAAGGCCTAGCTAAGAGATATTTTAAATAAAATGAAAAATATCCCATTTAAGACGTTACCCCCACTTGTAGCGCAAAAAAAGGCCTTTTTCATGAATTTTTTTAAAGAAAACTACAAAACTTTTTTAATCGATCAATATACCATCTTAAAGAACACATCTTAAAGAACTTTCAGTAATGTTTTTATTGAAAAATATTACATTGTTTAGTGGCAAATGGCCGTCAATGAAATAATGCTTTTATATACACGGTTTGCGGTGACCAACATTGCGGCGAAGTGGATCATCTGAAAAAAAAATTCGGATGGATTTAGTCAAATATAAGTATAAACTAGTCTTTAATCGAAGGATTTTAAAAAATATTCATTTTTCACAAAATGGCGGACAGTCAAAGTTGATGGTTCGATTTTAACGAAAAAAAAAACGGCCGTTTTTTGGCCATAAAACGGCCATTTTTTTTTTTCGAAAAAAAAAATCGAACTATTAAAGACTACATTTTTATGTATTAAATAAGCCTGCAAAATTTCAAGAAGATCGGTTCATTAGTGTTCGAGTAATCTTGGTCACCGACTTCAGAAGTGCCATTTTGAGAAAAACGCGTTTAAAGTTTCAATTTCAGTTTACACGAAGAAAATATTTTTTTTGTAAACTTACATAGTCATTTATGCCGGGCATCAAAAAAATGCACTTCAAATTGCACTTCAAAAAAATGCAATAAAAAAAAATCGATTTTTTCAAAATCGCAAGTGGGGGTAACCCCTTAATCGACATATTTTAATTATAATCATTATTTAAGTTCAGTTTCTATTAAATATAAACGAAAAATGGTAACTTGTACCATAAACGAAAACAAAATTAAACATTTTTAAAAACCTTGATAGTAGGCCTTATTTTACTATGGTAGGATAAAAAGGCCTATACATAAACGATACGATAAAAAGGCCTAAAGGCTTTAACATACTTGAATAATCAAACTATACGTAATATATTTGGTATTTGAGATCAATAATCCTCTGCTGCTTTGTATGAACTCAAAGTTCCTCTTTGCACTGCTCGGACAGCTGACACCAGGTCGTTTTCTGACCACAACACTTGTTTTGGAGACATCGGGATCGAGGCACTAAAAATGATGATTAATTAATTAGTAATAAATATGCGTACTACTTATTTACATTCGTAACACCTTAAAAGTAATGTAAAATATATTATAAAACCAACAAACTTTGCTACAAGAAGGAGGAGGATAATAAGGCCGATGGTTAAATTTATTAGGCCTTCATAAACGTCGACCACGTATGTATGAAAAACAAAATAAAAAATATTTGGACCACAATACGTTATTTAAATATTTATGATCATCGAAGCTTGAATCAAATACATATAAGGTACCCGTAGGTACCGTACATGTGTTTGATGATCCTGAGTATTCGTTGGTTCGATGTAATCAATAATTCGCAAAATAATCAGATATTCCATTTTTTAAATAAATAATTCATTGGTATCCCCTAATAAGGAATTTATTCAGCTCATGCATGTTTTTTTTTCCAGTGTGACGTTTAATTATTATTTGAAGTTGTGCAACAATAATAGAAAGTGGTACCAAAATTCCTCTAGAAAAAGCGCATCAGCCAGTCTTCAATGATTGTTATTCGAGGACGAATGCAAAGGGTAACGGAATATTTCGTGGCTGTAAGCATATCAGCAAATAAGTTTCCCATTTATTAATTTTCTATAAATACATTATTTTCATTTTGATCTCTGAATCATTGCTAGAAAGCACGGTCCCATTTTGTTGGCCCTTTTATCAACTTTTTATTTCCTGATCCACCGGCTGCCGTTTGACCAGTAAAAATCAGGACAATCGGGTGTCTGTTTATACGAGCCATCCACGCCATAGCCTGCCATAGAACGTCAATCTTACCGAACGAGAACGAAACGAGGTAGGATGTTACAAAAGCCTGGCCACGCCATTTTATGGTATGTACAAGGGTCCTTCGTGATGTCGTGTGCAACGCATCTTGTACATTACACCATCGTAACGTTCGTTACGTATTGTAACGTACCTGCACAATGTGCGTGCAGTAATAGAGGACTGGAGGTGAGCAGAGGAACAGCACGGCCTTTAAATTGGCATACGGAATTTACAACCGCTATGCAACACCAGAAGTGCGCTCAACTCTCTCAATACTGCTACGGCATCGAGGGTGCAGAATTGCACATTCTCCACGCTCCTCTCGGTGTTCCCAACAGAAAATCCAATCCTGCAATCACGCGGTCGCCCGTAATTGCGGGTCTCCTTGCGGACATCAATTATCTTTAAGTGATATCATTATGAGTATAATAATCGTATAGTAAATTTTCAGAAATATTATTTTCATGCTCTAACTGCGTCCAAAATTGAGATATCGGTAGATTTTTCTTTTTATATACATTTGGGTGGCACAAATTTGAGCTCTATTGTTTTTCGTTTTCCTCATCACCCAATTATCTTCTTTAAGGCGTTACCCCCACTTGTAGCGCAAAAAAGGCCTTTTTCATGAATTTTTTTAAAGAAAACTACAAAACTTTTTTAATCGATCAATATACCATCTTAAAGAACACATCTTGAAGAACTTTCAGTAATTTTTTCATTGAAAAATATTAAATTGTTTAGTGGCAAATGGCCGTCAATGAAATAATGTTTTTATATACACGGTTTGCGGTGACCAACATTGCGGCGAAGTGGATCATCTGAAAAAAAAATGCGGATGGATTTAGTCAAATATAAGTATAAACTAGTCTTTAATCGAAGGATTTTAAAAAATATTCATTTTTCACAAAATGGCGGACAGTCAAAGTTAATGGTTCGATTTTAACGAAAAAAAGGCCGTTTTTGGCTATAAAACGGCCATTTTTTTTTTCAAAAAAAAATCGAACGATTAAAGACTACATTTTTATGTATTAAATAAGCCTGCAAAATTTCAAGAAGATCGATTCATTAATGTTCGAGTAATCTTGGTCACCGACTTCAGAAATGCCATTTTGAGAAAAACGCGTTTAAAGTTTCAATTTCAGTTTACACAAAGAAAATTTTTTTTTTTTGTAAACTTACATAGAGTCATCTATTCCGGGCCCATACAGAAGTATGGGCCCGGATACTTATACTTCAAAAAAATGCAATAAAAAAAAATCGATTTTTTCAAAATCGCAAGTGGGGGTAACCCCTTAAAGAAAAAAAAATTGTCGCCAAAGCTGCGAGCGGTCAAAAGAAATTTAGAGGTCGCTCAAGCCTCCCAAAATTAAAATTTTCATTAAAAAATCCATTTTTTTTTCGTCCACTTCACACCTAGGAATGTTACGCTTTGTAATTTTTAAATTAACCTCGTGAAAGCTCTAGCCGGCTAATGAATATTTAATAGTCGCTCAAGGTTTTCGAAATGTAACATTTTCGCTAAAAAATAAATCACGCACGCACTATAATTCATTGTAGCATAAAAACAAAGTAAACAGCGCAAGGTTACATTTTTTGAATAATTTATTATCATAATTTGTAACAAATACCAATTAGACGATATGTGTTATTATGTATTATTATGTATTATTGTATTATGGCGTCGCTCGTCACAAAGTACAGCTACGATTGGTCCGCAGTTTGACTAACGAGACCAACTGTGGGACGCATTACGATGCACGGAAAACAGCTGCCATTTCAGTTTTACGAATAAAACGACCTGTTATTTTGTTTACGGACAAGAGCTTTAAAGAATTATTTTATTAAACAAAGATTATAATTCTTGGGTTAGAAGTGTGAGGTAAATTCGAGAAATCTCCTTCCAAAGAAAAAAGGATTGATTGTTTTTTAAATTTTACAAAGCGTCAAATTTATGCGTGAGAAGAGTAAAAAAAGATTGGCGACAATTGGAAATTTCGAAGCTCTTTAACGACCACTAAATATTCATTGGCCGGCAAGACCTTTAGCGAGGTTATTTTAAAAATTATAAAGCGTACAATTCATGAATGAGAAGTGCACGAAAAAAAAATCGATTTTTTAATGACATTTTGAATTTTTGGGAGGCTTGAGTGACTGAATATTTGTTGACTGCTCGCAGCTTTCGCGACATTTTTTTTCTTTTTCTTTAAAGAAGATAGTTGGATGGTGAGAAAAAGGAAAAAAAATAGAGCCCAAATTTGTGCCAACCTAACATATATATTGTATAATTTTATATACACAGGTATATCCGTACGCAACTTTGCGAAATATCTAGATTGCAAAATTTTTGGACGTTTTACAGAATGTCGTGAACGCTATACCTTTCTCAAATGTTGACATGTGAAAGTTTTTTTGACGTAAGTAGCGTATATCGTGCAGTTTGTTTGAAAAACATCGTACAAATAGGGAACTTGCACCTTTATCTATAAATGTAAAACAGTTCCGTGTCTAATTGACATATAGACAACGCACAGCCTAAATCGCTGAAGATTGAAACATGAAATTTGGGAATACCTTCCTTAGAAGGTGGGGGGTGCACTAAGGAAGCATTTTTTTGAAAATCAACTCCTAAGGGGATAAAATGGGGTGTCAAAGTTTCTATAGAAAACTGTGTTCCCTGCGTGTATCATCGCGGGTGAAGCCGCGGGCGGAAGCTGGTGTAAAAAAAATGACACGATTTCTGGAGTGACGATTGGTACAGCATTCACATTTTCTAAAAATTCGAGGTATTTCTGTATTCATATTTGACGCAAAGTTCAGTAAGAATACACCTATGATTACTATCTATTTCTCGGAAAAAAATGTATATCGATATCTTGCAAATGCAAGATATCGATATCTTGCAAATGCAAGATATCGATATATTACATAAAAATTTATGTAATTGCAGCATACATATGATATTTCTGAAAAATTTGGATTCCTCAAATTCAATTACCTTTGGCCGACGTTTGCGAATATTATTGCGATTATGTGTCGTGTCATAGTCTCGTGCAAGAAGTCAGCTGGTACAAATAGTGCGAAAGTGACAGATCTTTTATTTTAGCGTCTCTTTAAATCGAAACCCTTCTTAATTATGACCAAATTTGCTTAAAAAACATTTTCTGCGATACTCCATCTATATATGTGCACAAATTTCGGTGAATAGTTAAAAATTGTTGGCCCTGTTGCATGAACAAAAATGCGTACACACAAATAATGCTGGATAGTTTCTAGAAACGTCATTTCGTCATTTTTTTTAACATTTTAAACCCATTTTCATTAAAACCACGAAAAACAAAATCTACGCTTTTAACGTTTCATCTGTCAGCAACAAAAAATTCCTTTTCTCGAAAAATAATCACTTATCAATTATTATTATTCAATATGTATATCCGTGCATTTTTCGGGCGTACATCACTTTCTGATGTACAACTCCAAATCCTCCATAGCTTCGAGTTCATCCAAACTCAGCATGCTGAGAGACCAGAAAAACTTTCGAAATTCTCGGTTGTTAGGCTGTGAGAATCGCCGGTAAGAAATCAATAGTGGATACTCGAAAGTTCTCGAGTTTAGCTAGGAATTTGGGGTAACGAGAGAAGAACGATATAACCTCTCGGATTGTTTGAAGAAATCGTTTTCTTATTTGTTTAACGTTTCAATCCAAAGCAAAGACCCGTGTTATTCGATCCTATGTCGCCTAATACAGCGCATGGGACTTAAATATTGCGCTCTTGCGTCACTTGGTACACCTCTCGTCTCTCCCTAATAATAACTTCGTTCGGCGGGTCTTTGGAAGTTTATTCGTTCGGAAATTGAAGCGAACGAGACTGCGACACTGCAGAAAATCGTGGAAACGTGATATAGGTGGGTAAATGGGTCAGGACATTACGAGCATTCGAACGAAACTAGGGGAATAGTTTTTCCCGAACGACAAGACGAGAAAATCGCTCTCCAGGAACACACCGTATATACGGGCGTGAAAAATATATAGAATCGTGTACAGAATTTTCGTGCGGATTTACGATAAAGACGGCGATCTGGAGAACCGTGTCGTAAAGCGAAAGAGGAAGAGAGAGAGAGAAAGAGAGAGAGAGAGAGAGAGAGAGAGAGAGAGAGAGAGAGAGAGAATGGTAAACAGAAGTTCAGCAACCTCGTTAAACCGAAAAAGCTTAATATTCGTTCATCGTGCACATATGGGACAACTGTTTCACGCGAATTCACTTTAATGTGTCTCCAAGGTACACATTGCCAGGTTCTACCTAGTACATTTCTTACCAACTTCTGTTTCTCGTGACGAAGAAGGGAAAAGGAAAAGTTCCAAGTTCCAGAAACGCAGGGGCGAGGCGGTGAAAGAATGAACACCCGGACGGTTTTGCACTCCAAGGGATTCAACGAATTTTTCATAACCTCAACGTTTTGCTCCCACGGTACTTGACACTCTCGGCTTTTTGGTTCTCCCTCACACGCGCCCACACCTCGAATGTATATATAAAGCACGCGGGCGATTAATTCAATATTTAAACCGACGGAGCCGTACCGTTTCACTTTATTTCCCTCCTGCATAACGATTGCCAAGGTATTCCAGAAAACTTTTCTCCACGTGCATTAATGATCGTTTTCCATATTTCAATTACCCATTTCATCGGGCCAAGAGTTTTCTCGCATCACTAAAGCGGAGTAAGCGATGCATAAAGACTTCGTGCAACATCCTCGCGAGTCAGTTTCGGTTGATTTCTTTTCACACTATTTTCACGCTGAAAGTACAGTCCGTATAACGTTTGTACAAGATCAAAAGACTCGGACGTTTGTTGATGGACAAGTTTCCAGCGGTCAGTGAATTTTTCGTTTCATCCCGCTGTAGATTTCCATTTTTTTTTTTTTTTTAATTTAGCGAGGGCGTTTTTGGCTCGATGCCGGGACGAGGACGAACTGCCAATATTTATTAATTAAAATGGGAGCTTCGTGTGTTGCATCGTGGTGGCGAATAAGGACTGACGAAAACGAGATCGGATCAGTAAATCGGAGACAGGCTGGACGAGAGAATTTGGCGTGCGAGCCAGGGCGATATATATAAAGTGCAGAATTAACAGGGCCATCAAGAGCATAGGGATGAGGAGGATTTTTTCGCTGTACTCTGGAAAATGGCGTTGAAAATAGCGGAAAAAGGATTAGTTTCAATGCAGAATTCATCAAACAGCATAAAGAATCCTGTGCTGCTGTGCTATACGGAGGTATACGCCCATTCGTTCGAAATTCCCGCGCGATCGCGGTTTCAGCGCCGCCACGCGGTGGCGTCGGGGAACCAACGACGAACGCGTATACGCGAGACTCTGTGTGCCGCGAAAAATCTTTGTTTCCTTTTGTTTTTCGACATTCACGCCTCATATCTTATTGTTTCGTGTATTAAAATGACGTGTGGCAGTTACGAATTATTGGAAACGTACTTAAAAGCTTAAAGATCGAAAGATCATGATTCTACATGATATACTGCTTTTGTTTGATCAGCCAATACAACTGGGATAATATTATCGGGAATCATATACGTATGAAGACGATATAACACGGCCTAAAAATTCCAATACTGACGTCTCTGGCAGCAGTGCTATGTTAGCTTTCAACGACACAACGCCGCAGAGTACCGGTAGATGGCGCTCCTGCACTCTATACGCATGTGATGCATACTCTGTAATGAGTAAGCATCACACACGCATCTTGTCACACCAATCAGCTATTATATACGCGATTTCTTCCGAAACAATTCTCTATCATTTGTACCCAGAATGTGAACGTCCAAGTGTCCAAATAGGTATTTTTAGTATAGCTTGAAACTACTTCTCTACATTTTGCGATTCGCCAAATCAAACAATCATTTCCTAGCCTGTTGCACATACAGTTTACTGTGCGAAGTGAAACTAATTTTTATCCGAATTCACGAATATGAGTTTGGAGATGCCAGACAGTCTCACTCAAAAGCAAGCGTAACTTCAAGTTTTTAAATGAGAAAATATTTTGAAAAAGTAATGCATTTACCTACTTCCAAACTATATACGAACAATGTATTACTTTTTTAAGTTAAAAAACCACATAGTCATCTAATTGACAATAAGTTTTAGAGCGGTCTTCTTGTCTGTGGTAGCAAACTTTTGGCCGGACTTGCTCGGGACATATGCTAACATTTGGGAAGTTTACGTATATGCATGATCTCTGGCGAGCACAATCAGTCCCTTACCCTAACCTTATATATTACCGTTGTTGGCAGGGCAGTTATTGCAACGCAGTGCAGGAAACAAATCAAAGATAAAATAAAATTTGACATCAGCTGCTCTTTAAAGGACGATTTGTGAAGACTAAAGTCTTAAAAAAGTAGTCCATGGTACGCACATCGCTCCCAGCGTTGTCAAGTCGTCCGCATCAACTCATTCGGCTGATCACATTTCATCACGTATTTCATACTTTGGGTACTTAAAAATTGAAAACTTTATGGTTAAAAATGATTACTAGTTTTTCATTTTAACCGTGAAATATCCATCTATCACTCCACCGTTGTTGATGAGCTTCTGTCTTGTCATTTTTCACTCATCAACAGAAATATGATGTTCTCCGAATCTACATAACACTTGTCCTATGCAGCGCGTGTTAGAAATGCCAATACAATTAAAATACCGAATATCTCGAAAACGAGATTGTTTATGTATTTTGAATTTCACAAATGTATGCACAAAATTAGTATCAAATTTCACAAATGTATGCACCTGAACAAAATTAGTATCAAATTACAAAACTTTCAGTCTCACACTATTTTTTGCATGTACTACTTTAAGCCCATTTATCACGCCGACCGAGCGGCCATGAGTGTGAGAGAAATGGCCGATTTGCAGGTTTCCAGTGTTCTTCGAGACGGCTGATATTTCGAGAAAAAAAATAAAAGAAACACAGTCCCCTCTGTGAAATGACGAGCAACGCCTTTCTCTTCGCTTGCCCGAAATGTGATCCATCTACGAGAAAACTTGGCCGTAGGATTTTTATCGACTGGGCCTACGACCCATGTCCTCGAAATTGTAGATCTAACCGTTTTTGAGGTAATATCCGAACGCTGTTCATGGACTTCTTTATCTAGAGTTTCATTAATCAAGGAGAATCGCATTAAAGGGAGGAAAATATGTTTTTGCGTTCACGAAGGACTACATTTTACGGTGAAGGTAACTTTTCAGTCAAGGGCGCTCAAGACATGATTTTTTTTTAATCTTAAGGTATTCCTTTCACGAACCCGAATATTTCACGATAAACTGATTTTCGTCTACAGCGAAGTAAAAATACATCACAGTATACTAGTAGAATTGTAAGTCAAGTTACGAACTGTTCAGCAAAAAATCACAACTCTAATAATCGTCGAATTTATACGGTACGTTACGGAGTCGACGCCTATCTAATAACTTATAAATCAAATAACTCTAGATGCCTGATATAAATTGCTCTACTCGTGTAAAAAATTCTAAAGATTCTGAAACCACGTTAAAAATAGGGTGTCACCGAATGTTTGAAGAAAATATTAATAATAAAATTTGGAAAAATGTGGCTAGCAGAAAAAAAATCGTACCCGCGACTTTTGCAAAGAAAATGTAAAAATGTCTTAAGCTCCTAAATTGGCCTCCATCTAATTCTTTATTCCAGATTATTGTTGGGTCAAATTCTTTATTTATTATTGAGCGCCTCTGCAATTTGCCGATGATTCAGAAGAGCCCTGCTTATGCCCCCCCCCCACATACAACACTCCGCGAAAGGAATACCTTAAGGGGTCATTACAGTGTGAAATTCTCAAAAAATCGATTTTTTTTTGTAATATCCGATAGTATAGAAGGTTATAAACAAGCTGTTTAATTTTTGGAGCGATATTCGAATTATTCCGCTTGGTACAGCCTTTCTCACAAAAAGGGATTCGACCAGCTGCGTGAAACCTGGCGCGGACGGATGCGTTTTTCTCGAAATGTCGCTTTTCAAAATGGTGTACTCTCTCAAAGGAAGAGTTTTCAAACTATCCGTCTCAATGTTTGACACAACATTCTTCACGTCATTCTTTATCTTCCTATGGAAGCTTTTTTTTAATTTACATATTTTTTCGACATAAAAATAGGCTAAACTCGATACTTTGTTTCAACCGGCGCCATTTTGTCAATTTGGTTTGAAAAAAACACTCCATAGCAAGATAGCGGCTTTCATACTGATTAATAATATTTTTATAAATTTTCTTTTACATAATCTTTACGGCCGCTATCACGTACACCGTGAAGACTCCTTTTTTCGAAGACATTTTCAACCGTTGAGAAAAAATGTAAAAATAATAAAAATAAACATTTAAAACTTTATTTTTGTTTTTTTTTATGAGTGCTTTGATTTGACATTTAAAAAATCAGACTGATTAACGTATTTTAACCATAGAAAAAAACATCGTGAAAATCAGCTATTTTTCGACCCGTTACACTGTGATGATTTCTTAAGGTATTTCTTAAGTATGCGAATATGCATTCGTGCATACTCGCAGTGAAATTATGTGGAGCTCAGGATCAACGCAAAGTCATAGAATACTGTTGTTCCGCAATTTCTGTCTGCCTCTCTTTCTCTCTCTCCCTCTCTCTCTCTCTCTCTCTCTCTCTCTCTCTCTCTCTCTCTCTCTCTCTCTCTCTCTTGCTCTTTCCCTCTGCACCGCGGGAGCCCCCTAGATACATAAACAGGAAGCCTGCGCGTCTCAGCGGGGGCTGCTGTGAAGCTTTCGTCGTACACATCCACATGTGCATGACTTGGATGAAGGCATGGTGCATCCAGGAGAAGTAAAAAATAGTCCAAAAACGTCAAAAGAGAAAATAAATACATGAGATTGACGTATGTGCGAGCGGAAAGAAGCTTTCGGAGATAAAAATGCCAGGGGGATTTTCGAGTTGTTATCCAAGAACGCAGCCAACTAGTCGTCGGTACATGCAGTCGACATGTACGTATCTAATGCAGCGTAACGCGACACTTTGCCAAGGAATTAATTATAAATGCATATTTCCACGAATCTTCGTATCATTACTCGAGAATATAGCTGAAGAGATTCGAATCATTCTCCCAATCGACGATTCCTAAAGCCAGCAGGCCAAAACAGTCGGCAAGTCCTTATTGGCGTTCAAAAATGCATTATCTCGCCCGTGGGGGCAATTTTTCAGTAAGAAGCTACTGAATTCACCTGCAACAAGTTCATCATCAGCGCAATGTTTCACTGTGGATTGTTCATGCTTACGAGTCTCCACATAATATAATATCAACATTGTGATTTTTTCATTTTCCTTTATCTGCTTGTTCTTCCACCACCCACGTCGAAGTCAAGAGCTCACTACGCCTGTTCCGTGGGTTCCTTTCAGCATCCACGAGACGGGACCACCTATCGGGACGAAACAAACCATCGAGGAAGACAAAGCACGACGTATGAAGTGAGACTTTCCATCTACTTCACTCGTCGTTGTCGCAACTTGTTTTTATACTCGTATTATTCTCGGTCATATCTCTCTCTCTCTCTCTCTCTCTCTCTCTCTCTCCCCCTTTCCCCCTCTCGCCTACATAGAGAAGGTACGATACCCTCCTGCTCTCGTAGCCCGACATGCCTAATCGTCGTGTTCGTCCGTCGACACCACCGTCATCATCTAGCCCCATGGAAGATCTCGAGCCTCGTTGAGGTCGTGAGTCGCAAGATACCGCGAAGTCTCTGGCGCCTTTTCCGTACGAAGACCGTGTGTTTTGTGTCTGTCATAGTGTGTGTAACTTCTTCCGTTAAAGTGTGTGTGTGTGTGTGTGTGTGTGTGTGTGTGTGTGTGTGTGTGTGGGGCGTGAACCAACGCTTTCCTGATCTCGATAGCTTGCCAAGAAGCTCTGCCCCGGACGTAGCTGTCACGAGGGAATCGAGAAAATCCACGCTACATTTCTGAGAACCTTAAACACACACGTGCGCATACCGCCCACGTATCCGTCCGAGCATTATAGCGCTAAGTATCCTCGACCGCACCTCGTGGATAACGTACATGGATACATACACTCGAGCCTTGAGGAGTACCCCAGTACGCAATGTTCATTTTCGTGGAAGAGAAGAAAACCCCGCGCCGACGGTATCCCCGACTGCCTCGAATAACGGCGGATTAATAATAACTCTGAAAAGTACGAATGCGTATATAAACGTCTCCCTAAATACACAGAACGAGTGAAAGAGAAAGGAAGGGCTGGGAGAAAAATGGTCAATAAAAATGGTGAAAATCCTGGTGCCTTTGTTCTCACGGATCGTCAAAGTGGTGCATCGATTATTTTTAATTGTTATACAGAGACGATTTCATATGTTTGTATTTTTTAAAATTTACACCTAAAATGAGCAAGGCTATCAATTAATATAGCGGAATTACTCTTCATGGGCAGCCCATGATTCGAAACGAAGATGGGGACGCGTGAGGAGTAGACTTTTACAAGTTGATAGGAGCGCACGTTCTTCATATTTTCAATCAAACCTTCATTATTAGGTCGTTCAATGGGTTCTCGCTGTTTTCCGACAGATGGCGTTGTCAGAACTGCGTGCGCGTAATTTAAGACGGTAACGTATCTATGGAAAAATATTATGAGTAGGCTTGAAGTTCAGTGCATGTTATTTCGTCGAAATGTAAACAACTTTTTTTCATAGGGTTGAACATGTCAAATTTCGTCCCAAAAAGGAGTATTTGCGGGGAATTTTGATGCCCTACTTTATTAACAAAAAAAATTGCAGCTGAAGCATACAGAATTCTTGTTGAGACTTGCGGTGACCATGCTCTGTCGGAAAGAACATGTAGAGATTGGTTTAGACGCTTCAAAAATTATGATTTTGATGTCTTCATGAAGACTCATGTCAGACGCTAGCTTAGCAGTTGATCACACATCAGTTTCGAAACGTTTGACAGCATTAGGAATGATTTTTTAGCATTGAAAATGCTTTTCAAACTACATGTGTTAAAAAAAATGTAAAAATTATGCTACAACTTATATTACAAATACATTACAAAAATGGTATAACAATTATTATAGAAACAAACCCAAAATAACGCAAAATAACCCAATCAAACCCAGTTGTATACCTCAATGTATCAATATTTAAAAAAAAATAATGAAGACCAACTCATATTGTTCACATGTATTTGTTTTGTTTACCGGAAAAGTCTGATGACATTTTTAATGCTATAAAATAGTTGCACTTTGTGTAATCTCTGTAGATGTTTCAAATAAAGCATTAATTGTCACGAAAAAACAGCGAGAACTTCTTCAACATCCCAATACGTTTTTGAAAAATGCAAATAAACCTGCTATTTGTTAAACAAAAAGTATTTAAAACTTTCTAACTATCAAAATTTGGCACATTGAATATTCAAAATCTCCTTGAAAATGTGGCGGATAGAAACTAGTCAAAAGTACAACCATTTTGATTACTTTTTACGAAAGTAATTACTTTACGGTAATCGCGATAAGTTTACGTGGCGCACCAACCGAATGTTATATTTTATTTTATTTCGATTGCACTTGGAAATCTAGTTCACATCAGTACATGCGCGGCTAGGTAAGATCCTGGTCGGTACATGCACGAAGAAGACGTACACAATGCGCAGTCGTGTGCTATGCTTCATATACCCACGAGGGTACCAGAGTGTGAATAGAGATGCACTTTGCGCCCACAGAGGGAGTCTCATCCGAATCTCGTTCTATATCACTAAGCGCGAAAGGACAAATTGCATCTAGTGCTGAAGAGACGTTGGGTTGGAGGGTTGTTCCCCGCGTATATAGTACATACGCGGGGCGATATTCACCGAGAGACCTCAAATTCCTCAAGGAATAGTGCATCACGCCACGAAGAGCACATAATCTTCGTACTGAATTTTCCTCCTATAGAATTCTCAGCCGAAGCCGCGAGCGGGCCAACCTATCCCCAGCAGCCCATCTTGCAATCTGAGTTCTCAGCGATTTCGCTCTCTCTCGTTTTATTCGAATATGTAGGACGTGTGTCCTGTCGATCATATTCGCTCGAAGAATATAATGCGACGAGCGTTGAGCAAGTGCACCTCTCTCTCTCTCTCTCTCTCTCTCTCTCTCTCTCTCTCTCTCTCTTTCTCTCGTTCTCTCTCTTTTCCTATTACCGCGGAGAATTGATGATCCTAACGACTCCAGCATGACGCGAGAAGTGTAATGTACAGGATGTAAGATGCACTATGGGAAAAGCATTCATTCTTGGACTGGTAATAAGTAAATATAAATAATAAAGCAAATACAAACAAATAAATATAAATAAAAAATCAAATACGGAAGCAAATACTGGTAATTAATAAATATAAATAATAAAGCAAATACGAAGCCTCCTAAATTTTGAAGAGTGCAGCATGATCGTGAGCAATAAAAGGAACTACTCAAGAGGGGAACTACTACACTACGACTCAAGAGGGGAACCTCCTCCAGACAACAATCCAGACAATCTCCTCCTCCAGACAACAGGTTTTTCAATATTTTTTTACAAAAAATCGAGAGCATTTATCGCAATGAAGCAAATTACATAATAATGTTGACGCTCAAATGAATACAAAAAAAAATCATGAGTAAAAAACAAAATGGCGGCGCTAGAAATTGTCGAACTTGGCTCCTAGAGCTCCTAAAATCAACGAAACAATTTTTGTTCATTAAAATAAGTCATTCCGCTTTGCGAAACCTAAATTTAGCAAAAAAAATTGAAAATTTGAGCACAAAAAGAAAAAAAAACACTTTTCTTTTATAAACAAATCGTCAAAAACAATATTTATTAACACAATTTATACGAAATTTTATGTTAGTGCAAAGGCGGATAAGTTAAAGAATAGCTGTACAAAATTTCAAGTTGATTGGTTCATTACTTTTTAAGTTACATTCCCCGCCACGGAAAAAAACACGATTCGAGAAAAACTCGTTTGAAGTTTTCGTTCTTGAAAAGTAGAGTTTAGAGTGATTTATAATTGCCCGAGCTTAATCTGCGATGCCAGGGCCATAAAGCAAGTCTTCTTCTAGGAAATCACTAATCTAGACTGCATGTTTCTCTTTTTGTGTAAACTGTTTGTGTGAAAACGAAAAACGACGGCTACACAGGCCGAATTTTTTCTTTACAATCGTTGGAAATGCCCCCTATTATTCAAAAAGTAAACTAGCAAACTTGTTTGGCTAAGAAATTAAAAGGTAGAGGCCGCAAAGGGCGCGCGCTCGTTTACCTATTCTCGGTATTTTTCGAGGGCATCACTTGGGTGACTTCCTATGGATTTTTAGGACTTTCTATTGAGCTTCAAATTTTGGAAATAAATTTTTCAGATACTGAATGAATTTTTAAAGCAAGACAAAAATTGATATCTGGAAGATGTTCCTGCCTTAAGTGCTTTTGCTTGCTACCATAAGTACGTATGGTTTTATTTTCTTCGCAATCACTACGAAATTCCGTTTTTTTCCACCTCTTCTTTTAATCATTTTGTTTCATGAGTGAACATCGAATGACTGCGAAGTTCCATTTTTCTCCTATCGACTCTCTCTCTCTCTCTCTCTCTCTCTCTCTCTCGCTCTTGCTCTCTTTCTTTTCTTCTTTCTAACTTGCATAATCCACGTTGTTAAAGTTACCGGACACTTCCGACAAAAACGCGGAAAAACAGCATCGAGTGCAAAACCGAACTCATTATTTTTAACCACCCCCTACTTTCCCCTCATCACAGTTTTTAAGTCGGGATATATATTTACAACGATCAAAAAGTCGATCTCTTTTTTTCTTATTTAATCGATAGAACTATATATGTAGAATATTTTTCCAAAGTTTCAAAACGGAATACGAAAAACTCCAAACGTTACGGCCCATCGACGCTGTGCCTTAACGCTCGGATTCGAAGCGCGCACTGCAGGTAGAAGCGAGAGCGCAGAGAGGCAGGCAGAGATGGGCAAAAAGTAATTAAATTAATAACTTTCAATTACAATTAATACTGTAATTGATAATTTAATTGCTTTGTAACATATTACTTAAGTAATTAGTTACCACAAGTACCTAGTGCAATTTAATTCAAATTCCATGTAAAGTTCAAACGCATTTTTCTCAAAACTGCATTTTCGAAATTGGCGTGCAAGATTACTCAGAAAACTATTACGCTGATTGAGTTGAAACTTGATAGAAATATTGAAAATATTTCTACCTTCTACCCGACGAGAATTGTTTTTGAAAAACTAGAAAAAAAAACTACTCTTTCAATCCAAAGTTTGCAGAAATTTTGCGTAAAATGTTCAATTGTCCCGTTAACTGCGTGCCATTCTCTTAATTTCGCATTTTCTTCATTTTAATTACTGTCAAATAGAAACTAACTGAAAAAATGTTTGATTTTTTGGCAACTCAGCGCCTACGGGAAGCTAGACTACACGCCGATTCGCAACTCCCTTGCTGTAGATTAATCTTTTCTACAGCTCCGCTATTTTGATGATATATAAATTAAAAAAAATTATTTTGTATACTTAGATATACTATCAAAGTACACCTACAGTTCGGTAAATGTATACCGCGCCTTAAAGATTGCCTATTTGCACAAAAAGTTCCAACCGTTGTATTGCCTACCCTAAAAACTTCATCAATGTTTTACAAACCATTTGCACCGCCTCGAATTCGACACACGAGTCATTCAATTCCAATGAAATTTAAGGGATCTGTGGAAAAACAGCACCAGGCAGATGCTGTTGTGTTCGACTTGAAAAACGAAAAACAAGACCCCGAACAGGAACGGGGGTGATTCTTATTTTTGATACTTTCTTGAATAACCTCCAAGAGTTGTGCAGCTTTGACAAAGTAACTCTAAACGCACTGTCTCGAAACGTATCTACTTGTACACGACATCATCGGGTAAAAGCGTTGGATCGACAGGTTCGCCACGCCGTGGCATTTAGCGTGTGACCCAGGCGTGTGCTTCTAAATATAATGTAGGTGCCCTCGCTTGTTCTCCAGCTTTAGTTCGTCGCCTGTTGGGTGTATATACATACATACATACATACATACATACATATCTATATATATATCTATATATATATACGCTCACATGGATGTTCCGATTTTTTTTTCAATTAGCGACAAGGCGCTACCGGTTTTCATGCCATACTTATATATATATATATATATATATGTGTGTGTGTGTGTGTGTGTGTGTGTGTGTGTGTGTGTGTGTGTGTGTGTGTGTGTGTGTGTGTGCACTGTCGTGCATGACAATTGACGAGACGCCAGGGAGAGTGAGAGAACCCAAAGAACATATATGACTTCGCGCACAAGCAGGGATCCTCTGCGATGCCAGTCTACCAGAGCAGCTAATGCGTTGTCACTACGAGAGGCAATAAGAAAGTGACGAAGAAGAGAGAGCACGAGAGAGAAAGACAGAGCTGGACTTAAGGTTGTTATGGGGTTAAGTCAACATGTTACCACTGAGCTGAAATTTTTGATGGACCTTTATAACGTCTTTGCTGATGATCCTGTGCAATTTGAATACGAATCACAGTGCCGTGTTTTAGAAAAAAATCGTCAACTCGTTTTTCGTTGGCTAATTACATTGCGCTTATGGAAAACTCCCGATCATTGTTCAGTTCATTATTAGTATCGGCTAAGTGAATGCTACCACGGAGCTGAAAAAATAGGTACGGTTCGACTAATTATCGGACCCATGGTGCCGTGAAAATGAGGATTCACAGTACCGTTCTAAAATTATTAATGTTTTTCATAGGGAATTAGTGCGAAAATGAGGCACACAAAATATTACACTGTGCAATCATGGCAACGTCGTAGACGGCACAAATGTTACCTATCTTATTGGTATTCGGCAATTATATGCCCGGGAATCTCAAACTACTCGGTCAGGATATTTAACAACGAATATTATTGGTACCTATTCTCTTAATTAGTAATATTTACTTAATATTAATTTGATAACTATGTTCAGAAATTATACATTTCTAGACATTTCTAGGCAGACAAAATAACGCGGATTTTTTTTCATACATACATGTTTTTTTAGAATATCAGAAAATATTAAAGTTTTTGATTTCTTCGAGATTATAGACAGCTTTAGTACACACTTCTTCTTTCCAGCGGAATTTTTTTTACTCGGACCGATATTGAGGTCACGAACGGGGCGCATGTGTCTCTAACTTCGCGACACTTCTGCCAACCTGGGCATCATGATGTACCACGATTTACGACGTTGCCAATTCGTTTCGCGTTGATTGAGCGAGAAACAGTTATAGAAAATAATTATACATAGTAATAAAAACACTTAATGTGATCACCGAATGTTCAAAGACGCATATTTTTACAAATAGATGTAGAAAAATAGTTAGAAAACGCACGTTTGATATGATGATTATTTGAACGCTAACAGTTGGTAACAGTCAATCGGCTCTGTGTATAAGCATAGGCGCTCCCCTCGTACTTCACCCCCGACGGCTAAACCCCCTAACGACCTTAAACAGCAAACGTGCTTTCTTTCTTAAAGAAATCCTTTTTTTTCAGTTAGTCAACAAACTTCACTTCTTTATAATAATTTATTACCTTCGCGCGTGTTTCGCCTCCAGCTTTCTCTTGCCCAACCAGCTCTTCATCTTGTCCCATCATTAATTAATTACACGAAAACTTGCTGATGAATCTTGACGAGCGATAAGGGTCCAAGAAACGTCACAACATACAACGTCGACGTGGACTACACCGATGAACCGGATTTCTTCACGATACGGTCGTTACGTCGTTACAGCATCATTGGAAGCGTGTCGAAAGAACACGTGGGACGCACGGGAGTGAAGATCCTGCAACACTGTGCATCATAGTCCATCAGTCACATCGCAACTGTCCGCATCTCCGTCCTCTCATTTCGTTTATACAACCCGCACCAACCCACTGATCGGTTGTCTCGTATCCCGACCGACCGGTGCATCGTAACGAGCCGTGGCAGGGTGAATTTTACGGAGACGCCGAGCTGAATGAAGTAGAATTTGAGTTCACGTTCAATAAAGCCGTGCCCGTTCGGAGGACCGAACGAATTTTTCATACGACATGTGATCAGAGTAATTTGATTCCAACGGAAAAAAATCATCCTTTCTGAACAAAAAAAAGACACGTCGCGAAGAACCTGAAAGTACCGGAGTAGAGACGGGACGAGAATCAAAGCTGTCGGATCAAATTATCGACAGTTCGTAGTTGCCAGTCTGGGGAGATGAGTGAGAGATAAAATTGGTCGTATAAGAATAGAAGATATCCACGGAGCTGACAGGAGGCACCAAACAGTAACATCTGTACGGATGGAGACGAGATTTATTTAGCGATACCAAGTGGTACTTTTGTGGCGTTTACATGACAAACGTTATTTTGAGCAGTTGGAAATTTGCTGCTCGTTATAGCTCGCTTCGTAGCAGACATATGCTAAAACAAGTGCGAGGTTACCGTACATTGAGTTTGGAGTTTATTGATAGGACCAACAACGAGAATACATAGTCTGGAAGTGGCGAGCAAAAATGGATCGCTTTGATTTTTCATGGTTGAAAGCTAGTCCGGTTGGGAGTAGGGGAGGCCTAGGAGGGTTGAAACAATTTTCAGATTTCACCCCATATTTCGCAATCGAAACGAGAGATTCGGTTAAATATAGAGTTGTTTTGTAGCTTTTTTAATCCAGGAATTATGCAACCTGTCAAAAAACCATTGAAGTGCAATAAGTCGTTTTGTTTCAACTCTCCTCATATCGAGGTAAGCTGAAACAGCTATCGAGGTGAGTTGAAACGCCTGGGAATTGGTACAAAATATTGGTATAAGTGATGTCAAAACACATTGTTATTGAAATACTTCATTTAAAAATTAAAAAAATTAACCTCGACATTAATCTAAGTCTCACCTTGTTATTCAGTCTGACAAATTTTTACAAGTTCCAACTCAAACGAATATAAACTCATGTATCTCACGGAATTAAATAGCAAAATATAGCAAACCAAAACATTAATTGAAGGAGAAACATTATGGCAAGATAGCAAATCAATCTCTATTCTGACAAACAATTGTCACATACATATGAAAGTTCTCCATCAGTGCAGGCTCCGGTCGACCATGCTTTGCACTCCAGGCATTGCACCCACTTTTCATTTGGCCTGTTGTTTGAATACGAATCCACACAACACACGCAAAAATACTCTTCCTCGTCTTCACTTACCTCCTTCTCTTTGTGCTCGATCTTACGTCCCGTAGAGTAACCTCTTCAGCGGCGAGCTCATATATTTCTCGGCTCGCCATGTCTCTATCCGTTTTCCTAATATATTTATTCGGCATCTGAAATAAAACAAATGCAAGCCTTGCAAACCACACCACAAAATATAAACGTATGAAAACATTACTGCAACGGAGGTAAGTTGAAACACCTTGTTCCAAGCCCCCCTAGGTGTCAAAAATGCGGTGCCACTTGATTCGGAACTCACTATTGATGAAGAGTATTCCAAAACAACAAATTCAATATGACAAATCGAATGCTAAGTTAGTAAGCTTCCAAACAATGCATATGACATACCATCAAATATATAAACAAGGTAGCTAAAGCTTAATGGAAAATACGACGAATACTTACTGTTGCCAATTTTTTTTGGTTCGGGTGTCGATGTGACGCAATTGAACCTGCAAAAGCACCGAAGTGAACTGACAAGTGGCGCGCGTCGTAGCAATGAAAAAATGACATTGTTGCAAGCTCGCTAACAATCACATCTACCGAGTCATTGACACTGTTTCAACTTACCTCTGTGTCAACCCTCCTAGGTCTTCCCTACGCACGAAAGTCGTCGATAGTTTCGAGGGAGTTTTCCATTTCCGCGAGTCTTTGCTTTCTCTTGCATAATACTCCACCGCCCTCTTCGGATGTTCCAGGATTACCGATGTGTCTCCAGTCGATCCAATACAGCACCGTTGCATGGTCTCACAGATTCGTTGGTTCCCGATGTGGCAGTCGAGACTGCGAGTCATCTCTTTCTCCCGGGAAGAGCTGAACGTACGGCACGTCTCGACAATTCCATTGTCTTTTTCCTATAGCTCTGTGTCTCGCGGGGTAGCGAAAACTTTGGTTATATAAGGCTCACGAGCCACGTTTCTTCTTTCTCGTATTAACGTCTTCAATGTGTGGACGAAGTTATGCCATGATCTACTTTGGTGCATGTGTCTATGTGTCTATGGATGCAAGGGGAAAGTTGTTCCGTTATGTTCCTGGCAAGGGGCTACGGACGGAACTTTCGTAAATTCCGCAACCTTCGATGCTGCTCCTTCGGCCACTACATGCCGACTTGCCTAGAGCAGGGGCTGTGGCGCGAGTGGCGAATCACTATTTTTCGTTGCCGACAAAAACCCCCTGAGGGAGGTGTAAAAGAAGACACTACTCACGAATAAACGCTCCGGTTATCCGCAGTGAAGAGTCATATTTGCCACGCGATCAGAGATCACGTAAATTGTGAACTCTCAGCGAAAAGGGGTATCGTTATCGCTGCAGCCACGGAAACGACGTTCATGCGGAATTTCAAACTTCCGCGGAGCAACTGTTGTGCCCCGAAAGTTCTCGTCTTCCATGATGGATAATCAGCAAGGGAGGTTCAACTAAATATTCATCTTGGGTCATGGGAAGAGGGATATCGTAGAAGGTATATCGGATCGTCGTATTTCACATTTTCCTCGATGTGGTCCGTCTGTATATATGGAGAAACCCCCACCGGATGCTTAATCTTCGCTAGACGCAAACTATTGCATCGCACGGATGGCGACTTTGGTGTTTTGCGGTTTATAGACGAAAGTCCGATATGAAAAACTCGAACATTTTAGTGGACGGTGGGAGTATTAGCTATATTTTGTGTTACTCATACACACGGAAGAAATAGAGAATGATCGAGCCGCGATGCCACAATAAAAGATGGTCTCAAAGCGGTACGGGAAAATTGCGCGGCGGTCATTGATCGACGAAAACAATGTTCGGGCGCCCATCGTTTCAAAAAAGAATTCCCGGCTACCAGCCAACTAAACAAAACACGATATCTGCCGCGACCATTGAGGCGGTGCATGCTACATACATGTGAGTGTGTCTATATATATATATATATATATATATATATATATATATATATATATATGTGGAGAGGTTCATATGGAGACCGATTGTACATATCGCAGAAGAGGTATACATAAGTTTACAATTGCACTTAGAGTTGAATTTGTCTATTAATTTCGTGATGTATACAAAATTAAGGACGATATTCGAAATTTTCACTTTATATATGGAACGGTTAAAAGCGGGACCTTAGTGTTGTATGTATTGGTACATACAGGGAGAAATAATTTATCAATATTTATGACCTTTAATTACAAACACAGTATTACGTAATGATTGCAAACAAAATATTACAGTCGTATGTGTTTTTCATCTATACATATGTACGATATGCAGAATTATCATGACTATCAGTCATGAAGTTACTGATAGTCACCGTCTTACTTGTTTTATTATGCTTTTTTCAATCTGATTACATATCCACATTATTGAAGCCAAATTTCTTTTCCTTAATACTTGATGTTTGTCGACTACCACTTAGATTTCTCTGAGCGGCGGTAGTTTGTTGGTTCCAATACTCTCTTTAAATTCTTTTAGAATGAGATTTTTTTTCTTCTGGCGTCCAGCACACTCGCTTACGTTGCCCGTAGGGTGAAGCTGGATAAACAAAACATGAATGGTTTTGGACGCCACATAAGATTCAGCAACGCTCTGAATCGTTGAATCAAGTCTGGATGGTGTCACCGTCGGTTGACGATTGCCTTCTTTATCAATATTCGCCACTGTTGGAATCTCTGAGCTGAGATTTGAAATGTCCTTTATAGACATAGACGAATTAGCGCCGGCACCCATATATACCATTACATATACATGCGTACATCTACAGGGTGTATCTCAACTACTTCTTTTCTGTTCGTGAGCATATAGGTCGTCTCTTTCCGAACAAAACGCTTTTTTTAAGTCGCGCGACAAAAATTGGCCAAGCTATCGTGAGAATAAGGTTCGACGCTGAGTAAACAATGGTACAGTAAACTGAGTAAACAATGGCACAGAAACCTTCGCAACAATCCGCGAACAGGTACCTGTTGGCAATTGTTCGCGGAACCTATTCATAATCTGCGAACTGGGGGATGAGCCTTTTAATTCATAAATAAACATCACTGAACGATCTTGTCAGCTTAAAGAAAAATTACAGGCCTTTCTTATTTGACACTAAAAAAAATGGGAAAAACAAAAAGAGTTGCTTGAACGTGGATTCGAACGCGCGCTCGGTCCGGCTTACCGCCGAAACTACTGTGCCATTGTTTACTCAGCGTCAAACTTCACTCGTGAATATCATGGCCAATTTTTGTCGCACAGCATTTGAAAATATCGTTTTGCTCGGAAAGAGACACTCCATATGCTCACGAACGGAAAGGACGTAGTTGAGATACACCTTGTATATGTAATGGTACGTATGCGTACCGGGCGCTGATTTGTAACGTTTCATACGAGGACCGGTACCCATACGTCCTATTACATATAGATGCGTACATCTATATGTAATGGTACGTATGGGTACCGGTCCGCGTATGAAACGTTACGAATTAGCGTCGGTACCCATACGTACCATTGCGTATAGGTGCGTACATCTATTTGTAATGGTACATATGGGTACCTGCGCTGATTCGTAACGTCTCATACGAGGACTGTGTCATTTACGGTCCTAGTTTTTACCTCTACAATGGATAATTCAGATTTACGGGTAGATCGCAGCGATCGGTTGTGCTTTGAAACCGTCATAACGGTTATTAGATAAGATTTGACAGAATATACAAATGATCTGTCTTCTCAACTTTACATAATCATAGTAATCTATAAGGGTGTGCAGGTACTCGATTCACTTGGGTACCCGATATTCGGGTCGGGTACCCGACGAGTTACGTTTTTGCATTACCCGCCACTATCGGGTACCCGAATTTGGTCATCGGGTACCCTCGATCAAATAATGGGAGAAAACGAAAACTCGAAGAAGCCGATGAAACGAATAAATGATAATGCTGTGAAAATCTATTTTTCGTCTCACTTTTATATTCTGTGTGTGTGTATGTGTATGTACGTGCGTGCGTGTGTGTCTTTGTTAGGGCGGAGTGAAAAACGGTCAATTTTGGCGGCTCGTATCGTAATAGCGCGGGAAAGTTACGTTTTGGCATCACTAAAAAGTGTGCGAAAGGAAAAAAACATTACAATAAATATCTTCTGTTCCGGCAAACGTCTTAAAGTTTTGAATTTTTTAACGTGGGTTTTGTATGGAGAAAAAACCCAAAAAGACCAAGATTCAACGCCCTGCGTTTATTCGAAGTGAGAAGAATGTGGCTTCCACTTGACGTTTTAAAATTGAAAATATTTTGATTAGTTTCAGAGATATAAGCATTTTTAAAACAAGTTTTTTTTCTGGGAAATTTCTTTTAAATGACAACAAATTAAATTAAGAAGAATGAATCGCCGAAATTACCAGTTAGCCCTAGACAGAATTAATGGAAATTCGACGAAGAATCTTGCTTTTATTCCGCTTTTTGCCATTCAAATATCTCGTTATTTCCTGAAATGCGAGTGTATTAAAAGAAGTCTGCCGAAAAAAATTGTAAATATACACATAACAAAAATACTAAAATTTTCAAATCAATTATTTGTATTTCTTATGAATTCCAACCTATCGGCGAAGGGTAGAGGACATAAAGCTAGAGTCTATTTCATCCGTTTTGGTACGTTTTTGTGGCGTTATCTACCTACTATGAAACGAAATTTGAAATTTTGTTCCGGCAACACGGCTTATCGAGTACCCGATGTGAGGCGAGTACTCGATAAAGTTCGAGTATACCGTTCGATCACGGGTACCCTAAAAATTCGGGTACTCGATCCGAATCATTGTCTAATTACCCGAACCGACCCGACCAAGTATACAATAATACCCGCACACCCCTAGTAATCTACTTCGATTATTGTACTAAAAAACGTATTAACGAATTCGTAACGTTTCATACGAGGACCAGTACCCGTACGTACCTTTACATACAGATGTACGCATCTATACGTAATGGTACGTATGAGTACCGGTCCTCGTATGAAACGTTACGAATTAGCGCCGGTACCCATACGTACCGTTGCATATAGATGCGTACATTTATTTATATTGGTACGTATGTGTACCGGCGCTAATTCGTAACGTCTCATACACGGACCGTGTCATTTACACTGAGAAAAAGAAATCGTTGAATGTGCAAAATGCATTTTGTTGTCTCGAAATTTTGTTGTTTTAACAGTTGCTCAGACATGCTAAATAAGCTACAGTTCACACCACTGAAACTATCAGTTAGATTAACAAAACGATTGTTATGCCAATCAAAAATCAAGTAGAACGTATTTAAAGATACATTTTGTTAAACCAACTGAATTTTGGTTGGATGAACGATTTTTTTTTTTCAGTGTACGGTTCTAGTTTTTACCTCTACAATGGATAGTCCAGATTTACGGGGAAACCGCAACAACCGATTATGCTTTGAAACCGTCATAACGGTTATTAGATGAGTTTTGGTAGAATATACAAATTATCCGTCTTCTCAACTTTACATAATCATAGTAATGTACGTCGCTTATCATGCTAAAAAACATGTGTATTCTTTTCTTCGTCGATGTATCCTACATTGTCGTTAAGGTTCATAGCTGACGTACTCGTATTAACAAATTCGTAACGTTTCATACGAGGACCGGTACCCGTACGAACCATTACATACAGATGTACGCATCTTTATGCAATGGTACGTATGGGTACCGGCGCTAATTCGTAACGTTTCATACGAGGACCGGTACCCATACGTACCATTACATATAGATGCGTACATCCGTATGTACTGGTACGTACGGGTACCGGTCCTCGTATGAAACGTTATGAATCCGTTAATACGTTTTTCAGCACGATAATCGAAGTAGATTGGTAGGGGTGCGCGGGTAGCAGCATTGGTCGGGTCAGGTCGACTAATTTGACTATGATTCGGATCGAGTACCCGAACTTTTCGGGTACCCGTGATCGGACGGGTATACTCGAACTTTATCGAGTACTCGCCTCACATCGGGTACTCGATAAGCCATGTTGCCGGAACAAAATTTCAAAAAATTCAAATTTCAAATTTTGTTCCGGCAACATGGCTTATCGAGTACCCGATGTGAGGCGAGTACTCGATAAAGTTCGAGTATACCCGTCCGATCACGGGTACCCGAAAAGTTCGGGTACTCGATCCGAATCATAGTCAAATTAGTCGACCTGACCCGACCAATGCTGCTACCCGCGCACCCCTACCAATCTACTTCGATTATCGTGCAGAAAAACGTATTAACGGATTCATAACGTTTCATACGAGGACCGGTACCCGTACGTACCAGTACATACGGATGTACGCATCTATATGTAATGGTACGTATGGGTACCGGTCCTCGTATGAAACGTTACGAATTAGCGCCGGTACCCATACGTACCATTGCATAAAGATGCGTACATCTGTATGTAATGGTTCGTACGGGTACCGGTCCTCGTATGAAACGTTACGAATTTGTTAATACGAGTACGTCAGCTATGAACCTTAACGACAATGTAGGATACATCGACGAAGAAAAGAATACACATGTTTTTTAGCATGATAAGCGACGTACATTACTATGATTATGTAAAGTTGAGAAGACGGATAATTTGTATATTCTACCAAAACTCATCTAATAACCGTTATGACGGTTTCAAAGCATAATCGGTTGTTGCGGTTTCCCCGTAAATCTGGACTATCCATTGTAGAGGTAAAAACTAGGACCGTACACTGAAAAAAAAAAATCGTTCATCCAACCAAAATTCAGTTGGTTTAACAAAATGTATCTTTAAATACGTTCTACTTGATTTTTGATTGGCATAACAATCGTTTTGTTAATCTAACTGATAGTTTCAGTGGTGTGAACTGTAGCTTATTTAGCATGTCTGAGCAACTGTTAAAACAACAAAATTTCGAGACAACAAAATGCATTTTGCACATTCAACGATTTCTTTTTCTCAGTGTAAATGACACGGTCCTTGTATGAGACGTTACGAATTAGCGCCGGTACACATACGTACCAATATAAATAAATGTACGCATCTATATGCAACGGTACGTATGGGTACCGGCGCTAATTCGTAACGTTTCATACGAGGACCGGTACTCATACGTACCATTACGTATAGATGCGTACATCTGTATGTAAAGGTACGTACGGGTACTGGTCCTCGTATGAAACGTTACGAATTCGTTAATACGTTTTTTAGCACAATAATCGAAGTAGATTACTAGGGGTGTGCGGGTATTATTGTATACTTGGTCGGGTCGGTTCGGGTAATTAGACAATGATTCGGATCGAGTACCCGAATTTTTAGGGTACCCGTGATCGAACGGTATACTCGAACTTTATCGAGTACTCGCCTCACATCAGGTACTCGATAAGCCGTGTTGCCGGAACAAAATTTCAAATTTCGTTTCATAGTAGGTAGATAACGCCACAAAAACGTACCAAAACGGATGAAATAGACTCTAGCTTTATGTCCTCTACCCTTCGCCGATAGGTTGGAATTCATAAGAAATACAAATAATTGATTTGAAAATTTTAGTATTTTTGTTATGTGTATATTTACAATTTTTTTCGGCAGACTTCTTTTAATACACTCGCATTTCAGGAAATAACGAGATATTTGAATGGCAAAAAGCGGAATAAAAGCAAGATTCTTCGTCGAATTTCCATTAATTCTGTCTAGGGCTAACTGGTAATTTCGGCGATTCATTCTTCTTAATTTAATTTGTTGTCATTTAAAAGAAATTTCCCAGAAAAAAAACTTGTTTTAAAAATGCTTATATCTCTGAAACTAATCAAAATATTTTCAATTTTAAAACGTCAAGTGGAAGCCACATTCTTCTCACTTCGAATAAACGCAGGGCGTTGAATCTTGGTCTTTTTGGGTTTTTTCTCCATACAAAACCCACGTTAAAAAATTCAAAACTTTAAGACGTTTGCCGGAACAGAAGATATTTATTGTAATGTTTTTTTCCTTTCGCACACTTTTTAGTGATGCCAAAACGCAACTTTCCCGCGCTATTACGATACGAGCCGCCAAAATTGACCGTTTTTCACTCCGCCCTAACAAAGACACACACGCACGCACGTACATATATATACACACACACAGAATATAAAAGTGAGACGAAAAATAGATTTTCACAGCATTATCATTTATTCGTTTTATTGGCTTCTTCGAGTTTTTGTTTCTCCCATTACTTGATCCATACACCTAGATAAAAATAAATGTAAATATAAATAATAGATACGGATCTCCGAGTCGTTCACGGATATTCAAAGTTTACGAATACCCGAAGTTTAAGAGTGCTCGACGTTTACGCGTACCCAAAATTTGAGAGGACCCGATGACCAAAGTTGGGTACTCAATAGTGGCGGGTAATGCAAAAACGTAACCCGTTGGGTACACAACCCGACCCGAACATCGGGTACCCGAGTGAATCGAGCACCCGCACACCCCTGTAGATTACTGTGATTATGTAAAGTTGAGAAGACGGATTATTTATATATTCGGCCAAACCTCATCTAATAACCGTTATAACGGTTTCAAAGCACAATCGATCGCTGCGATCTCCCCGTAAATCTGGACATAATCGTGGTCATAGTTTTTAGTCCAGTGTACATTTTCGTACATGCCTCTTATATTATCTCTGGTCCCCGTAAATACCTTTCAATAAGTAATTCAGACGGTCCTCATTTCAAACGCTATAACAAATTGGGACCGGTGCCACTATAAACCGTTGCATATAGAAAAATACCGGGACCGTCCCCGTATGTGCCGAATGTCCCCCTATGAACCGCCACAGCTCCGAAATGGTCCCGGCATAAACCTCTCCACATATATATATATACACATATATATACACTAAAATTTATAAATATATATATAGAGGGGGGGGGGGTTGGGGGGAGAACCACAGACCCTTCGTTAGCCGAACACAGCAGCAGGACGAGCCAAGCCAGAGAGTATCGTATTTCCACAACGATCGATAGAACTCATTCTCAAAGTTACGAGAGATATGGCTATCGTGCACGGTCCATCATTACGAAAATACACTGCGCCAATTTTCAACCAAAATGAAAACTCGTATCGCGTTGATTGGTAATCGTGATTGCACCGGCATAATAAGGACTCTGGGGGAAACCGGATCAACTGAACTAGAAAATTACTCGGCACGAAGAAGCCTTCCGTAACTTGTGACAATTTTCATATATTCGCTTTATAAAGCGTTATACCGTGTTTTTTTTATAAGCGAGTACAAATTAACGAGTAAAATATCAAGTCAAATTTTATAAGCGAGTACAATGTAACGAAAGTTGTAGGGCAGTTATCTATTCATATAAAACAACTCCGTGATTGGACTGACTGTTATTTAGACAACGTACTGCCTAAGCCGCTGAAGATAGAAACATGAAATCTCGTAGATATGTTCCTTAGATGGCGTAGAGGTGCACTAAGAAAGGATTTTTCGAAAATCAATTCTTAAGGGGGTGAAATGGGGTGTAAAATTTGTGTGATAAATGTTGTTCCTTGCGCGTATCAACGCGGGCGAAGCCCTGGACATAAGCTAGTCTCGTATAAAAACGGAAGTACGGAAAATGAATATGAATGGCTGTGATGCAAAAAGTTGCATTAAGTGTATTAGATTGATTTGCTTGAAAATTGCTTTGAAAAACATATTTTTATTAAATATGAAACTGTGATATCCTTATACCAGTAGGTATACTACGGACATATTTTTCACATATAAATTTATATAAACGGACATATACAATCTTACTTACTGTACAGTATCCCTAAACGACCACATACCGACAACCATTGATCGTAGACATTGGAGACTTAGAAAAAATCATGTTATGAGAAACGTTTTTTACTGCCCGATTACTGGGCCTAAGTAGAGTTACAGGCTCGTACTAGTAACCTTACACATGGTTGGTTACTGGTGCAGGATACATTTTGTGTGAGTAGAATTATCGTGCAATTCATTCTTCGTTAAAGTAGACAACGTGTCCAGACTCCTTTCACTTTTCCAAGCGTAAAGATGTACTCTTTCATGGACACTTATTCAACCGCTGTATTCATTTTTGCGGTTTGCAACATTTTTATTCAATAAAATAATCTCGGTGCAATCAAAAAGGTTGTTATTTTCATTGCAATCATTCGATGGAAAATACGAGTTTGGATAGACGAGACGTTCAGACGTAAAGAAATTGTATGTATATATGTGTATATATATATATATATAGGGTACATTTGAAAAATCTATAGCATGTTATTCGATAAGACTCTAATTATCACAATTATATTAACTAATTGATATAGTTTATATAATACAACAAATAATTATAGGATTAATTTGGTCTCTTATGCCGTATCTGTGATCAAGATGTTACAAGCACTCGGTAGCATTACAAGGGCAGCGTGCGTAGCTATGAGTAGATATGTATCAATTGTATTGAACGGAGGACACCTCTGTAACTGCCCATTTTCGAGCGGTTTCTTTGGATTTTTTTAAAGAAAAGAATAAAATACATGGTCAAAAGAACTTTTAGGCTTTATTAGGAATATTTTGAAGTATGCAAAAGAGAATTTATTTGTTAAACACGTTGTCAGCACGAGTCGCCATAGCACTACTGATTTTCAGCCAACCCTCTGCGCGGGACGCAGTAGAACTGTCGCACATTCAATCCTCGAACTAAGAGTTAAATATATTCGTTAATTATATCAGAAAAAAAGTTCTTTTTTGCGACCATCATTTTCATATCAAAAGTGAAAATTTGTGAAAATGTGAAAATTTTACACAATTTTCAATTAATCGAAAGAAGCGCTCGTACTTGACCATTAAAGCGATATAAGAAACTACAGTTAAAATTTCGAGTCGATTGGACAAAAATTATTCGAGTTCTGCTGCGCGCCCATTTCAAAAACATGGTTTTGAGAAAAACGTGTTTGACGTTTTTCTCAAAATAGCTCGAAAATCGTTTTCAAACTGTTTTTTCAGCTATAAACGAATCTGCATCATATTTTCGAAGGTTCAATTTTTTTTTAAAGTGTTTAAAAAAAACGATATTTCGAAAATTTTACTGTGGTGTCCTCTCTTAAGGCCTTACGCCACAGTGACGGGTATAAAATCATGTGCGAATTTAACAATTTTTTTTCATATGAAAAAGTGATTCACTCATAAAATTAATTACATATCTATTTAGTATGAATATCAAGCTGTTAGAAAATATATGTATTTTTTTCGATGTACAAAATGGCCGACTACTAATATTTTCTTTTGTTATCTTTTTTTTAGGCGCTCCATGGCGTGAAATTTAGAACCCACCATTTTTTACCTAGAACAAAAAACAAAAATTCTCGTCAATGTACATTAGAATACCTAGAGAAGTACGTACGCAATTTAAAAAATATTGTTTTATTCAAAAGTTGTAGGTATTAGAACTGAACCCTTAATAGTCACACAGGGTCCACGGGACCCAAACAAATGATTTTGATGCCGTACAACTTTTTTTTATATGCGTAAGCGTTTCATTCTTTCCTTCTAAACCCCACCTGCGTTGGACGAATTAAATATACTGTTTGAAAAGTCCACAGAAACCGCTATGTCTATTTCAAAGAACATTGTTTCCAGATTATAAAACCATTTAAAAATTTTTTTTGTCAATAATTACAAGAGTTACAGTGATTTTTGTTAAAAAAAAGTCTTTTTCGCGTTTTTTTTGCATATTTAAAATTTAATTTTTGATTTCTAACCAATATCCTTGTATTAAACAAGGTTCAAATTATACCTCACTATTTTTTTCATATCGCTCAATGCATTATTTCATTATTTATAACAATTTAAAAACGCCTGGGTCTCATGGACTCAGTATGACTATAACGTGATTCTAGCTAAGTGTGACTACTAAGGGTTAAGAAATGAATTTTCAGTGAAAAATTGCGTTATAACTGCTCATAACCTGCTCATAAAATGAAAACTTTTCGATTAATCAGAAATTCCGTACGGACTTCTCTGCGAAATGCAATTAGGAACATAACTTTCAAATTTGAAGTAAATCGAGTGAAAATTGTTGAAGTTATTTGTCACGCCACTCGGAAAAAAGCTATTTCGAAAAGTTTCGAGTAGTCGGCCATTTTGTACATCGAAAAAAAAAACATATTTTCTAACAGCTTGATATTCATACTAAATACATGTGTAATTAATTTTATGAGTGAATCACTTTTTCATACGAAAAAAAATTGTTAAATTCGCACATGATTTTACACCCGTTACTGTGGCCTAAAGCCTTAATTGCAACCTCTGTATGCTCGAGAACGGCCGTCAGCCGTGTTGCCCCGTGCAGACGATGGAAGAAAAAGCATTTTCACACGGTTCACTAATAAAGTGTAGCACCTACTTTGTGACGTGCGTACCTGAGATCCGTACAGAAAGAGACGCTTCTTTCTCAACGCGAAAATGCCCATGCGCGTATATTTTAATACAAAGTGCCGGGGGGTCTGGAAATACAAGAACAAAGGAAGCACATAAAATGGAGGACAAGCGGTGTTCTTTTCTTTTTTAATATTTCGTTCGAGTTTCAGGTCGTCGAGCACGGGACGGTTTCTTTTAACCGATCCAAGCAGAAGTAGCGGTTCGACCGTGCGCAAGTCAAAGGTTTTTTTTGTCTTATTTCGGTACACACATCACTGGATACGCGTCCTCGTTTCCTTCATCTCGTCTTCCTTTATGCGCACCTTTATCTATAGACACACGACGTTCTTGTCCGATGTACGACGTGCTTTTTTTTACTGCATATGTACTACTGCCATGACGTTACCTACAGTCCGCTTTTTCTTTCTGTTTCAGGTAAGTACTCGAGCGTCCAGTAAAAAAGGAAGTGTGTGTACCGAGACATCGTTCTTCCTCTTTGGAACACAAAAGAGAGCAAGCGAGGACACGCGTTATTCGCTCACTCGAGCAACACGCGACCCTGTCAAAGAAACCTTACGTGACGATCATCTCACGTAGTCTCTGCTACTGGGCGTGCGAGCTTGCGCGTTCATTTCGAAGCTGCGCTCTCCCGCTACCATCGTGGAAAGACAAACAAGCGACCACAAGGCCCACTCGGATGGAAGTGATACGGGACGAGATAAAAAGCACACTCAGAAAAGCTCTGAAGCACGTAATTCATGGAAGCAAATACTTACAGTGATTTTCATCTATCGCATGCTGAAAAAGAAGAATAATCAAAATCCGGCTACTTCGTCTTATTGATCAGGCCACTTAGAACTGGGTTTTTTTTCTATCCAGTGCACATTTTTGCGTTCACTTTAATTCACTGATAATGGGCTATTGACAACGGAATGCCAAATTCGATGTAATTACCAATTGGGGGCGGTTTCATCCGGCTATGTACAGAAGGGTGGATTTAGTCTCGAATGGATCTTTCGTTAACTTTGTTTAAATGGGGTTTCCATTAAGGCGGGATATACATTTCGACAGGAAAAAAATAAGCAATATTGAGGGATTTTTGAAACTAAGAAATAATTATTCTACAATTATCGAACTTTAGGTAAACTTTAATGGTATATTTAAATGTACGAAATAATTTTTTTTAATTAATTCATCATCAAAATGGCGGAGCTGTGGCAGAATGTTACAGCAAGGTCGCCGCGGGAGTTGCGAATCGGCATTCAACCTAGCTTCCCATAGACTTCGATTTGCAAAAAAGTTCAAACATTTTTTCAGTTAGAACATGTATAGTTTCTATGTGACGGTAATTAAAATGAAGAAAATGCAAATTTGAGAAAATGGCACGCATTTACAAAAAAAAATGCAACATTTCACGCAACATTTCTGTAAAATGAGGATTAAAAAAGTAGTTTTTTTTAAATTTTTCAAAAACAATTCTCGTCAAGTAGAAGGTACCAATATTATCAATATTTCGACCAAGTTTCGACCCAATCGGCTTAATGGTTTTTGAGTAATCCTGAACGCCAATTTCGATAATGCAGTTTTGAGAAAAACGCGTTTGCAGTTCGCGCCTGCTCCGAATCCAGGCGGTGAGGCACAGCGTTGACGGGCTGTAACGTTTGAAGTTTTTCGAATTTCGCTTTGAAACTTTGGAAAAATATTCTACATGTATAGTTATATCCTTTGAAGAAAGAAAAAAAGAAATCGATTTTTTGATAGTTGTAAATGTATATCCCGCCTTACATCAGCTTCAATCAAATGAAAGATCTTAGATGGCAAATCTTCCCTTGATACAAAAACGGAGATTCATTTGCAAGTCTCTTCGTCTTCGCATCATCTCTTTTTCCTTTTTGACGGGGGGTCTCGATTGAGCGCTCTGGTTGACTCTGAAAAAGGGTTGCGAAATTTGTGATGAAAAAGTAATGCATTATTCATTACTTTTTTAATGGGCAATGAAAAAATATTCCATTACTCATTATATTGGATTTTGTAATGTAGAAAATGTCCATTACACATTACATTGAAATTTCTAATGTAAAAAATTTCCATTACTCATTACAGTCAATTTTGTAATGTGAAACATTTCCATTACAAGTGCAATGTAATGAATAATGGACATTTTTTACATTACAAAGTCCAATGTAATGGGTAATGGAAGTTTTTCCATTACAAAGTGTATTGCAATGAGTAAATGCAAAATATAAGGTAGTGAGTAATGGAATTTGTTTACATTATTAATGGAATGTAAAAAATCTCCATAACTCATTACAAGATAATATGGATTATAATTCGTTTCCCTTCGGGTCAGATCGACCCAGTGCATAAACCGCTGCCCCTAATGGGAAACGAATAATAATCCTCATCACATTGCAATGAGTAATGGAGATTTTTTACATTGCATTGCATTAGTAATGCGGAAAATTCCATTACTCATTACCTTATATTTTGTAATGTAAAAACGTTCCATTGCTCATTACATTACATTTTGCAATGTAACGAAAATCCATTACTCATTGCATTGGACTTTGTAATATAAAAAAATCCATTACCCATTACATTGGACTTTGTAATGTAAAAAAATTCCATTGCCCACTGCATTGTAATGGGTAATGAAAATATTTCACATTACAAAATGTAATGTAATGAGGAATGAAAATTTTTTACATGACAAATTCCAATGTAATGTATAATGAACATTTTTTACATTACAAAATCCAATGTAATGGGTAATGGCAATTGTTTGCATTACAAAATATAATTTAATGAGTAATGGAAATTTGTTACATTACTGAATGTAATGTAATGGGTAATGCATTTTTTTCATTAGAAAATGTAAAGTAATGAAATCGCTAATGCATTACAAGAAGTAATGCATTATTTGCAATCCTGCTCTTAATGTTCAGCAATACTTCGATTAAAACCTAGTTATACAGTTATTCTTCTCGACAACGTACGGTTGACGTAAAAATTGTGGCGCCGTCATCATCCATCATTTTTCGGTAAAATAGCCTTTTCGACACAGGGAATCTTTCGTTGATTTCGCGGTAAACGGAAGGGAATCGTTGAATTACATGCATGGAACATCAAATGAATTCCCGATAAGATGCTCTTTCCTTTTTGCCAACACAAAGTGTGCAGAACAAGTGTACAAGTGATGATGTGCATTGCATTTGCAGCAACGAATTTACGAACGAGAAAACCGTGGCGTTGGTGATTACGGATTAAAATTTCAGAAATGGCTCATGAGTTCGTAATGTATAAACTGTTGAGTTGAAGACGTTTAAATTATAGACCTTTGCGAAATTTTGATTTATTTATATCAGCAGACTCGAGGAGACCGAGTTTGTTTCATTTGTACCTGCGATTGACGATATTTGAAATACGAAGCCTCATCTACAGTTTGGAGTCTTTGAGAAATTGCGCGAGCTCGAGGATTTCGAGTTATTTCGTAATTGGACTTGCTGCACGATGACTTAGCAATACTTTTTATACCGTTTCCACTATTACGTTTTGAACTTTACGGGGTAAGGCAACAGTAGAATTTTCAAAAAATCGATGTTTTTTCTCGCTAAAACGGTGTTTTATCATCATAATAATAAGTTGCTATTCGATTTATAGCAAGAACATTTTTTTCGCCGACTTTGAGCGTGTAACGTAAGCCCACCTCTGGCACGGCCATAGAGTACCTAAAACATTAAACGCGTTTTTCTCGAAACAGCTTTTTCCAATCGGCGTGACAAATAACTTCAACAATTTTTACTCGATTTACGTCAAATTTAAAAGTTATGTTCCTAATAACATTTCGCAGAGAAGTACGTACGGAATTTCTGATTATGGGGAGGGTAGGGGTTTCAGCGTGAAAAAAACACTTATTTGCGAATTTTTTTCATCTATATGGATAGAGTAAATTTATTGAAATCTTTTGTACATTGTTAAGTGTCATTTCAAGAACATTCCGTGAAATTTGTACGCGAAAATATCCACAAACAAGCCGGCGACAAAGCTTTTCGAAGAACGCCTTTGGCAAAACACGATTTGCGGTGTTCACTGTATCTCAGCTAGAAATTATCTGAAATCAAGTATCATTAAAATTTAGTCAAAGTATCATCAAATCCTCCCCCCAACGGTCTTTAATAATTTTTTTTTCATTTCTAAATTTTTGGTGGTCATGTAAAGTGAAAAGTGCTATTTTTCACGAAAAATTCCGCCATTTTGGGAGTGGAAAACTCCCTCAATGTAAAAAAAATCTCAAACTAACCGTTGGGGGGAGGTATTTTATATGTAGAAAGAGTGTACCAAGTCTGAAAAAATCGGTTATGTAGTTTTCAAATGGCAGTAAACACGGACTTTGAAAAAGTGGTTTCGAGAAAAACGCGGCACCGGCTTGTTTGTGGATATTTTCGCGTACAAATTTCACGGAATGTTCTTGAAATGACACTTAAAAATGTACAAAAGGTTTCAATAAATTTACTCTATCCATATAGATGAAAAAAATTCGCGAAAAAGTGTTTTTTTTCACTCTGAAACCCCTACCCTCCCCTTAATCGAAAACTTTTCATTTTATGAGCGGTTTCATACGAAATTTTTTACTGAAAATTGATTCAAATACCTAATTCAAATACCTACAACTTTTGAACTAAACAATATTTTTTAAATTCCGTACGTACCTCTCTAGGTATTCTAATGTAGATTGACGAGAATTTTTGTTTTTTGTTTTAGGTAAAATATTGTGGATGCTAAATGTCACGCCGCGGGGCGCCTAAAAAAAGATAAAAGAAAATATTAGTAGTCGGCCATTTTGTACATCGAAAAAAAATATATATTTTTTTCTAAGAGCTTGATATTCATACTAAATCGATGTGTAATTAATTTTTTGAGTAAATCACTTTTTCATGCGAAAAAAATTGTTCAATTCGCACATGATTTTATACCCGTTACTGTGGCCTAACCCCTTAATTGAATTTATGGAATGCGTATGGTTTTTCATATATGAAGAAATGCAAATTGCACGGCTCGACTGAATGGTTACAAGGAAATATCAACGTAAGTTGGTGCGAGCGAGAAATACTGTCACTTGGTCGGGAAATGACGAGCCACAACAAGTACAGAAGCGAAGTAAAGGGTGGTAGCAATTTCAATGCAGGTCGGTATACAATAGCGCGCCGACTCGGTATATCCGAGGTTAATTCGATTGATAAGGGATAACGGAGCGATTACCCGGGTTAACGAAGCTCACGAAGGCTTCCTCGTTTTACCGTCGTTTCATGCCAGCGATCCAGACCCGCCGATCCGAGTGCCTTCTGGCTGCTTGTGATCTCAATTCCAACCCTCCGTATACTCTCCGATTAACTTTATTTTCTTACTCGACACATATATGACTTTCGACGAAACACGTAATCTCACCAATTTTTTCCTCCATCAATCGCTATTTCTCTGTTGGAAAATATGTAGAAAATTGCAAAAAAAGTGTCATTTACGAGGCGGCATTTTCGAACTTTTACATTACACCCATTGCTGGGAAAGGTTACAGGTAAACCACGACAATTCCCTAATGGGACACTCGCCGAATGTCAGGTCTTCAATTAATTGCCATTCATTTTTGCGATGCCTCGAACAAGTCTGCGCTCGGAATTTGTTTAAAGATAATTTTCACTTTAGCTACGTCAACAATAATGCAAAATGGAATGGAAATCTTGTTTTGGGTTGTAATATTTAATTAATTTTCAGTGGATTTTTTCTAATTCTAATATTCCGGTGTACTTTATTTTTAATTTTGTACAATACGTTTTACAATCAATTTTACAAGAGATTTTTAAAAATAGTTTGCCTCTCATTTCTGCTTTTTTAAGTATACATTTTTTAAAAGTTAATTCATATGAAAAGTAAAAGAAGAATTTTGAATTCTTAAATTTGAGTTTTTAGTTTCTTATTCAAATTTTTAGTAATTCAAATTTCTTAGTAATTTTTAGTAATTTAAATTTGATTTTTCATGTTTCTGAGCCGCTCTCGTTTCAAAATTTGCTGGCGCCTGTCATTGAGGCACCACACTACGGTAAAGCAATTTTTTTTCTTTTTCTGAAAGATACATTTGTTAAGAATGCTCTCACTAATTTTTTTAGAGAAATTTGTAAAATTGGCGGAGATACAGCATTTTATGTGAAACAGTTCGAAGCGCACGACCGTGCCGAGCAGCAGATGTACGGCTGTGAACGCGTTTTTCTCGAAATTACGTTTTTCTTTTTTTTTTCACTTTCTGAAAGATACATTTGTTAAGAATGCTCTCACCACTTTTTTTAAAGAAATTTGTAAAATTTGCGAAGATCCAGCATTTTATGGGAAACCGTTCGAAGCGCACGGCCGCGCCGAGCTGCAGATGTGCGGCTTTGAACGCGTTTTTCTCGAAACTACGTTTTTCAACCTGGTTGACAACATATTAAAAAACCATTCATTCGATTTGCATGCGCCAAGTCTTAAACTGTTCGAAAATCCAGTCCCTATGGCACCACGTAAGGATTTTTTTTTTACAAAGGGCCCCCCCTTCTATTTTTTTTTATAAGCGATGAAAATTTTCCATGAAAATCGGAAATAAAATTCGCTGGTCCGCCATTTTTTTAGATATCAAAATTCCCCTACGTGATGCTGTAAGCCTATGTGTCTAGTTTCTAAATATATTTTTATTTTATTTTTCAAATGAACCGTACGGCTTAATCGCTGTCAACCGCCGAGCAGCAATTTCATCGGAGTGTCCTCTTGGAAGCGGCGTACACCGCAAACTACACTTTAGATTTGAGTACAAAAATGTGTACACAGTATTCCATATGTATATGTTGACTATGAGTATTAATAAAGAAAATTCCATGAATCGTTTGCTTGAAAATAATTACGAAAAATGCACCCTCGTACCGCGCACGAACTGTGGTCTGGTAACACTCAAAGCGAATAGCATAATTGCGGATATCGCGAGCACATCAGAAAAAAATAATACGAAATAAAAATCCGGTTGAATTTCCGAAAATAAGAGATAGAATGTCTTTCACTAACAAGTAACAAAAAAATTAACAAATAAATTATCAAACAAGGAAACAAACAAATTAACAATTAAACCAACAAATGGTATTTTGTTCACAAAAAACGCGCACAATTTCCTACCTGTCGCATGTAATTCAAAAAATGATAAATCGCCTTTTCTGCATTTTTGTGTTGTCCTATCCCCATCTTGCTCACGCAAATTATAACGAAAGCTCATTCTCGGCAGCCAGTGAGCTCCTTACTCCTCCCGCCTCCATTCTACTGGCGCAATAAAGGGACAAGAAGATGGTGAACCGAGCGAAAATTTCATCCTGAGGGAGTTGCACAAGGGCCTGAATAAATGTACCGCTTCCTCGCCAGTGAAAGAAGAAACCCGAAGATTAAGGGTGCAGAATGGGGTGAGAACCGAGGGAAGAGCAATTACAAGGCTCTCGCGTTGAGTCTATCAGGCGTCAAACTATTAACTTGCCGACGAGCGAGTCTCTCTTTCGCCTTCGTATATTACCTAGCATGGTCCCGATCGTCTCGTATAGCACTCGTTCAAAGTTTCTCAATGACGCGAGTGCAAAGAATCCAGAGTACCGGACGACGGTGTCCGCATCACTCGTTCGCCTTCCTTCGTCAGCCTACGAACCTTCTCAAAGCGACTCTGTGTAACTGGAACTCTTTATTAATCTGCTCGGGGCAAGGAGATTGTCTTTCAAATACGCATTGACTCAATATACCTCCATCATGGGGTGGTTGAAAAAAAAACCTCGAAATCTGAAGAAATCTCGAAGATAACAGGCCCATACGAAAAAAAGTCATTTCGTTCAGCTATTGAGTTATTTTCGATTGTTGATTATATGCTATACATTGTCTAGGCATTGTATGCGCGAGGTGTTGGTCCTCTATTGTTGATTCTACGCCAAAGCTGATCCACGTCACGCACGTACAACGTGGAGGAGCTAGAATCTTATTATATCAGTTAATCACGATCATGAAGCCGTTTCACCAATGATGTTGTTTCACGATAAACATGTTATTCGCTTCGAGAAGAACTCTCAAGGTCAATACGAAGTTCATACGTGCGATCGTACTTTTGCTCAACCACGGCTAGATTGGACCCTCAAAGGGCAGATACGAAAGCAGAATAAAAGTAACATCGGGGGTGCATGTTGGTTGATTTTGCATACACCTTAATGACTATCATTACTGACAATCACTTGAGATGATACTCCGAAAGGCAGGCGCATCAATACAAGCGTATAATCTTCGAAAGGTTGATGGAGTCACGCAGTAGCTTCCGGGCTATTATCTCGACTCGGCTCGACCTCGTGCCATGCCACGTATAGCTTTACCAGCAAAAGCTACGAGCCGCGTCATTCTTATTATTACACATTATTATTATGATGATTGTTATTATCGTTGTATCATAGCTTTGGAACAAGGTTTCTATTGCGCGTGGGATTCTAGCTCGGCATTGAAGCTTTCGATCTCATTTCCTACGACATGCAGCTCATCGAAAACGTTGGAGAAGTTGATCCATCACTTTCGAAGCAATCACACGTCCTTGGAAGCATCTGTGGTACTTTGTAACGATTGCTCTTCACGTTTGAAAGAACCTTTTGAGCCGCGATACAATTTCGCGTCTTTTCCTTTTGCACTGAGATGTTGATGACTGCTTAGCGATACTGTGATACATCACGAAGTGCCGAAAAAAAACAGAACATTGATTTGATCCATTCCCGGGTCAACGTAAGATTACTGGTAACTTTTTTCGGTTGGAACATAAAGATGCACTACCAAATTTTGATCGAAACACGCATAATCGTAGCCTAGAAGTTGGTGTTTGCAGCTGAAAAAGAATGCCAGCATCAGTTTCCGCAAATGAATGGCGATCTATTGAGATATAGAAAGGGGTCAAAGAGGCCTCAGTGACGTGACGTTTTTCCTCTTGCACTCAGATATTGATGACTGTTCAGCGATGTTGCGATACATCACGAAGTGCCGAAAAAAATATTGATTTGATCCATTCCCGGGTCAACGTGAGATTACTGGTAACGTCTTTCGGTTGGAACATAAAGATACACTACCAAATTTCGATCGGAACACGCATAATCCTAGCCTAGAAGTTACTGTTTGCAGCTGAGAAAGAACGCCAGCATCAGTTTCCACAAATGGAAGGCGATCTTTCGAGATGTAGAAAGGGGTCAAAGAAGCCTCAGCAACGTGACGTTTTTCCTTTTGCACTCAGATGTTCATGACAGTTCAGCAGTGTTGCGATACATCACGAACTGCCGAAAAAAAAAACAAAACATCGATTTTATCCATCCCTGGGTAAACGTAAGATTACTGGTAACGTCTTTCGGTTGGAACATAAAGATGCACTACCAAATTCCGATCGGAACACGCATAATCCTAGCCTGGAAGTTACTGTTACACTTCCAAATTTCGATCGGAACACGCATAATCCTGGCCTAGAAGTTGGTGTTTGCAGCTAAGAAAGAATGCCAACATCAGTTTCCACAAATCAATGGCGATCTTTCGAGATGTAGAAAGGGGTCAAAGAGGCCTCAGTGACGTGACGTTTTTCCTCTTGCACTCAGATATTGATGACTGTTCAGCGATGCTGCGATACATCACGAACTGCCGAAAAAAAAACATTGATTTGATCCATTCCCGGGTCAACGTAAGATTACTGGTAACGTCTTTCGGTTGGAACATAAAGATGCACTACCAAATTTCGATCGGAACACGCATAATCCTAGCCTGGAAGTTACTGTTTGCAGCTGAGAAAGAACGCCAGCATCAGTTTCCACAATTGAATGGCGATCTATTGGGGTGTAGCAAGGGGTCAAAAAGGTCTCAGTAACGTGACGTAGGGTCCACCAGGAACGCGAGGGCCAGCGAATGGTACACATAGTAACGTCATTGCCAGCAGCATTTTCGTGACACGAGGGAACTGGCAAACCTAAATTGTACACGCTTTCGCATACGTATATATCGTGTTACGTGCATTAGTTAGAGGGATGAGGTGCCTGCCCCGAGTGTATACAGGCGATGGACCAGCGATACACTCGAGACTTAATTGAATTCCGAGCGTTGCGGGAGTAAGTTCGAGTCCCTACCGCGTTTACTTAAATCACAGAGCTCTTAGCCCGTGAGTCCAAAAGTGGAATGAGAGGGCCGAGAGGGATGGCGGTTGGGGCGGGGGGCAGAGGCAAGAAGTGGCGAGCGAGATAGAGTGTCGACAGAGGGAATGAGGGTTGGAAGGGCAGATACCAAGCGTGTTGGGAACCGTTTCACATCGCGAGAAGGTGCTCGCCTCTGCCTCTTTCTCATTCTCCCATCATCCATACCCCTTTCCATCGATCGATGAGCCTCGAGAAGCGTCGAATCGTTTCAATTTGTAAGTTCTTATTAAAACGTTCGTCGGGGTGTACATGTATATTCGCGATCGAAGAGGCGCGCCTGACTTACCCGTAGCCTGTAATAATAATCGGCATCACCTTGTAATTTAGCAGGCTTTAATGACCTTCCATGGTCGATACGGAGTATGGTGGTATAGGAGTCCCAGCAGAGGCAGTAGGAGAGTAGAATCGAGAGGAGATTAATTCTACGAGAACGCTGCGCGGCGCGCGGAAGCCACATGTGTTCGCTTGTGTACCTGTACACGTATGTATAGGTGCATACGTGTAAGCCATCCTTTCCCCCGTTGCCGTTGATACACCATCTCTCGTGAAAGACGCGATACAGGGATCTCTTGGCTGTGGTAATGTAGCCGTCCCGCGGTACCGAGCGACCGATCACACCGTGTGATGTCCGATTAATTCTGCCTGCCAAGATTACACGTAATGACCTCCGGAGTATCCACCAAACTCTCAGATTGTTGCCTCTTTTTTTAGTTTTTTTATATGTTTTTTACTCGTCTTTTCACGGCATTAATTTTGACCACGGCGTACGTCTTGCTCGCGCCGGGTTATGTGGATAATACGCTTGTAATAAGTTTGCAATGAACGACGCTGAAGTCTCATCAAAACTTTCGTCATCACGTGGTATATGCTTCTAATTTCTCTTTGACGGGGGGTCTCGATTGAACGCTCAGCTAGACCCTGAACGTTTGGTAATGATTCGATTAAAAACGTAGTTACACAATTATTCTTCTTGACGACGTGCAGCTTACGCAATAATTGTGGCGCACTGATCATCCGTCATCATTTGGTGGAATGTCCTTTTTGATGTAGGGAAAATTCAGTTGATTTCGAGGTTAAGGCCTTAGGCTACAGTAACGGGTATAGTATCGTGTGCGAATTTAACATTTTTTTTCGTATGCACAAGTGATTCACTCATAAAATTAATTACACATCTATTTAGTATCAATATCAAGCTGTTAGAATTTTTTTTTCGATGTACAAAATGACCGACTCGAAACTTCTCGAAATATCTTTGTTCCAATTGGCGTGACAAATAACTTCAACAATTTTCACTCAATTTACTTTGAATTAAAAAGTTATGTTCCTAATTGCATTTCGCAGAAAAGTACGTACGGAATTTCTGATTAATTGGAAACTTTTCATTTTATGAGTAGTTATAACGAAATTTTTCACTGAAAATTCATTTCTTAAGTTTAAAAACCTACAACTTTTGAATAAAACAATATTTTTTAATTCCGTACGTACTTCTCTAGGTATTCTAATGTAGATTGACGAGAATTTTTGTTTTTTGTTCTAGGAAAAAAATTGTGGATGCTAAATGTCACGTCGCGGAGCGCCTAAAAAATATAACAAAAGAAAATATTCGTAGTCGGCTATTTTGTACATCGAAAAAAAAATTCTAACAGCTTGATATTCATACTAAATAGAAGTGTAATTGATTTTATGAGTGAATCACTTTTTCAGACGAAAAAAATGTTTAAATTCGCACATGATTTTATACCCGTTACTGTGGCCTAAGGCCTCAATGGAAGGGAATCTTTGAATTACATGTATGAAACATCAAATGAATTCCCGACAAGATGCTCTTCCGTACCCTTGGTGGGATGTCGATGCTCGAAATCACATTTGCAGATATTTGTCCAATGAGAAAATAGGCAGGGTTACAAATTGCTCTCGTGACCATTTTCTATAATCAGCGAAAACGGAAAGGGCAGTTTTTTTCGATTGGTGGTGTCGATCCAATGATTCAACTAAGTGATTATACTTGGTCGGTCAATTAATCGAGTGAAGACTTTCATGAGGCAACATGAAGGCAACATTTAAGGGTTCATCTCGCTTTAGACGCTTACAAAAAAAGGTTTTTTTTTCATGAATATTTTTTATAGGTTTATGCTATAGATATTGATATAAAAGTTGTTACACTTAATAAATACACTTTCGAAATACATAAAAAATGTTTTTTTATGTATTTATGTAACCCAAACAAACTTCAAACTCGTTTTTCTCGAAACAACGTTTTTTGACGGCTTCTTGATAAAATCTTCGAGATGACTAAACCGATCCCTATGAAATTTTAACCACACATTCTTTACAACTATAGCTATAGCGCATGTCAAGGATGTTTTTTCTAATTTTGATTTTTACTTTTTTTGCCAAAAAAAATATTTTCACATAAATCAAAAATCGTGTAATATGGGCTATAGCCATTAAGATACTATATCTAAAACCGTTTGATTTTTTTGTTTCGGATGATCCATCTTCGAGATTGAACAACAGCGCAGACCTACAATTTTCTTGGAACATTTTTTTAACTACCATTTTCGTCTATAAATAGTGACTTGAATAAATTTTTTTTATGTCTTTCGAAAGTGTATTTATTAAGTGTACCAACTTTTATATCAACATCTATAATATAAACCTATCTGAAAGATTCACAAAAAACCTTTTTTTAACGTCTTGAGTGAGAAGACCCCTTAAATCAATCTATGTTCATCAAATTGGAATATACCCAAAGTAAATTACCTGAGCATCCACTATTCATTTGATTCGACCTAAACCAGTTCCACGATCATGCTCGTTGGAAGACCTTAGTTGAACCCTGTGCCCTAATGTGCCTTGGTCTTGCACAGATGTCACTGTAACTGGCATTTCGTGTAACGCGCTAAATGCTACTAATCTCACGTCGTAGCAGCGAACAACCAACCGAGATGTTTACACGGCCACACCGTGTGTACCACGTGTGTACCCGCAGGATTTGAGGAACACCGGATGGTGCAAACACAAGATGCAGGAGGGAATGAGCATATCGGTGGTTCACGACACTTGAGTGACGAGGCGTCTCGTTCCACGTGCTGACCCTTTGAACAGGCCCGTGTAGCGTAAGTTATTCTGTTACACACCTCGACGCCTTGATCTCGGTTCACTTGGAATTGCCAGTTAAGGATGTATCGATGGTGCATCGAACAAGAAGGGTCTTGCCTGCTTAGAATCAGAAGCGCATCCCTCCAGCCTTTCGTATACACATATAGGAGCTTACGACTGATTTAGCTGATGGGTTGTCTGTACCGGAGAACTATCAGGAACCGAAGCAAACACGAAGCGCAGAATCGGGTCAAGGAAAGTTGCTAAACGTGATGAGTGGTGACGAGTGAGCGTGCGTACTAGTTGAGTTTTTCTTGTCCCGATCTATACCCATCCTAGCAAACTATCGCGGAATTGAACGTTTGACAAATTATCGCCGACTTTACTCCGGAAGCGCCCTCGGCTCTCGAAGCAGAGCGAATCGGTGGTCTTCTGGTACCAAAAGCCAAAACTCAAAGTGTGCGTTGTCGTCTGGAATATATAGGAAGAAAAGAACTGGGAGGTAGTGACCGATGGTGACGCACCGAACGAAATTTATAAACAAAGATATTTCATTTTTTCATTCAAAAATTGCAAATGACTTCAGTCCTAATGGGTATAATATAATTCCCTATGGATCACACAGATTTTTCAGTTTTATGAGATTTATCTTCATCGAAAGAAATAGTGGGGCTAGAGAAATAATGCAAACCTTTTCCTATCAAGTTTCCTTGGGTTATTAAGCCCTTAGGCCACTTTGGAGACAAACAGGGCATATCTTGATTTTTTTCAGCAAAACCATAAAATATATCGAAATTACAAAATAGGGGTTTCATTACACTCGTAATTGACTGTACAAAATTATTTTTTCACAGCGATGCAAGTAAAAATGGCGTCTGTGCAGCATTTTTCCGATGACGGCTTTATTTCTGGAAGGTCAACGGCCGGACCAGCAGCTCCTATAATTTTTTAGTTATGATGAGACATTAAAGTTTATTTGATTATATATAAGAATAGCTATAGAAGTACGTAGGATTTTTTTGATATATTGTTTTTTGTCAAAATGGCGCATTTCCAAAACAATAAGTCTTAAATGCCATGAGAAAATCGTCAGAAAATGTTTTATAAAAAGAAACTATGCGATATTATTTTAAAATCCTACGTAGTGCCTTAGAAAATGTAATTCTAAATATCCAGTTAAAATTTCACGTGAATCGGTTGAAATTTGTTTGAGTTCAGAGTCCGGCCGACTTGAAAAATGTAGTTTTGAGACAAATGCGTTTAAAGTTAGTGGAAAGTACAGAAACAAAAGGTTAACGATGATTTTTCTGTCAAATCTGTTTTATAGAAAGATTTCGAAATATTTCAAACTCTTGTATTCAAAAAAAAAACGACAAAGTAACCGAATACCATCTATTAACCGATGGTAACGCAACTTGTCAGGAAAATGTAGCCGCTTGTTTCGGCGCAGTTTTTCCAGTTTCCCTGTGCCCTCCTGGAGAAGAAAGAACCTGACAAGTGGGATCGTAGAAGGCATGCGGAGGAACATGAGACATTTGATTAGCATCAATTGCTAATATTCTGGAACAAAATTCGTGGTTAATCCATTTAAAACATCTGGTTTCCATTTATACTATGAATTCCACATCTGTTTGACTTGAAGAAGTAAGATTGGAGGAAATATGGGGAACATGTATGGAAGAGACATTTTTGGGCAAAAATAAAGCATCTGCTCGAAAAAATTCGTCATCGTTCTGTATACTTCTCAGCTTGTTTGGTCTATCATCTTATCCAAGAACTAAGCATTTCCTGATAAGCCCGACTGCGTTGTTGCAGGGGAACAAGTGGCACTCAGTTTATGAGGAGCTAAACTGTTTATCAGTCTGCCTCCGTGTGAGTGGATATTCCGTGTAGTGGAACTTTTTCGGCGTGAGGGGATCAGTTGATGAATCGGGATTCAAATCTTTAGTGAGTTAAGAGCCAAGTGGCACTCGTCTAAGAGCTTACGGAGAAACTTTGCCTCAAGCTGGACTGTTTTGTATCATCCGTGTGGTCCGTAACCTTCTAACGTACATACTTATAGGCCTGTCATACATCAAACAATTTTCCACACAACCGGACTGCGAGAGAAGTGAATATTTAAGAGATAACACCACTCCGGGATTTTGGAAAAATTGTTTTTTTTTTGCTTAAAAAATACTTTGGGGTCATAAAAACAATATGCAATTGGTCGTGTAGCGATTTTTTTTTTGAAAGGTTCAATTATCGATTTTGTCGCAGCGCCTCGGACTTCGTTCAGGCGCCTCGTACAACTTTAAACGCGTTTTTCTTGAAACGACTTTTTTTAAAGTGGGAGGACGGATTACTCGAACACCTATGCATGGATTGATTTGAAATTTTGATAGTAGCTTCACAATTACATTCTCTATGGAAGTACGCAGCCGTTTTTTGATTCAATGTAAACTTTTTTTTATAAACAATTTACTGCGTATTTTTGGGGCGAAAAATCGATTTATTTCTATCAAATTGCGCCATTTTTCAAAATGTGATAAAAAAAATCCCTACGTAGTCCCATAGCTAATAATATATGGACTATCATTTTTTTGGTTTGTGTTCCAGGTCTTATACTTTACGAGAAAACCGTCCTCCTGTGAAGCTATTTGTAAAAAAAACACGTTTTTCAAGATGGGCTCTGTCGCCGCCATTTTGTATGAAAATTATGATATTTTTTTAAATACTTTAATATGTGTTAAATAAACCCTCTCAAAAGAAATCCTATTCCTTTGTTCATACTCTCAAAATAAATGATCAAAGTTAGGCCTTATTTTCTGCCGCTAAAGCGGTGTTATCTCTTAATTAAGAACTAACAATTGGGCCTGCGGTTCTTAAAAATCACAATCGCCAGCGGGCCCTTCAGCGCAGATATGTATGCAGATTTTTAATAATCACTAAGAATTACAATCAAAGTCAGATGCGAATATTTGCAACCCACCGGACATGGATATTTGCAACTCACCGAACGTGGATAAGGGACACTACTCATTGGGACAATATTTTACTTTGAGACATAACAAGAGGCAGCATAATGGCAACACGATAAGCAATGTTTTTGATGTTTTATATGCGTAATATTTGTATATGAATGAAACTTCTCAGAAGCTACACCATAATATGCTACATAACTGTAGAGTAATGAATTACAAGGTATTTCATTTCTGCTCATTTTCTCCTTTGGTCTTCCCATGAGACCTTACCAAACTTTACGGCAACGCTGTGAATAGTTGAACGACTTGAAAATTACGGCCGCCGTAAACGCGCGGCATATCCACTCTCACGGAGATCCTTATAGATTTAAACATGAATCCTCAGAGATCCTTATAGATTTCAACATAAAGAAGGACAGGTGAGATCATCAGCAAAAACCCATTCTAACTGGAAATACGAGACATGATCTACACATTAAGGCGAAGTAGAAGATCTACCACGTGACTTGTGAGTGCGAGAGAGATAGCTGAAATTTTTGAACACAGATTTCTCAGAGATGAATAATATTTAAGGCCAAAGGAAATCATCAAGCTCTGCGTCAGGAAATTTCCCAGAGCCTAATGCTTTGTTTTTCCTAAAAACATTAACCATCTATGAGAAAATTGGGTTGGAAGATTTGTGAGGTTATGTTGACCTTGTACATGTCCTTAAGCCACTTAAGAATGATATCACTTCACTAGGACATGCATTTGAGATTTTGGAATGCTTGCTACCGTTGCCTGCAAATGTATCTTCCATCCTTATGATACCTGCACATGCGTTCATTAACGGGTTATGCCTAATTGTAACAGTCGAAAACAGCTCGTTTTAGGGATTTTTAAAAGGAAATCGTGATGGCAAATTTCTACACGAATTAGGTATTTGAAAAAGTATCTTCTGAAGAACAAGCTGTAATTTTTTGGGTAAAATATTTAATTATCATCTATTTACAACCGATATCTGATACGCACATCTCGGAAAGGTCTTTTGCGGTGAGCAATGCCCATCTGAACTCGGTTATCCAATAGAAAAAAATCAAACGATTCCGTTATATATTAGTCTGCCCTATCATTAATCGAAGGAATTTCCGAAATATCAAATTTTAAAAATATGGCGGTTTTTCAAAGTGAGAGTCTTGATCTTTGCGAATCAAATCGAGGGTATACATTGGAAAAAAACCTTCCACTGAATACCGTGGATTGGGGTTACTTCGATCAAATTTGAAATGAAAATCAGTATATCGCTTTGAATAATACCGCAAAAAAAATGTTTAAATGGAAACATCAATTTTTGTTAGTCTCTTTATCGTCCAAATTACAATTTAAAATATTTAAAAACAAATGAGAACAAAAAAAATTGGTCGTAATCAAAGTTATACTGAGATTGGGGTTACTTTGATACTTGCCTTTTTCTTAATGACAATCGGAAGTAACCCCATAAAGGAGCATTTTTCCTAAAGAAGAAAAAATACGGTCAACGGGATCGATAGTTACAACGATTTTTATCGTTTTGGAGTTACATTTATCGAAGATATATTACACATTTACTTTTCAACATCAACTTTATTGATAAACAACTTGTATTTTGTAATTATTTATGCGATAACAAATCTATAAACTTTAAAACATTAGAAACTTAGAAAAACAAGTTGTAATACTTATGTCTAACTGGGTATCTAAATTACAAAACGAGATCATAGTGGTTTCATTAGGAACATGTTTCACTGAAACTAGGTTACGTACCGGATCACACTAATTGCAAGACAGAAAAAATAAAATGCTAATTTGATATTTTTTGTCTTGCAATTAGTGTAATTTCGTACAGAATTCCAAATTGTAGGTTAAGAAATGTTTTTAATAAACACATTAGGAACGTTTCTTAACCAACAATTCTGCAACATTAATATCGAATGAGAATTCAACATAATCATTTTTATTGATAGGTTTCGGCAAAAATGATACTAGTATATAAAGTTTGTTGATTTCAGATATATCTCCTTTAATTCTCTTGAATCTTGTTTTAATTCAAGCTTATTTGAAACCTTCCACTATTAAAAAGTCTAATTCCATTATTCGGCAAAAGTCCTTGTACATACATACAAGTACGTTTGCCTAGCAATAAAGATAATACGTGGGGTGAAATTGATCAATGATCAATGTTACCCCGTCTAAGTGACACCCCAACGAAACAACTGTCACCCATAGAATATGTTTTTGAGGTTATGCCACACAACAAAGCATAATGGTGTAGTTTAATAAACATCAGACAAGGTGATTGTTACCAAAAATATGTAATTGCACCACTCAACTTGTTATTTTTTGAATTATTTAATCTTAAAAAATATTTTAAATCCATTACTTACGTTGTTTATATTTTTACGGTGACTTAAACCCGTTCGTTCGTGCTGTGTATGAGTGATGACATAAAGAGACATTCAGACTTGCCAAGCGTAAAAAAAAATTTCGGTCGCGTTCCGGAACTTCGTAATTTGAATTTAAAAACAAAACAAAGTTTTTATCAAAGTAACCCCAATTTAGGGTCCTATATTTTTACATCTTATAGAGGCCCTAAGACTTACAGAAAGATCGGTGCACTAGTTTTTTTGTTGATATTTTGTTCACTGTCCTCAGAAACATACTTTTGAGAAAAAAGGCGTTTAAGGTTTCGAACGACGCCCCAAGCGTTCCGACGGGCGTTGACATAACACCCTATAAATCCGTTAATTTTTATCCGGTCACCATGAGTTTTTCGGGGAAGTTTATAAGATGATATACTGTCAAAATGAATTGGTTTTGAGAGAAGTGATTTTTTTACTTTTACAATTAGGCATAACGCCTTAAGAAAACGAATCGTAAAAACAGAGTCATTTGGAAGGATCTGTTATGATGAAACCTTGTTACAACTTATTCGCTAATTAATCAAAGAAAAATCGATCTCAAACTCGTGCATTTTGTGACAAACGTACATTCGAATAGCATTCCGATTTTCCAACAAGATCTTGGTAGGGTGGCAGTAACTTTCGTTTCCATTAATGCCTCACTCTTAAAGAGACAATTTTCTTGCAGATAGGGGATCTCGTACGCTGCGAGATGTATAGTATCTGTAGAGCAGTCTGAGTATAGTCTAGTAAAAGAGACGAAAACCCAGCACTTTTTAGCGTAGAATATGATTTTTTTACTGAAGTTAGATGGTTGCATACTGAAAGTAACCCCAATAAAATGTTGCCCCTCAACTCGCCCCAACCAGAATAAATAGGGGTTGAAAACTTAAAAATCGTCGTATCTCTATAACGAATAGCCCGATCAAAAAATGTTTCAAACAAAAGATGTTTGGAATAATAAAATACGTATAATGTTATGTAACGTCCAATCCCCTATCTTTAAAAACAGAGGCACAAAAACACGAGAGCACCACTGACCTAGTCTGACTGAATTTTCGAATCGTTTTTGTGCAGCTAATTTCAAAGATAGGGGGTTGAACATCCGATAACTTTATACGAATTTTATTATGTCAAACAACTTTTGTTTGAAACCTTTTTCGATCGGGCTATTAATTATCGAGATACGGCGATTTTTAAGTTTTCAACCTCCATTTTTTAGGGTTGGGGCGAGATGAAGGGCATCATTTTATTGGGTTTACTTTCAGTATGCAACCATCTACCTTCAGTAAAAAATTCAAATTCTACGCTGAAAAGTGCTGGGTTTTCGTCTCTTTTGCTAGACTAGTAGCTTGGTGCGAGAATAGGAGATGGTACATGCATTTAGGTATATCTGGCAGAGGAAAACCATGGTCAGTGGAGTGAGGGCTCTTTGTGCGTCCTGGATTTCCTAGCGGAGCGAGTGGCATCCTATATGTGAACGTATGTATGTGCAGCTTCCGAGGCAAAGTCCAGCATGTATTCGCCTATTGCTGCTCCATGCTTTACCAGTGGTGGCATTGCTGCTGGAGAGGGTCGCTGAGGTTGGTCGGAAAAGCTATCCGGTATCCTCGGAAGGAGTTGAGATACAAGTCCGATAAGTGAGAGACGCTTAAGCGAAGTGGAACGGGGATTATACGAAAGTCTTCCTTGCGAATCCCACGGGATCTTCTCTCGTCCTCACTGGTTCTCGCACGAGTGCGCCCCCTAGCGGCCACCCGGTGCGCGCCTGGCCCGTAAACGAGACAAAATGATCCAGAGAGAGAGAGAGAGAGAGAGAGAGAGAGAGAGAGAGAGAGAGAGAGAGAGGGAGAGGGAGAGAGAGAGAGAGAGAGAGAGAGAGAGAGAGAGAGAGAGAGAGAGAGAGAGAGAGAGAAAGAGAGAGATGGACAAGCAGAGAGATAAAACGAAAAGCGCAGGACTGAGGGAGATAGGTAGAGCCAGAAAGAAGATATAGAGGGCCCAGACGGTTACAGACAGAGAGAGAATACGAAAGACGAAGAGGAAGAAGCTAAATCTCTCATCGAGTCTCGCAATCCAGATACCAATAAGCACCACTCATTGATGTTGCAAGAGCTTGCGAAACGCTTCACCTGTGAGTGCTTACTCGTCGTGTCTATTCGACGGAAGTAGATCAGACCCTTTCTCGACTCTATTGATTGAGAATTACCGTGACGAAGGAGATAAGGATTATGAGAAGCGAACAGCAGGTAGGTAGAAGTTCACTCGAAATTGTCTAATCACCAGCCCCATCAATCCTAAGTTCCTTGGTGCTTTGCAAATCTTATGTAGTTCTAGCTCTCCTAGATTGGGATATTTTACATAAAGAAGGAAGACACTTTTTTCTTCCGTTCTGAACCTGTGCTTCGCGAAATAGAGGCTCGGAAAACTCAAAACCAACGAAACGTCAACGCAGTTTGCATGCGTCTGCTGAGTCCTCATGACAAACTCCCAGATGGAATCAATCATTGATGTAGCTTTTTGGGCAGGTCAAGCCGACGTTGGAGCTAGAAAAGCATCTATGAAACTTCTTCCCTGCCACTTGGTGAATGAGATCGCTGTCCCTGGCACTCCACTGTAATGGTGGCGTGAGACTCTATCGGCAAGTAGTAAGAAAAACCCTATAACCAGGTCAAGAAACATTCGAGGCGATGAGGGTGATTTTGGAAGGACATTCGACCCTCCTATTGATATTGCCGACCCGGAATCTATATCATTGGGTTACATTCTCATTGGAGAAACTGGTTAGTGACGTGAGACGGAGAAGGGATGGAAACGTGATGGCAGCTCTGTCGTCTGGATCGATTGGTACCCGCATTGTTTTACTACCATGTCTCCTGCCTTGCTAGCATCCCTCTCTCTCTCTGCTGCTGCGCCATATTCGTATAGCTTTGTCGTGTATGGCCAGATTTTCGTGAACGTCATGAGAGGTGAATTCTATAGGTGGGTGAGGTGTACAAGTTTGAAGAGAGACCACAACTCACCCGGGCGGCTATGGAGGGGGCGAGTAGCCGAGGTGATCGAGACGTCGTGGAGTGAATGGACCAGGTCATGAAGAAGATGCCAGAGGGAATGGAGAGGGGTGTCGGGTCGTCGGCGAGGTACGGGTAAAGAGAACCGAAGAACTAACAGGGAGACATTGCTGAGGCAGCGCAATGCCGTGAAGCAGGGGGTGCTAACCGCACCGAACAAATTTACCACGTTGCAGATCTTTAAGTGCGGCCTCGAGATCTCGTGGTTCTCTTGGTTACGTTTTACTGGCTTGCACATACTTGCGCCACACCCTCGCATCCATACATATATATGTGAGTGTGCATATATATATATATACACAGGGTGTCTCTCTTATCTCTGCTACCCGAAATAACTCGATAATTATCAACGTCACAAAAAATGTTCCAGACAAAAGTTGTAAGGTGTGAAGAGAACTATGAAATGCGACCATTTTTTTTTTATTTTGGTGGAGGCGCTGACGCACAGTGAAGGTCACCTTCACTTATTTATATGGAATGGTATATTTTTCTTCAACCATCTGGTGGAGCACCTCAAGCCGCATAAAAAACATTACGGCGTCAAAGTAGTTCAAGGTCATTCAAGGTCAGTGTCGATTATACAAATCTAAATATCTCGGAACACTGCCAAATATTTGGTAGTGATCTGAGATATTTAGATTTGTATCTTCGACACTGACCTTGAATGACCTTAAACGACTTTGACCCGCTAATGTTTTTTATGCGGCTTGAGATGCTCCACGAGATGGTTAAAAAATGTACCATTCCATTGAAAAAAGTGGAGGTGACCTACACTGTGCGTCAGCGCCTCCACCGAAATAAAACAAATTGGCCAAGTCGCATATACATGGGCCTAAAAAACACATGACGGTATAACGGCAGTTCACCGCAGACACCGATGACCTTATAATAGATTCGCAGAAGAAAATCTGCAGTCACAGGGCCATCCCTTCTTGCAGAGTTACACAACTGTCGAATTCGTATTCCATTGAGGGTTGTTGTAAAAGTCAAAAATTCTCTTTTTTCGAAACCAATATGTTTTGACAATAAATCATCTTAATATTGTCCCTGAAAATTTCAAGATGATCGGATCAAAATTAACAGAATTATAGGCTGTTATGTTTACGTCCGTCGAAACACTCGCAGCGTCGTTCAAAACTTTTAGCGCTTTTTTCTAGAAAGTACGTTATCAAAGTCGGTGAGGAAAATATCTTAGAAACTACTGCTTCGACCTTTCTGGAGTTTTCACGACTTTTATATGTAAAAATATAGTATTTGTTTGAAGGATATTTATTTCGATGTATATTTTCCATTTAATGAACGAAAAATGCTCATTTTTGTTCATAAAAATCAAGAACCTTTTAACACGCGTCACTTCTTTATTTGATATTTCAAAAATTCCTTCAATTAATCATAGTAACGAAATCTGTTAATTGTTTTTAAATTATATAACCTGATTCAGAAGGGCCTTCTCGCCGCATAAGACGTTTTCAAAAGGTGCTTCTCGGACATCGGCGGTAAATGGATTATAATTAAATATTTGACACAAAATATTTATTTACAAAAATTATTTATTAATAAATATTTTTAAATAATATTCACACAAAAACAATTGCAAAGTATTCTTGAGATTATTTTCAGACTTCATCAAATGGTTAATTTTTGTAGAAATTTATCATCACGATTTTCTATTACAAAAAAACAACAAAAATGAGCTGCTTTCGATTGTTACAACTCGGTGTAACTTCTCTAGCCGAGCGAATATTATTTTTCAAACGGCCTGCCTGATCAATGCTACGACGGGTGACAATAGGTGACCGATAGGTTTGACCCATTTTTTCCTTCCGATTTCATTTTCTCGTCCACACGACCTCTAATATATGGATATCGCACCGAGGATGATAGAAAAAGTAATTAGCCCGCTAATGGGTGAATAGTGTACGTGCTCACGTGCACGAAAGTTCATTAATGAACGATGGTAAAAAAGCCGAGACTCGGCGTCTATAATGCACCTACTTCCGTGACGACGACTGGTGCCGAGTTACAAATCGATGGTCGGGGCCGGGTTCAAATTCCGAACTTTGAATGATCAGAACGCTCAAAACTCCAAAAGAATACTACCCCGAAAGATCAAAACTCCGAAAGAATTTTTCACGAAAGAACAAAAATCCGAAAATCTTAACACCGTCAAAATAATTCGGCTATGGAAGTTTTAAAAGTTTCAAAATTGTCAATAAATCGACGAGTTATTTCAGGATTTATTTATTTATTAAGAAGTGATTTCACATTTAATTAAAAATTTGTCTAGACAATGTTATACGTTCTGCATCAACTACAGTCAACTGTGTAGACTTTCGCTGGCATGATCTTGACGAACCTTGTAATTTCGGAACATTAAAATTAGGAATTTTAAAACGTCGGCGCATTCAAAGTTCGGATTTTCAACCCGGCCCCCATGTCAAGATCACGCCAGCTCAAGTCTACACGGTCGACTGTAAATGATGTAGAACGTATAACATTGTCTAGACAAATTTCAAAATTGACGCAAAAACACTTCTTATTTTTGAAAATTCTTGAAATAATTCGTCGATTTATTGAAAATTTTGAAACTTTTTAAACTTCCATAGCCTAATTTCGGAGTTTTGGTCTCTCGTGTAAAATTCTTTCGGAATTTGGATCTTTCCAAGTTTGGAGTTTGGAGTTTTGAGCGTTGTGATCATTCAAAGGTCGGAATTTCAACACGCCCCCATCTTGAATTTCGGAATATTAAGGGGCTATACCAGTGTGACACTTTCAAAAAATATATTTTTTGTTGCCTTTTTCGACAGTTTATACTTTCAAGAATTACATTATCATTTATATCATTTATATCAAGACCATTTTATCTTGCAAAAATCGATAGTTAAATCTTCAAACGCGTTTTTCTCGAAATGAGATTTTTCAAATTTCCTGACATTGTAACTCAAAGAGAAATTATGCGATAGACTTAAAATTTGAACTGAGTACTCTTGAATATATTTACTCTACAATGACATAGGATATCTTTGATTCGATGAAAATTGACGATTTGGCGTTGAAAAAAACGACCATTTTATATACAAGAAAACAGACTTTTTTCATAACTACACCATTTTGTTAGATTTTGATATTTTTCGAAAATCCTACGTCATTGTACACGAAATACCTTCCAGTACAACGACATTTTTTCCTTTTTCGGTTTCAGCTACTCAATCGGCCGGAATCATGTCAGCAGTGAAGGAACTTTTTTTGGCGCCTCCGAAGGTAGCGCATAAATCGCTTGGATCTCAATATTTTTCTACGAAAAAATTATGTGATATAGCTCAAATATAGCCAAATATATTCTTAATTTTCCGAAAAATTCAATTGAGTACTTTTCTTCCAAAAAATTCCCGAAAATCACCCAAATTTTCAGCGTTCACGCTGGTATAATCTCTTAAAATTCGGAATTTTAAACCATCGGAGCATTCAAAGTTCGGAATTTCCACAGGGCCCCCGATGGTTCGTTCGGATAAAGCAAGGACCCTGGATTCGAAATAAAAATGGGTGAAAGGTTGGAAAAAGTTTCCGAAATAAAAGGATTAGTATCATTAGACCGAGGTAAAAAGTGAAAATTAAATTAAATTCCACTGGTTAGCTACAATGCTATTCTCAATCAAATGTATGCACAGATCAATACTCGTATGGTGTTTCTCCCAGACGGCGTGCACACCGTCACTCGAACGCGGTACCTCAAATGCGTGTATTTTTTCGAGCGCACACGGCAACGCCACATTTTTTATGCTCGGAGATTTCGGCGAGCGAAGGGAAATAAAAAATATATGAGAAAATAAAAATAAAAATGGTTCGCGTCGTTTAATTTCTAGTGAATTTCACATGTGCCGAGTGCGATACAATCGTTCCACCGTGAAGCGATTGGGCCTCGGGCTTTTTCGTTTGCACGATCCGTGGAAAGAGCCCGATTGGCCAATTAATTCTGTCGCCCCTTTTTGTACCGAGTGTCCATATGCACGTACACGTGCACGCACGAGGACGAAACAGGTATATAAATATATATACATATCTGGGGACGAGACGACGAGAGACAATGCCCGGAATTTCCTGTCACCTTTTTTCCAACGATATACAGAGCGACGTGGCACCACCTACAGACTGCGGACATTTCTCACCGGCGAAGACAATAAAAAAATTAAAGGAAAATACTATCAACCATCGGCGGGATATGTTGCGAGACGCTTGGATGTGGAGATAAATCTCACGTACTGGTATATCTATATAGAGATTTGTAGAAACAACGTTGGTCACGAACACTGCATCAATTATCAAAGTAGTGGTAGCCAGCAGTCTGTTATCATTAAGACGTTGCATCTGCGTGGGAAAAGAATGGACCATTTTTCTTATTGACCTAAATTATGTATAAACATCACGAGAATGAAATACTATATATATATATATATATGTGTGTGTGTGTGTGTGTGCCTCCGAACGCTCGAAACAGCCTAGACGGTGACAGTAACAATTTGGAGTCCTTTAGTCCAGTCGTAGAAAAATATTCAATGACCTAACAACTGAAGTCCTACTATCGAAATGCCTCCAAGGGTATACGCAAAATACAAATGAGAGCTTCAATTCCATCGTGTGGACGACAGCTCCTAAATCCCCCAAAGTGGCCCCGTAAAACGGGGCCACTTTGACATTCAGGGTAACTTTGACAGTTTTTGGGGCTACTTTGACAGAGCGCAAAAATACGTTTTAAATGTGTGCGCAGCGAGCCCACTTGACCTTCTGTGGCGGGTGGCGGGGGCGGGGAATAAACTTGTACAACAATTTGTTGTTCAAGTTTATTGTAATGTTGCTAAATTTGATTGTAATATTGCTCAAGTTGATTTTGATGTCAATGACAATTATAAGACTCATTAAGTGCCTATAATAGCACCCCAGGTACAAGATACTTTTATGTAAAGTGTTTCCTTAAGGGGGAACCACTATAACTGCCTATTTTCGACCGTTTTCGTTGGTTTTCTTTTTTTAAAAAGAAATAAAATACATGGTCAAAAGAGCTTTTAGGCTTTATAAGGTATACATTGAAGTATGTAAAAAAAAATATTTGTCAAAACTATACAAAATGGCGGCGCACGAGTCACTATAGCACTACTGTTTTTCATCCAACCCTCTCCACGGTACGCAGTAGAACTGTCGTAAATTTAGTCCCGGAACTACGAGTGAAATATTTTCGTTAATTATATTATTTTTAGCAGTCAAGTACGGGAGAAATTGGAAAACAATTAAAAGAAAAATCGAGACGAGCTTGAAAAATAGTTCGTTTTTTCGACCGTGATTTTCATCTCAAAAGTTATATATTTTTTACAATTTTCGATTAATCGAAAAAAGCGGTCGTACTTGACTGTTAAACCAATCTAAGAAGCTACAGCTAAACTTCCAAGTCGATTGGGCGAACATTGTTCGAGTTCTGCTGCCTTAATAACGGTGACAATTTGGTTATGAAAAATCGGTGTTTTTCATTTAATTCCATATATAATGCATGAAATTTTAAATTTTTTACCAAAATGATTCCAAAGTAACCCTTAATCTTTGACATAAGTTGCATGCACTGTCAAAACAGACCCACACTCGGGGCTACTTTGACACTTTAAAAAATGTATATATCATATTGTGAGAGGGTGGTGCAGCTTGACTTTCGTATACATTTGATAGCCAAAGGACACACTGTTCTGTTGGCGCAAGAAAAGTTGGTATCTAGAATGTTAAAAAAAAGTTACCTACAAAAACCTTTGAAAACCTGTTGAAAGCCCCGTTTTACGGCACCGAAAACTTTCAACACGTTTTTTTCTCAAAACAATGTTTTTGAAATCGGCACGCAGCAGAACTCGATCAATTTTCGTCCAATCGACTAGAAATGTTAACTGCAGCTCCTTAGATAGATTCTCGAAAGAAGTGCATACGATTTTGACGATTCATCAACAATTCTCGTTTTTATAAGCAGATTAAGGCCGATTTGTTATCAAAAACAAGAAAAATGTATTGCAATTGATGCTATTTTGGAGAAAAACCATTTTTTTAGACAATCGGCTATACTTCTCTAGCAAAATTAATATAAACGACTAAAAAGAAAATGTTGATGCTCCAGGTGCTAAGCCATAAAAGTTCTACGACTGTTCTACGACGTTCTACGACGTTGATAGAAAAAAAAATATACACAGTACAGGTCAAAAGTTTCCCATCACTTTGGATAATTACAAAATTGTCACTCGCCTTGGATAATTGTAAAATAATATTAAAATAATATAATTCATTTTATAGAGCAATATAGCATCTTCCCAAAATAAAATACAAAATGAATTATATTATTAAAATATAATTTTGCAATTATCCAGTGATTGACATTTTTTGACCACTTCATTATATATGTTTCAAGTATATTTCCAATCCCTTATATCTACAAAATATTGTCTTTCAGAACATCTAGCTGTTTCGAGGATGGCCTCAAAAATGTTATTTCCCTTACTATCGATTTTGAACAAAGTGCGTTTCTTGTAATATCCTCTGTATCGGCACGTTTGCATTTCGAGTCAGAGATGATTGTGGAGCCGTTGAATTTTAAGGGGCGGTACCTGAGTAACCGGCGAGAAAAAGACGTGAACTTCGGGAATTTTTATCTAAAAAACTAACGTTTCGATTGGATCCGGGTTTTTTTTATTGGAAAATATGTACATTGAGGTATGTATAGGAATTTTTAAAAATAAATTCGTTGACTGGAAGCGATTCAAACGCGATTATCTCGAAACATAGTTTTAAAGTCGGTGCCAGATGCCTCTCGAAAACGGCTTGTCCGATTTTGTCCAAATTTGGATACAACATTCTTCGATAGTTTTTCTAGTTCGCCACGTAGGATTTGTTTTAAATTTCCATTTCTGACGGAATTGCGACCGTTTTAACTCAACATTCGTTTTTCGTTCGCAATTTCCGACGATTTTGGATTGCATACACATTGCATAAAAAAGCAATGGTTCAATCAAATGAAAAACCCCTACGTAGCGAACGAGAAAAACTATCGAAGAATATTGTATCCAAATTTGGACAAAATCGGACAAGCCGTTTTCGAGATACATCTGGCACCGACTTTGAAAACTATGTTTCGAGATAATCGCGTTTGAATCGCTTCCAGGCAACGAATGTACTTTTAAAAATTCCTAAACATACCTCAATATACATACATTCCAATAAAAAAACCCGAATCCAATCGAAACATTAGTTTTTGAGATAAAAATTCCCGAAGTTTACCTGTTTTTCTCGCCGTTTACTCAGGTACCTCCCCTCAAATAAACTTGCGTGCGGGAAAAACAGGCTACTACGAGGGCGGTCCTCGAAGTCAAACGTCCTCAAAATCACTTTTCCCCATACATGTACATTACGTAAAAGCCTTTCGAGGATTGAATATATGAAGAACTCGGCTGATGGGGAGATAAAACAAAAGATAGGTTTTTTGGCGACCACAAAAGATCTCTCCGTCTGTTGGACTGCAGTAGCAGCGATGCTGGTCGGATTCGACGAAGCTCTCGATGTTTAGGTACATACACGTATACGTATGTGCACGCCACAGTGCGGTATGCGCTATGCGGGACCCATACCGGAAGCGCTTTTATAAAGCTCAGAGTGTCGATCGCCGAACCGGTCAAATCGCCATTGCGATAAAGGTGAAGCGCGCGCGCGCGCTATAGAACGGCCAGATTCGAATGCCACGATCGGCCCTCAACCTCCCACGGCTAGACAGCCAGGGGATGTGCGAGAGGATAAAAGATTTTTAAAAAGGCGAAAAAAGGGGGGATGGGCTCCATCGTACGGGCTCCATTCTGTATAGCACGTCTGCCGACGGTCCAGTCGCCCGTGACTCTATTTCCAACGCTTTATCCCACGTGACTCTCTCGGATGGATAATGCCGTGAACTGCCCTCATATATCCACCCAGCAATATGGAGGGAAAAAGAAAAATCGTTTTGCATATATGGCGTATCGGATCTTGTGAAGCATAAGGGCGTTACTCGCGTCACTTTTTGTCACGGCGCCCCGTTCCAATTGTCGTTGTAACACGAGGGCTCGCTTATTGTAATCCGCTCGCTTCCGGCACTCCTTTTTACAGCCGCGTTCCTCCTCTTTTTCGTCTCTCGTCCAAGGTATCGTGTTTTTTTTTTTCACGGATGCAATTCCAATCAAATTCATCGAAATTCCAATACGCAAATATGTGGACTTGAGGTTTAAGGTAGTTCTGTAGTTTTGGTCAAATCTTAGGAGTTGGCTGAAATCTAAGTATGGTGTAGATATGGCCTCCATGGGCTGATGCCCAAAAATTCAATTCGACTCACCGTTTAGTTCATGAGATAATTGCAATTGAATATGGGTATTTTTGTACGCGATCCCCACACGATGGGGGACCCGAAAAAACGGGATTTTCATCATAACTTCTTTATTTCTCAATACTTTTACACCAAATTTCGATCACCTTCAAAGTATTCGCCATTGACCACAACGCACTTCTCCAAACGATTCTTCCATTGTTCAAAATAGTTTTTAAATTCACTCATCGGGATGTCCTTTAAGCCTTCCAGCGATTTTTGTTTCACCTCCTCCACAGTGGCAAAACGCTTTCCTTTCATATTCCTTTTGAGTCTGGGGAACAAAAAGAAGTCACAGGGGGCTAGATCCGGTGCGTATGGGGGGTGGACAATCGGTGTCATGGCGGCGGAAACAATAGTTTCCGCGGCCGATTTCCCCAACAGGAAACAAAATTTCACAGCCGCGCGTTGTTCTCGACAATCTGCCATTACGTTTTCGCCGAAATGTAAACAGTTGTTTTACTAAAAAAAATCTTACAGCCGAACCGATGCACTCACAGCGACACAACTTTGCACACTGACGCAGGTGGCGTGACACTAACGGACATGTGGTCAAAGAATAGGTTCCCCCACTCTCCCTCCCCACCACAGCGTAATTCCCGGAACTTATGGGTCCCCCCTCGCACCTAACACGTAAACCAATAGGAGTTGGCTCCCATTTATCGATACAGGTTCCAAACGGATCTTAGGATTTCAAAATAAAAACACACGTGTACGCAGTACTATTGTGGGATTGATTTTTAAAAAATGACAAACTTTGACCGTTTAGTTTCGGAGATATCGACTTATGAAAAGTGGTAATTTTATTCCACACCGAACTCGGGCCCAACCATCTGTAACGGAATGGCAACAGTGTACGCTGCAGCAAGCTGATGGGCGCGTGGTCTCGGAACTCGAAGCGTGTTTTTTTCCGAGTTCTTGTAATTCTGAGACGGGTGTGAAATAAATTTATTCTGCAAACAAATTTAATTTGTTTAATTTATGCATGTATTTGTCTTTGTTACAGCGAATACAATTTAAACTGTCGGCAAGATGTTGTAAATCCACGATCCGACGTCCTTCGACAGCGCATTTTTGTTGCTGATCATTGAGGTTATGGTTATTCTCATCGCGTTTAACCGCATTCGCTTGACACATGGCTGCCACAGCTTTCAGTCTTTTAGCAAGCGCCTTTTTTCTTGTAAATTTTCCTTTGTATCGCATTTGGGTTGACATTGTCACGCTTTTTTTATTTATATAAAATATTTCGCGAAAGACGGATCGTAGGAAGCTCAACGCTATGACTGCAGGAAAATCGCGCTGTTGCCACGATTACAGCGCCGCTCTCTATACGAGTATGAGACCTATCTATGCATGAGGTGCGAATGTGTGGGACATATAGAGGGTACAAGCTCTGTCAAAAATTTACAACCACCAGCATCGTATAGGCATTGGATGAAACTATACGCTTCGACCAAAAATTTTGACTCATACGTGTATCTACAGAACTACCTTAAGTATGCCAGCCGGAAGCGGCGTCACGTGTGAAGCTCGCCTCGAAATGCAATCGCACGTGATTTGTCTTGGAGGATCGTTTTAACTATTTTTGTTGAGGGATCGATCTCTTTAGACAGCCCAAAATAACCGAATTTTCAAGACTTTTTGGGGTCGAAACCATTTATTCTACATAATTAAAATTTTATGTGCATATTTATAAATTTTTTTATTTTCCAAACATTTTTTTTCAATATTTAAAAAGGCAGTACGACACTTGCTTCAGAGACGATTGCCAGCTGAGTTATTTCACGGCGTACAACCGGGAGTCTGGTGCATTGATCTAAAACATCAGACCTAAGATCTTTTAGATTCCTAAGACCCACACGCTCTATGTGAACCTGAAAAATCCAAAGAAAAGTAAAGATTCCGATGGTACGTGTTCGAAAAAATGTTCTATGCTTCATGAAATTTTTATCAAAAAATTTGTTGATGAAAAGATAGTTTTTAAAAATAATCTTCAAGGGACTTGAGGTTCATATAAACGGTAGTTATGTTATTAAGAAGTAGGCGAAATTTAAAAATGATCGATTAGATAGTGTTTAAGTTATCATCTACGAAGTTCACGAAAAAGTGATGTTTAGGAAAACGCGTTTGAAGTTTCAAAACTAAAAAATGCCACTCAATGACCTACGGATCAATCTGCGGTTCCTGGGCCATAAAGTAGTACATTAGCTTCTCCATGGAGTGAGTGTTTGATCATACGGTCTTCTTCACGTTATAATGGGATCTCCCCCTTAATATTTAACTCTATTGGGCCAAATTGCTCGAGAATTGCTGCAGCTGACATTACTGCAATTTTTGAGCTGTCCAACTGTTAATAGCGAATTTCAGTAAGTTGCGATCATTTAGAGTACATTTGTGTTGCGAATTATGTGTAGCGAGTAAAATTCTCCAAGAAATGATGGAGTACATCAACGATGCAGACAAAAAATTCAAAATAATCGATCCCATTTGGCCTACTATCCATTTTTTCATCATATTTGAGAGTAAAGTAACATCCTATTAGAATAGAAACAAAACCTCTGGAAATTAAAAGTGTTACAATTCCTCAATGGGTTAGTGGATTAATTCCAAATTTTGCACAAAGGCTTAGAACAAACGAAGTAAGGAGTATCCAATTTTCATCGCAATGGTAGCATTCCGATAAGACCCCGATTTAGACTCAATCAATTAAACGTTCGTTCTCTCTTCGTCCTTGCCCCCCTCACTGCGCAGTTTCGAATTACTTCTGGGCAGTGCTTTTTGCCTATCGTTTTTCAAGTTCGTTTATTGGGCTATGCGCTTGGTAGGTTTTTCGTTCTTAAACAGTGCAACTCCATTTAAAAACGAACTTAATTTTCATTATCTTCATTGTAATGCAAACATCCCACGTGAATCATTGTGACATTTTCAATACAGTAGAGCGGTATGTGGCGTGCAACGAATTTCACGACAGTAGTTAAACATAACCCCTGACGGTTGTTTTTTTTTTCGTTTTTTATCGTGAAGCTGGGACAAAACGGAGTTCTCCTTTTTCTTTTATTATCGCGGCGAGGGCGAGAATTGGTCCGTGAGAAATTGAAAAAGTCCGAGCTGGACTTATTGATGTTCGCTGTTCAGTGTCCGCGCAAAGAAGATTGCACGTAGGGACACTCATATGCGTCACGTAGATATGTATGATGATGTATGTGAGTGGGTGTAGGTGTGTATGTGTGGGTGTGCGTGTGTGCGTGCATGCGCGCCCGTGTGTGTGTGTGTGTGCGTGTGTGCGTGCATGCGCGCCCGTGTGTGTGTGTGTGTGTGTGTGTGTGTGTGTGTGTGTGTGTGTGTGTGTGTGTGTGTGTGTGTGTGTGTGTGTGTGTGTGTGTGTGTGTGTGTGTGTGTAGGTGGGGTGTCGGTGTGTGTGTGTGTATAGGTGTGTGTGTGTGTATGGGTGTATGTGGTGTGTGTGTGTGTGTGTGTGTGTGTGTGTGTGTGTGTGTGTGTGTGTGTGGGTGTAGGTGTGTGTGTGTGTGTGTGTGTGTGTGTGTGTGTGTGTGTGTGTGTGTGTGTGTGTGCGTGCGTGCGTGCGTGCGTGCGTGCGTGCGTGCGTGCGTGCGTGCGTGCGTGCGTGCGTGCGTGCGTGCGTGCGTGCGTGCGTGCGTGCGTGTGTGTGTGTGTGTGTGTGTGTGTGTGTGTGTGTGTGTGTGTGTGTGTGTGTGTGTGTGTGTGTGTGTGTGAAGGGGTGTGTGTGTGTATATGGGGGTGTAGGCGTATGTGTGTAGGGTGTGGGTATGTAGGTGTGTGTGTGTGAGGGGTTCAGGGGTGTGTGCGAGCGCGCGCGTGTGTGTGTGGACGGTTGGGTGGGTGGTTGTATAGACAGGGTGTGTCTTAATGGTCGTTGGGAAATTTTCAGAAAAGCGTCAAAGTACATTGGCGCGCTGAGGGACTGGGGGGAAAGAGAGGTCGCGAGGAGGCAGACACGTTCGATGCGCGTCCCGTCATTATTAAGACGATGTCTCGCGTTACTCACGCTTTCAGGAAGAACCATTAGAGTCTCCGAAGGGCCGTCGTTCCTCTATTCCGCAGACAGGCAAGACTTTGGCCGGCATTTACGGAAGTTTTCAGCCACATTGATGGAAGAAAAAGAAAGGGTGAGGATGGGAGGAAGACTGGGGCGTAAAGCCTACAGTGCTGGCCTCTGGTGTCTTCGTGCCAAGCAAATTGGCTCTGAAGATCCGGAAAAATACCCGGGAGCCATTAGCCCCGCAAGTCACGGTATAACTGCTTGATATTTCAAGCATGATGTTGGCACTTTGAGTTCACCAAGTGCACCACCGCACATTGCAATACCGGGTGCTCCGCAAAATCTTTTTTTTTTCCTCGAGTTTTCAACAAAACGATCCGGTCGAACGGGCATGTAAAAAAAAACAATTTTCATCCCTGAAGAGACAATCTTTGAAGCGGAATAAAGCCAACTTTTTCATCCTTTGCACCGATGAACTCTCCGTTTATTTTTTTTTTGTGAAATGCTTTATCGTTCTAGAGATCTTTGCGCGGATTTTATCGGCGCGGCCTGAAATTTAAGGTTTGGAATTTTTCTGACATGCCTTAATGGCTGTCATACCTAATAGATCATCATAAGCGACGCAACATTTATTCAAATCGTGAGTACTAAAATAGGTGAACTTTTGAGAATGCTTTAACTCGATACTTCGAGCTTGTTGACGCAGCAAAGACGATCTGTAAACAGTAAGATGCGTACTTTATTTTGTCCAGTGTAGTATATATAGGCAGTGAGACAACTATTAGCAGTAGAAATTTGTCTTAACCTAAAAGACTAGAAGAAAAAATATCCTACAAAAGCTGCATAGTTCGAAGTGGGTCATCGAGTACCCGTGCAGAAATTGAGTTGGGGCTGTGATCGGGCCCCAATAATATTCCCCTAACTTTATTCGGGCCCTAATCCGGAAGCCACATGAGGGCCGTTAGCGGCCGGTCACACTTTGTCAACAAGGGCCATTAAAGGCGCAACGACCGGGGCCTTACAAGTTGCCTCAATGGCGCCTCATCAAAACCATTTTAGCGCCCTGAAAATGCCTCAACGGCGCCTCATCATAACCATTTCAGCGCCATAAAATATCCGTGTCAGTGGATATACGTGTACGTTAAATACGTCAGGGTATATCTGTATTTGTTTTTATGTAATTGTTCATGTGCATCGGTGTGGGCGTGAGTACAAGTGTATGTATGTGTGCGCGCGTAGAAATGTGATTGCGCATTTGCATGTGAGCCTTTATGACAAACTGCCGTGACAAAATTAATACAAAAAATAATCCATTCTAAGGAATGGATGTGTAGTAGAAATAAAAAAAATATATGGGTCTACTGAATCATTAGAATCTATTTCCATTGAGGGAAAGATCTGGAAAACAAAGACCAATTTATTTACTTATCCTACACAGTCAGATAAAGTTTATGAATGGGAAATATCAGCGAAGTCTTCAGAAGAAATAATTTTCCCTATGATGAGTATTGAGCGGAAATTAGTTGCTATAAAAATTTCGAGAAAACCGGTTGGGACTGTTCACACTTATGCGCTAGCATTATATATATATATATATATATATATATATATATATATATATAAACAGGGAGGATACATTTTTTATGTGTACGTCTTCGAGCACCGTCCCGAAAATAGCCGCACGTACTGATAACCAACATCACAAATATATAACGAGTTCAAAGTTATATATACACATATGCATGCGTCCGATCTACAAAAAAGCTGGGCTCACGCGTACAAATGATGCTCTCGTTGCTCGTTAGTTCCGGACAATTCAACTGGTTTTATTTTTTATTTGTGTTTTTTTCTCGGCTTTTCGAGCTCCACTCGCAGGCGCAGACGATACGCCGGATTTGCGGGTAAACTATCGTGCGGAGAGATAAAGGGACCGCTAATAGACAGCAAATTGGATTGTGGCGCCACTAATTTTGCGTGGAAACCACAGCGGAGGCTCCGTTTCCCAAAGGCCTCTAAAGGTCTTTGGCTTTTTACCCTTTTCACGACGTGCATCGTTCTATAAATTCCACTTTATATAAATAGGCTGCCTTCGACATGACTAATTAATGAGCTCACTAATAACGAAATTCTCGTCTTTGATGATGCCATGGTATTTTGGCAGGAACCAACTTTAAAGACACAAACACAAATAGGAAGATTATCCTAGCTTTTATTCGATTATTTATGATCTCGTATCTTAAGGCAACTACGAAAAATCAGAATAAATCAGAAATAATGCCCGAACATAGTAGTAAGAGTATATAGAGATAATAGCAATAAGAGTATAAACATAATCGTACGAATAACAAAATAATCGCAATAACAAATCTAAATTAAGTTACCAAATAAAAATTAAAAATAAAGTTGGGGCGTCGATGTGAAAATGTACATTTATCAGTGAGGTGATGACTTAAGACGGAATGACACCTCATCGCGGTCGGTATGGTAGAACAATTGTAGATACCCAAAAATCTCTGAAACGGCTCTTCAGATCCCGTCGAAACTTTTCCAAACGACGTCAAATAGATAGACGAACAGCTGTCTGCCCCTCAAATTTTATGAATTTGAGAAAAAAAATGTAGATTAGGTTATCATAAGCCAATCTACGTTTTTTTTCTCAAATTCAGAAAATTTGAGGAGCAGACAGCTGTTCGTCTATCTATTTGACCTCGTTTGGAAAAGTTTCGACGGGATCTGAAGAGCCGTTTCAGAGATTTTTGGGTATCTACAATTGCTCTACCCAAAAATCTCTGAAACGGCTCTTCAGATCCCGTCGAAACTTTGTCAAACGAGGTCAAATAGATAGACGAACAGCTGTCTGCCCCTCAAATTTTATGAATTTGAGAAAAAAATGTAGATTAGGTTATTATAAGCCAATCTACGTTTTTTTTTCTCAAATTCAGAAAATTTGAGGAGCAGACAGCTGTTCGTCTATCTATTGGACGTCATTTGGCAAAGTTTTGACGGGATCTGAAGAGCCGTTTCAGAGATTTTTGGGTATCTACAATTGTTCTACCATACCGACCGCGGTGAGGTGTCATTCCGTCTTAAGCATGCTACGAGCTAGAGAGAGAGCGAGCGAGCAGGAGAGAGAGAGAGAGAGAGAGAGAGAGAGAGAGAGAGAGAGAGAGAGAGAGAGCAAACGAAGTGAACTTCTGCATATACTCAACCAGGAATGTCGCCCGGTTCGTAACCAATATTCACTTCTATCGTACTATAGAAACTGTATCTTAAAGGGGACATATGAAACGGAGAGGAAGCTCGAGGTGAACGCGTTGGCGAAATCGCTGAATTGACGTCTCCCACGAAGTTACTCGCTCTCTCTCTCTCTCTCTCTCTGTATCTCTCTCGTTGTTTCTCTTGTTTCCTCTCTCGCTGTACCGAGTGCTCGGAGCTCCCAAGAATAGGAAGAGTGCGCAATGCCCCGTCGCGATCGCATTTGAACCGAAGAAGAATTCAATATCTTTGTTGCCGAGATTCTTGCAGTCTCTTTCTTGCTTTCTCGTTCACCGCTCGGAGTTACAATGAGAGGAAGTTCTCGAAGTATCTGCGCATAAACAGCTTTACCAAAAACAAAGAGAGACCGCGGGAGAGAAAAAGAGAGAGAGAGAGAGAGAGAAAGAGAGAGAGAGAGAGAGAGAGAGAGAGGGTGGGCACATATTCTCCCGAAAATGCACGACCTGGCTCGTACGAGTCCGCAACTTCCACAGCTAAAACGTGTGCAGAATAAAATTTTGAAAACAATGAGAGAAACTTGCCTCCTTCTAATTGTGACGTATCCATCGATCTTAAGGGCTTACACCACTAAAATTAACCGATTTTTTTTTGTGGAAGGACAAGTAAGACGACAATGATAATCAAGGATGTTATTAGCCTTATGCGATTTTGAAAAAATCGATTTTTTTTATTGCATTTTTTTGAAGTATAAGTATCCGGGCCCATACTTCTGTATGGGCATGGAATAGATGACTCTATATAAGTTTACAAAAACAATATTTTCTTCGTGTAAACTGAAATTGAAACTTTAAACGCGTTTTTCTCAAAATGGCATTTCTGAAGTCGGTGACCAAGATTACTCGAACACTAATGAACCGATCTTCTTGAAATTTTGCAGGCTTATTTAATACATAAAAATGTAGTCTTTAATCGTTCGATTTTTTTTTCGAAAAAAAATGGCCGTTTTATAGCCAAAAAACGGCCGTTTTTTTTTCGTTAAAATCGAACCATTAACTTTGACTGTCCGCCATTTTGTGAAAAATGAATATTTTTTAAAATCCTTCGATTAAAGATTAGTTTATACTTATATTTGACTAAATCCATCCTTCCCATTTTTTTTTCAGATGATCCACTTCGCCGCAATGTTGGTCACCGCAAACCGTGTATATAAAAACATTATTTCATTGACGGCCATTTGCCACTAAACAATGTAATATTTTTCAATAAAAAAATTACTGAAAGTTCTTCAACATGTGTTCTTTAAGATGGTATATTGATCGATTAAAAAAGTTTTGTAGTTTTCTTTAAAAAAATTCATGAAAAAGGCCTTTTTTTGCGCTACAAGTGGGGGTAACGCCTTAAGTTCTCGCGCAGTAGTACGGCAGAAAAATTGCAACTCGAGTTAAGCTTTTTCTTTGGCAGCAATCGCGGAAAGTCGGTTTTTTTCCACCCTAGCTTTTTTTGTCGATACTCGCGATCTCTTGTCTGTACAACACAAGGGCCGCGATGCGCCAGCCGTTAGCCGGTAGCGGAGTATTGGAGTTTTAGTGCTCTCGTGAGCTCAATTTTGAGAATTTTTCCCGTTTTCTTTACGCCAAAATGTTTAAGAGAGATTGTAGTGACAGAATACAAGAAAGGCGTCGTAGCCTCTCTCGTATGCTGTCTTTTTTCTTCGTATTTCGCATTTAGATGAATGTACAAACGAAAAACACAATCTGTTGCAGGGATTTCGAGGATCAAAATGGTATTCTGCAGATTATTTTGTTATTCTGCTATTCTCACTTTGCAGCAAGACAATGACGCTATAAATTCGAGATCACTAATTTATGCTAAGTCGTTATGTGAGCAAATAATTTACAAGCATGAATAATTTGCAAATTAATAGTCGATCATAACATTATCGCAAGAAATGTTCCACCTGAAAAGACATTTTACAATTCATGCTCCGGTGTCAGAACAGTTTTGTTGTCCAGAGCGCTGTTTTGGAAGTGATTTTTAGGATGGAATAACTAAGAAAATCAATTTACTGTACATTTGTACGTTTTTCAACAACGGTGCGCGGAAAACATCCCCAATGGGCGACCGGTGTTGTTTACGTCGTATGAATCCGAAAAAACAACCAACCATATTCTTAATCTGTATGAGTATTGTGATGTCTGGTACCAGATGCAGCCACAAAGAATTTTTTCTTTAATGGCGGCATGTTAATCTTTCATTATCAATTTTTCCTACTTTTCCAACCAATCTACGAGCTATATAAAAAAAATTATTTCGGCTCAATTCTGCTAAAAACGTTGAAAAACAGTCTACTGAAGAGGTATGTCAAATCAGAGTTCAATCGACCAATTGGTTATAGTGGTTGTTGATTTGAAGTGCACAGTTTCGAGAAAAATGCTATTAAAGATGCTCCGTATAAATTATACAACTCGGCTAACTTTATGAGTATCATTAAACGGATTTCACAGACGCATTCAGCAACGTCTGCAAAAAAAATCGAGAGGAAACAAAAACCATTTTTTCAAATTTATAGACAACAATGCTGCCTCAAATTTTTTAGCCAGTCAATCAGTGTGAGCTAAGACTGTACTCGACTCGCACTGATCGACGAAGATTTACTTTCTATCATCTTATGAAAAGAATTAAAGACAAACACGACGTTGAAGTTAGCATCGTCAAACTTTTTTTAAAGTATTGACTTATTAATGAAAATCACTTTAACCTTTTTACGTATTCTTATTATTGATCGACGACCAAAATTTGCAAAACAAAGCTTTTGGATAATGAG
>OX101783.1:36821368-36921642 GCA_944452715.1 Ophion slaviceki
CCGAGAGAACGCATGCTGGAGAATGTTCGTAAATATAATACCTTGGTGTTGGTTGGCTGATAGTAGAAGATCGATCTTCCCGATCGATCTAATGGCTTTCGCATCTTCGTATAAGAAGACGATCTCGCCGCGAATCGCAGAGGAATTTCGTGAGCGTGAGATCGACTCTTGGTGGGGTTGAATCGCACACTTTTAGCCCACACATACATATTTGGAAATACATATATATATTGGCTGCAAGTAAAAGACAGGGAACTAACATAAACGATTTTCCCCGTAATGTAATACGAGGAAGGCTACTTCTACATCGGTCGCCGTATAGCGAGACGAGGATGTGTATACGAGGTCAAGTAGGAAGTGTAAGAAGAGCAGGGCGAAGGCAGATGAAAAAGAGCGAGATGATCCGAGGAAGATTCGACGATGCTGCGGTGAGGTAAATGTGATCGCGTCGCTTCTGCGTTAGGTGCAAAATGAAATTCCTGGGATTAATCGGGCTCTATAATGGCTGGTTCACATCGCAGCGCTTATACCTGTATGGGGCACTTTGTGCGAAATGGGAATTTGATCAGCTACCGAATTCTGTCTCACACATGAATATTTCCGAATATTTCCGTTTGGCCTATTTTAGCACGCGCTATTTGTCTTCATGTCCAATCAGCCTTGTTAACTCTGACGTTTTCTCGAAAAATGTCCGCCATTTTGTTATTTTTTCAAATATCAAAAATCTATAGCCATTAACATACTGAATCTAAAATGGTTTGAATTTTTTGTTTCGGATGACCGATCTCCGAGATTTCATTTACAGCGCAGAACTGCAATTTTTATGACTTTTTAACTTCCATTTTCTTCTGTAAATAGTGACATGTGAATATTTTTTTAATATGTATTTCGAAAGTGTATGTATTAAGTGTAACAACTTTTATATCAATTTCGATAATATAAATTGATAAAAAAAAAAATCATAAAAATGGCCCGGAATGCAGTTTCCCAAAAAAAAATTCTTCTGCTAGTGAAGCATTCTGGTCTTGCGGGTGTTTTCCTGCGCGCAACTGTCCCATTACATGCATGATCCCTTACCAAGTAATCCAGAAAGCGCAAACGCCAAGGGCTCGCTAGGCTGTTTCTTCGTCTTTTGTTTTGTCATGTTGACACGCCTGCAGGTGACACATACGTTAGCAACCTTCGGGCGCCGTCACATTTCTCTGTATTCTTTCGAGCCACCCGCGAGATCGAGCAGCGGGGCGGGGGAGGGGGCTACGAATAATGCATAAATTCATCTGATCTTGATTCCATATCTACTGAAGAGGTCGTGAGAAAAATTAATCTATACTGGCTATATATAAGTGACCTACATGGTTTTGATCTTTGATGGCTACGGGAGGTTTCGAACATTCTTGTTTCCCCCCACGATGATGGACCTACAGATCAAGATCTCCCTCTATCCGTCTCTTTCCATCTCTCAGTCAATACACACACGCTTCTTCCCTACGGTCCTGAGCGAAAAAGTCACGTCATTAATTATGAAGACGAGGGCGTAGGCTCTTTGCCCACGTGTATTCGCTGTGACACGAGAAGTAGACAAGTTCAATATATGGCCGAAGATGTCAGAGGGGAAAAAACGGGAGAGTATGAAGACAGAGCGAGAGAGGGAGAGAGAGAGAGAGAGCCCTTTCCCCTCTTCACGCAACGACGAGATCACGATAACCGTCGTCGCACGATACCGGCCACGTACGAATCCGCTTCTTTGCCCCAACTACGTCCATACGTGATACGAATACATACGAAGCAAGGCCAGTGATGGAAAAAAACACCCCGAATAAGGGAAAAAAACGAAAATTGGAGTGCGCAGCTTAGGAACGAACGATGTTGGGGGGGGGGGGGGGTGTATTCTTGAAAACCATAAAATGTACGTCTCCTTCCAGCATTGGTTTTCTTTTACCACCGGGTATAAGGAAGTACGAGGCGAAAAAACACCGAGGTTCGATCTTACGAGTGATCACCTTTTTCCAAATACCCATACGTACCGTTTCGATATATGTGCATATATATGCACACGAGCAAACAATATTTTCCAACCGTTACATTTGTTGGCTTTCAACGTTGGCGTTCAGCACATCTGGTTGTTTTGAAAACGGCCCTTAAAATGATTTCCCACAAATCGTTGATTTTCGGTACAGGATGGTCCTCGAACCAGCCTTCATATAAACGGGCTTGCAATTTATTGAAAGATTGTTTCGAAGCCAACGGGATTGCGTAATATTGAGTATGGAAATGTTCGGCTGCTATGAGGTAGTAGATATTCGATGTCTAATTTCTTTAGAATCACCTTTTTGCACAAACACACACACACACACACACACACACACACATATATATATATATATATATATATATATATATATATATATATATATAAGGGAGAAGAGAGCTATCCACCGTTGAGGCAACGCATTCGGATACGAATGCAGCGAAGAAAAAAAAATGGCAATGCTAAAAGTTGTCTGTGCGAATGCACTGCGAGATCCTCCCGGCCGATATATACGTTCACTTGTTTCGTTGGCCTCCTATGGTGGCGAAACCCACATATATATATATATATATATATATATGTGTGTGTGTGTGTGTGTGTGTGTGTGTGTGTGTGTGTGTGTGTGTGTGTGTGTGTGTGTGTGTGTGTGTGTGTGCGTGCGTGTGTGTGTGTGTGTGTGTGTGTGTGTGTGTGTGTGTGTGTGTGTGTGTGTGTGTGTGTGTGTGTGTGTGTGTGTGTGTGTGTGTGTTTATTTATATATTTATATCTATCTACTCCATGTGCGCTTCTCCATCCGCCATATCCTTCGATCTACATGTATGCGCGCCTATTGAACGAGAGGATAGAAGATGAAAGCTCGATAAAAACATTGTAAAAAAGCAGAGAGAAAAAAAGTACCGAGGAAGCGCAGAATGGATGGAAGCGCCCTCGACAAACGGTTCCCCGCATTCTAGGAGAATATTGATGCCATTCTATATCCGCGTCTTCGAAGATTCAGTCACTGAAGTTGCTTTCCGATATAGCTGTCGTTCGAGTATTCGAAATAACCTGTTACGAAAATAACCGAGAGCCAATGCTTAAACAGACCTTCACGTACAGTGTACAGTGAAAAGAGTTATTCTGAAAAACAATACAATTATTTTTGTGGTCAATTGCATTTCTTTTTAATTTCATTTTCCGTGATTCATTTGCTGGAAAATATTGGTTTGGTTCGTTTTCTCCAATTAGGAGAAGGCTCCTAATTGGGGAGATTTCTAGATTTCGTTGAAAATTCATTTGGGGTTTCCGCTACGTCGGAAAATGCTTGAGGGGTGAGGCCACAGTGGAATTTAAAAAAAATCAATTTTTTTTCGCTAAAACGGTGCTTTATCGTCATAAGAATAAGTTACTATTCGATTTATAGCAAGAATTTTTTTTTCACCGACTTTGAGCGTATAACGTAAGCCCACCTCTGGCACGGCCATAGAGTACCTAAAACTTTAAACGGGGTTTTTTCGAAACAGCTTTATTTCAATTGGCGTGACAAATAACTTCAACAATTTTCACTCGATTTACTTCAAACTTAAAAGTTATGTTCCTAATTGCACTTCGCAGGGAAGTACGTACGGAATGTCTGATTAATGGAAAACTTTTCATTTTATGAGCAGTTTTATACGAAATTGTTCACTGAAAATTCATTCAAACACCTACAACTTTTGAATAAAACAATATTTTTATTTCCGTACGTACTTCTCTAGGTATTCTAATGTAGATTGACAAGATTTTTTGTTTTTTGTTCTAGGTCAAAAATATTTTTGTTCCAGGTCGAAAATATTAGTAGTCGGCCATTTTGTACATCGAAAAAATATTTATATATTTTCTAACAGCTTGATATTCATACTAAATAGATGTGTAGTTAATTTTATGAGTGAATCACTTTGGCATACGAAAAAAAATCTTAAATTCGCACACGATTTTATACCCGTCACTGTGGCCTAACCCCTTGAGGGTGCAAAAATTCGTTTTTCTCTGAAAATTCATTCAGATACTATTTTTGTACGTTCCGAGTTATTTTTGACAAGATAAATTGATATTTTTTAGCAATTATCTCCACGTTTACTTCGTATGATCTTGCCGTCTTTCACTATCCCAACTCTCACGTTCAACCATCCGTTACTTCACAATTTTCAGTGCTTGAGAGACCGCCCCTGAGTGTTGCCCACAGCCACCCCTTCCTGTGCACTACCGTATCGCATTTCCACGAGACTACAGACAAACGACCTGTGCCAATGCAGGTGGCTATATTTTACCGGGTATCAGTTGCGTTTTCATCAGAAACGCAGTAGAAGTGCCTACGGCTCAGTAGTCAGCCGGCAAGCCATTTCATGGCCTAACGGTCGCTCAGCCCGGTATTGGAAGATCGCAGAAACCGAACACGCGGCCACTACCGACTGCGATTACTTACTATAATAAACAAATTATTTCTACGCTCTCTTTGCCCACGTAATTTCATCTTATATCATTTTCCATCTATGCAATGTGCATGAACGCGTGTGCGACGTCGGGATTTTTACTTCTTATTTTTACTGAGCTTCGCGCTGCCTGGCGCGCCTTTGGTACGTGTAACCGGTCATTTGATAGCTACCGCACGCGGAAGCGTGTTATACACCGGTTGTTGGACTCCGTATGTTAAATTATACGGGAATATACGGAAGGTGGCTATGGGTAGAGAGTCGGGGAAGAAGCAATGGCAGCATGGAAGGATAAAGAAGAAGAAGAAGGGCAAGAGGAGGAAAAAGAAGGGTTACAAGCGCGTTATGAATAAGAGGAAGGGAAGATAGGGAAGGAAAACTCCAATGCCTTGTAGGCCTGCAACTTCACGATGCGTTCCAACTGTGCATACAGAAATGCTATATCATATATACACTAACTCCAAGATGCGTCTCCGCTGTGTAGCCCTGCATCGCTGTCGTACCGACCACTGTGTTGTGTTTCCCGCAGTAAAAGTGCGGAAGATACGTGGACAATAATTACGTGCGCCTTCTCGGAGCTTGTTAGAATTCTGTGGTGTTCTTGCGACATGGAAAACACCTAGCTGTTACAAATAGAGGTCCATATATGTGCAACCCGAGTCGAAATTTTCAGCCTATTTTAAAGGCCTTTGATCCTATGTCAGCCTCACTTGAGTCTGTTTACTGCTAGAGGTCCTACTATGGGCCGCCACATGCTCTTCCTTTGCTGCTTACCTCCTGCATAGGCCCTTGTACTCCTACCTAACCTAGCTGAAGTCGTTGCAGCTCCTCTTTTGATTGCGTTTGGACCTATCGCGCATTTGGCTGTTTCGACGAAACGAGGGTGGGGATGGTCGCATTCGAAAGAGCCGGTCTGATAGTTTTCAGTAACCGTCATGCGTTGGACTAGGTAGGACCGCGCGTTCGCCGTAGAGGCCTACTTTTCCAATGGCCTTTCCATTATCTCCACCCAGCGGACCTTTCGCATTCGCTTCAAACTTGCCCCTGCAGCTCCAGCAACTCTCCAAAGTGGAAGAAATGGATCTTGGGCAAACAGTTACAATATTTTTGATAGGAATTGCCCTCACGTAGGCATGTATACGCGGATCCCTATAGCAGGCACGCATGCATACTGTAGGTACTAGTATACGTGTGTTGGTGTATGCTTAGGCATGTATGTGTGCGGGTATATACGTGTGTCTACGCATGCGCGTATTCAGGCATATGTATCTCTGTGTGCGTAATAGAGTGTATGCGTGTGCGTGTATACGTGTGCCAATCGACGTCCTCGTTAACGCCTGCAAATGGAGAAAAGGGTAATTTGTTTCCGTTCTAGGCGTTGAGTAGGAGCTCATTTTATATTGAATACGGAGCTACTTCACTGCCTTTATCTCCTACCACTGTGAGGATCTGGAGGGGCAAAATAGGCTGCAAATTTCGACTCGGGATGTGGGCGCATTTTCACCTGGCGGAGTTAGCTCACTTGAGTTTTCAATGCTTGGAGTGGACCATCCTAGAGTCAACTCTGAGATTTTCGAGAAAAAAGTGTGCAAAAGTTAGTTTCCAAGAGTTTCAGAATAAATCCGTTGTCTTGTCGACAAAAGCATTTGAAAGCACTGATCAGTGGGGTAAGTCCGGAGTCGTTGGCCACAGTTTTTTCAAGGATCCGTCAATATACAAGTACAGACGTTTCTTAACTTATCTCTATTTGTAATTGAACTTTGAACGTTTAGCTTTAAAATAATTAACGAAGTTAAAACAAACTCCTTTCAGAGTAACTTTAAAATTACTATTTTTCTCAAATCACGATTGGCTATCTCTCCCGGAGTATCTGGGTGTGATGGCCATAGGAGTAGAGGTGAAATGGCCAGGGGGAGATTGCGATATCTCTGGCGCTTCAATTTGACCATTGGATTATGAAATATGGCCGAAAATAATACGAAAAGCGAGAATAACTTTTTTCGTTTTGAGCCTTAGTTTTAGATTTACAGCGCTTCGAAGAGAAAAAATGTATTTTTCCGATTTTCGATGTGAATCGAATTTTCCGCGTGTCTCGTCATTGTTTCGTCGTACTTTGACGTTGATTTAACGGAGCTGGCTGCAGATAATTAGCGTCATCCAGAATGCACCACGTGGAGGTTTCCGGCATTGGTATTCTTTGGCCTTGAAAAGGGCTATTTGTTTGGGTTTGTTCGTTTGGGTTTATTTGGGTTTATCACATAGAGTAGAACCAACTAAAACGTCGCTTCCTATTGGGTTGGCACAAAAGTAATGAGACACTCTAGAAAACTCGATACATTTCCTTCTTTAAATTAATTATTTTCGATAATATTCTAGTATGTTGTAGAACATTCTAGATACTTATTATCTGTGGGTATAAAAGAGCGCTCCCGCGATTGAGCTTGTCAGTATGAAAAGAAATGGACGAGCGACAACTTCGAACTCTTTACTTGTACGAGTATTTGTTAGGCCACAGCGCGCGGGTTGCGGCTGACAATATCAATACTACATTGGGTGCTGGGAGTACTAGCCATGCGACAGTGTCTCGGTGGTTTATACGTTTTGAATCGGGAGACAGAAGCCTTGAAAGTCAACCACGCTCCGGACGACCACAAGCGTTGGACGACGACGATTTGCGCCGCGAGCTGCAGTCAAACCCTGCTGCTACCACTCGTGAATTAGCCCAAGCACTTAACTGCAGTCACCACGCGGTGGAATACCATCTTAATGCGCTAGGATATAGGAAAGTTAAGGCTCAGTGGGTACCGCACATCCTCACAGATGACAATCGTGCAGTTCGGGTCGCTATATGTCAATCCCTTTTGCTAAGACCGCAACGTAAAGAGTTTTTATCTGATTTGGTTACCGGCGATGAGTCGTGGATTCACTATGAAAATGATACACGTAGCTCCTTTTGGCTGCCTCGAGAGGAAACCCCACTAACTCAACCGAAGATAGATCAAAGACACCGCAAAAAGGTTCTTCTTTGTTGTTTTTGGGATTCGCAAGGTATGCTGTTTTATGAATTGCTACACAATGAAACGGTAAATGCTAAGAAGTATGCATCTCAGCTCAGCAATTTAGCCGCTGCTATTACAGAAAAACGACGCAGACGAGCCAACGTCTATTTGCTTCATGATAACGCTCGCCCTCATGTTGCTTCTACCACTCGTCAACAATTACAGACCTTAGGTTGGGAGACGGTACCGCACCCACCATATTCTCCAGACATCGCTCCTTCAGATTATCATTTATTTAGAGCCCTGAAGAATGATCTGAGAAATAAGAAATTTGATAATTTTGGCGATATGGAATCGCACTTGAACGATTTTTTCAACTCGCGGACGCCAGAGTTCTGGGCGAAAGGCATCCAAAGTTTGCCTGATCGTTGGCTTAAGGTCATAGATGCAGTTGGTGACTATATTAGTAATTAAACTTCTTTTATGTTAAAAATAATACAATTTATAAAACGTAAAGCAAGTGTCTCATTACTTTTGTGCCAACCCAATATTTATTTTTTCAATTTACTTGTTACTGAAATATTCTGTTCTTTTTTTTCTTGACATAAACCAGGAATCACTTAATAACGAATAATTTGTAAAATGTCCTGTATTCTTCTAAAGGAAGCCAAAATTGCGATTTTTTTGTTCTTAAAAAACTGTTTCTTTTGAGCCAAATATGAATAATCCACGGTCGAATTAAGGCGCCAGAGATATCGTAATCGTGCCATGACCAGGTACCATTCATTTTTTTCTTTTGGCCACATCTAGAACACACATAATTGAAATCAGTATAATTTTTGTGTACCCAAAGTTGGCGCACTATCCACTGAAGCCAGTCTTCGATAAGACGAGTTTCATAATAATTTTCTCCTCAACACTGTTTGTAATTGTTCTTATATAGTCTTTCTAAGGTCTTCCAAGGTATTTCGTAGGTCCTAGCGGTCGCACGAACCGACAATTCATCATTTTTTACTGCACTAATAGCTGCTTTTAATGATTTTTGAGTCCAGTTCCCTCGTAAAGCAATGGTTTTTCTCTTGTACTTATTAGGCATCTAAAACAAATGTAGAGAAAATTAATTACTTCAACACATTACAACTAATACTATGGCCATCATGCACCGACTGTACGTGACCATCTATAATGTAAACAAGTAGAAACAATACATGTAAAATCTTGAGGTTATGACAATGCACTGCTCGTTCACTATTAACGAAATACAAAAATGACCATTATTTTCACAAAATACCATCACCACAATGTAAAGTGTAAAGTATTCAAAAAAATTCAGCGGTAGACAAAAGAACGAGAAACGATTTTACTTACTTTTTCGTTTTTTTGCCAAACTTTTGCTCGTACACTTACACTGCGCACGACGCGAAGGGAATTAAGCAGTAACAGGTGATCCTAAGTTCAGAAGCTTGTCAAATTTAGGAATTCCGCCAAGTTTAGGAGCTTGTCAAAATGCAAAAGCATTTTTCTTGTTTTTCTGGATTTAACGGAGACTTTGTCCTTGGAGTGCCATATTTCAGGTGTTTACATTTTATTTTTTTTTTTTAAAGGAAACGAGTAAAGCTTTTTGAGTGCGGTTTTTTTCTTGCTTTTATTCATGATGTACAGAAAGTTAAAAAAAAAATTTTTTTTTTTTAAATCAAAATGGCGGCCGTTGCAGCTCCGCGAAAACAGGTCCTCAAATCGCGGGAGGTAAACGGCTGACATCACTGTCCCCTCTTTGTTCATCTGAAACACAAATTCAAAGCATATTATCAATCTGTGACCCTTTGGTCATGGAATGACGGATGAGTTTTTCGTTTAGTACAAATTTCGGAAAATGGCGGCAATTTAAAAAAAATCGAATTTTCGCGTTTTTTTCGCATAAAAAGATAAATAATAAATGCAAAAATGTATCTATCGAAAAAACGATCCGTCATTCCGTGAAGACATATTTTTCTGAGTATGCTCTCCAAATTTCAGGTCGATATGTTAATTACAGCGGTCAGGAGAATGTCAGCCATTTTTAAAAACGTGTTTTCGACAAAAACGCGTTTAAAGTTTTGTAATGTGTTTACACAAATGTGTTTATAATTACCGCTAATCGGCAATGCCTGGTCCATAGAGGCATCCCTCCTCTTCTTCTAGCTGCTCATGTTGAGCTCAAATTGATTTTTTGAAAATTTCAAGGACAAAGTCTCCCTTAATTTGTTTGTTTTCTCCAACCGCAATAATTCTACTTGACATTACTCGCCAGATGCTATTTTCATGAATTATTTATAATTTTTTATGAAAAAAGGTCCAAGAAAAGCCGCTGTGACAGTATCCAGACGTACACGATGAAATTACAAGAGTTCGTAAACCATACAGAACCCAACAAATATTCTCTCCAGTAGAGTATTAACGATCACCCTATAAGTGTTAACGATATCAGGACCTTTCAAGGTTGAATCGATAAATCGAGAAGCTTACACAGCCGGAGTATACACCGCGTCCGAATTCTCTCCGTACTTGCATCTCCCTGTTCGCTCAAGCTTCCACCCAGTCGCTAAATCCTCGTTCTCGGACTCTCCAAATTTCGTTGTATCGCAGATCATTTCATACTGATGTGAAAATCAGCGAGAGCGAGTCTAAGCGTCCCTGTTCATTCGATCATGTGTGGACGATAAGATGCGTGTTGTGCGTGATGCACAGCGTAAATTTAAACTATGCGCAGACAGATTCATGCCTTTTTCCATGCCCTTCGAGATACGCAGATCGGCGGAGGAGATATGAACCAGACAGACTTACATACGTATATTCCTACATACGTACATACATATATTTATGTATATGACAAAGGGATCCACATTGAATCAGTGAGTCAGAGTTCTGTTCGCACTGTCCGATGCGATTAGAGCTTGACAATGAACGCTGACGATCCTGCGTTTCTCGCCGCTAGTTAACCGGGCACAATAGTGGTATACTAGGAGATCGTTGGGTATACAGAGTGGTGAGAGAGGGAGAGATAGAGAGAAGTGAGAGACAGATGAGTGAGTTAGTACCATGGGGTTACATAAGCTGACATGCATATAGTGCATATATATATATATATATATATATATATATATATATATATATATATAAATGTATAAACGACAACCAAAGAAACGGGCGTAATCCCAACGCTTGTCCACTTTCAACCCTGCCCATTTGTTCACGAGCACTCTGCATACACAAACGTGTCGAGAAGAGACAGAAACGCGAGGGGTCGAAGGGTGGAATTCATGCTGTACCCAGTGAAATAAACATTCGACAGCATATGTCCGATTAGATCGGAACAGGAGAACGAACGGGCGAGTTGGACGGCCCCCCGATGTGTTCGCGTGCCTGCTTTCCGCATTGGGGAAGTAGCGACCCCCCCGAGAGGGAAAGAGAGAGTACAGTGCCCCATTGTCAATCCACCTGATCTCTGCTGCTATCGGGAACAGAGCGCAATGGCATATATACGAATGGTATATGTGTGAGGAGGGAGGGGTGCTGTATGTACATGCATCGGGAAATGAGAGTGAGACGAAGTGATGGAGAGTCATTGAGAGAGAACGCGGAAAAAGAGAGATAGAAAGAGAGAGAGAGAGAGAGGGAGAGAGAGAGAGAGAGAGAGAGAGAGAGAGAGAGAGGTTGAGAAAAGGCAGCAGTAGGGTGTAAGTAACCCCTTGTGCATTGACCTCGCCTTCTTAAAACGAGATAGGTCTCCCATCGCCCAAATCTGTAATGTTCGAAATGAGGGCGCTTGCGCTTATTTCGTGTGTGTATATATATATATATATATATATATATATATATATATATATATATATATATATATATATGCTTGTAGGTGACGTGCTGACAGTCTAAATCCCGCTTTTCACTTTCTCGGATGATCGACTCGGGAAGCTCGTGTACTAATCGCACCTCACGTAGCCTTTAGTAACCCCTATGAGCACGTACGAATGTATATATGGGGTAGGGTTGCTTTAAAGCCGTTATGCCCGTGCAATGTTGGCTATCAGCAGACATGGCTGTTTTGAGGATCGAAGTTAACCTTTTTCGAACCACACCGTTGATTTTGGCGACCAGACAGTCCTTGAGATGACATGTATATGAGTATGATTACTCTTACCCTGCCGGGGATTTAGGAGACTTTGGGGGGTACGTAAGGTTGGGTTTCGGACGATAGGCCACCACGGCGGTCCTTGAAGTCGAGCGACTTCAAAATCACGTCGCCACACAAACACATATATGTATACATATATATATACAAGCAAGTAAGATAGAGGTATGCCTAGAAGATAGAACATTGCACACCCTGGAGGAGATAATTAATCGGCATGATTAATTGCTCGCGTCCCCGTCGTCGTTCTCCTCTATTTCCGCGGGACGAGAGGTTCTCTCCCACCAATCGCGACAGCGCGAAGCTGCGTACGCTACACCAATGTAAACTACTACTAGAGTTTCAGCAGCGCCCACACATACAGACGAACATACGAAGGCGGGTGTATCGGCCGATAAACGTAAACTAGGAAAGGCTTGCTTTGTAAGTCACTCCGCCTATCAAGTCGCGGGAATCACGCCTTCCGATTAGTCAGGCATCGAACAAGCGGACCAGCTACTGAACGCGAATGACTATCGAGTAGAATTGATGCAATTAGTCCTGCATTCGTCGTTACTACAACCGTTATATGGAAACACAGTAATTAAGGCGTTAGGCCACGCTAGAATTTTTGAAAAATGGAATTTTTTTCATCAAGCAGAAAAGCAATGCAAGAGCAGGACGATAATCTGGAAGGCCAATTGTATGGTGCAGGGATCGCAGATCAAAGGTATTGCAAAATTAGTCATGATTTTCTACTACGCAAAACGTCAAACGCGTTTATCTCAAAACTGCATTTTTAAGCTGGCCGGAAACATAACTCAGGCAATTTTCAACCGATTCACTTGAAATGTTGAATATATCTTGAAAAATACATTGTCTGTGGAAGTTCTTAGGATTTTTTTTTATATTGCATAGTTCGTTCGTTATTAACAATTATCTGAAGATTTTTTAGGCAAATGTTTCACTTCCCACTTTAGAAGTGCTCCATTTGGACAAAAATCAATATATCGAAAAAATCCTACGTACTTCTATAGCATTTATTGTATTCTATAGCACAAAAACGCTGCACAGCCGCCATTTTGAAATTAATCGCTTCAAAAAAATTATTGTATGCAGTCACTGATGTGTATTATAATCACCCTTTTTGTAATCTCGATTTATTTTGTAGTTGTTCTGAAAAAAAAAATGCCCAAAAAGCCTATTTTTCGGCCTCCAGAGTGGCCTAAGGCCTTAAGGATACGACTGATTCAAGACCAAACTAGGCACAACCGCAAGTCTGATGTGATTGACTTTCGAAGAAAGCCAAAGTGTCAAGCAGAGAGAAAAGTCCGCTGTGTCTGAAACAACAACTGGGGTTAGAGATAGCATGCTATAAGTATACAGTGGGATTTTCAAAATCAGCAGAGATTTTTACAACGGATCGCACCCTTTTTTAACATCCTGAAATATGAAAATAGAATATTTCCAACTTTTTTACCGGTTCGGGGTTTTCGCCGGGGAGCTGATTTTTCAGTATGCTATTAGCGCTATCGCTATTCATCCTATTGAGGTCAACATAGCAGTTTCCGAAAAGGATTTTCAGAGACTTGGAGAATGGCGTTGGCCCCATCCCGATATCTCATTTCCTTCCGATTTGCAGAATCTGCGCAAATGTGATTTTCCGATTGGTCATAACACGGCTGCTGATTGCTGCAGAGCAATCATAATATGATTGCCAATAGAATGTAGTTGATTTCACTATATGATTCCGCAATGGGCATTTGACAAACTTAGAGAGTGGCGTTGGCTCAATCCCGATATCGCATTTCCTTCCGATTTGCAGAATCTGCGCAAATGTGATTTTCCGATTGGTCATAACACGGCTGCTGATTGCTGCAGAGCAATCATAATGTGATTGCCAAAAGAACGTAGTTGGTTTTATTATATGATATTCCGCAATGGGCATTTGACAAATCTAGAGAGTGGCGTTGGTTCAATCCCGATATCTCATTTCCTTCCGATTTGCAGAATCTGCGCAAATGTGATTTTCCTATTAGTCATATCGCGGCTGCTAATTGTTGCTGAGCAATCATAATATGATTGCCACAAGAACGTAGTTGGTTTTACTATATGATTCCGCAATGGGCATTTGACAAACTTAGAGAGTGGCGTTGGCTCAATCCCGATATCGCATTTCCTTCCGATTTGCAGAATCTGCGCAAATGTGATTTTCCGATTGGTCATACCACGGCTGCTAATTGTTGCTGAGCAATCATAATTTGATTGCCAATAGAATGTAGTTGATTTCACTATATGATTCCGCAATGGGCATTTGACAAACTTAGAGAGTGGCGTTGGCTCAATCCCGATATCGCATTTCCTTCCGATTTGCAGAATCTGCGCAAATGTGATTTTCCGATTGGTCATACCACGGCTGCTAATTGTTGCTGAGCAATCATAATATGGTTGCCAATAGAATGTAGTTGATTTCACTATGTGATTCCGCAATGGGCATTTGACAAACTTAGAGAGTGGCGTTGGCTCAATCCCGATATCGCATTTCCTTCTGATTTGCAGAATCTGCGCAAACGCGATATTTCAATTGACCATAACCAGCTGTTAATTGCTGTAGGGCAATCATACCATAGCTGTCAATAAATTGCAGTCAGTTTTATCATATGATCTTCCGCAATGGGCATTTGCATACATTTTTATGTAAACGCCACGGACTTTGATTTTCCATTACATGTGCGTGCAGATGCCTTTTTGCACACCATATTGTTGCCGATCCATCTGCCGATAAACATTACAGTAGCTTGTGATATATGTACATCGCAGTTGCTCATTTTGATAATATTCAAGATGTGGCTCCAAATGAGATGCCTGAAATGATGAGAATCCTCCACGTGCATAACATGGGCACGTTTTTCAGCAAGAAACCCTGACAGATTCTTTCCTTAGCCACTTGTTCCTCAAAAAGGATCAAGCGTGTTTAATGTTTTTTCGATGCTATCACAGAAATGCGACGGCAATTATGGCATTGATACGTTGAGTTGCGGAAGGAAGGTGCGAACGTGGCGGCAAATAATGTTACATCCGCAGGCGTTGAGTCTCTCTTTTCTTTACCTTCCGACGGGAGCAGCCACCAGAAGCTACCTCGCCACTCGCGTTTGTTACACCGTCGCATGCGTGTGGCCCGTTGCCGAATGCAAATTGAGTTCCCTCTCGCCTGGTCTATATACCGGGTGTACCTCTTATCTCTGCCATCCGAAATAACTCGGTAATTATCGACGTTACAAAAAAATGATCCAGACAAAACTTGTACGCTGTGAAGGGGGCCATCAAAGGCGACCAATATTTTTTGTTTCGCTGGAGGCGCCGACGCACAGTGAAAGTCACCTTTACTTTTTTAAATGGAATGGCACATTTTTTTCGACCATCTTGTGGAGCACCTCAACCCGCATAAAAAAACATCAGCGGTCAAATTCGTTCAAGGATTTTTATTTCATTTTAATAGGTATTCGAAATGACCTTGAACGACTTTGACCCCTTAATGTTTTTTTCACGGCTTGAGGTGCTCCCTCAACCCAAACAATCCCAAACAAGATGGTTGAAAAAAATGTACCATTCCATTTTAAAAAAGTGGAGGTGACCTTCACTGTGCGTTAGCGGCTCCACCGAAATGAAAAAAAAATTGGTCGCATTTGATGGCCCCCTTCACAACGTACAACTTTTGTCTGGAAAGTTTTTGTGACGTCGATAATTACCGGGTTATTTCGGGTGACAGAGTTAGAGGGACACCCTGTGTACATACATATATATCACATCGTATGATATTCACGCCCAAATCGCAGGTGCGGACGCTGCGTCGCGGCTGGAGAATCCTGCAGCTGACAAAGAGACGGCGAGAGGGCCAGGAGCGCGAAAGAAAAGAGACGAAAGAAAATAAAGAGGCTTTGGCGAGTTTTCGACTGTGGGAGGGCTATGTGCGAAACGAAAGGAGGAAAAAACCAAGGGAACTTGGTAATGTACACTCATGGCATAATTTCAAAAGGCTGCGAAGAGCTTTTTTAATCCCCCCCCCCCCCCTCTCTGGCCGTATATACTTCATTTCTGCCGATGCCTTCACCGAGAAAAAAAAATCATTGATCCAATATCATTAGTGTTGTTGAATGAAATTTCGTTGATTCAATTGTTAAATTAATGGTGTAAATAATCGGATTTATAAGTCCAAACAAAACGCTATTGACTTTAATAACATGATAAAATTAAAAGTTTTTTTTTTCATTCAAAAGATATATTGTTAGCCGAGATCAATACATTATTGAAACTATCTAAAAAATTATCGCGAACAAATTATATAGCTTTAAATGCATTTTCTGCAACGAACAAAAAAAGCGTTTCAATTCATAACATGAATATTGTTCATTCGAGTACACAAGAAAAATTGAATTTCGCTCGTTTGAATCAGATAAAATTTCTATTGGGTAAATATGTTATTTTATTTTTTTCACCATATCCGATATTGATTACCAAGTACATTATTCGTTAAAATATTAATATTTTATTTCGATTGAAAAATATTAAGCAAATGTCTGAATTGGTTAAAAAATTATACGAAAATAAAATTTGTTTCTTCCGCATTTGGTTGAAAAAATTCAACCAAATCATGACCGAGCGCCAGCGAAATTATAGGTGTGAGGAAACCCGTAGTTCTCGGAGTAACCGCTAGAAGCCGCACGCGCGCTCGGTTCTCGTAAGCGTAGCGCGAACCGAAAATCTACTTGAACGCCGGAGAAGCTCTAAAGAGAATCGCTTCTTGGCTTGTGGCTAAAATCAAAGTGTAGTATCTGTTCTTATCAGTTAAATGTCTAATATTCTGTCCGTGGATATTCCATTGGATATCTGATATTCTCTCCACGATTATCGTGGATGATCATTCTAATGTTCACTTTTTATTTAAGATTTAAAGCAAATTGAAAAACTTACGTCCCATGGCATATTCGTTTCGATGCAGCAAAGAAATAATTAATTCTATTGATTATATTTTTGTGCGAAATAAAAAATGTTGTAGCAACCGCTTAATTATATCATCCATACATCTACGGATTGTATATAGAATGATTTCAACAGAATATAATTTTATTTGAAGGATAATGTAGATATTCAGAGAAGAGAATAGCTTTTTCAAATAAAATAATACGTTATTTAAATCAATCACATTTTCTAATATCTTATAGTATTGTAACAATCTCATATATCGGTGGCACTCCGCAGTAGCACATTTATTTGGATCAACCAATATATTTATTTATTCAATTGGTTTTTTTTTCTCAGTGTTGCCTTTACTTTTCCATCGCTTCGTCCCGCTGTTCTCATTTCAGGTAGAAAAATCCATAAGGATAACCTCCACGTGGCGATGGTAACGCGCTCAACAGAAGCCCCCTGCCGCCATTGCCAATCTTTCATATTTGCGTGTAAGCGCGACCATCGTGAAAAAAAGTACCAGAAAAAACGAAGATGAAATCAATAAAGAATCGAGTAGTCCTGGGAAACGTAAGCTCGTGGGAGTATTTTCATTCTCAGCGATGGAGAAAAAAGTTTGTAAGAACGCGCGAGTATTAGCTCGTGGCGTTAATTTAATTACTCCAACGGCTGCCCCCTCCTGCCCCGCCCCTCATCCAAAACGAAATTGTTCCGTACAAAAGTTTAACGTGGCTTCGGTACGGCGAAACATGTCAGTAGTAAACCTCCCCGCGATCGTGAAGAAAGACGAAACAGGCAAGGCATAGATGAAGAGAGAGAGAGAGAGAGAGAGAGAGAGAGAGAGAGAGAGAGAGAGAGAGAGAGAGAAAGACAGATGGAGAGAGGAAAGTGCGATAGAGTACGGGAACATTCTTGGCACCAGGGCATCGACGCGGATAACGTCGACTCGTGCTGCCATTGCAATATTCCTGAGCTACGAGAAATGCTTCAGGCACTTGACGAAACTTTATTTATAGACGTTCGAGCAAGAATTGCTCAACCTACGACGAGAAACTTGCACTCCCTTTATCCTTCCACCGTGTGCACGTATACATCGAGGCGTTTCACGGCTAGTTTCCTATAAATTTTTCTTTTCGATACTTTACGTACGTTGAGAGTGTGTAGTTTGACGTCATGTCAGTGTGTCTGGCAAAAAAAGATAACTACTCTATCTAAGAGTTGTCATATTTGACATTTAAATATCATTCGTTAGTCTTGATCACCAGCTATGTCTCTCTCATTGGCAGTCGCATCTTTCAGGGAAATTTTGTGCATCGGAAGAAAGAGCACCGAATGTACAAATTATAAATTACGCGTGGAGGATCCTGCTGAAAACATCGAATAAGCGAAAGTACCCTCAAGTTGTGGCATCGCCGATCGAACAGATCGAACCATCAGTCTCCACGTGAACATTGTGATCAGCATGGTCATCCTTCGAAAATTCACGTAAAGAACCTCAACGCGGCAATTCAGACTCCTCAAATAAACTTTCTCATCGTGTTTTATTGGACAAATGCAGCTCAATGGATACGAAAAACGCGCCATAATCGAAAACTTCAACATTTTCGTCATCGTTCGCTTCAAATTAAGACGGGAGTTTTTTTGGGATTTTTTAAAGGGAAAAAATCAAGTGAGCCCAGTAAACATTGAGGTATCTTTTCATGTATATTTAGAATGTATAACAAAAAATTTCAACATACAACAATAAATTACTGCAGATTTATCAGCCCATTCCATGTGCGTCTTGCCACTGCAGTCCCCAATCGGCGAGAAAGGCGCAGCTCGTGATTCTTGACTGAAACAAAAAAAAACCAATAAAATGTTCAATTGTCATACATTTTTCTTCTGTGTGAATTAAGAAAAAGCTGAAAAAACGTGGAATTATAACTTGTCTCCGGTTAAAAAACACTTTGACGTGCTATAAAAATTATTGAAAACGACTTTTTCAACGAATTTTTTAATTCACTTAGAAGAAATTTTTATACTGAAGAAAATAAACTTTGGTTTGATTCAATAGGTCGTTTAATTTTTTTGCTATCACACCCGCCAATTTGGAAAAATCGTGAAAATGAAAACTGGAGAAAACGCGCTTCAAAGTTTTCAATAGGAGGAAATATCAATATCAAATATCAATCGCTTCTCTGCTTTCGGCCTTATATCTTCGAAAATATTTACAATTGGCCTCTGTAACTTTATAAATATATTATTGGATAGTTTATCTATCGAATTAAGCAATTAAAAAAAAACGATGTTTAGGACCTTCTAATTCAGGCTCCGGCCTAAGGGGCCTATTGATATGAAAGTTGTTACACTTTATAAATACACTTTCGAAATACATTTTTTTTTAAATTCATATATTTATGTAACCCAAACAAACTTTAAACGCGTTTTTCTCAAAACAACGTTTTTCGAAACTACTGAACCGATCCTTATGAAATGTTAACCACATATTCCTTACAACCATAGATATAGCGCATATCAAGGATTTTTTTAAATTTTGGTATTTTCAATTTTCTTTTTGCCAAAAACGGTGAAAAAAACACGTTTTTTGGTTTTTTCGAAAAATGACCACCATTTTGTTATTTTTGCATATATCAAAAATCGTATGATATGCGCTATAGCCATTAACATACTGAATCTAAAACCGTCTGATTTTTTTGTTTCGGATGATCCATCTCTGAGATTTCATCAACAGCGTAGACCTACAATTTTTTTAGAACATTTTTTCAACTACCATTTTCGTCTATAGATAGTGACCTAAATTAATTAATTTTTTTCAAATGTATTTCGAAAGTGTATTTATTAAGCGTAACAACTTTTATATCAATATCTATAATATAAACCAATAAAAAAAAATCATGAAAATAGCCTTTTTAGCGTCTAAAGTGAGAAGACCCCTTAACTGGACCATCCATTGCAGAGCAGGGCCTTCTGCTCTTTCACTGCCGATATCAATAACGCCGTTGCTGCGTCATTCATGAAGGTCTAAAAGCAAGCGAAATTTTGACGGCGCTCACTCTTCGCACTGCTGGCCTACACAAGTACAAAACGAGCAAGCATAACCCCTGTACTACTGCCCCATATATATCGATGTGTGCATACATATAAACGCACGAAAGCGTAGTTACGTTACGTAGACGCTGCCATCACAATGAGGGGTAGGAGCCTGCTTCCTTCCACCCCTCTGCCCTGTAGGTACATATAGTACATAATAGGTAAAGCTAATATGTGCCAACACTTATACTACATAAATACAAACTCATACCGAGAGGTAACCAAGTGACGTATATATATATATATATATATATATATATATATATATATATATATATATATATATATATATATATATATATATATATATATATATATATATATATATATATAACGTATAGCATTGATTGAACAAATATACAGTATCGCTTTTAATCGCATTGCCACATCTGTTCGCCCGATTTCCGCAATAACCGACGAGGCAGGGGAGAGCATGGTAGATACTCCACGTGAAGGGTGCAAGCCCCGAAGACGGATATATCCCGTGGTACTGAACTCCTCGAGGAGTTCACGCTCCAGCGGGAAACGCGCGATATTGCCCAAAATCATGACGTTCATATCGCGTATTAAAAAAAGGTCCGCAACTAAAAGTACCTATATACCAAGTATATGTAGTGGCAAACACGTAAGCGCAATTACGCGAGGCTTCGAGAGGACCGGTACTTGGGGGCGAAAATTCTGCGGGATTTCAGAAGTGAGTAGAATGGAGCCTTCGTTACGAAGGGTGGCAGAAAAAAATGTGACCGACTTGGTGGTGCGTATAAAATTATACCGAGTACTCTAACTTCCTCGCACATAAAAATAAACATATATGAAAGCGTATAAAATCGTTCAGAAGCACGGAGGTTTCTCGTAAAATCGCTTATAATGCCGAAGTTTGGGGGTGGTAGTTTGCAAAGTTCGGAAACCATCTTACGTAGAGTGCCTATTATGACGGTATACACTGCAGGATATATAGGTATAGAAATGAATGTATTATTTGTATGTAGGGAGTATGTGTGTGTATGTGTGTGGATGTGTATGAAGATCATATTATGGATTCGTAAGGTACGACGGTGGAAAACGAGTTGCCGCGTGAGATCTTATCGAAATGGTAGAGAGAGAAAGGGAGGGGGAGAGAGAGAGAGAGAGAGAGAGAGAGAGAGAGAGAGAGAGAGAGAGAGAGAGAGAGAGAGAGAGAGAGAGAGAGAGAAAATAAATGTCGGTGTAGACAGGTCCTGCTATGGAGAGCGGGGGAGTGGGGTAGACGATTCGTGACTGGAGCCTTCGAAAAGCCTTCTCCTACTCTCGCGGCACAGTCAGAAATGTAGCCTGCATCGTTAAGATCGTCGCACGATAGCCGCACGATATGATGCGAATCCGGATATATAACTTTTTTTTTCTCATATACGGAGTCCGTATATTATCCGTGCATTCGTCGCGTTGTAGCCCGAGGACAATCGCGATAATTTTCGTCGTAAACAGAAAGATAAAGTGCGGAAAGGGAGCATAAAAAAAGGGCAGAAGCTTCGTTTGCCATGCTCGCGACGAGAGGGGCTCGACATTTTTTTATTCCCTTACGAAAATGGATCAGACGATATGTAAATGACCGAAATGTAAATTCGAACGTGTGCCTCGAACTTCCGTGCTGCGACCCTTAAGGTGGGACGGAACTTTGAAACTTTACTCGCTCGCACGTCCGCGTGTTTTTTTTTTCACTCTGTTTTTAGTCCGCTAAAAATGCTGGGTTAGTACATCCTTGCGCACCAAAGACGCATCTCATATTTGTGCGGAAGATGTAGCGATGATTTGGGAAATTTTACATCGATACCCGATAACGTTGAACTTGGAAAAAAATGAAAGATCCGTCGGTAACAAGGACGCGATCCTCGGTAGCCTTTTTCATCCACGGTCCGTGGAGAAATTTGTTGGAGAATTCCCAGATCCTGCTACATCCTTACAGGGATTTAATAGGAATGCACGTAGGGAGTCCACATTGGAATCCAACCTGATTCCGCGCTACTTGTTGGTTGGAGTTGTTTGAGAATGTTGAATTTGAAATTCGTAACCGTAATTTGTTGGATCTCTCAAAAAAAATATTCTTCCGTGATCCCGTGCACAAATTTGTTGGGGAGTCCCAAAATGCACCCCTATCTCTATAGGGATTTTTTAGGCACACCGCACGCCGTTTGAGAATTATTACCACGTTCGAATCGAAAATATGTGAAACGTCACGAAAAAAACTCGGCGTGTTGAAACATAATTTGCACGCTTGGTGAGTGCGTGTAGGTGTGTGGTGATATTATGTCAAAGTGCAGAAAAATAAACAACAAACGATTATTATAGTGGATTTTCAGGAATATGATTCAAATCAATTTTTACGGTGTCATTTTTCAAGCGCATTATACTTTTTTAAAGGGCCAGTCCACTTTGGAGACACGAAAAAAGGCTATTTTCGCGATTTTTTAAAGGATTTTATAAAGGACATGAATATAAAAGGGCTTGATAAATAATGTCTTGAAATACATTTGTAAATAATTTGATTCATTTTTATTCATTTTTAAGTGCAAAAAATATAGTTTAACGTAACGCCTCAAAAATAGGTGGGCTAGGTAGCTCCATCACAACTCGGCAACGACTTGTCTGAAACAAAACAATCAAAGTCCATTAGATTCAGTATGACACCAGCTACAAAATGACCCTCGGATATAAAGTTTTATCAAAAAATAAAAAAATCGCAAATGAAAAACGAAAAAAGTAAAAAAAACGCGTTTTTTGCAAAAAAAGAGTAAAAATTAAAATTATACAACCTTCGAGGGTCATCTTGTTGCAAATCATGTTTACAATACGTGGTTAAAATTTCAAGAGAATCGGTTTATTAGTTTTAGAGATACGATGGAGCTAGATTTTGAAAACGTTGTTTCGAGAAAAACGCGTTTGAAGTTTATACTATGAAAAACTCTTACCTGAACTCAATCGGCAAATCCTGCACCGTACAAAATCCCTTCCGATTGCTCATCATCGTCGATTTCTTCAAGCTTGAATGGTTTTCGATTTTTTAAAATTTTCAGTGGACTGGTCCCTTAAGAGAAAATGTACACTTCTTACGCTCCACTCATTTTCTGTCTATATACAGCGTGTTAGGAAGGTCGTCTAACCTAGGTTACCTTAGTCCAAAGTCTAAGGATTTCGACTTATCATAGTAAGTATGATTTTTGGAAAATCACCCACAATTAGGTACAAACTCTTTTGCCTCTTATGTTAAGGGCTTACATACACCTGAGACGGCTAAAAGTAAGGTTATGCTTAAGAATTTTTTTGTGTATAAAACCGAATTTTATTGAACAATCATGATATACATTTCAAAGTATGAAGTTTTATCTACATTGTGTGAAAATTTGGTTGAAAAATTTCAAACGGTAAAAAATTACAGTCGTTTTCTTGGGACGTGTTTTTGTTGACAGCGTTTGCGGTCCCAGACGTACATCTGCCATTTTGTGTCTAAAAAAAAATCTTTCTTAAAGTAGATAGATAAAACTAGTACTCATTGAGCCAGAATTTAATTTTTTTCGGGTCATGACAGTCACTGTAATAAAACAGGCGATTTTTCGCCTCAAAATTGTTCAGTACTTATGATGAAAAAAAAAAACTATGACAGGTATGGAAGAAACGGCTCGTCAATTACTAGATTATTGTGTGAAGCATAAATGTGCAAAACTTGATCCCGATCGGTTCAGTAGTTGCGGAGATATTTCTGGTACCGGTTTTAAAAACACTGTTTCGAGTAAAACGCATTTAAGGGGTTACCCCCACTTGCGATTTTGAAAAAATCGATTTTTTTTATTGCATTTTTTTGAAGTATAAGTATCCGGGCCCATACTTCTGTATGGGCCCGGAATAGATGACTCTATGTAAGTTTACAAAAAAAAATATTTTCTTCGTGTAAACTGAAATTGAAACTTTAAACGCGTTTTTCTCAAAATGGCATTTCTGAAGTCGGTGACCAAGATTACTCGAACACTAATGAACCGATCTTCTTGAAATTTTGCAGGCTTATTTAATACATAAAAATGTAGTCTTTAATCGTTCGATTTTTTTTCGAAAAAAATGGCCGTTTTATAGCCAAAAAACGGCCGTTTTTTTCGTTAAAATCGAACCATTAACTTTGACTGTCCGCCATTTTGTGAAAAATGAATATTTTTTAAAATCCTTCGATTAAAGACTAGTTTATACTTATATTTGACTAAATCCATCCGCTTTTTTTTTCAGATGATCCACTTCGCCGCAATGTTGGTCACCGCAAACCGTGTATATAAAAACATTATTTCATTGACGGCCATTTGCCACTAAACAATGTAATATTTTTCAATAAAAAAATTACTGAAAGTTCTTCAAGATGTGTTCTTTAAGATGGTATATTGATCGATTAAAAGAGTTTTGTAGTTTTCTTTAAAAAAATTCATGAAAAAGGCCTTTTTTGCGCTACAAGTGGGGGTAACGCCTTAAAGTTTTGAGTACCTGAGTCGTTGTTAGTCGTTGCTCCCCCGGTCAGTTACCAAACGCTATAACTTCGTCATTACTGCGAATTCCCTTATGAAATGTTCAGGGTAGACACTCAAAGGATAGTACTTTCGAATGAGCACCTTTTTGAAAACTCGATCTTTTTTACGTACCCAGGTGTATGTAAGCCCTCAATGCTTTAAAAAAAAATAGAATTAACATAAGAGGAATTTTTATTTTTTGTAAAGTTTTTAATTATTCACGACGTCTCATTTAGTTGGCTGTGTGGATACAGATGATTGTACTAGTGTTTGTCGATTTAATCCACACTAAGCTAAGAGGAAAATAAGTTTTTAGTTACCAATTATTGTCAGTTTGAACACTATGAACTCACCATGATAACTCGAAATCCTTAGACTTTGGACCAAGGTAACCTAGGTTAGATATGTTCCTAACGAGGTGACCTATCATCCCCTTAAGGCTTTGCATCGACCTTCCTAACACCCTGTATATTATGGATCGGAAATTCAACGTACAGAACGCAAAGAGATCCATCAAGAATCGTATCGGATTCTGTTCGATACTGTGGGATTTATTTAGGAGTTAAATTGAATTTGTGCAATTCAATGGGGAATCCTGATGAGAATGCAATGTACAAGCGTGACGTTTCAACGTTGGATTGGACGTACATTAAATTGAATCCCTATACTAAAGTATAGTGATTGAATGCGATTACTAATTGGATCCCTATCAGGAAGTATGGACAAGTATGGGAACCCGATTGGATCCTTGCGACAATTTTTGCATGGGGATCGGTTCTTTCTACCCTCGTTTCCGTAACGCAGCCTGCGGCATTTTCGTTTTTGCCAAACGGGCGTAACGTATACGCGATAAACACAGAGCCGTCTCGAACTAAATCGGTTACGGTCGGTAGGCATTACGTATGTGAGCTCGCGGTTGATAGAAATCGAGTACGGCTCGTTAGACAAAATGGCCGAACTCACGCTGAGCAAATCTTCTGTCTCTCTCACACACACACACACACACACACACACACACACACACACACACACACTGTCGCACCTTGTCCCGCTTCTTCTTCTCCCTGCAGCCCCGCTCCGTCCCCTTCGAAGGTACTTACCTTTATGTGGACCCGAATGTGCTTCGATACAGAATACATGGGGCACGTAATAGAGAACTCGGTGAATATTCGTAAAACCGCCAACCGGTAGCCGTACTTGAATTATGAGTAATGTTGCCCGTATATGGGCGAGTGGAATACGGTCTTGACTATGGTGGCAGTAAATACGATAATCGGCGAGGGGAACGAAAAATTACCGGAAAGATTACGAAAGAGAGATAAAATAATCATTATGCCCCTTTGCTTAATAATAATAATCATTATAATGCTAATACTGATATATGCAGGGTGACTATCATAGGAGACAATGAGTTTTCAGGGGTCAGCGCCAAGTTTCTTCAACCGACAAAAATATGATATGTAATGATTTTTCGCGTCCTCTTCGGAAAAAAAACAACGTATTTGTGTGATGAGTAGTACTTGGAGGAAAAAAATAGAGCATTCAGAAAAAAAATGGAAGTTCCATTTTCATTTCAGCAGAATGATCCTAAAGTTCCGAATACGAAACGATCTAGAAAAACTTGTATATAACGGAAATAAATTCCATTTGTCGACTTAACGGGCCGGTCTACTTTGGAGTCACGAAAAAAGGCTATTTTCGCGATTTTTTTGAGGATTTTGTAAAAGATATGAAAATAAAAGTTATTGTGCTTGATTAATAAAATCTTGAAATACATTTAATTTTTTTTCATTTTTATTCATTTTTAAGTACAAAAACTATAGTTTAACGTAACACCTCAAAAATAGGTGGGCTAGGTAGCTCCATCACAACTCGGCAACGGCTTGTCTGAAACAAAAAAAATCAAAGTCCATTAGATTCAGTATGACAGCAGCTACAAAATGATCCTCGGGTATAAAGTTTTATCAAAAAATAAACAAATGGCAGATGAAAAACGAAAAATTAAAAAAACGCGTTTTTTCGCAGTTTTTCGGAAAAAGAAGAATGAAAATCAAAATTTTGAAACCATCGGGGTCATCTTGTTGCGAATCATGTTTACAATATGTGGTTTAAATTTCAAGAGAATCGGTTTATTAGTTTCGAGAAAAACGCGTTTGAAGTTTGTACTATGATCGGCCGAGCGCGCTGTACGCTCAGGTAGACGAAATGAAATCCTGACGTTCAGGTAAAAAAAATACTTAGAGAGCTCGGATTTTAATAAAATTTGGATACAATATTTCTGAATATATATACTTTTGAAGACAGTAAAGAAATCGATTTTTTGGAATTTTCAAAGTGGACTGGCCCCTTAAAATGCATCTGTGATGATTTTTTTCTCGATGACCAAATGGAGGAACAAAAGTTTTTCAGGAGTGTTTCGTATTCGATATTTTATTATTTTCATCTTAAAATAGTGCTCAATTTGCGCCACCCTAATGTATATATATATATACACATTAGGATGGCGCAAATTTGAGCTTCATTTTTTTCCTTTTTCTCACAATCCAATTATCTTGTTTAAATAAAATTTAAAAAAAATTGTCGCTGAAGCTGCGAGCGGTTAAAAAGAGCCTCCCAAGAGTTCAAATTTTCAGTAAAAAATCAGTTTTTTTTTCGTCCACTTCTCACCCATAAATTTTACGCTTTATAATTTTTAAATTAACCTCGCGAATCCTCTTGTCGGCCAATGAATATTTAGTGGTCGCTCTAGATTGTCGAAATTTACAATTTCCGCCAAAAAATAAATCTCGCATGCACTTTAATTCCTTGTAGCATAAAAACAAAATAAACAGGGAAGTGTTACATTTTTTTGAATAATTTATTATAATAATTTGTAACAAATACGAATTAGACGATATGTGTTATTATGTATTATTGTATTATGGCGTCGCTCGTCACAGAGTATAGCTACGATTGGTCCGCAGTTTGACTAACGAGACCAACTGTCGGACGCATTACGATGCGCGAAAAACAGCGGCCATTTCAGTTTCACGAATAAAACGACCTACATTTTTGTTTACGGATAAGAACGTTAAAGAATTATTTTATGAGAATAAAGATTATAATTCTCGGGTTAGAAGTTTGAGATAAATTTGAAAAATCTGTTTGTAAAAAAAAGGATGAATTGTTTTGAAAATTTTACAAACCGTCAAATTTATGAGTGAGAAGAGTGACAAAAAATGGCGAAAATTGGCAATTTCGAAGCTCTTCAGCGACCATTAAATATTCATTGCCGGCTAGAGCTTTCGCGAGGTTAATTTAAAAGTTATAAAGCGTGAAATTTATGGGTGAAAAGTGGACGAAAAAGAAATCGATTTTTTAATGAAAATTTGCATTTTTGGAAGGCTTGAGCGACCTCTAAATATTTTTTGACCACTCGCAGCTTTCGCGACAATATACATTTTTTTTCTTTAAAGAAGATAATTGGATGGCGAGAAAAAGGAAAAAATAGAGCTCTAATTTGTGCTACCCGATAACCAGTTTCACATATTAAATATATATATGACATTTGGATTACAGTGCCTTATCCGAAATTCGTTCTCCGCCGCCGGGTTGGACCTTAAGGGGAGGGTAGGGGTATCAGCGTGAAAAAAAAACACTTTTTGCGAATTTTTTTTTATCTATATGGATACAGTAAATTTATTGAAACCTTTTGTACATTGTTAAGTGTCATTTCAAGAACATTCCGAGAAATTTGTACGCAAAAATATCCACAAACAAGCTGGTGCCGCGTTTTTCTCGAAACCACTTTTTCAAAGTCCGTGTTCACTGCCATTTGAAAACTACATGACCGATTTATTTCAAACTTGGTACACACTTTCTACATATAAAATACCTCCCCCCAACGGTTAGTTTGAGATTGTTTTTTAGATTGAGGGGTTTTTCCACCCCCAAAAATGGCGGAATTTTTCGTGAAAAATAGCATCTTTCACGTTACATGACCACCAAAAATTTTGAAATGAAAAAAAAAAATTATCAAAGACTGTTGGGGGGAGGATTTGATGATACTTTGACTAAAATTTAATGGTACTTGATTTCAGATAATTTCTAGCTGAGATACAGTGAACACCGGAAATCGTGTTTTTCCAAATGCGTTCTTGGAAAAGCTTTGTCACCGGCTTGTTTGTGGATATTTTCGCGTACAAATTTCACGGAATGTTCTTGAAATGACACTTAACAATGTACAAAAGGTTTCAATAAATTTACTCGATCCGTACAGATGAAAAAAAATCGCAAAAAAGTGTTTTTTTTTTCACGCTGAAACCCCTACCCTCCCCTTATTATTTCACTAGCCAACCAGCGTGAGCAACCCATCGGATATACGTACAAGATCGGGGCCTTCCAGTGGAACTCGTACATTTGATTGGGGGCTGCGCGAGACTTTCAGTCACGAGGCGGGCATTCCAAGCGCGCTTTAGTGAGTGAAAAAAGGTGAGCAGCGGCAGAAAAATAGAGAGACAGAGAGAAAGGTAGAAGGGGTCTTTGGTTCGACTCGATACGAGCCAGAACTACCCCGCGTAGGTGCGCCGTGGGCATATACCGCACAGCTGTATAAGGGTTGCGAGACACGAGGTCAGCTCAGCTTTCTTCCTTTATCGTTAGGCGCACGCGATTTCTTTCGTGGAATTGTGGGGTAGGAGGGCTTAATACACGATATCGTGTGTCTATATCGTTGTATAGATATATATGAGGAGCATATCGTAACCGCAGAATCGACGTTAATCGCTCGTCGTTTGTCGACTCTTTGCCTCGTTTTGCCGATGTAATGGGTGCTCCCGCAGTGAGCTCTCGTTAGGTATTTCGATCCGCGCGTTTCCCAGTTGAACGTCTTGCCGATCTCCATACATACATATGTACCTCCATGCATACATATGTACCTCATTATAATACTTTATAGAAATTTAATGTTCCGAGAATGGATAGCATTGGTGCAGGGTTCCTGAGCAACGTGCCAGAGTGTGTATCGCCTCTGGAACGTTGTGAACGATTGCAGAAGAAAAGTATTGCCGATTACATGCTTACGAAGGGTGCTACTCATTGGTCTTCTTCATGGGAAAAATGTATCGCCTGAAATGCCAGTTTTTTATTTGTTCACAATTGCTATACAGTAGGAGCACCCTTGTGGCTGATTAAGGGGGTGTATACGCTTAGCATTTTATAAGCAACGATTTTTCATTGGCGATCATTATTCTATGTAGGTTTGCGCGTCTTCCTAGTGCGGGGGAAAAGCACACCTTCTTCGGTAACATTAACATTTCCGGGTTGGATTTTTATTTTCGCATTAACGCGGTCCTCTAGCTTCTCGGCTGTTTTTTACGGCTTTGTCAATAATTTTTTACGGGCAAAGCATCGAAATAATCAATCTCATTGTTTTTGCATAATCTTTATTAACATTTAAATAAGCTTTACAAATTTTTTGAAGTCAAAATATATAATAGAATAAAGGTTATAGTGGCCGACAGGAAGACATCAAGTAAAAGAGGTGCTTGACGGTGACCAAGATTGCGGCTGTTCTGCTTATCTGAAATCAAAAAACCAAACGGCATTTTAATCTTCATATTTAAGACTAGCGATTGAACTAGAGTGAATTCTAAATTACAAAAATTGACTTCTTTATACACTTTTGAAAATTACATTCTATTTTTTACTCATTTTTTCTTAAGTTTTTCGCTCGTACAAAAAAAAATATCGAAGCAATCATGATAATCCTAGTTCAATCGCTGGCTTATAATATATTAAAGATGCTGTATAAATTTGAACAAGATCGGTGCAGTAGTTTCTGAAATATCGTGGTCACCGTTTCGAAAAATGGTGTTTCGAGAAAAACGCGTTTGACAGTTCACGCATGTGATTTATACTTGTGAACCACTGCGAATATCGAAAAATCCTTTGGCACACATTTTCTACACATGTTGTAGATGTGATTTATGAAGAAAAAAAAATCGATTTTTTCGACCCGAGAAATAGAGGCCCCGTTAACGTCCTCAGTGCCATCGACTGCACACACGGGAGACACGCCATTACACCAACTCCGATCTCGATATTCCATTATTCTTCGATCTTATGTTTTCGAAAAATACAAATTTACTTTTAACGTTTTTTGTTTTTATATTAGCGAATAGTAATAGCGAAACTTTTGCTATTACTATTTAAAAAAATTGAAATCTAAAAAAAGGGCCAAGTAGTTACTTTTTCAGACAGTCGCCATTCAACATTTTTTCTTTGTTCTTCGGTACCTGTCACAATGTCATTCGTATTGATCAAGAAAATTTGTTTTATTTCTATGGGAGCTTTGAAATCACCTCAACCCCTTAACCATTTTCACGGCCATATTTAGAGACCCATAAGCTTTTGAATTTTTTATTTATTTTTTCAAAGTTTTTTTTTCAAGTTCTTGAAACATTAATAAAAAGACTGTAAAGAACGGATAGTAAAAATATATATATATTTTTTTATGAAGTCCGAAAAACGCCTGAAATGTAAGCCTCTAGACTAGAATACTGCCTTAAATGCGTTTTTCTCAAAACTATTGCACTTTTTTCGAGACAGCCCGCACGATATCTTAAAGAGTTTTTAATAATTTCAGGGTCCTTTTTTACCTTTGGAAATAAATACGCAGTAGTATGTCGATTGATTTTTTATTTTTAACATTTTTTCATAAACATTTAAAGCGCGAAGTTTGATACGAAAAAAAGTGTTTTTACTTCGGAAGAAGAAAACTCGTTTTTCTTCCGAAAGTGAACAAAGTAGATCAACAGGGTAGAAGATGTAACATGACAAAAATCTTCTTGGATTTTCCAGATCCATCTCCCGTAGGGCGCTGACATATAGACCGTGGTAACGTGTATTTTCGACAGAAGCCGAAACACATAAACACATGAATAATTTATTGTTAAATACCAATGAACAATGTAGGACCGAACGTTTCGATTTTCCACGATTCTGCCTTTGAACAAATTCCTGAAAAACGCCAATGATCGCCCAGCTAGAGAACTCGTCATTTCGGTTTCGGAGTAGCGGAATGCAAATTACTCTACAAAAATTATTCTCCGCTTTGTTCGTGAATGCAAAGGGAATTGTTGGGATACCAGTAGTTTTCGGCTGCTTCGAAAAACGTTCGAAATTCCCGACAATGGTATTTAAACTAAATGAAAGGGCCAATTGGAGTGCTCGTCCTCACTGTGAAATGCCAATTGACATGACACAAATTCCATGGAGGATATACAGGGCGTTAGGAAGGTCGATGCAAAGCCGTAAGGGGGTGTTAGGTCACCTCGTTAGGGACATATCGAACCTGGGTTACCTTAGTCCAAAGTCTAAGGATTTCGAGTTATTACGGTAAGTATCATTTTTGGAAAATTTCCCAAAGTTAAGTACTAACTCGTTTACCTCTTATGTTAACGCATTTTTTTGTAGCATTAAGGGGTTGTTTACAGTTAACATTTTCGAAAAATCCATTTTTTAAATTTTATTTTCGTAAGGTACATATATTTAAGTACACACACAGAAAATTTCTTGTCAATCCGGCGAATATTCTCGAAGTTACACGCACATTTGTAATTACGTATCAGAGCGTTCGAAAGTGCTTTCGAAACTTTAATCGCATTTTTTAAAAAAAATTGTACGTATTTATGTAACCCAAACAAACTTTAAACGCGTTTTTCTCGAAACAACGTTTTTCGACGGCTGGTTGATAAAATCTTCGAAACTACTGAACCGATCCTTATGAAATGTTAACCACATATTCTTTACAACTACAGCTATCCCGAGTCGAAATTTTCAAGCCGCGTTCAACCCAGAAATTGAAGGCGAGCAGAAATCGGCGTGAGCGGGTTATTGGGTATCTAAAGGAGGGTACAATGTTTGAAAGTACCATGTGTTAGAGCCTCCGATGAACCTCCGGCATGGCAGAAAGTAGACTTTTTGACTCAAAGGAGGTCAGGGAGGGTCACAATTGAACCTACGGAACCTCAGGTGGGCCTACTTCGAGCGCTCCCGCAGAACCTACTGCCCCCCCTTTCGGCCTACTGTACACGGCTAAACAAAAAAATTAATTTATATAGAATCTATTTAAATAAAATAGGTTTTTTTCCTTGTCTCCCAGCCTACTACGATCATATTTCTTTCAAATATATTTATATATGTTAATAAAGATGAGATTCAAATTAATCTTCATTTGCTTACAATGTACACTGTAAAGCTTAGTGTACTATATGCAAAAAATATTTCATAAATCGAAAATAAAATGAACGCATTATTTGAGAGCTTTACTACAAGGATTTTTCATCGTAATTCGTCATTCCCTGGCCTTTGGAAATGATTTTTTTCGAAGAAAATATTTGCCCTATATGCGATTTGAACCTAGTCCTACCTACTCATAACTACGCGCCGCTGCCCCTATGCTACCGAGTGCTTATAACATTTTGGTCGCTGATATGGCATAAGAGACCAAATGAATACCTCCAACTATTTGTTGTATCACATAAGCTATAGATTTTTCAAACACACAGACACACACACACACACACACGCGCGCGCGTGTGTGTGTGTGTGTGTGTGTATGTTTATTTATAGAAAATCAATCTATTTAATATCGTCCAATAACTACATATTTTTTTGATTCTAATAAATCTGTGATTCGGTTTCATCAGTTTAACATTTTCATCTGTTCAAAAAAACAATTTAGTCAAGTTCACTGAATGGATCTAGTTATTTTTTTTTTAATTTACCTTAAATAAAATATTTGTAGAGTTAAGCATTTTTCTATTTGATTGAACTAATGGTCCATCTTTATTGTAACACTCATATCAAAGGGGCGGGGGGTAGTGAAGGCGGAGAGAGAGGAATTTTATATATATATATATATATATATATATATATATATATATATATATAAAATACCCCCCGCCCCCTTGATATGAGTGTTGCAATAAAGATGGACCATTAGTTCAATCAAATAGAAAAATGCTTAACTCTACAAATATTCTATTTAAGGTAAATTAAAAAAAATGACTAGATCCATTCAGTGAACTTGACTAAATTGTTTTTTTGAACAGATGAAAATGTTAAACTGATGAAACCGAATCACAGATTTATTAGGATCAAATAAAATATGTAGTTATTGGACGGTATTAAATAGATTGATTTTCTATAAATAAACATTTTTAAAATCAATCATTTTAATAATGGAATGCAATAGGAAAAATTTGGTTCTATGAAAAATCTAGTTAATACAAATTTAAAAAAAATCAAATAGACGCGGTTAGTTAATATCATAATATTTAGCGGGAAAAAATAAAAATATGCTTCATACATACACGTGGAAATATTTTTTTAATTTTCGACGTGCTAAAAATGAAAACAAGGAAAAATCAAACATCTTATTTGAAATCGACGGTAATCGGCCGTCGCCATTTATCAACTCATTATTGAATAAACAAAAAAAAACAAAACGAACAAAAACAAAAAGAAAAAATCGAATGAGGTTGAATTCTAAACCGACAATTTCAATCCTTCAGAACATGAAATAGACTATAATTAACACCCTATCGTTCCATATAGAAATCAACATTATATGTTATTTAGATATACACTGCCAGCTAAAAGTTTTCGGACACTCCACATAATCGCAAAACTTTTGAGCGCTGGATAATTGCCAAATAATGTTAGAGTAATATAATTCATTTCATTTATTATTTCACGAAGATACTATAAAGATCTATATGATTAAGTAATTTCACAGAGCTTTATAGTATCTTCGTAAAATAATTATTATTCTACCATAAGTTTGCAATGATCCAAAGTGATATTAAGTTTTGCAGTTATCTGAAGTGTCCGAATACTTTTGACTGGTAGTGTATATTCGAATATATTAACGCAACCACATATTTCGAGTATTATATATATATATATAAAAAGTATTATATAATATATACCGTCGCTTAAATGTTTGGATACACCAGTCGATATTTCTTGCTGCACTAAAAGTCACATAGCTTCGTAAAAAAAGATAACCAAATTTACCGAACGGCGTTTTGACGGGAATAAATTCAGCTGTATGTTGCTTTTCTGAAATATTTTTTTATCATTTTCTTTTCGACCCGGTACGCACTTTTATACGTGACTGATTTTCGGCTTTTTTTCGACCATCAAGAATTGAACGCATGACTTATGGAAAAAAAATTGTTACGTTTATCCATGGTGAACTTAAACGGGGTAGCAGGAACTTCATTTGCGTTTTTTATAAAGTTTTGTACGATTTTTTTCGCAATGTTATTTCATTTTTTGCTAAAAAGACTAATTCTAGATAATGCAATGTAACTCAAGAACTAGAGGGCTTAAGAAGAAATGTCAAGAACGAAAAACGGCGCGTAAGCTTATACTGGATAGACTGGCATTTTTTAAAGAATTTTCCTGTGAGATTTTTTCTCACAGGAAAATGCCTATTAATCCGATAGAATTGGAATAAGACTGTATACACAAGCATTCTTTTATCAATTGCCTATAAAATAATAATAAATCGATATTGAGCAAATTTGATTGTTTTCGCATATTAATATTGGACTATTAATTTGATAAGGGGACGATGTATTTTTATTAATTTCGTATTATTTTCGTCATCGAACGGGTTACCGATCAGGTCACAATGGAATGATGATGGAGGAGATATCGAATTTGGGCCGAAAGCAGGTTAGGTGGGGTCGAGGCAACAGTTTGAGATTGAAAGCAGGTTAAGGAGGCCTGTGCTCTGCACGTTTCACTGAAACTGGGGGTCGAGAGAAGGTTTGGGAGGTCTAGCAGAGGCTACCCTGGGCCAAGAGGAGGTCTCTTCATGGCACTGAACTCGACAAATGAGGTTTCGTAGGTTCAACGGAGGCTGGCGGCTTATGTATTACAAAAGAAATGGGTCCTGCGAGGGTTCAGAGGAGGCTAAAAATTTCGACTCGGGATAGCACATATCAAGGTTTTTTTTTTAATTTTGATATTTTCTTTATTTCTTTGCCAAAAACGGTGAAAAAACCCGTTTTTGTTGTTGTTTTTTCGAAAAATGTCCGCCATTTTGTTATTTTTGCATATATTAAAAATCGTATGACATGCGCTATAGCAATTAACATACTGAATCTAAAACCCTTCGATTTTTTTGTTTTGGATGATCCATTTCCGAGATTTCATCAACAGCACAGACCTACAATTTTTTAGGACACTTTTTTAACTACCATTTTCGTCTATAAACAGTGACTTAAATAAGTATTCTATTTTAAATGTATTTCGAAAGGGTATTTATTAAGAGTAACAACTTTTATATCAATATCTATAATATAAACCTATAAAAAAAATCATGAATATAGCCTTTTTCAACGTCTAGAGTCAGAAGGCCCTTTAACATTTGAGGTTAAAAAGAAGACTTTTCTAGATAAAACGAATAACCACGAGTATCTTTTTTAAAGCCAAGTCAAAAAAAGTTATCTTTTGTAGAAATGACATGCAAAAAACCAAAAGCAGATGACTTTTATTTCGAAAACCGTGGGATTCTAACTAAACTGAAATGCCAGCTTATTGGTTGACATGATCTGGCCTATCGACAGTTGCAGGATTACCCATTCATAACAGGACACCCTATGTACAGTGAGAGGGGTACTCTAGCCATATACGGTTCAAGGCGAGAAATCCCTTTAGAATTTAAAAAAATCGATTTTTTGCATATTTCGAAAGTATGATACCCAAAGAATATACTGACCAGAGGAAAACTGGAAATATTGAATATTTGCGGAGTTATCGCATATAGTCTAGAGCGCGGGGACAGCATGTGGTCAGGTAGCGAGTAAATTTTAAACGCGATTATCTCGAAACTACCTTTTCAAAAACTGCTTGTGTTGTCGCTCAAAAAGTTATCGACCGATTTAGATGAAATTTTGGGGGGTTACTCTTAGTAATATTATCGGAAGGATATACCTAAATTTTGAAAGGTAGCGTGTAAATAAATATATTTTTTTGGTGTCAAATATGTCGAAAATTTGAACTTTGGAATCAAAAGGCTCCCAAATTTTTAATTTTGCACTTTTTCGTCATTTTTTAGGCATATCCTTCCCCTTAATGTGTCAGTAAACGAATGACACTTATTAAACCTTTTTCAGATCAACAGAAAAAGTCGCCATTTAATTACGCCGCCATTTTGTTGGTCATCCCAAAAAAAAAATTTTTTTTAACTTGACAGTTATAATAAACTCATGTCCAAATTTGAAAATAATCAGATCATTTTAGCCCCTCTAAAAAAATTCACGAAAAATACCTATTTTTCACGCTCCTAAAGGGATTTCTCGCCTCAATTCTGAACGAGCACATCAATTCACACCTCGCGGGAGAACACTTCACTCCTGTCACCTCTAGTTCGAATTTTTAACCGGCCGGATTTCATATTTACACAAAGACTCTTTTTTATACTTCTTCGTTCGTCCTTCCGCAAGTTGACTTGCGCGCACCCCTATCTTTTTCTCTTTTGCTCATCTCGTGACTTTTCATGCGACTATTATTTAACGCGGTGTTTGCCGAAAATCGGAATACTCTCTTACGCGGTTGAAAGTTCCGAAGTTTTCGCGGGAGTATGAGAAAAGTGGAGAGACGGATTTTACTGTGGTTCACGGACGATTAAGCTCACCGCCGCGCGATCGACGATATGTATGTATATAAATCGTCTTGACGAAGCTGCACGCGTACGTATATGCAGTCCTATTCGGCGCGATTGAAGACACAACTTTTCAGACGCCAAAAGATTTTACTGAATTTTTCAGGATTTTTACAATCATTGGAATGATCATTTGCGTTTTCGTTTCGAAGCCCGGAGTGTTTTTTAAAGGGTCGCGCAAGAAACGCCTGTGGGATTCGTCTCCAATATTTATAGGCGCCTGCCCGCAGGGATGGGTGAATAAGTTACTTTGAGACAGGATATACATTTACAACGATAAGAAAATCGAGTTCTTTTTTTTTGCAAAAAAGCAATTTTTCTTTCCGGACAAAAAATTGAATAGCTCGGCCAAAAAAAATCGGAAACCAATTTATTAAACGGGGTTTTGAAGAGAATAAAGTCAGCTTCAATTCGCTTTTTTAATTTTATCTTTTTAGATTTTTTTGTGCCCGGTAAGTTATTTTGAAAATGGCGGTTTTTCACGATTGTCGCACCTTGCAAAATCGTTCACTGGACTTCGGAAAAATAGAAATCTCGCTATTTGGTGAAATGATCTTCGAAAAGGGAAGTGTTAGCTTTAGGTTCGTTAAAAAAAAAATTCCAATTTTTTTTCCCAGAAAAATTCAGTTTCTCTTGAAAAAACGGCAGGTTTCCGTAAAGCCGGCATCGTGCAGCGTATTGTGAAAACTATGAGGTTGAGAATATTTGTCCTCAGGACTAAAACTTTTGTTTTGTTATTTTGGAGATGTTCAATTTTTTTCAGATTTTTATGGCAAATTCTTGAGTACAAGAAAAAAATCGGAAGTGAGAGCGACAATCAGCGTCTACACGTATCCCAGTTTTCCAACTCGCGGGCTCTGAAATAAGCGGAATGTGTACTGCAACAAGATATAGGAAACGTTGGAGTTTGTTGCTAAGCTCGAAGAGACGCGCCGGAACGAAACTGTTTGGGTGGAAAAGTCGAAGGAGAAAAAGAAATGGAGAAAAGAGCAGGAGAGAGAGAGTGAAAGAGAGAGAGAGAGAGAGAGAGAGAGAGAGAGAGAGAGAGAGAGAGAGAGAGAGAGAGAGAGAGAGAGAGAGAGAGAGAGAATAGAAAGAGAAATAGAAAGAGAAATGTAAGAGAGCAATAGTAGAAAAGAGAGCACGATGGTAAAGAGGCATTGGCAGAGTGCGAAGGAGATAAAGCCGGAGTAGTAACAGCGCCCGAGAAAAGAGAGAATGAAACAGGAAAAGGAAACCGCGGGGTTGGAAGGGTCCGAGGATTAGCGGTCTTAGCCTTACAGTTTTATGCTTCCCTTGCGTTTTATTGGCTTAACCCCCGGTGGCCGTAGTTATACGCGAGCACGTGCGAGAGAGCCCGCGGAAAAACAATTGAAAGCCACGGAAAAACTTGGCTCGTCTCAAGCCCGACAACGACGATACAAGCGAGACCGAAGGGAGAGAGAGAGAGAGAGAGAGAGAGAGAGAGAGAGAGAGAGAGAGAGAGAGAGAGAGAGAGAGGAGGCAAGAAAGAGAAAAAAAACAAACAAAAACGTAAGGATACGAAATAGCGAACCGGAAGTTTTACACCCGTTCTTTTCCCGCGACGCGTGAGACACACGGAAGCTCAGTCGACATTTGCACAATAGAAAAAAAACGATAGCTAACAGTCTTCTCGTTCGAGCGCATTGCTTGACAATTCTATTCGCCAAAGAAGCATTGCAAAAAAGGCGTTCCGCGACTGCAGATTTTTCAATGCATTTCTATTTACTTTTCGTGCGACATACCGGCTGAGGCAACAACTATTAGCGGTAGAAATGTTTTCTAACCCATCAGACTTAGGAGAAAAGTTTTCCTACGAAACTTGCATAGTTCAAAGGGCGTCATCGAGTCGTGGCTACGAGGTTCATCCAGGCGGAGGCGCTTCGGAGATTTGTAGATCAAGAATTAGTGGTCCATTTTTTCAATGGGCGACTTGTTTTGTCAGAATTTTGTCAAGGAACTAATATTAAGTTCACACACCAAATTTCAAGATCATGGCGAAAAATAGAGCAGTGTCTAACGCACCCTCTGCCCTCACGATCCTACCTGGCGTTCATCAAAATTATTCAATGTTGCATTAGCCAACAGCTTATAGTTCCAATAACCCAGAGATGGAAAAAAATTCAATATGATCGATCAAGATTTAATATGAAAAATCGATCGAAAGAACTTTTTATGTAATAACATAAAAATAACTTGGCTAATAAGCCTAGTTATTTAAAAACAAAATAACCTAGTTGTTTTATATATATTATATTTTAAAATGTATTTTATTTTGAAATATATTTTATTTAAAAATAAAATAACCTAGTTCTTTTAAAAGGAAAATAACTAGGCTAATAAGCCTAAAGTCGAATAAAAGATAGTGAAAGTGATGGCCACCATTGTCTTATCAATCACGTCAGTCTGTATTAACGAACAGACTCTAACTGAGGTTTCAATAGTTTAATACTGACATGGAACATCACTCAAGTGTCCACCTTTGATTTTGTTAAAATTCATATAATAAAGCATTGAAAACTATTGTCACGTCTTTTTTTATTGACGGAAAAACTGTTTTAAGGGAGAAAACACCAACTCCCGAAAAAAGGCAACTAAGAATCTTATCGACTTATTTTGGAAAGCAGTGAAAAGTTTGTGATTTTCATAATAAATGTGTGTTCTTTTCAATGGAAAGTACGTCGACAGAATTTCCTTCTGTCAGTACAGTATCAATTTCTCCGCAAAACGTTTCCTTATCAAGAGTAAGTTGATATGATATCAGTTCACGGAGAATGTCACAAAAGTGCAACACAACCATTGCGAATCAGATGGCAAGTGTGCATTGAACGTGGTGGCCATCACTTTGAGCACCTCTTACAGAAGTAAGTTTTTCCACCTTTTTTTATCGATTCGAGGCTAGAAGACATTGAAATTTCTTTTCCGTCGATTTTTTATACTAAAATCTCTAAAGCGCCTCTACCTCGATTAACCTTGGAGGGACCACTCAACGACCCTCTTCGAACTATGCAACTTTTCTAGGAAGACGTTTCTCTCAAGTCTGATGGTTATAAAATATTTCTGCTGCCAATAGTTGTTGCCGGACCCTGTATATGTAGGGGATGCACGGAAAAAACGTGCGGTAGTTTTCGAAATCGTAACGCGCTAGAAAGCTGTCCTCTAACAAGGAACATCCCTCAGGTGTCATCCTTCGATTTTGTTAAAACTTATATATGTTATGAAGCATTGAAAACTAAGCGACGCGTATTTTTTTCTCAGCGGAAAAATGGCTTCAAGGGTCAATATTGCAGTTTCACCCACAAGCAGTCGACCGCTTGCAATAAAACAAAAACAGAAATTATTTTAATCCGAAGCGATGAAAAATCCACTAGACAGTTATCGCCGAAAAAAAATAACTAAGGGGTGAATCACCCCTATTCGAGGGCTGGTTGCACCCCTTAAAACCATTTTTCCGGCGATAAAAAATACGTGTCGCTTAGTTTTCAATGCTTCCTAACATATATAAGTCCCAACAAAATCGAAGGACGACACCTGAGGGATGTTCCCTGTAAGCACCGGCAAGACACTCAGACACGCGATATACAAATTGGATGAAACTATAAACTATTGCACATTATGCTATTCGTTTCTCATCGGTTCCTCTCCCTTGAGCAAAATTTTAAACCAGCAAATTTCTCCTTGCTCTCTCTCTCTCTCTCTCTCTCTCTCTCGCTCTCCCCCTCTTACTCTCTTTCGTTTCGCTTCGCGCAACGACGAGCACTATCCTCATTGTTTTCCATGCTTCCTTTTCGAATCGACCATCTCTTCCGCTCTTCTCCCGCTTCCTCTTCAACCGCTGCCCTCCCTTTTTCTCCGCTCCATTTCCCTGCAACGTCACTTGGCAATCGATCCGAAACCAACCACAGACCCGGTTCCGGCATAAATCCCAGACTGTCGTATCTCCTCGACAATCCAGCTAGAAAATGCAATTTTCTCGGCGAGCATGCGATCGCTCGTATTTCGTGCGAAAACCCCGCGTAATTCGAAGAGAAAGAGTTTTCTTTTCGTCGTTAAGAAACATTTTGGGCCCGATAGCGCCAATGTTTATTATGTGGTTACGAAAAAAGCTTTCAGACTTCCTGTCCGTTCGAAAAAGAAAGTCTTGTATGGTCTTCGGGACATGGCGAAGTAGGCATTGCTTCTATTCGAAGCTGTTTTATGTTCTATAGGCTTCCTACGGAAGTCCCGTTGCAAGAAGTGGCGGAAAAATGGACTGATTGACGATGCATATCACATACCAGAGCAGACGAATTTCTCTCTCTCTCTCTCTCTCTCTCTCTCTCTCTCTCTCTCACACACACACACACACACACACACACACAGGATGAATAATCCCTCGCGTATACCAGGCGTACCGGAAAGTTTTTACCGGATTTTTAAATGAAAAGACACATAATTTAAAAAAAAATTAAAAATGGTATTTATTCAAAGTATTGGCCATTCGATTCTACACACTTTGTCCATCTTTCTGGCAAATAATGAATGCCATCCCAAAAGAACTGCTTGTCCTTTGAGCGGAACCATTCAACGACCCATTTTTCGACTTCTTCGAAATTTGCAAAGTGCTGCTCAGCCAGTGCGTGCCCCATTGATGCGAAAAGGTGATAATCGGACGGAGACAGGTCCGGAGAGTACGGCGGGTGTGATAATACGTCCCATCCAAGCGATTTTAATACGTCTTTCACCGGTTTTGCTGTGTGTGATGGTGCATTATCATGCAACAAAATCACTTTACCGTGTCTTCGGGCTCATTCTGGACGTTTTTTAATCAATGCATAATTCAAATTGATTATTTGTTGTTTGTAGCGATCAGTATTTACTGTTTCACCAGGTTTTAGAAGTTCGTAATACACCACACCACCCTGGTCCCACCAAACATAGAGCATTGTCTTCTTTCCGAAGCGATCCGGCCTTGGAGTTGATGGGCCAGGTTGGCCAGGCGATAACCACGATTTTTTACGTTTTGAATTTTCGAAAAAAATCCATTTTTCATCACCCGTCACAATCCGATGCAAAAATGACTTTCTTTCGTACCGTTGAAGCAGCATTTCACAAATGGTTTTTCGATTTTCCATTTGCCTATCATTCAGTTCATGTGGCACCCATCTTCGTAGTTTTAAAATCTTTCCCATTGCTCGTAAGCGGTCGCTAATCGTTTCTTGTGCCACATTTAACCGTTCTGCCAATTGTTTTTGAGTTTGGGTTGGGTCTTCGTCCAATAACTCCTGCAATTCCGCGTCCACAAATTTTTTTGGTCTACCCGAACGTCTATTGTCTGTTAAATCAAAATCCCCACTTTTAAATTTTCGAAACCACGTCTCACACGTTTTTACGCTTGGAGAATGCTATCCGTAAGTTTCTACCAGCAAACGATGAGTTTCAATGGCCTTTTTCTTTTGATGAAATAAGAAAAGCAATGCATGCGGCAAATGCTCTTTGTCAGGTACGAAATTCGACATATTCACAGAGCTACAACACTATGACACTATTATTTAGTCAGAATGAAAATGAGTAGTTTTTGAAGGTTAATGACAGTAGAATAAAATGACATATATGCCAAATTATTTTATTCCATACTGACGGCTAGCGGCATCTGTCAGAAAAACCGGTAAAAACTTTCCGGTACACCTGGTATGTACACGTGAGGGATTATTCATCCAGAGAGAGAGAGAGAGAGAGAAAGAGAGAGAGAGAGAGAGAGAGAGAGAGAGAGAGAGAGAGAGAGAGAGAGATTTGTATTTTTTTATAGGCGGAACAACGGTTTTAAGGCAGTAGTCTGGTCTAGAGCGAGATTTTTGACGTCATTTCGTGTTGGAATGACTTTTAAATCGTTGAAGTTGTCTTGATGAAATTTTACATATGTATTTATTGTTCTTTTGAGAATGTATCTACATTAAAAAAAATTATTTTAAATATTTTCATGTAGTTTTTTTATTTTTTTAACAACGTGGTCCGCCGAAAACCGCCTCAATCGGCGCCTACTCTGGGTGATGTTATATGCATCTGAAAAAAATACATATATTCTTCATCTGTATGAGTATTCTGAGCACTGGTAGCAGAATTAGTACTTTAAAAAATTTTGTTACAAAATGGCGGCCTGTTAAACTTCGATTAACGATATTTCATACATTTTCGGGTGTTCGACGAGTTATAAAATGTGGGCAAAATTATTATTCGACTCAATTCTGCTACCAGTGCTCAGAAAGAGGCTACCGAAGGTATGTGCAAAATTTGAGCTCGATCGGTCAATTAGTTATCGAGATATCGTGGGCGCCGATTTGAAAAACATAGTTCTGAGATAAACGCGTTCAAAGTTTTGATACCGTTAGCTGAGGTTTGCGCGCGGCTCGCTTATAATTTCTATTACTCTGCTAATTTTTGAAATATCAATAAACGGTTTTCACGAGCGTATTAAGAAAGGTCTAAGGAATTTAAAAAATGAAAAAAAAAACGATTTTGTCAAATTTCTAGACCAGACTACTGCCTTAAGGGGCCTAAATTGAGGGTTTTTTTTCAAAAAAAGTGCACACATGCGTGAGTAGTTGAAAGCCGTCTCCATTGACGTCGCAATAATCCCTCTATCATACGGTGTAGGGCAGAGCTGTGTCACTTCATAATGATTTTGTTCTAGGCAGTATAGCTCCCAATTAATAAAGTGATTAGTAATGATATCCTTTAAAAACGATTGGTTGTTTATTTGGCTATGTCACATCATCAAAAAACTGTAGTAAAAATGTTACTTACTAGACTAAACTCATATGAATATCACAAAAGTCAGATGGCTCAGTTGAGCCAGTGGGATAAAAAAGGTTTTTTCACAAGAGAAACATAAAAAAGAAGAAGGAAGGGTAGTTCTATCTAATTTGTTATCTTTTGCCGCTTTTCAGATACTTTTGCCGTTGATCATTTTCTCTGCGGCACGTTTCATCCGATCTTTAGAGACTATAGGTCGTGCAGTTTTTCTCTTGTACTTTCGCACCCTAAAAAAAAGAAATAGTTTTTGTAGAAAGATTTATAGATACTTAGAGTGGGGTTTGAACACCTGATTTTTAATGCAAATTGACTGCAATTTCGTTATAATGCTGTTATAATGTTGGTTATACATGCTCAAGAGACCCCGCTTGTGTTGACTCAAATGACCTCTTCCTAATTTTTTCACTCATTGGACCGAGCCACCCTAAGACTATTAATATTAGATTATTTTTTATACTGTCACCGTATAAATACACTATTATGAAATCAAAATAAAATTACTTGATTTCCGTAACATCACAAGCATGGGCCGGTGACCAAAAGATACGACGAACTGCTTTTTTCACTTTTGGCGCGATAATAGTAGTAACGTCCGTGACACTCAAACCGAACGCCACGGCTCATAAAAACCCGCTCTGCCGTTCTATAACGATGGATCGTCTGCCCCGTAATAATCGAATGATGAACCATTTTTGTTCCCAATGACGTTGAAATAAACCTCACTGCCATGGATCAGCGGGAATAATAAACTACTTTATTTTCAATTATATCGGAATCAATTGCACTGCCACTAATACACTAAAAGTGATGAGTGGCAGTGATCAGTGACACTGCCAAAAATCATGATTAAAAAAATCATCATCAACGAATAACCGTACGTGTATCTTGGAAATCGCAACTTCATTGATTTTGCCACGAAGCCACGAATAGTCTCATCAGACGTCTTTGAGGAAGTTCTTTCGTACTGCAGGAACAAATATATTGCGGGCACGTTAAACAACGAATTGCGAAGTTCAATGTGGCAGTAACATCTCCTCTTCCTCCATTACATCCCGGATTCTGTTCCCGATTTTAGCAAGGCATAAAGTATCGATGAGGAGGAACGCCACACGGGACATGGTACCTAAGTCGCACTGCAAAGGTCTCTCTCTCTCTCTCTCTCTCTCTCTCTCTCTCTTTCTCTCTCTCTTCCTCTCTCTCCTTGGTATTCCCAGTGACTTACGACTATCACAAATCTCGGGCCGATAGGGAGACGCTCCTGCATCTTGCGCACAGGGACGATGAATAACAAAATCCAACTGGTAACCGTGCATCTTCAGCTGGCCACGATGGCCAGTAAGAAAAACCTAAAAGTATCCGCAAACTATACGTTTGGCCGCCCCGTACCCGCGATCTATGCGGTTACAACCGTTCTTCGTGTATGAAAAAGTGCTCGGACGATGGCAGAAAATAAAAAAAAAAACCTTCCGCCCCTCAATCTTCAAGGGAAGCGAACAATTCTACTTTAATTCATATCCGGCGTAACGCATTGGCGATATTACGACTGAAGCATAAAAAGCCTGGGAAAGTAGCCCTCATGGTGATAAAACTTTCGTCTTAACTTATACAAACATTGTGCATTCATGGCAAATGAAATTCCGGAAGTAAGGATTTCGATGAAGCAATATGTCTTTTGTTAATCATTATTTTCTCATGTATTGCATATTCACTTTTTGTGTAATGTGAATTGTGTAAATTGTGTAAAATGTAAGTCAGTCCGAAGTTCTTGGCTACAGTTTTTTCAAGGATCCTCCAAAATAAACGTACAGACGTTTCTGAACTTCTCTTCATTTGTAATTAAACTTTGAACATTTAACTTTAAGATAATTTACGACATTAAGGGGTTGGGCCACAGAAACGGGCATAAAATCTTGTGCGAATTTAACAATTTGTTTCCGTATGAAAAAATGATTCACTCGTAAAATTAATTCCACATCTATTTAGTATGAATATCAAGCTGTTAGAAAAAATATATATTTCTTTTCGATGTACAAAATGGCCGACTACTAATATTTTCTTTTGTTATCTTTTTTAGGCGCCCCGCGGCGTGATATTTAGCATCCAAAATTTTTTACCTAGAACAAATAACAAAAATTCTCGTCAATCTACATTAGAATACCTAGAGAAGTGCGTAAGGAATTAGAAAAATATTGTTGTATTCAAAAGTTGTAGGTATTTGAACTTAAGAAATGAATTTTCAGTGAAAAATTTCGTTATAACTGCTCACAAACTGCTCATAAAATAAAAAGTTTTCGATTAATCAGAAATGTTTTACGTACTTCTCTGCGAAATGCAATTAGGAATATAACTTTTAAATTTGAAGTAAATCGAGTGAAAATTGTTGAAGTTATTTGTCACGCCAATTGGAAAAAAACTGTTTTGAGAAGTTTCGAGTACTCGGCCATTTTGTACATCGAAAAAAGAAATAACATTATCTAACAGCTTGATATTCATACTAAATAGGTGTGTAATTCATTTTATGAGTGAATCACTTTTTCATACAAAAAAATTGTTAAATTCGCACATGATTTTATACCCGTTAATGGCCTAACCCCTTTAAACAAACTCCTGTCAGATCAACCTTAAAATCACTATATTGTAGAAATCACGGTTGGCTATCTCTTCCGGAGTATCAGGGTGTGATGGCCATAGGAGTAGAGGTGAGGTGGCCAGTTACCCAGCATTATGCTCTCGGTTTTCTCTTTAGTTTTATGTTTTGATTCATAATTCTTTTTTCTTTTAGCCACATCTAGAACACACTTAATAGAAATCAGTATAATTTTTGTACACCCAAAGTCGGCATACATCCACTGAAGCCAGTCTTCGGTGAGACGAGTTTCACAATAATTATCTCCGCAACATTTTCTGTCATTGTTCTTATATCGTCTTTCTAAGGTCTTCCTAAGTATTTCGTAGGTCCTAGCGGCCGCACGAACCGACAATTCATCATTTTTACAGCACTAATAGCTGCTTTTAATGATTCTTGAGTCCAGTTCCCTCGTAGAGCGATTGCTTTTCTCTTGTACTTATCACGGATCCAAAACAAATGTAGAATAAATCAATTACTTGAACGCATTGCAACTAATACTATGGCCATCACCCACCGACTGTACGTGGCCATCTCTCCTAATCTCCCGGGAGAGATGGCCACATCTAAAATGTAAACAAGTAGAAATAATACATGCGAAATCTTGAGGTTATAACGAAGCACTGTTCGTGAACTATTCAAGGAATACAAAAGTAACAATCACTTTTACCAAAAAACATCACCACAATGTAAAACATGAAACCTTGAAAACAATTTAGCAATAGACAGAATAATTAAAAAGAATTTTACTTACTTAACATTTTTTTGCCAATCTTTTGCTCGTACATTTACACGACGCTAAGCGAATAAAGCAGAAACAGGTGAAATCTAGTGCGCGGCTTCTGTGAAACATTTCTATTGGCCATCTCTCCCTTATGACCAACTCCCCTGGAATTACCGTACAATATACACATATACCTAATATACAGATATACTTATTTTATAGATATACACATAGATACACATTTACCACATGAATATATTCAGAATGCACATATACGTAATATGGTTGCATTATAAATATTTACAGCACACGCATACGCATGCATACCGCACACACAATTGTGCACACGTAAAGTTCATCCATAATAATAATGTAATTAATGACCACGTTGGAAAATTATTTGAATAATTTATCCATGTATGTAACTTTCTCGCTTCACTGGAGAACACCTTGTGAAAAACTGATCGCGTTTGGAACGACATACACGAACTATAGAATCAACTTATGCAATATTACACGTATAGCAGTCGAGTATTCGAAAAGTCACGGGAACATTTATCCCCGCGGTACGTGTATCGCTCGGTACGTCAAAGTGAACGCACAAAAGTGCGTTTCCTATACGAGGTCTCGGGCTGCACACAACACACACGGGAACGCAGGGGACCAGTCACGGACTGGTTCTAGGTACATCGGACGATGCATAATACCTGTCATATATACGATACGAACTCACCTATATGGGACTCTCCGCGAGAAATTAATTTCACGTAATTGATCAATAGCTAATTGGAATGTCGAGGGATAGAATAAACTGAATCGTTAAATAAATTTCCCATCGCGAGGGTCAATTGCGTTCTTTGTAAAATTCAACTCTAAGGATACCTACTTTTTGATTGAACGAAAAAAGCCTGATTCGTAAATTGTATTATATATTTAGAACATTCTAAAGAATATTATTTATATGTTTCAAACATTATTAAAAAAGTAATAGTATTTTTTAAAAATATTACAATAAGTAATGATATTTTTAAAACACTCTTGAAAAAAGTATTATAATAAGACTATTTCAGTATGACCGCAAGATACATTCATCGTCATCCAAATCTGATGAATCATATGAGATAAAATTGCGTTTTTATTTTGGCATTGCACGACATAATTCTCGAAACGGGATGTCTATGGCATAAGCTCCGAGAAAGTACTATACAATAATTGTGTCCGTTTTTTTTTGCATTATTTTACGTTATTCATTTGTAAGTATGGTGAGGTAATTTAAAAAATCGCGTTGCCAAATTGGCCTGGAACGTCCCATGCAGATGCACATAGGTACATATACAAACGGTTGAAGTAATACGGGTCGGAGAGTGCATTGAGACCGGCGAGTAGTCCCGCGAACACTTTTATACGCGCAATAACACAAGAAAATCTTAGACACTCGTATGATGAAGTGGACTTGCAACAAAACTCTCTATGAGAGCTTGCACGAGGAGAGTTACAAGCCGTTCTGTCAGTATTCACTTCTTTATGTAGATATATACATAATACATACACTATGATATTATTTCCCGCGGGGTTAGGTATCCTACAGAGTCAACATGAATGGTATACGATTGCTGCCTGCAACATACGTACAATGACACCAGGGATGTTTATCGCACGCGTGTCTACGAGGCTTGCACTTTGCACTTCCGTCTCTGCACGTACATAAAGGGATGAGAAATTAAAAAAAAACACCCATACACGCAGACAGAAGATCGTGTAGTTACCTTCCAGGCTAGCATGATGGTTCTTGGAAATGTACCAGTAAAAATAATGATGGAAAGAATGGTCGGTGCGAGACGTCGTCGATCTCCCATCCTCCCACCGTTGGTCTGGCCCAATACTTGGATGGGTGACCCGCTTAGCCCTGGACCGGCTTAGACAACTGATATTAATCGGGAGGGCGCTACCACTGGTAACCGGGTTACCGGTGGTAGCGCAACCTAAAACGAGTAAAAATATAGCTTCGGCACAGATACACTGTACTCTCGTGGCACCACTTTGGAAGAGTTTTCAGAAACTGGAAATAGCGACGTGACTAGTGTCAGATAAAAATGGACGAGATGAGATCGCGAAATCCCGCAAGTCTCGTGCAGAAATTGCCGTAGGGATCCAATTGGATTCCCATACTTGTCCCCAATTCCTGATAGAGATCCAATCGTCGCATTGGATCCCTAAATCGTCTCCGATTCATAGTGGATACTAAAACGTCACGCTCGTACATTGGAGTCTAATCGGGATTTCCCATTGGAATCCCATGTACGAATCCAATTTGAATTATAAAGGATTCCCACATTATCGAACAGAATCTGATATGATTCTTGATGGATCCAATCGCATTCTGTACGTCGAACTTTCTAAACAATATATACAGATGTACAAAATGAATGGATCCTAGAAAAGTATAAATCGCTTAAACAAGTATATCTCAGAAATAAATTTTAATGGCATCACCGAAAACGCACTTTAATTACCGTTTGTTGTTTATTTTGTTGCACTTTGCCATATCACCACACACGTACATGTTCACGAAATGTATAGTTGTTCCTTGTGATTTTTCACAAATCTTCAATTCGAACTCTCAAATTTATATGAACTCTCAAACGGACTTCTTATGTGCGGTGTCCCTGACAAAACCCTATAGAGATGTGGGTGCGGCTTGGGACTTCCCAACAAATTTGTGCACGGGATCACGGAAGGATTTTTTTTTTGGACATCCAACAAACTCCGGCCGAGAATTTCAAATAGCACGGAATCCACTTGGATCCCAATGTGGACTTCCTACGTGCGACTCCTCTATCAAGTCCATATAGGGATCTGATAGGATCTGGGGACTCCCCAACAAATTTCTGCACTCCTGGTGGTGAATTCCCTACGTGCGGCGTCTCTGTCTATTCCCTTTAGGGATCTGATAGGATCTGGGGACTCCCCAACAAATTTCTGCCCTTCTGGTGGTGAACTCTCTACGTGCAGCGTCTCTATCAAGTCCCTATGGGGATCTGATAGGATCTGGGGACCCCCCAACAAAATTCTGTACTCCCGGTGGTCGACTCCCTACGTGCACCGTCTCTATCAAGTCCCTATAGGGATTAGATAGGATCTGGGAACTCCCCAACAAATTTCTGCACTCTCGGTGGTGAACTCCCGACGTACGGCGTCTCTATCAAGTCCTTATAGGGATCTAATAAGATTTGGGGACTCCCCAACTAATTTCTGCACTCCCGTCGGTGGCATTCCTACGTGCGGCGTCTCTATCAAGTCCCTATAGGGATCTGATAGGATCTGGGGACTCCCCAACAAATTTCTGTACTCCCGGTGGTGGACTCCCTACGTGCAGCGTCTCTATCAAGACCATATAGGAATTTAATAGGATCTGGAGACTCCCCAACAAATTCCTGCACTCCCGGTGGTGAACTCCCGACGTGCGGCATCTCTATTAAGTCCCTATAGGGATCTAATAAGATCTCGGGACTCCCTAACTAATTTCTGCACTTCCGGCGGTGAATTCCTTATGTGCGGCATCTCTATTAAGTCCCTATAGGGATCTGGTAGGATCTGGGGGCTCCCCAACAAATTTCTGCGCTCCCGGTGGTGGACTCCCTACGTGCAGCGTCTCTATCAAGTCCCTATAGGGATCTGGTAGGATCTGGGGGCTCCCCAACAAATTTCTGCGCTCCCGGTGGTGGACTCCCTACGTGCGGCGTCTCTATCGAGTCCCTATAGGGATCTAATAGGATCTGGGGACTCGCCAACTAATTTATGCACTCCCGACGTACGGCGTCTCTATCAAGTCCTTATAGGGATCTAATAAGATTTTGGGACTCCCCAACTAATTTCTGCACTCCCGGCGGTGGCCTTCCTACGTGCGGCGTCTCTATCAAGTCCCTATAGGGATCTGATAGGATCTGGGGACTCCCCAACAAATTTCTGTACTCCCGGTGGTGGACTCCCTACGTGCAGCGTCTCTATCAAGTCCCTGTAGGGATCTGGTAGGATCTGGGGGCTCCCCAACAAATTTCTGCGCTCCCGGTGGTGGACTCCCTACGTGCGGCGTCTCTATCGAGTCCCTATAGGGATCTGATAGGATCTGTGGACTCGCCAACTAATGTATGCACTCCCGGTGGTGGACTCTCTGCATGCGGCATCTCTATCAAGTCCCTATAGGGATCTGATAGGATCTGGGGACCCCCCCCAACAAAATGCTGTACTCCCGGTGGTCGAATCCCTACGTGCAGCGCCTCTATCAAGACCATATAGGAATTTAATAGGATCTGGAGACTCCCCAACAAATTCCTGCACTCCCGGTGGTGAACTCCCGACGTGCGGCATCTCTATTGAGTCCCTATAGGGATCTAATAAGATCTGGGGACTCCCTAACTAATTTCTGCACTTCCGGCGGTGAATTCCTTATGTGCGGCATCTCTATCTAGTCCCTATAGGGATCTGATAAGATCTGGGGACCCCCCAACAAATGTCTGTACTCCCGGTGGTCGACTCCCTACGTGCGGCGTCTCTATCAAGTCCCTATAGGGATCTGATAGGATCTGGGGACTCCCCACAAATTTCTGTACTCCCGGTGGTTGACTCCCTACGTACGGCGTCTCTATCAAGTCCCTATAGGGATCTGGTAGGATCTGGGGACTCCCCAACAAATTTCTGCACTCCCGGTGGTGGACTCCCTACGTGCGGCGTCTCTATCGAGTCCCTATAGGGATCTTATAGGATCTGGGGACTCCCCAAGTAATTTCTGCACTCTCAGTGGTGAACTTCCTACGTGCGGCGTCTCTATCAAGTCCCTATAGGGATTTGATAGAATCTGGGGACTCCCCAACTAATTTCTGCACTCACGGTGGTGGACTCTCTGCGTGCGGCGTCTCTATCAAGTCCTTATAGAGATCTGATAGGATCTGGGGACGCCCCAACAAATGTCTGCACTCCCGGTGGTGGACTCCCAACGTGCGGCGTCTCTATCAAGTTCCTATAGGGATCTGGTAGGATCTGAGGACTCCCCAACAAGTTTCTGCACGGAAATACTGAGGAGAAAAACTTGTTAATAATATATTTTATCCAACATTCGCACCGTACCGTGTCAATAATGGTTCACGTCGTTGCAATTCGAGATCGCAAAAAAAATTGACTAGTCTGCATGGACAAGAATACCCTACAAATTACATACCGATCTCATACAATTTCTGGTATAATTTTGAAACGTTAATATTCAAAGACGCTATAGCACTCATTTGAAGCAACTTTCAGATGAGTATGCGACCGGGTTTCTGAAGAGGAGGATACATCCTACTATCAAAGGTCCTGCTCAATTTGCCGTAGTGTGCATACACGGATGAGGGTGCGTACATACGCGCAGAAGAGTTCGTATAGGTTTATCCGCACGCACAGACAAAGAACCAAACAACATGGCGGGAAGTAAAAAGAAGGCAAAATGGGCGAACGAATGCCGTCGTGTCGAGTCGGTGCATAAATCGCGTTCACCGTCATGTTTCGCTCCCTCTCTCTCTCTCTCTCTCTTGGTTGCTATTCCTCGTCCGCGCCTCTCGTACTCTGGCGACCGCGTGCTGGCGAACGACGACAACGGCGACGACGCCGACGACGACGAGGAGCGGGCTACTCTAAATAATGGAGGTGCAGTTCCCTGAGACCATTCGTACATTCTCCATTCCACCCATGTTTTTACTACACCTGTATGGGTCATTTCAGGATCAACGATGACATTTTCGCCTGCGCAGGACCGTCAATAATACATGAAACTCGATCTCTTTCTCTGTACAATTACAATGATGACAATAATAGCAATTCGCGGTTTATCGCTCTGAGAGCCATTCAATATTCACGGCAAAGTCAACCAGTGGACATTGGAACAAAAGAGTCCCAAAAGGTCACGCGTCTGAAACGTGTTCCCCATTTTTTTACGTGGGACAGCCCGTACAAGCGAGCAACTAAACGCAAGTACGAACAGTAGGTGCGACGTATTTGGGTTGGACGCATACGAGAAAGCGAGAGAATTACGTTGCGTTGATGCAGTGTTATATAGAAACAACGGCGGCAATCCGGGGCTGCATTGCATTTTTCGTTGCCCGATCATACATCTAGAACGAACAAGCGTCGGGTCGTGTCTCCCTAATATACGCTCGCGAAATATCCTGCCGTTTCTCTCTCTCTCTCTCTCTCTCTCTCTCTCTCTCATTCTCTTTCTCGATCTCTTTGCCGCGAAACATTCCTGCCATCATTCGTACAGACAACAGAGATGAAGAGGGAAAAAAAGGAAGGCAGAGAACAAGAAAGAATGAAAGAGAGTATTCGAAGCTGAGCCCCAGACGGTGAAGCCTTCCAACATGTGAGTATCGTTGTGACCCTCTTTCTATATGTCGTCAACCCTTGTCAATTTAATTATTAGGCACTACACGGACAACGTGAAATAGAAATAATCTCGGAGCTAGCACGACAATTGGAGAACCTAGTGGAATGATGACTTTCATCCTAAATTTTCGCAATTTCTGCTCTTGACCAATGAACATGAAGGTAAATTAGGCATCTGCTGTCTGATGCGTTGTTCATCATCTGCACCATCGCAATTATTAGGCCGGGAGGACGAACAAGCCCACGCGTGAATCCTCATCGCATTACGTGCGGTTTTACGTGCACGTAAAGTTGCATTTCCATGTTGGCGTCCAGATAGAATGCTGCTTAGCACTCCTATGCAGTCTGCAAAGTATATTGAGATGACGAGGGAGAAAAAACGAGCCCAGTTCCCAACAGGCGACACTGATTGCAATGTCCGCAAGGTTTGCCCGAAGCTGCGCATTCGTCTGTTGAGGATGAGAAAGAGGAGGGTTGGTTGAGGTTATTGTCGATTCGTGGAGGATCTGAGGAGCCACGAGAACGTGGTCCAAGGTGGCAGCGAGAGAGGAGGAAAGAGGTCTTTGTCGTCGTTGCTCAACACCGAGAGTGTGCGGCTTCTTCGCACTGCGGTATGTAAGGTCGCCATTGCCCGAGGTTGAAGCAAGTTTCCTCGAGGCTTTGGCTCTCTCTCTCTCTCTCTCTCTCTCTCTCGACGTACGCTAATGAGTGGGTTCAGCTTACTCCGCGCCGTGGTCCCGTCAACGACGCCTTGCCACGTACCCGCCCTGTCGAAACTCCAGCTAACAGCTATCCATACGAACGTATACGTATAGATGCATACGCGGTGAAACTAGTAAGCGAGAAACGAGGTTGAAAGACAGAAGCGTGATATCGCGGCTGAACGTGACAGAGATAGAGCATAACGAGAACTTGGAGTGAGAAAATCCACAGAAGTGAGAGAAAGGAACCTGTCAAGAGGGAGAGAGAGAGAGAGGGGGGGGAAGGACTGGATTCTAGTCAGACTGAAGATTCTAACTGCAGGTCGGCCATACAGCGAACCGGAAACACCTCTTCGTTAGTCAGAGTAGCTTGAGAAACGGGTCAGGTCTGATCGTTCCGGAGGCTTCACTCGCAAAGTGTCTCGCAGCTTTCCCAAGAGACGAGAAGGACACCGCGCCAATGGTGGAAACTTCGATCTTACTCGTACATGAGTACTTGATGATTCGGCGCCAAAGTCTGAGATAACACGGACTCTTGTACCGAATCACATTTCCGGAGTAATTGTTCTCCGGATGGAGGTGGATTTCGAAAAGGCAATACGATTATGCAGATGCAATAGAGCTTAGAGAATACAGTCGGGCGTATGACATCAGTCCGTCGTTCCGATTCACCCATTTCTTTTCGTGTATTATCATCGTTATCCTAGATCGCAAGGGCCTGATCCATCATAAGCTGAACTCGTGGGATTTGATTGCATTTTGCCAAAGTGCCTGGATAACCGAGCGATACTTTGTAAAAATGGCTACGAAAGCGTCGAATTTCATAATTTGTTATTTTATTTCATAAGGTTACCATACTAATTCAAATTCGTCAAGATTAATAGTGTATGGCGATCCGTAGAGATGTTATCCATTTATAGGAATCAATATAATCGCTCTGTATGAGTTTTCGAATGTTAAGACCGATAACTAAGTTGTTCTAGTTGCGCCTAGAAACGGCAGATCGCCCTATTCTGCCAACACCCTTGGGCTCGTTTTCAATATTGAGTATGCAAACATACAAATATACATATATAAATATGTAATTGAATATACAATTACCTATATTAGCGCTTCCGGATGAAACTTACGGAACTTGAAACGTTTGTTTCTTGCGTAGTGAGCTGCAAATTAAGGATAACCCCTTTTGCACCTTGTTTACCAAAAAAATTGGGGTAATAGATGTATAAACAAACTTTCTAAAATGGCATCAAGTTCTGAGCGGTGTTCAAGTTCACCCAGTGAGCAGGGAAGGCCAATACATCTGAGACCTTGGTGTAAATATTTGAGTAAAGGGTCTCTGAACCAAAGGATCATGAGAATATGGGGCTGGATATACGGGTACAGGTTTTCCACAGTTTCTCCGTACCCACGGCAAATGCGGTAGGTATATTGTAGCTCAATAGGTCTTCGCACTTCTGACTTAAAAAAATAAAAATTTTATGGATTTATGTGCCTCAAACAAACTTTAAACGCGTTTTTCTCGAAACAACATTTTTCGACGACTTGTTCATAAAATCTTCGAAACTACTGAACCGATCCTTGTGAAATTTTAACCAGATATTATTTACAACTATAGCTATAGCGCAAATCAAGGACTTTTTAAAATGTTAATATTTACTCATTTTTTCTGCTAAAATGGTGAAACAACACGTTTTTTCGAAAAATGTTCGCCATTTTGTTATTTTTGCATATATCAAAAATCGTATGATATGCACTATAACAATTATCATACCGAATGTAAAACCGTTTGATTTATTTTCGCTTCGCATGAATTATCTCCGAGGTTTCATGAGACCTACAATTTGGAAAGGACATTTTTTTAACTACTATTTTCGTTTATAAATAGTGACTTAAATAAATAAAAAAAAAATTTAATGTATTTCGAAAGTGTATTTATTAAGTGTAACAACTTTTTTATCAATATCTATAACATAAATATATTTAAAAAATTCATGAAAGTGTCTAAAGCGTATTAGCGTCTAAAGTGAGAAAACCCCTTGAAACGGCTATATGGACGCAATGAAAGTTAGGTTAGAATAGCAAAGTGCGGGTAGGTCGTGATATGAAAGAGTTCAATTGAGAAGGGCAATACGTAAAAAACTACAAGAGTGTACGTTGGAAATCAGGAAATAAAAATGGGATACTGTCACAATAACGCTCTAACGTGTACCCCAGCGTCTGACCAAGTATCCAGCTATTCCACCACCGCAAAAACAACATAATCATATCTTCATGTCTTAAGGGAAAAGGTGCGATCGGTCTGATACCGAAAAGTTACGTCTTGACTACTAAATTGTTGGGGTCGAAATCAAAATAATGAGACGCCAAACTGGAGGCATTTATCTTGGGACAAAGTTTTCAAACTCTGTTGCAGCATAAAGTTTAGTCAATTTCTTCCAAATTTTCACAGTATCTTTCAAACGAATTTCTCCGGAAAAATACGCAGATTTCTTGATTTGTTAAAACGTTCGCTTGGGGTAAAACATTTTTCACGATTTTGTTTTTTGAATAAACATTTTTCCTCGCCTGCTCGCCATTCCGATGGAAAATGATATTTAAAAAATCAACTTCAATAGTTCAACTTCATAATTTGCGGCACTTACGATGCAAACTTTGGAGCGCCTTCTACAAAAAACACACTCACAAAGCTTCGGCGTCGACACCTTGCCCACGAAAATCCCGAGATTTTTTCGAAATAACTCCGTACAACACAAAACAACCAAATTAAAAGTACCGATTACCCAAAAATTCTGTAAATACAAATCACCTAAAACGATATGTACCGCTTAAATAATAACTAGCCAGCCTTTTTCGACATCGCATTGACTCGTCTTGAGAACTACCCGTGTAGACCCGATTGACTTTAATAACATGATAAAATTAAAAGTTTTTTATTCATTCAAAAGATATATTGTTAGCCGAGAACAATATATTATTGAAACTATCTAAAAAATTATCGCGAACAAATTATATAGTTTGGGATGCATGTTCTGCAACGAACAAAAAAACGTTTCAATTCATAACATGAATATTGTTGATTCGAGTACACAAGAAAAATTAAATTTCGCTCGTTTGATTCAGATAAAATGTCTATTGAGTAAATATGTTATTCAATTTTTTTCACCATATCCGATATTGATTTCCAAGTTCATTATTCGTTAAAATATTAATATTTTATTTTTATTGAAAAATATTAAGCAAATGTCTGAATTGGTTGAAAAATTATGCGAAAATAAAATTTGTTTCTTCCGCATTTGGTCGAAAAAATTCAACCAAATCATGGCCGAGCGCCACCGAAATTATAGGTGTGAGTAAACCCGTAGTTCTCGGAGTAACCGCTAGAAGCCGCACGCGCGCTCGTTTCTCGTAAGCGTAGGGTGAACCGAAAATCTACTTAAACGCCGGAGAAACTCTAAAGAGTATCACTTCTTGGCTTGTGGCTAAGATTAAAGTGTAGTATCTGTTCTAATCAGTTGAATATCTGATATTCTCTCCATGGTTATTCCATTGGACATCTGATATTCTGTCCACTATTATTGTGGATGATCATTCTAATGCTCACTTTTTATTTAAGATTTAAAACTAATTGAAAAACTTACGTCCCGTGGCATATCCGTTTCGATGCAGTAAAGAAATAATTAATTCTATTGATTATATTTTTGTACGAAATAAAAAAATGTTATAGCAACCGCTTAATTATTTCATTCACACATCTACGGATTGTACATAGAATGATTTCAATAAAATATAATTTTATTTGAAGGATAATGTAGATATTCAGAGGACAGAAGAGCTTTTTTAAATAAAATAATATGTTATTCGAATCAATCACATTTTCCAATATTTTATAGTATTGTAACAATCTCATATATCGATGGCACTTCGCAGCAGCACATTTATTTGGATCAAGCAATATATTTTTTTGATTCAATTGGTTTTTTTCTCAATGAATTCTTTAGGCTCGAATCATTAGTTATCGTAATCCCGGTATTTATGATAAGCATTGTCATCCTCGTCGATTATCATTGATGAAATGAATGCTTTTAATGATGGATAGAATTACAACAGATGTATTAGTTTCATCCCAATCAATTATAAATATCTTTGATGAGGTGAAAATCAAAGTAGCTTTTCTTTAGTTCTTAAGGCGTTACCCCCACTTGAAGCGCAAAAAAAGGCCTTTTTCATGATTTTTTTTAAAGAAAACTACAAGACTTTTTTAATCGATCAATATACCATCTTAAAGAACACATCTTGAAGAACTTTCAGTAATTTTTTTATTGAAAAATATTACATTGTTTAGTGGCAAATGGCCGTCAATGAAATAATGTTTTTATATACACGGTTTGCGGTGACCAACATTGCGGCGAAGTGGATCATCTGAAAAAAATGCGGATGGATTTAGTCAAATATAAGTATAAACTAGTCTTGAATCGAAGGATTTTAAAAAATATTCATTTTTCACAAAATGGCGGGCAGTCAAACTTAATGGTTCGATTTTAACGAAAAAAACGGCCGTTTTTTGGCTGTAAAACGGCGATTTTTTTTCGAAAAAAAAAATCGAACGATTAAAGACTACATTTTTATGTATTAAATAAGCCTGCAAAATTTCAAGAAGATCGGTTCATTAGTGTTCGAGTAATCTTGGTCACCGACTTCAGAAATGCCATTTTGAGAAAAACGCGTTTAAAGTTTCAATTTCAGTTTACACGAAGAAATTTTTTTTTTGTAAACTTTCATAGAGTCATCTATTCCAGGCATAAAAAAAAATGCACTTCAAATTGCACTTGAAAAAAATGCAATAAAAAAGAATCGATTTTTTCAAAATCGCAAGTGGGGGTAACCCCTTAAGGACATGGCTCATACGTCCAGTCGGTAAAAATCCTATTGCCAAGTGCTTTCTCAGACGGACCATATTTCGGGCAACCGAAGAGAAAGACGTTGTTCGTCGTTTAACAGAGTGGGAAGTATTTCTTTTCTTTTTTCCAAAAAATAAACCGTTTAGGAGAACACTGGGAATCCGTAAATCAGCTATCTCTCTCGCACTCGTAGCCGCTCGGTCAGTGTGACACATGGCCTTAAAGACAGGTTCCACTCTTTATGAACATGTCAATGTTCTGGCCGGGTAGACTTCACGTGAAGATGTACTTGCTCGCAATGTATCCCGGCCAGAAGATTGTAATTTCCAAACATAGAAGGTAAGCCGTAAAAAACAATATTGCGATCTTCCCAGTTTGATCCACAGTAGGGCCCGTTCAGGTTCCTCAGACAAGGCAAGTCTGGCCAGGGCCGGAGACAAAGTAGAGAATGCCCGGTGACATTTCTGCACGGGTATGCCCTCATATGATCACGTACCGAGGCTCGATCTCCCCCATGCGGCCATACACTACGAAACGCACCGAGAGATTCGCAACTTCGCCATATCTCCCCAAACTTCGACGCACGGTCGTCGAAGTACTCGTTTCTACGTTATTCGTCACACGATTCGAAGCGTTTGGGTGCGCTGTCCATTCGTCAGTCTGCGGCGTTATCGTTGTTCGATAAATTCACATTACATCCACGGGCAGACGATTACGCGTGTACGGGCGACGTGTATCGAGCGAGAGAGGCGATTACGAGGACGTGAAGAGTTGAAGAACAAAAAAAAAGAAAAAAATATAGTGGGAGACGACAGAACGATAGCGAAAGCGGCTTTATGAGGTTCGAAGCTCCCAAGCCGCCCGGTTGGACGACGGTGCACACGAGCGCGGAAGAGCTTTTGACGGGCTTGAGCTTAGTCGTGCTGGACGCTACGGGAGGTACGAAACAGATAGTGCAAGAGAGAGAGACAGAGAGAGAGAGACAGACAGACAGACAGAGAGAGAGAGAGATGGTAAGAACGAACCGACCTGCCAGTCAAAAAGAGCGCGATATGAAGCAGAGGAGACAGAGTGAGAAAGAGAAGTAGCAAGAGGGAAGCTTGTCTTCAGTCTCTCCCTCTTTCTCTTCCTCTCTTCCTCTGATGAGGCCGAGACACGCGTGGCGGAATCGCTCGTGCGGAAGCGTGTCCGTGTCTGCTGAAAACGAGAGAGGAAAGAGGAATATAGCGAGTAGCCATGCCGGACGAAGCGCGACAGAGCGTAAAACTGCGAGTATGTGTGTCGGTGAGTGTACGACAGAGAGAAAAAGACAGAGAGAGAGAGAGAGAAAGAGAGAGAGAGAGAGAGAGAGAGAGAGAGAGAGAGAGGAAATGGGAGGGAACGAGACAGAACAAACGGGTGGAGCAGACACGTAGACAGTTGGCGTACAGTGGTAACGGAACGTGTCGTTCAAAGAGTGTGTGCGAATAGAAAACGTACGAGTACACGCCAGTACGAGACGAGATGCGAAGGGTTGGAGAGCATACACATATATATGTGTGTGTGTGTGTGTGTGTGTGTGTGTGTGTGTGTGTGTGTGTGTGTGTGTGTGTGTGTGTGTGTGTGTGTGTGTGTGTGTGTGTGTGTGTGTGTGTGTGTGTGTGTGTGTGTGTGTGTGTGTGTGTGTGTGTGTGTGTGTGTGTGTGTGTGTGTGTGTGTGTGTGTGTGTGTGTGTGTGTGTGTGTGTGTGTGTGTGTGTGTGTGTGTGTCCACGCACACACATACATACATACATATGTATGTATGTATGTATGTGGGTGTATATATGTATATATACATATACCATACATAACGGCGCGCGTTCTGCTAAAGCGGACGATGTTAAAACGTCAAATTAAGCTCGAGCGAGTGAGACGTCGTTGCACCGAGACGCCAGCAAGCCATACGGACCCACATATCGTTACTGTGAAAAGCCAAGCGCCGAGCCCGGCACGCAACGGAGATCGGATGGAACATTGATTTATGAGAGTATTCTCCGGCTGGTATCCGTGACGAAGCTAAGAAATATATATATATATGTGTATGTGTGACGGCATATTAACGGAACAATATGTGCAAAATCATACACGATATCTGGTAGCACATTCGAGGCATTTGGATGATTTGCCTAATAGCGACAATACCATGTCAAACGACTCCGTTCTTCGTACGGTCGTATACCTATCTATACAGCATATACCGAGCGGAAATATGCCAGAAACATCCCTCGCATCCGGCTGCCATTTTCAGGAAGCGTCAGAGACGAGTGGTGCACTCTGCGATGCAATAAAGTATTTCGGTTGAGGAATCGTCGTGAATCACGAGGAATCTTCCGAACCACTTTGTACACACGAACTGTTTCTGGGTGACTCGGATCCTGTCGTGGACAGGTTTTTCAATGGGGTTCCGTAACCCTTAGAATGTTGGCTTGTCTGTTCTTTCGAGCTGAGCACCCTCTGGACATCTTTGGGTAAAAACTTTGGGTGAAAAATGTGAAATGATTCATGAAAATAGCAAAAGTGGAGTATTTTCTAGCAACATTATTACGGTCCTGCAAAATAATTGGTATCGCGACAAATACGAGCTTTTCAATTGTAGATTCTGTTGTTTTTTTCCCTACTCCAAAACTGTTGGATTTCCGAGGATCTAGAGTCGGAAGAAACTGTTTTGGGTTTGTTTGGGTTTGTTTGGGTTTGTTTGGGTTTGTTTGGGTTATGGCCTAACTGCAGGTCGGCCATACAGCGAACCGGAAACACCTCTTCGTTAGTCAGAGTAGCTTGAGAAACGGGTCAGGTCTGATCGTTCCGGAGGCTTCACTCGCAAAGTGTCTCGCAGCTTTCCCAAGAGACGAGAAGGACACCGCGCCAATGGTGGAAACTTCGATCTTACTCGTACATGAGTACTTGATGATTCGGCGCCAAAGTCTGAGATAACACGGACTCTTGTACCGAATCACATTTCCGGAGTAATTGTTCTCCGGATGGAGGTGGATTTCGAAAAGGCAATACGATTATGCAGATGCAATAGAGCTTAGAGAATACAGTCGGGCGTATGACATCAGTCCGTCGTTCCGATTCACCCATTTCTTTTCGTGTATTATCATCGTTATCCTAGATCGCAAGGGCCTGATCCATCATAAGCTGAACTCGTGGGATTTGATTGCATTTTGCCAAAGTGCCTGGATAACCGAGCGATACTTTGTAAAAATGGCTACGAAAGCGTCGAATTTCATAATTTGTTATTTTATTTCATAAGGTTACCATACTAATTCAAATTCGTCAAGATTAATAGTGTATGGCGATCCGTAGAGATGTTATCCATTTATAGGAATCAATATAATCGCTCTGTATGAGTTTTCGAATGTTAAGACCGATAACTAAGTTGTTCTAGTTGCGCCTAGAAACGGCAGATCGCCCTATTCTGCCAACACCCTTGGGCTCGTTTTCAATATTGAGTATGCAAACATACAAATATACATATATAAATATGTAATTGAATATACAATTACCTATATTAGCGCTTCCGGATGAAACTTACGGAACTTGAAACGTTTGTTTCTTGCGTAGTGAGCTGCAAATTAAGGATAACCCCTTTTGCACCTTGTTTACCAAAAAAATTGGGGTAATAGATGTATAAACAAACTTTCTAAAATGGCATCAAGTTCTGAGCGGTGTTCAAGTTCACCCAGTGAGCAGGGAAGGCCAATACATCTGAGACCTTGGTGTAAATATTTGAGTAAAGGGTCTCTGAACCAAAGGATCATGAGAATATGGGGCTGGATATACGGGTACAGGTTTTCCACAGTTTCTCCGTACCCACGGCAAATGCGGTAGGTATATTGTAGCTCAATAGGTCTTCGCACTTCTGACTTAAAAAAATAAAAATTTTATGGATTTATGTGCCTCAAACAAACTTTAAACGCGTTTTTCTCGAAACAACATTTTTCGACGACTTGTTCATAAAATCTTCGAAACTACTGAACCGATCCTTGTGAAATTTTAACCAGATATTATTTACAACTATAGCTATAGCGCAAATCAAGGACTTTTTAAAATGTTAATATTTACTCATTTTTTCTGCTAAAATGGTGAAACAACACGTTTTTTCGAAAAATGTTCGCCATTTTGTTATTTTTGCATATATCAAAAATCGTATGATATGCACTATAACAATTATCATACCGAATGTAAAACCGTTTGATTTATTTTCGCTTCGCATGAATTATCTCCGAGGTTTCATGAGACCTACAATTTGGAAAGGACATTTTTTTAACTACTATTTTCGTTTATAAATAGTGACTTAAATAAATAAAAAAAAAATTTAATGTATTTCGAAAGTGTATTTATTAAGTGTAACAACTTTTTTATCAATATCTATAACATAAATATATTTAAAAAATTCATGAAAGTGTCTAAAGCGTATTAGCGTCTAAAGTGAGAAAACCCCTTGAAACGGCTATATGGACGCAATGAAAGTTAGGTTAGAATAGCAAAGTGCGGGTAGGTCGTGATATGAAAGAGTTCAATTGAGAAGGGCAATACGTAAAAAACTACAAGAGTGTACGTTGGAAATCAGGAAATAAAAATGGGATACTGTCACAATAACGCTCTAACGTGTACCCCAGCGTCTGACCAAGTATCCAGCTATTCCACCACCGCAAAAACAACATAATCATATCTTCATGTCTTAAGGGAAAAGGTGCGATCGGTCTGATACCGAAAAGTTACGTCTTGACTACTAAATTGTTGGGGTCGAAATCAAAATAATGAGACGCCAAACTGGAGGCATTTATCTTGGGACAAAGTTTTCAAACTCTGTTGCAGCATAAAGTTTAGTCAATTTCTTCCAAATTTTCACAGTATCTTTCAAACGAATTTCTCCGGAAAAATACGCAGATTTCTTGATTTGTTAAAACGTTCGCTTGGGGTAAAACATTTTTCACGATTTTGTTTTTTGAATAAACATTTTTCCTCGCCTGCTCGCCATTCCGATGGAAAATGATATTTAAAAAATCAACTTCAATAGTTCAACTTCATAATTTGCGGCACTTACGATGCAAACTTTGGAGCGCCTTCTACAAAAAACACACTCACAAAGCTTCGGCGTCGACACCTTGCCCACGAAAATCCCGAGATTTTTTCGAAATAACTCCGTACAACACAAAACAACCAAATTAAAAGTACCGATTACCCAAAAATTCTGTAAATACAAATCACCTAAAACGATATGTACCGCTTAAATAATAACTAGCCAGCCTTTTTCGACATCGCATTGACTCGTCTTGAGAACTACCCGTGTAGACCCGATTGACTTTAATAACATGATAAAATTAAAAGTTTTTTATTCATTCAAAAGATATATTGTTAGCCGAGAACAATATATTATTGAAACTATCTAAAAAATTATCGCGAACAAATTATATAGTTTGGGATGCATGTTCTGCAACGAACAAAAAAACGTTTCAATTCATAACATGAATATTGTTGATTCGAGTACACAAGAAAAATTAAATTTCGCTCGTTTGATTCAGATAAAATGTCTATTGAGTAAATATGTTATTCAATTTTTTTCACCATATCCGATATTGATTTCCAAGTTCATTATTCGTTAAAATATTAATATTTTATTTTTATTGAAAAATATTAAGCAAATGTCTGAATTGGTTGAAAAATTATGCGAAAATAAAATTTGTTTCTTCCGCATTTGGTCGAAAAAATTCAACCAAATCATGGCCGAGCGCCACCGAAATTATAGGTGTGAGTAAACCCGTAGTTCTCGGAGTAACCGCTAGAAGCCGCACGCGCGCTCGTTTCTCGTAAGCGTAGGGTGAACCGAAAATCTACTTAAACGCCGGAGAAACTCTAAAGAGTATCACTTCTTGGCTTGTGGCTAAGATTAAAGTGTAGTATCTGTTCTAATCAGTTGAATATCTGATATTCTCTCCATGGTTATTCCATTGGACATCTGATATTCTGTCCACTATTATTGTGGATGATCATTCTAATGCTCACTTTTTATTTAAGATTTAAAACTAATTGAAAAACTTACGTCCCGTGGCATATCCGTTTCGATGCAGTAAAGAAATAATTAATTCTATTGATTATATTTTTGTACGAAATAAAAAAATGTTATAGCAACCGCTTAATTATTTCATTCACACATCTACGGATTGTACATAGAATGATTTCAATAAAATATAATTTTATTTGAAGGATAATGTAGATATTCAGAGGACAGAAGAGCTTTTTTAAATAAAATAATATGTTATTCGAATCAATCACATTTTCCAATATTTTATAGTATTGTAACAATCTCATATATCGATGGCACTTCGCAGCAGCACATTTATTTGGATCAAGCAATATATTTTTTTGATTCAATTGGTTTTTTTCTCAATGAATTCTTTAGGCTCGAATCATTAGTTATCGTAATCCCGGTATTTATGATAAGCATTGTCATCCTCGTCGATTATCATTGATGAAATGAATGCTTTTAATGATGGATAGAATTACAACAGATGTATTAGTTTCATCCCAATCAATTATAAATATCTTTGATGAGGTGAAAATCAAAGTAGCTTTTCTTTAGTTCTTAAGGCGTTACCCCCACTTGAAGCGCAAAAAAAGGCCTTTTTCATGATTTTTTTTAAAGAAAACTACAAGACTTTTTTAATCGATCAATATACCATCTTAAAGAACACATCTTGAAGAACTTTCAGTAATTTTTTTATTGAAAAATATTACATTGTTTAGTGGCAAATGGCCGTCAATGAAATAATGTTTTTATATACACGGTTTGCGGTGACCAACATTGCGGCGAAGTGGATCATCTGAAAAAAATGCGGATGGATTTAGTCAAATATAAGTATAAACTAGTCTTGAATCGAAGGATTTTAAAAAATATTCATTTTTCACAAAATGGCGGGCAGTCAAACTTAATGGTTCGATTTTAACGAAAAAAACGGCCGTTTTTTGGCTGTAAAACGGCGATTTTTTTTCGAAAAAAAAAATCGAACGATTAAAGACTACATTTTTATGTATTAAATAAGCCTGCAAAATTTCAAGAAGATCGGTTCATTAGTGTTCGAGTAATCTTGGTCACCGACTTCAGAAATGCCATTTTGAGAAAAACGCGTTTAAAGTTTCAATTTCAGTTTACACGAAGAAATTTTTTTTTTGTAAACTTTCATAGAGTCATCTATTCCAGGCATAAAAAAAAATGCACTTCAAATTGCACTTGAAAAAAATGCAATAAAAAAGAATCGATTTTTTCAAAATCGCAAGTGGGGGTAACCCCTTAAGGACATGGCTCATACGTCCAGTCGGTAAAAATCCTATTGCCAAGTGCTTTCTCAGACGGACCATATTTCGGGCAACCGAAGAGAAAGACGTTGTTCGTCGTTTAACAGAGTGGGAAGTATTTCTTTTCTTTTTTCCAAAAAATAAACCGTTTAGGAGAACACTGGGAATCCGTAAATCAGCTATCTCTCTCGCACTCGTAGCCGCTCGGTCAGTGTGACACATGGCCTTAAAGACAGGTTCCACTCTTTATGAACATGTCAATGTTCTGGCCGGGTAGACTTCACGTGAAGATGTACTTGCTCGCAATGTATCCCGGCCAGAAGATTGTAATTTCCAAACATAGAAGGTAAGCCGTAAAAAACAATATTGCGATCTTCCCAGTTTGATCCACAGTAGGGCCCGTTCAGGTTCCTCAGACAAGGCAAGTCTGGCCAGGGCCGGAGACAAAGTAGAGAATGCCCGGTGACATTTCTGCACGGGTATGCCCTCATATGATCACGTACCGAGGCTCGATCTCCCCCATGCGGCCATACACTACGAAACGCACCGAGAGATTCGCAACTTCGCCATATCTCCCCAAACTTCGACGCACGGTCGTCGAAGTACTCGTTTCTACGTTATTCGTCACACGATTCGAAGCGTTTGGGTGCGCTGTCCATTCGTCAGTCTGCGGCGTTATCGTTGTTCGATAAATTCACATTACATCCACGGGCAGACGATTACGCGTGTACGGGCGACGTGTATCGAGCGAGAGAGGCGATTACGAGGACGTGAAGAGTTGAAGAACAAAAAAAAAGAAAAAAATATAGTGGGAGACGACAGAACGATAGCGAAAGCGGCTTTATGAGGTTCGAAGCTCCCAAGCCGCCCGGTTGGACGACGGTGCACACGAGCGCGGAAGAGCTTTTGACGGGCTTGAGCTTAGTCGTGCTGGACGCTACGGGAGGTACGAAACAGATAGTGCAAGAGAGAGAGACAGAGAGAGAGAGACAGACAGACAGACAGAGAGAGAGAGAGATGGTAAGAACGAACCGACCTGCCAGTCAAAAAGAGCGCGATATGAAGCAGAGGAGACAGAGTGAGAAAGAGAAGTAGCAAGAGGGAAGCTTGTCTTCAGTCTCTCCCTCTTTCTCTTCCTCTCTTCCTCTGATGAGGCCGAGACACGCGTGGCGGAATCGCTCGTGCGGAAGCGTGTCCGTGTCTGCTGAAAACGAGAGAGGAAAGAGGAATATAGCGAGTAGCCATGCCGGACGAAGCGCGACAGAGCGTAAAACTGCGAGTATGTGTGTCGGTGAGTGTACGACAGAGAGAAAAAGACAGAGAGAGAGAGAGAGAAAGAGAGAGAGAGAGAGAGAGAGAGAGAGAGAGAGAGAGAGAGGAAATGGGAGGGAACGAGACAGAACAAACGGGTGGAGCAGACACGTAGACAGTTGGCGTACAGTGGTAACGGAACGTGTCGTTCAAAGAGTGTGTGCGAATAGAAAACGTACGAGTACACGCCAGTACGAGACGAGATGCGAAGGGTTGGAGAGCATACACATATATATGTGTGTGTGTGTGTGTGTGTGTGTGTGTGTGTGTGTGTGTGTGTGTGTGTGTGTGTGTGTGTGTGTGTGTGTGTGTGTGTGTGTGTGTGTGTGTGTGTGTGTGTGTGTGTGTGTGTGTGTGTGTGTGTGTGTGTGTGTGTGTGTGTGTGTGTGTGTGTGTGTGTGTGTGTGTGTGTGTGTGTGTGTGTGTGTGTGTGTGTGTGTGTCCACGCACACACATACATACATACATATGTATGTATGTATGTATGTGGGTGTATATATGTATATATACATATACCATACATAACGGCGCGCGTTCTGCTAAAGCGGACGATGTTAAAACGTCAAATTAAGCTCGAGCGAGTGAGACGTCGTTGCACCGAGACGCCAGCAAGCCATACGGACCCACATATCGTTACTGTGAAAAGCCAAGCGCCGAGCCCGGCACGCAACGGAGATCGGATGGAACATTGATTTATGAGAGTATTCTCCGGCTGGTATCCGTGACGAAGCTAAGAAATATATATATATATGTGTATGTGTGACGGCATATTAACGGAACAATATGTGCAAAATCATACACGATATCTGGTAGCACATTCGAGGCATTTGGATGATTTGCCTAATAGCGACAATACCATGTCAAACGACTCCGTTCTTCGTACGGTCGTATACCTATCTATACAGCATATACCGAGCGGAAATATGCCAGAAACATCCCTCGCATCCGGCTGCCATTTTCAGGAAGCGTCAGAGACGAGTGGTGCACTCTGCGATGCAATAAAGTATTTCGGTTGAGGAATCGTCGTGAATCACGAGGAATCTTCCGAACCACTTTGTACACACGAACTGTTTCTGGGTGACTCGGATCCTGTCGTGGACAGGTTTTTCAATGGGGTTCCGTAACCCTTAGAATGTTGGCTTGTCTGTTCTTTCGAGCTGAGCACCCTCTGGACATCTTTGGGTAAAAACTTTGGGTGAAAAATGTGAAATGATTCATGAAAATAGCAAAAGTGGAGTATTTTCTAGCAACATTATTACGGTCCTGCAAAATAATTGGTATCGCGACAAATACGAGCTTTTCAATTGTAGATTCTGTTGTTTTTTTCCCTACTCCAAAACTGTTGGATTTCCGAGGATCTAGAGTCGGAAGAAACTGTTTTGGAAGCCAGTTTATGGAGAGTCAAGAAACGATTTTCTTTAGCTGGAGATCGTAATTAAGGGTTTTAATATAAGCTGCGATTGGTCCGATTTTGAATAGTTGATATTTTGCGTGCTTAATTTTCACTGTGAAGCTCAAAATCATGAGAAGCAAAACGTTGGAGGCGTTTTTTCCTAAACGAGGTTTTTTCAAATGCATAACGTAAACAAATCGACACTGATATACTTCGAATTTTCAGAGTAGCTTGTGAACACGATTTCCCACGGATTTTTTGGAATTTTGGACATATAATGTCAAATGGAGGTTCGGTAATGACAAATTTGTCGGAGCTGCCGTGACTATTCTCCACACGTGAGGCTTCAGCGCTGTCACTTTGGGAGAATTTTTTTAGTGATTTTTTTTTATAATGCGTTTGAGATCTTTATGGCATATTCCCTTGATTCCCTTTATAGCATAAAAATGAGTATGAGACCAAAATTGAACGCCACGAGGTAGTTGAGGATCTACTTCATGGCCCTTGAATCACAGATTAATTGGAAAGTCATTTAGACAACATTTTTCAGTCTTGAAACTTGAAACGAGTTTTCCTGAAAAACACTTTTTCGTGAACCTCGTACAAGATATCCCAAAAACTATTGCATCGATCATTTTGAAATTGTGACATTTTGAGAAAGCATTATTTTCATGCATGTCCTGGTCATTGAACCTGGTCGTTGAACATTATTTTAAAAAAACTCCTTCATTAATAAAAAGTATAGTAAAAGTTTAATGAAAAGTGGTACTTTTTTCAAACACGTACCATTTTCCGAATTTATTTTAACCATCGAAAAGAAATCGCAAAAATCAGCTATTTTTCAACCCGTTACACTGTCATGATTCCTTAACCCCATCATGCCACACTTATTTTTTCGGGACATACTTGCCACACTCGGGTTTATGGGACCCCATTCAGATTTTCAATTATAACTCCGGGTACAACAGTCGTGTGTCGATGGCTTTTTTTGGGTGGGGATCGGAAATTCGAACGATCAATGTTCAAAAGAACTGAAATTTCGAATTCAGCAATGACGAACGTTCCGATATAAATGGATCAATCTTATGAAAGTCTGTAAAATAGTTAATCGAAATTGTGAATACAAAAATCTCGAAGTTGATTAATAGCGAAAATAAAATCAGATTTAACAAAATAATAAGATATATAATATCGACTCGCCTGTATATGTACACAATACAGGCGTATAACAATTCGAGACGTCAAATCGTCGAATTGTAAACATTACGACAGTTTATAATTCCGAATTCATTAAAGCGAAGGACCAAAAAGTCGATCAGTTAAAATTGCGATGGGCCAAAATTTCGGACGGTCCGACAGCGAAAACTTGGGATCGAGCAATACTACTTGCGCTTCAGAATGAAGATGGCAAATGGCGTTAGTGATCAGTCGGGTCAGGCAGCCATGCCATGTTCGCCATTTAGGTATTCGCCATTTCGGACCATCGATCATTTGCGTTTCTAAGATCTACACATTCGAAGTTTGCAGTCTCGATATATGGTTTTTTGCTATAGACGGTATAACGAATATTAGAGACTCAGTTTTTTCTATTTCGGAGATATGAATGTTGTAGATTGTTAGAATCTGCATTTGTATGACTCAAACTGCAGACTATCTGAACATATGTTCTCGAATAAATGAGCTCTCGAATAAATAATTCTTTCGTGTAATAGTTATTCGATTTCGTCTTCGGTCAAAGGATAAAATTTCGAACAATGTAATTTTCGTTATTTTGAGAGTTCATAATTCTGTCGTTTCGAAATCTTTGAAGTTCTATATTTCGTCATTCAATATTTGACCTCCGCCCTTTTTTTAATCAATAGCCAATTAGACGATAAATCTGTCTATGCATTCGCCGAATCGTCAAAGTTAAGAACTTTTGAGATATACGCGTTTAAAAAATATTTTCTCTCGAGAAAAGCGAAAAAAAATTATTTTACGTGTTTTCTTTGGGTTTGTTTCGATTTAATATTATGGTTAAGTTTCGAGGGTTACGTTTCGATTTAATATTACAATTATATGCGCGCACTCAACCAGCTGCGGAACTCCACTATCATGCAACTTTCTATATATTTTTTTGCGCTTCCCTCAAATTTCCCTCTGCCAACCCCTGATTACGGGATTTTACGAGCATTATTTTCTCGCGGCCCTACGATACCCTCGTGTGCTGTGCTTGCCGATAACTCTTCGTCCGCGCTTTGTTGCGCTAGTGTGGCGCGCGAAAAAATCGAGAGGCAAAAAGATATCGAAAGCGGCTGAGAAGGGAGTACCTACAGCGCGCAACTGGGTACACTCGAAGTGGTATATACTTTGGAACGAAATCATCAATCCTTCTAATTGCCACTCCAGGCTCACGCCGGAGAGCAAGAGGGCGTACGGATGTCTCTCGGCGGAAACCGTTTGCTCTTGCGCCTTTCTTCCTTCACTCTTTCTATTTTACTTCACTTATTTCTCTCTCTTTACTTTTAACTGTCGGTCGACCATTGCCCGCACTTTACGCCGTCCCTTTTGCACACTCGTTCAACTCCACTTCGGTCCTTCTTCAGGTGGAAGGAAGGAAAAAGAGAGGCGCGAATGACGCGGAAAAAAGGGGCGAAGGTTGGCGGAGAGATCTCATGAAGTGGCAGAGAGCAGCGGCAGAGCGTACTTGCACACATATGCGCGGTAAAAGGGAGCTCATCGGGCATATCGGTGTGAAAGAGAAGCCGAAGAAGAAGCGTAAATACTCTGTGTGCTGATGGGCATAAGGAGAGGGGGTGAGAGAGAGAGAGAGAGAGAGAGAGAGAGAGAGAGAGAGAGAGAGAGAGAGAGAGAGAGAGAGAGAGAGAGGGAGGGAGAGAGAGAGAGAGAGAGAGAGAGAGAGAGAGAGAGAGAGAGAGAGAGAGAGAGGCAAATGAAAGAAACTGTGAGCGGCGTCTGCTCTCTCCTTTTCTTTTATACCCTCGAACGCACTCACCAGGGCTCGACAGATGTCGGATTATTTATTCGATTAGCGGAGCCATTAATCAGGTCGTCGGATACGCGAGAGAGCAACTCTTCGCGGCACATAGCTCCCTCCGTGCTCCTCTCGGCTCCTCTCGATATCTCATCTGGAAAATCACGGGGAAGAAAACGCAACGCTGAGACACAGAGACGCCAAATGAAGAGAAAAGGAAAAAAAGCGCTCGAGATCGTAACGAACACTCTCGATTTTTGTCCCAGCTTCGAGTTTCTCCGCACACTTTCTTATGCTCGATATATTACCATCCGTATTCGCCAGCTTTTACGGAAATTCAAAGATCACGGTGCCGTATGATGATGAATGTAAGGCTTCCTGCTGCTGAGCATCATGATCCTACCAATCTACGTGATGTGATAAAAATATGATGAATGTATGTAGATTCGTTTTTTGTAGCCTGAAATTGAATCGGTAGGGTTAGAATTTGACGCTGATAGCGTATTTATCATGTGTTAACATTTTCTCGGACCGTCTGTCCGTTGGTTCTTTCCTGAAAAGCTGGCACGTGGAAGTAAGTGTATCCAGTAATTGTCTGAATTTTGTTTCGACTGGATCCGTCTAGTGGAATCGGAGAAACGTGATTTTCTCATCGAGAGATTAGGTCTAGTTGAAAACGTTGACGACGGCGACTTTTAGTTTTCGACGAATTCTCAAAAAATAATATTTCAATGAATTCTTGGAGATTTCCTAGTTAGTCAGTTTAAAGTTGAGGGAGTAATGGGCGTTTATAGGTAGGTTCCGCAATCCAACGAACTGCAAACAAGACTGGATCACCTAAAGTGAAAAAACCAAAAATATTTCGTTAATATAATGAATTATCTTGTAATTGATCGAAGGAATAAGCAAAATAATAATTTTTGACAAAATGGCGGCTTCTCTAAAAAAATCGATTTTTGACAAAAATTTAGGTCTTAAATTATTTATAAAATGGAAAATATTTATCGGTGAGAAAAAACCTTCGATTAATCACTAAAAAATATACTTGAAAAGATTGTGTTAAAATTTGAGACTGATCGGTTCAGCTGTTTCCGAGAAATCTTGCTCATCGACTTTAAAAACACAGTTTTGAGAAAAACGCGTTTAAAGTTTCAAGAGCACTTTCGAACGCTCTGACCCGTCGTTACAAATGTGCGCGTAACTTCGAGAATATTCGCCGGATTGACAAGAAATTTTCTGTGTGTGTACTTAAATATTTGTGCATTACGAATTTTTTTTTCGATTTTTCGAAAATCTTAACGGTATATAACCCCTTAAAGAGTTTCGGGACAATGAACAAAATATTACCAATGGATTTAAATTTATACAATAAATTCTTTGTCATTTACTGAGTGTACCTTCCAAATTTTAAATCGATCGTCTACACCGTTTCTATACCATTTATCATTGAAAAAAAAAACACTTTTTAACATACGGAGATACGCTTATCGCTGAATGACAGTTTTACGCATGAAAAAGTGTGAAAAAATGTTTAAAATGTTATGCGAAACCGTCAAATCCCTCACTACATCATGATCATTTTGTCACCAGTGTCATAATGTACTTTTTGGGTTATCTGATCAAAGGCATTTCCCTATGTTAAAAAGTTTTTTTGCAATTGTAAATTTTACAGAAACGATGCGGACGATCGATTTAAAATTTGGAGAGTGCATTCAGCACATTTACACAAAGCATTTTCTATACGAATTTTTTTACAAATCAAAAAGCAGTTCCTGAAGAAAGGAATTTTTTTTCGATGCACAGTTTTATTCTATCAACGAAAATAGAACGTTTTTTTTCGCCGAATATCGATACTTTCACTTTAGGCTGCGGACATTTTTGCTAGAATAAATATTTTATTAAATTCTTGTCCAAGGACTCTTTTTTACCTCGGATGATTGTTGCCGAGCAGCGGTCATCGCGGAGGACGTTTCGATGCACAGTTTTATTCTATCAACGAAAATAGAACGTTTTTTTTCGCCGAATATCGATACTTTCACTTTAGGCTGCGGACATTTTTGCTAGAATAAATATTTTATTAAATTCTTGTCCAAGCACTCTTTTTTACCTCGGATGATTGTTGCCGAAGAGCGGTCATCGCGGAGGACGTTTATCAAACAGCGGTCTGCACAAAGCATTCTATTTACCACATTTATAAATATTTTGGTAATTCTTCAGATAAGTGATTTTTCCGAAAAATGAGCCCACCATGTTTTTTTGCTACTTTCTCATTTATTGGGTCATAAATGATGATATTCAGTCGGGGGAAGCTGAAATTCACCCCTCCCCCTCCTCCCACAAAAAGCTAGGGATCGGGTTGAAATTCCGTACTTTGAATGCTCCGAGGGTTTAAAATTCCCAATTTCAATGTTCCGAAATTAGAATTTTCGAAAAGATCATGCCAGGGAAAGTCTACACAGTTGGCTGTAAATAATGTAGAACATATAACATTGTCTAGAGAAATTAAAAATTTGACGTAAACCAACGCTTAATGAAAAAAATTGTTGAAATAATTCGTCGTTTTATTGAAAATTTTGAAACTTTTCAAAATTCCATAGCCGAATTATTTTGACGGTGTTGAAATTTTCGGAGTTTGGTCTTTCGGGTAAAATTCTTTCGGAGTTTTGATCTTTCGGGGTAATATTCCTTCAGAGTTTCAAGCGTTCTGATCATTCAAAGTTCGGAACTTCAACCCGGCCCCAAAAGTTATGGGGTTTTGGAGTTCGCGGAAACACGTGATAAAATAGGGCATTTTTGAACATCTCGACACCTATATTGGGTTTTTTAGAAACAATTTTTGGGAAAAGTCACTTATCTAAAGGATTATTATATTTTTCAATACAACAATTGTAAAAAATACTGAAAAATATATTCTTTAAGGGGAGATATACACCTAGAAGCCGGAAAAAGGTCATTTTTGTGAATTTTTTCAAGGAAAATTATTTGAAATTTCGGATTGGGGTTTTAATTATCTAAAAGTATATACATTCAAAAACATGTTTAATTTTCTTGATTTAAAAATATAAAAAATATACAAGGATATTGCATGATCCTTGGAGCGTCGTAAAAAAATCTGCGTATACGGTACCCACTGGCGTTTCTTTAAAAATCATCTGAAAACAAAACCAAAAAGATTATTAAATTAGATACTATAATCTAGTACTTGTCATAGCCGATTTTGAAAATATCGATTTATGACAAAATGGCGGACGTTTGAACATAAATAGTGATTTTTGGGCCAAAAATTAGTTATTATTTTGCCTATAAAACAAAAACTAAGTAACGAAAAAAAAATCCTATGACAAGTACTAGATAATGGTGCATTGAATAACCACAAAAAACCTCAAGGCAATCGGTTCATTGGTTTTCGAGAAATTTTGGGTACCGATTTGAAAAACGTGGTTTTGAGAAAAACGCGTTTGAACATTTGGGAATGAATAAATCATGAAATTTGTCAACTTACATGGAATCATCGATACCAGGCCATAGTGTAGGTCTAGGTGTATATCTCCCCTTAAAGCAAATAAAATGAAACCTGCACATGTTTGGCAAGAAAATATTCACGAAAAATCCGATTTTTTCCGGCCACGAGCCAGGGAAAACCCGAAAATGATAGTGGCGCATACTTTTGTTCACACACCCGAACAAAGCTGCGGGCAAAAGCTTATTTGCGTATAAATATTAATCGAATTTTATAAGCCCACTGCGATCCATTTCCTCCCTCTTTTTCAATCCAACGCTTTTTTCCATCGGAATCTAATTACGACACTACGTGCGCGTCAAATATATCTATCGCGCGTCACGCCAGCAAAAAAATTCGCGATAAAGTAGCAACGTTGTTTTTTTTTTCGTTTCGCTACACAATTATCACCCTCGATGTATTTCCCATTCTTGCATTACGGTTTTCATTTCTCTTTCAATTTCTCACGGGGTAACGGTAGCCAACAATTATTCGAAGCAACGAGCGTGATGCGTGTTCGAGCGACGGACGTATAGGAGAAAAGCGACACCGTATCTACAGCGTCAATTTTTTTTTTTCCTTTTTTTCGCCTCCGCATTGGGAAAACGCAAGGGAATTAATATCAACTCGGTGAAATTGCAATATCGGCGATCGGTCGACGTACCCAGGACACGTGAGCGAACGGATTATTCGTTGAATCGTCACAGTGAAAGTTCGACGTTTCAACATAGCGATTTTTGGTAGTTGAAAAGCATGTCGAGGAAGACCGGGAGAGAGAGGGGGGAGAGAGAGAGAGAGAGAGAGAGAGAGAGAGAAAGAGAAATTCCTGAATTTTTGGCTCTCACTGCCGAGTCAGGCGAATATATTGTTTGCTCTCGTGGCATTCTCGTTTCGGTCGAACTCGTCAGGTTGACAACGCGCGCGACTGTATAGAGAGCAAAAATAGCCAAATAAACGACATATTCGAAGAACGTCAAATTCTAGTTATTAAACTCGTAGCTATAATAATAATAATAATATCGATAATGATAAATTCTTACCAATAATATTAATTGTGAATCCTGATAATATTGCTACTCTATAATAAACTGCTTGTACGCTACTGATAATGGCAGACCTGGGCCAATACTTGAAGTAGCAGAGTTGGCCTAGGCCAATATTTGGATCCAGGTTTTTCCACAACTAAAACTCAATGAAATACAGCCGCCTATATCGAAACCATTTTGTAGTTCCCTCCGCCCTTGCGCAAATGCAATGCAGTAGTGCATTCTGAAAGAGGGACTTTGAGCAACGCAAGGCACCCTCGAGCAAACGGAAGTATCGAAGTGACTAGTGTGGGAACAACGTGGAAGGGGTGGGTCGTACAAGTCTGAAAGAGGATGCGAAGGAGCAATGTAACTTAACGGGAGGGTAGGGGTTTCAGCGTGAAAAAAGAAACACTTTTTTGCGACTTTTTTTTCATCTATATGGATAGAGTAAATTTATTGAAACCTTTTGTACATTGTTAAGTGTCGTTTCAAGAACATTCCGCGAAATTTGTACGCGAAAATATCCATAAACAAGCCGGTGACAAAGCTTTTGCAAGAACACCTTTGGAAAAACACGATTTGCGGTGTTCACTGTATCTCAGCTAGAAATTATCTGAAATCAAGTACCATTAAAATTTAGTCAATGTATCATCAAATCCTCCCCCCAACGGTATTTGATAATTTTTTTTCCATTTCTGAATTTTCGGTGGTCATGTAAAGTGAAAAGTGCAATTTTTCACGAAAAATTCCGCCATTTTGGGGGTGGAAAACCCCTTCAATGTAAAAAAAAAATCTCAAACTAACCGTTAATGAGAGGTGTTTTATATGTAGAAAGTGTGTACCAAGTTTGAAATAAATCGGTCATGTAGTTTTCAAATGGAGGTGAACACGGACTTTGAATAAGTGGTTTCGAGAAAAACGCGTTTGAAGTTTTGAGTAGTCGGAGCTACACTGTTGGAGGAGCGGGACTAAATAGTCTATAACTTCGAGATTTTTGCTCTGATTGGCTTGAAATTTTGGAATTACATTCTGGAAATGTTTACCTATAAGGAAAGACAAAAAAATCGATTTTTCAATAGTGCAAACCTCTACCCTCCCCTTAACAAATAAAGGACTTCTGATGTACTCATAACTATGACTAATATCATGATAGCAGAATGTTACTACTAGATACTATTGTATGGTAATCACAATGATAAAAATAATATTACTTTAGGGAGGACACCACTGTGACGGGCCGAAAGAAAGGTCGTTGTTGTCGATTTTTTTTGGTCTATTAGATTATTTATTTGGGATTCGGAAAAAGGTGTTATTAAGCATGGATTGAACTTATTTCGTGTACATTTTTTATTTAAAAAATTAAAAATTAACGTTATTGAGGTATGAGAAATGTGGTCCAGCGGCCGAATCGACAACTTTTCAATGGTTGGTCTGAAAAATACAAATAAAAGGTTTTTTACAATCTATATAAATGTAGTTCTAGTTGTACGTAGCCGTTCTCCGAAAGAAAAGAAAATTCACAAAATGGCGGATGATAAAAAAGGGTAATTTAAAATACTAAATAGAAAAAAACGGTTGTGTGCAACGATTGCTCCTGCAATTACGGAAATTTTGGTTTATAAGCATTGTAAATCGGACAATTATAGCTAGACTTATAATTCCTACCACGTCAAGAAAAGTCGTTTCGAGAAAAAGCGATTAAAAGTTTTAGTGGACGTAAATTGCTGTGCTACCTGCTCTCGCTAAATCGTCTGTAACTTGGTCAATTTGCAATATTTTAACAAAAAAAAGTGTTCTTTAAGAAATTAATGTACTTTAAGGAAATGCGAAAAAATCAATTTGTTGACCCGTCACAGTGGTTTCCCGTCTTAAATGAATACAAATATTAGCAATATTAATGACAATATCGCTACGATATATAAATGTATGCAAATTATATTAATAAATGATGCTAATGATATTCGTTGATACGGAGGTTGTGAAGTGGAATATGTTGGCGAATGTAATAAGGGAAAGGACCCTGTACAAATAGAAGCTACAATAAAAAATTTAAAAATAAAATATTAGTTGATACGAATTTCATTTTAACAGGAATAAAGATACCCGTGAGAATGGAAGAGTATGCCGAATGTACCAGAAGTGCGAATTCTCAACGAGTGGCTTTGTCAAAGCCCGAGTACTTTCTCACAGGAAAAATCAAGCAAAGAAAATAATCTGGCTGTGAATGATCGCGAGAGTAAATATTAAGAGCTCTAGGGAAAGTAAGAAAAATTCTAAATGGGCTCTTGAAGCATAAAAGGTGGAAACGGGAAAGGGCGATGGAGTAAAAAGTAAGGTTAAGGCTAACCATTCCCCGATCTACTGCCGCGAAAAGATTGAACAAAGAAAAGAGGAACGAGGGCGTGAGGGATAAGGGAGAAGTGAGAAAGTTGGTTGAAAGAGGATCGGTAAGATCATAAGACAACGGTAACGAGTTCACTTCTGCTACCCATTTTCGCATCGTTGCTTTTGCATTTTACTTCAGATAAGTGCAACCCAGCCGATACGGCTATGTGTAGCCTTCTCTAATATCAGAGTTGGCCCAGGCCAATACCCGGAGGGGTGACCGCTTACCTGAACGCTGAGCGGCAGGTAGTTTTACTGAGTTTCCCATATTGAGCTAACTAAAACTCAGTCAAATATTGACGCCTTTATCAGCTGGGAGTTTCCAGTTTCCCTGTGCCCCCGTGCAAATATGATGCAGTAGGACTTTGGGAAAAATACAGGATCGTTGAAAAAAAATGAACCATTCCATTTAAAAAAGTGGAGGTGACGTTCACTATGCGTCAGCGCCGCCACCGAAAAAAAAAATTGGCCGCATTTGATGGCCCCCTTCACACCTTACAACTTTTGTCTAGAACGTTTTTTTGTGACGTCGATATCTATCGAGTTATTTCGGGTGGCAGAGATAAGAGGGGAAACTCAAACAGTCTAAACGTTATTCCACCTTAGGGGTAAGGCCACAGTAGAATTCTCAAAAAATCGATTTTTTTTTCGCTAAAACGGTGCTTCATCATCATAAGAATAAGTCACTATTCTACTACCTACTATAAGTAAGCCAACCTCTGGCACGGCCATGGAGTACCTAAAACTTTAAGGGGTTACCCCCACTTGCGATTTTGAAAAATTCGATTTTTTTTATTGCATTTTTTTGAAGTGCAATTTGAAGTGCAGTTTTTTTTTTTTTGATGCCCGGAATAGATAACTCTATGTAAGTTTACAAAAAAAAATATTTTCTTCGTGTAAACTGAAATTGTAACTTTAAACGCGTTTTTCTCAAGATGGCATTTCTGAAGTCGGTGACCAAGATTACTCGAACACTAATGAACCGATCTTCTTGAAATTTTGCAGGCTTATTTCATACATAAAAATGTGGTCTTTAATCGTTCGATTTTTTTTCGAAAAAAATGGCCGTTTTATAGCCAAAAAACGGCCGTTTTTTTCGTTAAATTCCCAACATACCATGGGTTGCATACTGAACGTAACCCCGATAAAATGTTGCTCCTCAACTCGCCCCAACCCTAAGAAACAGGGGTTGAAAACTTAAAAATCGCCGTACCTCGATAATTAATAGTGCGATCAAAAAATATTTCAAACAAAAGTTGTTTGGAACAATAAAATACGTATAAAGTTATTTGACGTACAATGCCCTATTTTTGAAAATAGTGGCACAAAAACACGAGGGCACCACTGACCCAGACAAGGACGCAGCTATATGTGTGCTCCGCTCGCACACGCGTCAACCCCGAATTTTCGAATCATTTTTGTGCCGCTACTTTCAAAGATAGGGGGTTGGACGCCAGACAACTTTATACGAATTTTATTATTCCAAACAACTTTTGTTTAAAACCTTTTTTGATAGGGGTATTAAGGAGGTTGGAGCGATTCAGTTGAGTCAGAGGACGGTTTATTCATGTTTTTTTCAATTAACCTAAAAAAATGCATACGAGGTTTAGATTTATTCTGTATATGCTAATTTTTTAAAATATATAATTAAATGGCAAAATTACGCATTTTAATATTTTCATTACGTAAATTAGAAAAACTTTTGTGTTACTACCAACTTGAAAAAGTATGACATTAACGATGATTATTATTTTTTAAAACTACGATAACGAAGGTTTTATACAACTCACAATGAAATTTTGAGTAATTCATAATTATGCCTATTCGTATTTACGTCACGAGATTATTGGCCCATGGTTTACGATGGGCAAGATTAGGATTTTTTTCTAAATGTTTATAAAGGTTTAGTTTGCGTTAATCCGTGGTTAGAAATGGTTTATCGTGGTGCTAAATAACAAAAAAAATGTCTGAAAGTCACACACATTGAATTATTTTTCATCTCTGGTGTTTGGTGGTGAAAAAATTTCAAAAAATTCGTAAAGACTCAGTATAGTTCAAACATTAACATGTATTTTTTATTAAGTTTAACTTTGAATTGTGGCTAACGCTTCAACCTCCTTAATTATCGAGATACGGCGATTCGTAAGTTTTCGACCCCTATTTCTTAGGGTTGGGGTGAGTTGAGGGGCAACATTTTATTAGGGTTACTTTCAGTATGAAACAATTTACCTTCAGTCAAAAGTTCATATTCTACGCTAAGAAAGTGCTCGGTTTTCGTCTCTTTTACTGGACTATACCGGTTTCTTTACTCGTCGCCTATCGGAAACAATCTTTCCAACCTCATTTTTCGCTCAATCGTTATTTTAGTTCTAAGCCACCGAAAACATTTTTTGTCAGTCTAAACGCAAAAATACTTCACGCTTTTGACCCAAATTTGCAAAAGATTAAAGTGGTCCGCTAGGTATGTTTGCACTGACAGAAAAATTCTATTGATATTAACTAAACGCGTCTATTTGATTTAAAAAAATTTTATTAACTAGATTTTTCGTGCAATTTTTCCTAATGCTTTCCATTATTGGAAATATTTATTTTAAATATATTTCCAATATAATAAATATATTCAAATCAAGATCTATATAACATCGTCCAATAACTAAATATTTTATTTAATCCTAATAAATCTGTGATTCGGTTTCATCTGTTCAAAAAACAATGCAGTTGAATCCACTAAATGAATGTAATTGTTTTTTTTTTAATTCAAATTAAATCGAATTTTTGTAGAGTCAACCATTTTTCTATTTGATTGAACGAATGGTCTGCCTTTATTGCAACACACATATCAAAGGGGTGTGGGCAGAGAGGTTGGAGAGAGAGGAAATATATATATATCTATATAGGTTATGTTTGAAAAATCTATAGCATGTTATTCAATAAAACTCTCTAATCATCACAATGATATTAACTAATTGATATAGTTTATGTGATACAACAAATAATTATAGGAATTAATTTGGTCTCTTATGCCATATCTGCGACCAAGATGTTACAAGCACTCGGTAGCACAGGGGCAGCGTGCGTAGCTATTAGTCATAGGTAGGTTCTAGGATCGATTCCATATCGGTGAAATATTTTCTTCGAAAAAAATTATTTCAGAAGGCCAGGGAATGACGAATTACGATACAAAATCGTTGTCGCAAAACTCTCAATTAAGTGTTTTATTTTGGATTTATGAAATATTTTATGCATATAATACACTTAGATTTAGTGTACATTGTAAGCAAATAAAGATTTATTTGAATCGAATCTTTATTTATTCAATTTGAATATATTTAATATTTAAAAAAAATAGCTGAAACAATCTAAAAAATATCGTTGAAAGAAATAAGACCGTAGTAGGCTGTGAGACAAGTAAAAAAACCTATTTGGTTTAAATAGATCCTATTTAAAATAAATATTTATTTGGCAGTGTGGGGCCCAAAAACAGTTCGATTTTCAAAAAAAAATTTCGTGCAAGTATTAAGATGACGAGATCGGGATTTTATACAAAATTGACACATAGGCTTGGCAAAGTTCACTGTTTTTTTAATTCAAAATATATTAATAAATAATGAAGTTATTATTATTTCAACAAAGTACCGCCGTTCCTGCATATACAATCGGTGAGGTGGTTCTGTCAACTAGGGTGATCCAAAATTGAAAATGAAAAATTTTACTTTTAGTATGGCAAATAAACTTTCGTATGACCGGATACTTCTTTACAATTTCGTAAATCACGAAAATGGCAAGCAGTAGACAGAAAAAGTTCGATTTGTGGCCAACAAACAACTATTATCATTTGTTATTAAGAAATAGGGAAACGTATGGAAAAATCATCCGGTCATACGCTAGGAAATGTTATCAACCATCCTCCGTCCGCATTTCAAGTGAATAGGACGAATAGATTGAGAGCAGGGGCTTACCCTATTTCATCAAAAATAAATTCGACAAGAACGCCGTAGGAGCTCCGACCCTTCTCAAAAACCCTCATCACAGTCAATTACGACAATTTTTACAAATTCTTTCTTCCAAATTATAGTCAAGTCCCTAGGCTACCACCGATTTAAAAAATCGTTTTTTTTTTCAAGCCGCCACACTGAGAAAAAAAAACATTGATCCAATATCATTGGTGTTGTCACGTCCTGAAGGGACGTGGGCATATATTTTTTGATTCCCTCCTTTTTTGCCTACGACAAGCGCAATAGCACGGGATGAGGGTAAAAAGGGGTAGTGCCTGGAATGAGTTGAAATTAGGAAATCATGCAGTGAATTGGTATCAAGAAATAATCCGACAAATTTGTACAAACTAAACTAAAGGTTTATTACAAATAAGTGATCGGATGAATAAGGTTACTTATACAGACAAAATGACAATGAAAATAACTATGAAGTCGGGGGAACAATCGGATTAACATAAAATGAAATTTGGTTGCTTACATTGGTCGCTGTGTTCGTGAGTGTATCGGTGTGTAGGTACGCTCGCTCGCAAGAATATCGGTTGTCGCTCGCAGATAAGGGTCTCGTTGATGGACGCCACGCTTAGCGTTCGGAAAGCGGTCACCAGCACCAGACTCTTGGGCGCTGAGAGTATTTATGTATATACGCGTGGTAAACAGCACTTGAACTATTTTATAGACTCGAGGCCGCGAGAGTCGTCTAAACGTTTATACGACACTTCGGTCAAAACCCGAAGATGTATAATATTCAAAGCTCTATGATATCGGTACTGCACTTCGAATTCTGTCAGAACAAGATTAAGAAGCGAAGACGATTTTGCAAGACTGAGATCTGCACGCGATGGAGACTGTTGGAAGACTTGATCTGAACGCGATGGCAATTGTTGGGAGACTTGATCTGAGCGCGATGGAAACTGTTGGGAGACTGACTTCAGGAAGGAAGTCTTTCTTGACGAGAAAATTAAGTGGGGATGAATTGTGGGAGAAAGAACTTTATGGTTTAGCGTGATTGGTCGCGATATTCATGATTCGCAGAATCGATCTCGATCATTCCTTATATAGAATCGCACGTGTCGAAGGCAGGGGACCTTTGTCCTGTGTTTCGGAGAAAGAGCGCATGGGATATAGAGTTCGATATCTGAGACCTAAGCATTCGCATGGTTTGTGTTATGTTAAACTATGGTTATGGTGACTTCTCATATCAAAAGATTATATTGGGTGCGCGAAGAGATCGAGCGTTGTTGAGTTCTCGTTTCCTGCCGGCATCATGTTAAATAATTATCGGCCGGGACTTATTTAGGCTGGATGCAAAGTCTTCTCGTATCGTTCGAGTGGTGCCTCGTATTTCCTTCTGGGAGTTCGATATTTACGCCTTGAAGAAATGCGAGGTTATAACACGAGGCGAACCGACTGAATAAAATAAATGAAAAATATGCTCGCGGAACGTACGCAAGTTCCGTTTAATGTTGTTACGCGTCTTATTCTTAGATTTATACATTTAATACGTTTATGACGGCAAATGAGGATATTGGGAATAACCAAGAGAAGGCACATTCGCTAGGATGTAACACCTCCCCGGTTTAAGATTGAGCGTCCCGCTCAATTATTATGAATTTTTCGAAGGTTATCTCAATATCGTCATCAGCCTATTCTTGAGTGGTTGCGATATCGGTAGATACAATTTTTTGATTCGAGTATTATGTAGACTATAGAAAAGGAAAGTATGTGTGTATTATTATTGTATATATGATCTTTGTATGAGGAAGTTCTTCTTTGTTCTCCGTTTTTTTTTTGATAAATATGAATATAATTTTTTTTATTTTGCGCTAAGAGTATGTGTACGAGTTTTCTCCTTTTTGGTTTTCCTCGTGCATAGGTGCTTATTTACTTATTTTACCATATCTCTTACTTGACAAGATTAAAAGAACGATGACAAAAAAAATTATTAGCATGATCAGAATTATCTTAAATCTCCTCGTGCGAATTTAAGAGAAGGAACGAGGTTTGAAGGATTGGTTGTTTTCTGGATGATCGGAGATGACAGGCTACAGATCATATGTTGCAGCGTTGATATTGGCCCTCTGGTTCAGCTGGAGGGGCCGACACGAGTTGATGAAGTTCTTGGCCAGTCACTGCTTCCGTTGACGTTTTCTTCTTGGGTTGTTTAGGCAGGTGCATCAGGAGGTACGTAGCCGAGTCCCATACTGCACCGACGAGATAACTTGACCAGCCGTCCACAGGGTGTAGGCTGTATGCATGGATCGCCGTATCTACGAGGACCTTGATCGCTCGCACGACGAGTGAGATTCGGGTGAAACCAGCACTTGCTGTACCGAATTGAATGAATTTTCCAAGTGCGATTCCAGATGGAGTCCGCTTGGTGTTATAGATGGTTATTATCCAGGAGATTTAACAACTTGTCCTCCGGATTGGTAGTGTTCTCACCACTGATGCCCCGTGTCATGTTGTTTACGACAGCGGGTTTCTCCACGGGAAACATTACGCGATATCGTACGTTGTCGATATCTTCTTTGGAGTACATCGCACAGGATGCTGATGTTCTTAGGTTGATGTATCGCCGAGTAGACTTCGTCGTCGATTTCGTGATTGCAGGTGGTGTGGCTTTGACCAGATCAGGGATGAACTTGTACCAAGTGTCTCCGAAAAGGTAATATGGGGGAAGTAAGGAATTGCAGGTTGTTTGAGTTTTTCTTTTGGTAATTGGTTATATGTGAGTTCGAGGAGTAAGGAGATATTTTTCGTTCCCACGAGTGACAGGAAATTAATCGTAAAATTCTTTTAACCTGATCAGATTTTCTTGTTTTGTTATACGATGAATAATGTGTATATTGTATACAATACGTTCGAGGCTTGGGCCGCTAATAACAAATTGTTTTGGAGCATTTAGCGCTCTTTGCTACACTGTTGCGTATGCATATCGTAATATAATGATTTTCTAATGTAATATAATAACTACGTGTATGAATTTCGAATTCATGTAGGTGATTATATCTAGGTTCGCGACTGCAAATTTTTGTTGAATTGCGAAACAGTTAATTCGGCGAGTTTTGAATACTGTAACTAGAAATTTTGATCTAGTTCTCTGGTTGCAAGTGCAAAGGTGATATCGTTAGACGACGATGATTGATAACAGCCATCTGAAAAACAGGATAATTATTATTATTACTTATTTAATTAGGATTAAAATCGGATTCATCGACTCGAGTCGACTTGGGTTTCCTATTGGGTTTGGCTTCAACGTTAATGTGAGAATGTCGCAGACGATTTTCATGAACTACTCGCGTTTTATTGTTGTATTGAATTTTTACGTTGCCCTTTGCAAATTTTTCTAAGACCTTATGTGGTCCGGTGTATTGATCTCCGAGTTTACCGGGTTTAGGACCCTTCTGTAGATAGACGAAGTCTCCTACTTTGAAATTTTTTGGATTCGCGTTTCTGTCGTAATACTTTTTTGAACGATTTTTGGACGAGACCAAATTTTCGTAAGCGATGTTTCGGATTCCGTTTATACGTGTGATCAGTTCAATTAAATAACCGCGATATGTTGGTAACTGATCTGATTCCCGAAGCGGTTCGCTTGATGGGACTCTTGCAGCTTTGCCGAAGACTACCTCATAGGGAGTGTACTTCGTGCTTTCGTGAACGCTAGTATTGTACGAGAGCATCGCCAATTCTAGCCATTGATCCCACTCGTTATCCTTATCTGTGTATTGCTTCAAAAATTCGGCTAATACGTGGTGAGATCTTTCGAGGGCACCATTGGACTGCGGGTGGAACGCCGTTGTCCTACATCGCTTAATTCGGAAACGTTTTGCGACCCTCCTCATGAGACCACTCAAAAAATTGCTTCCTTGGTCTGTTAATAGCGCTTTTGGCGCACCGAAAACGCAAATGAATCTTTTTATGAATGCATCAGCGACCGTAGTCGCCAGTGCATTTGGAAGCGGAATTGCTACACAATATTTTGAGAGGTGATCTTGGATCGTGAGAATATACTCGTTTTGATTTGACGTGCGTTGCATAGGTCCAACAATATCCATTGATATTTTCTCAAAAACGGTTCCGGGAGTGTCCGTTATTATCATTGGTTGTTTGGTTTTGACTCGGACCAATTTCTTCAATTGACATTCTAAACATTGCTGCACTCTTCTTTGGATGTCTGACTTTAGATCTTCCCAGAAATATTCGCGCTTGATTCTATTGTACGTTTTTGAAACACCCTTGTGTCCTCCGATTGGGGACTTATGCATTTCATAAAAAATTGAATCTCGTTTTTCGAGTGGCACGTACTGTAGAGTTCCCAGACAAATTATTATCTTTACTTGACTATTCTTAAAGGACTCTTTTATGATGTTCATGATGTCGTTCCATACAATGTGTTCGACATGATTCGATTGGCAAATACTCCACGATTCAAGTTTGAGGATTTCGCAAAGATCTCGTAATTCCATTACGCTTTCTTTAATGTTTTCTGATACGAACGATAATGATTCCGAATACTCGCCTTTGATAACAAGGGCGATGTGATATTTTTTTCCAATCTTTTTGCTGTAAGCTTGGCCAACCGTCAAATTCTTCCAGAGGGGAAGCTTGTTTAATTCTAACAGCTTTTGTGCTCCAGAGTCACATGGTTTGCCAGCTGAATCGACAAAATAGACTAAGTGATCGTTTCGAAAATGGAACAATTCCTTAGTCGTAATGCAATTAGCGATTTGAAATTCTGAAATTTTCCTTTCCTCCGTTGGAGGGATCTCGTCTTCAGAAAGTTCTGAATTGAGAGAGCTGAAATCTGAATTTGTCGAATTATCGGAATCGGAATCGGTGGAGGTTTTGGAGTGAGAGATAGGAGGTGCATTGCGCTGGTTCGGGCCATTGAATGTTTTTGGGCCGACGGCCTTCTTAGGTCGGGTGACGCGTGCGGGTCTTATTACCTCGGCCTCCGTCTCGTCGTCGCTACTCTCCTCGTAGTTCACGGCCTTGCGAGGTCGTCGCGTACGATGTTGAGACGCGGGGCGTGCGTCGGCCTTCTCGAGAGCAGGCGCATCGGCACTTGACACGCTAACGTCATCGAGCATTTCGTTTGCTTGTATTATCGTATCCGGATCGGATAGCACATTCTCCCTTGCCCGAGCACGGGTGACTACATTTATTTTTTCGGATTCCGGAAATGGATGGATTTCGGCCCGTGTCGTGATTTGAATGGGAGTAGCACCTTCTTCTTCACTACTACTGGATTTCGTTTTTGAACGAGTTATCTCCTGTGGCGCGTTTTTGAATTTTTTTATTACTTTGTGATCGCAATGGGCGGCTATTTTGGGTTCTTCGGGTTGTTCGATTGGATTACGCGACAATGCGTCAGCGTTTGAATTTAATGTGCCCGGTTTGTATACGACATCGTAATCGTATTCGGACAGCTTGAGTCGCCATTTGAGAACGCGTGCGTTCGCGTCTTTGGCGGTCTTGAACCAAACCAAAGGTTTGTGATCCGTTACAAGCGTGAATTTCCTACCATAGATGTACGGTCGGAAGGCTTTTACGCTATGAATGATTGCCATTGCTTCCTTTTCGTACGTGTCATACCGAAGGGACGCTCCTCGCAGTACGCACGACGTATAAGCTATCGGTTTATCTTTTCCTATTTCTCCTTGTGATAAGACTCCGCCTAAGGCGTAGCCAGAAGCATCCGTTGTTATAATAAACGGTTTTTCGAAATCGGGGTATTGGAGAATAGGAGCTTCGCATAATTTATCCCTTAGGATATCGAAAGCTTTTTGCTCTTCGTCAGTCCATTTGAAGTCGACCTTGTCCTCTAAGAGGCGAGTTAGCGGTTTCGCGATTTTGGAGAAGTCTTTGATAAACCTACGATAGTAACCGGTTAAGCCTAAAAATTGGCGAATATTTTTGACATTTTTGGGTACAGGAAAATCTTTGACGGCTGAGAGTTTGCTCGGGTCTGGTTTAAGTCCGTCTTTACCGATTATGTGCCCTAGGTACCTGACTTCTGGTCGAAGAAATTCGCATTTATCCGGTTGGAGTTGGAGATTGGCTTTGCGCAATCGTTCCATCAGTTCGTGAATCTTTTTACCGTGCTCCTCTAGGTCCCTGGCATACACTACGATATCGTCGAGATAAACAAAGAGGGATACTCCTTGGAGTCCACTCAATACGATATCCATTAAGCGCTGGAAGGTTGCCGGGGCATTTTTAAGCCCGAATGGCATTCTGGAAAATTCGTAGTGCCCATGTGGGGTAGAGAAAGCGGTTTTCGATTTATCTTCATGATTCATTTCGATCTGGTGGAAACCGGATGCTAAATCGAACACTGAAAAATAATTCGCGCGTCCCAACTGATCCAGAATATCTGTGATGTTGGGTAGCGGATATGAGTCACCGATTGTTTTTTCGTTCAAAGCACGAAAGTCAATTACCATCCGCCAACGTTTGTTACCGTTGGAGTCTGGTTTTTTCGGGACTATCCAGACGGGACTGTTGTTTGGAGATTCCGAGTGGCTTATGACTCTTGTTTCTAGTAGCTCGTCCACTTGACGCTGGACTTCGCCCTTGAGCGCTTGGGGGAACCGATACTGTTTAGTGTTTATCGGCAGATCGTCGACCGTTGGAATCTTATGTCGAAGCACATGTGTAGCTTCTAGAGGTTCGCCCTTTATATGGAATCTGTCTGAATATTGTTCGATTATTTTTTCGACATGTTTTAATTCGATTTTTGGAAGGTGGTCGAGTCGCAAGAGACTTTTTATTATTTTTGAGCGCTCTGAATTATTTTCTTTTATACGCGATGTTGATTCAGAGGCAGGAACGCAGATCACGTTTTGACTCGATTTTTGACTTTTATTTTGATTTATTTCATTGTTTAACTGTTCGTTACAATTGACCTCGATTTTTGAATTTTCGACCGATTTTATTTTTGAGTTTTTCGCGTTTTTATTTTTGTCTGCTTTTGATTTTTGGCCCCGAATTTGACTGAAATTTTTATTTTGATTGATGTTGATTCTCGTTCTTTCCTCGCTACAAGATTTGTTATTTGATTCGACATTTGTCGTCGAAATTTTGGAATTGGCCACTTTCGGGCTCTGGATCGGCGCGTCTGTCCGAGGGGCACTCGGCCCGTTTCCCGACTGGTTACGAGAATTATTATAATCGCGAGCACGACAGTTTTCGATAGTGTGCCCGACCTTTTTGCAATACCGACAGGTTGGCGGATTAGAATTCGGGGGATTGTTTCGAAATTTAAAACATCGGTCCGCGGTATGTCCCTGCTTATGACAGAGTGGGCATTGAGGACTGAGCGAGCGGTGTGATTGATTGCCAGAAGAATTGAAAGATTTTTGGTTAACGTAGCAATTTTTCGCGATGTGACCGGGTTTATCGCAAATTTGACACGTGACCGATTTTTGAGCAATTTGATTTTTTCCACATTGTTCGGCTTTGTGACCTTTACTGTTGCATTTTTGGCATGTGATTGCCGCGAGTCGGCAAGCTTCGCTCGAATGATCGTCCTTTTTACAGATGCTACAGGTTTTTACCGATTTGTTCGGAACAGGTCTAATAGAGGACGAGAAAAGTTCCTTACGGGCTTCGAGGTCGCGTTCGATTTCGATCGCATGATCTATAGCGGTCGAGATATCGTCGCACCGAGGGAGACGCTGTTCTATCTCCAGTCTTAGCCCGCGTTTGAAACAGGAGAGGAAATAGCCGTCTAATGTTTTTCTGTGAGCGGCACTTTCCGTGCCGTTTTGGGATGTTGGTTGAGCGTCGAGTATTTCCCTAGCTTTATCCCTAATTGCAGTGGAAAAATCTATCACGGTTTCACCGCTTCCTTGAAAAATGTGACTGAGTTCTCCCAACAGTTGCACCTCAGTTTTGTTTGGAGCATATAGTTTCTTTAAAAATTGCAGAAGAGATTCTACTGTTTCGAACGTGGATGACCGAATGACCTTCTTAGCCTGACCCTTTAGTTTGTTTCGAATGACTCTCACAAACCGTGCTTCGGATCCGGGCGGAAGCGACGCCAATGCGTCTTCGCATCCGGCTACAAAATCTGAGAAGGAGCTACCTTTCCCGTCAAAATCCGGGACCATTTCGATAGCTTCCCTTAAAGATACGTAAGCGAGTGACTGATTGGTACCTAGCGCCATGTCTGTTGTGTTTTCGTTATCGACCTTTTGGGGTAATTCTAATTTTTTTACTGGTCGTTTCTTAGGTTCGAGACCGGGTAGCAATTGAGCGTCAAAACTCCTCAAAGAATAACCCGATGGTTCACCTAAGTCGTCAGTGATATTTAAATTCAATGAACTAGCTGTTGATTCGTCCCCGGACATTGAATCAATCGGCACATTCCCTTTTTAAGATCCCGGACGAGCCCCCAAAAATTAATATGTCACGTCCTGAAGGGACGTGGGCATATATTTTTTGATTCCCTCCTTTTTTGCCTACGACAAGCGCAATAGCACGGGATGAGGGTAAAAAGGGGTAGTGCCTGGAATGAGTTGAAATTAGGAAATCATGCAGTGAATTGGTATCAAGAAATAATCCGACAAATTTGTACAAACTAAACTAAAGGTTTATTACAAATAAGTGATCGGATGAATAAGGTTACTTATACAGACAAAATGACAATGAAAATAACTATGAAGTCGGGGGAACAATCGGATTAACATAAAATGAAATTTGGTTGCTTACATTGGTCGCTGTGTTCGTGAGTGTATCGGTGTGTAGGTACGCTCGCTCGCAAGAATATCGGTTGTCGCTCGCAGATAAGGGTCTCGTTGATGGACGCCACGCTTAGCGTTCGGAAAGCGGTCACCAGCACCAGACTCTTGGGCGCTGAGAGTATTTATGTATATACGCGTGGTAAACAGCACTTGAACTATTTTATAGACTCGAGGCCGCGAGAGTCGTCTAAACGTTTATACGACACTTCGGTCAAAACCCGAAGATGTATAATATTCAAAGCTCTATGATATCGGTACTGCACTTCGAATTCTGTCAGAACAAGATTAAGAAGCGAAGACGATTTTGCAAGACTGAGATCTGCACGCGATGGAGACTGTTGGAAGACTTGATCTGAACGCGATGGCAATTGTTGGGAGACTTGATCTGAGCGCGATGGAAACTGTTGGGAGACTGACTTCAGGAAGGAAGTCTTTCTTGACGAGAAAATTAAGTGGGGATGAATTGTGGGAGAAAGAACTTTATGGTTTAGCGTGATTGGTCGCGATATTCATGATTCGCAGAATCGATCTCGATCATTCCTTATATAGAATCGCACGTGTCGAAGGCAGGGGACCTTTGTCCTGTGTTTCGGAGAAAGAGCGCATGGGATATAGAGTTCGATATCTGAGACCTAAGCATTCGCATGGTTTGTGTTATGTTAAACTATGGTTATGGTGACTTCTCATATCAAAAGATTATATTGGGTGCGCGAAGAGATCGAGCGTTGTTGAGTTCTCGTTTCCTGCCGGCATCATGTTAAATAATTATCGGCCGGGACTTATTTAGGCTGGATGCAAAGTCTTCTCGTATCGTTCGAGTGGTGCCTCGTATTTCCTTCTGGGAGTTCGATATTTACGCCTTGAAGAAATGCGAGGTTATAACACGAGGCGAACCGACTGAATAAAATAAATGAAAAATATGCTCGCGGAACGTACGCAAGTTCCGTTTAATGTTGTTACGCGTCTTATTCTTAGATTTATACATTTAATACGTTTATGACGGCAAATGAGGATATTGGGAATAACCAAGAGAAGGCACATTCGCTAGGATGTAACAGTGTTATTGAATAAAATTTCGTTGATTCAATTATCAAATTGTCGGTGTAAATAATCGGATTTATCAGTCGAAACAAAACGCTATGACTAATAACATGATAAAATTTAAAGATTTTTTGCATTCAAAAGATATATTGTTAGCCGAAAACAATATATTATTGAAACTATCTAAAAAATTACCGCCAACAAATTATAAAGTTTTGAATGCTTTTTCTGCAACGAACTAAAAAAAGCGTTTCAATTCATAACATGAATATTGTTGATTCGAGTACACAAGAAAAATTGAATTTTGCTCGTTTGATTCAGGTAACATTTGTATTGAGTAAATATGTTATTTTTTTCACCACATCCGATATTGATTTCCAAGTACATTTTTCGTTAAAATATTAATATTTTCTTTTGATTAAAAAATTTAAGCAAATGTCTGGATTGCTTAAAAAATTATGCGAAAATAAAATTCGTTTCTTGCGCATTTGGTTGAAAAAATTCAACCAAATCATGGCCGAGCGCCACCGAAATTATAGGTGTGAGGGAACCCGTAGTTCTCGGAGTAACCGCTAGAAGCCGCACGCGTGCTCGTTTCTCGTAAGCGTAGCGCGAGCCAAAAATCTACTTTAACGCCGGAGCAACTCTAAAGAGTATCGCTTCTTGGCCTGTGGCTAAGATCAAAGTGTAGTATCTGTTCTTATCAGTTGAATATCTGATATTCTCTCCATGGATATTCCATTGGATATCAGATATTCTCTCCACTATTATCGTGGATAATCATTCTAATGCTCACTTTTTATTTAAGATTTAAAACAAATTGAAAAACTTACGTCCCATGGTATATTCATTTCGATGCAGTAAAGAAATAATGAATTCTATTGATTATATTCCTGTACGAAATAAAAAATGTTGTAGCAACCGCTTAATTATTTCATCCATACATCTACGGATTGTATATAGAATGATTTCAATAGAATACAATTCTATTTGAAGGATGATGTAGATATTCAGAAAACAGAAAAGCTTTTTCAAATAAAATAATATGTTATTTAAATCAATCACATTTTCCAATATTTTTTAGTATTGTAACAATCTCATATATCGGTGGAACTCCTCAGCAGCACATTTATTGGGATCAACCAATATATTTATTTTTATTCAATTGGTTTTTTTTTCTCAGTGCACAGACCCCTCGCAAAATTCTTCTTGCACCGTAATTTTGCAAGTCACTATGCGCTCTCCCTGCGCTCCAGTCACCATGGTACATTTCATTTGAAATTTCATTCATTTTCGTATTCATTTACCGCGCCCTGTCTCCCGTTTTTGTCTTCTCTTTGAGCTTTTGAGAACCATAGTTGGTACGTTCCGCTTGTGTGTAATAGTAGCGTCGTGAAATTTATTCCGTGGGGTCTTGCGGTGTTCACGAGATTACGGTAGAAGGGGAGCCGGTAGGGTAAGACGGGTCGGTTGGCGAATCCGACTATAGGCGACTCGGCTGGTGCGAAAGGGTGTGCGCTATGGCAAGAGATATCCAGACACAAAGAACCCCTGGAACGACGGTGGTTAATGAGTCGTCTATCCCTTCCGTATCCGCACGGCTTGCATGGTACCTCCACGAGAGAGAGAGAGAGAGAGAGAGAGAGAGAGAGAGAGTAGGCTCTTTCTCTTTTTCTCCCTCCCTCCGCCCCCCCCCCCCTCTCTCTCTCATAGGTACGAGCTAGTCACAAGGCACCTGTACTGAGAATGGCACACACAAACGCACGCCGTTATCGGACATTTCGAGGGGATTTGTAAACGTGTGCGGAGAAGGGCTAGTGAGTGCAAGAGGGAAACAGAGAGAGAGAGAGAGAGAGAGAGAGAGAGAGAGAGAGAGAGAGAGAGAGAGAGAGAGAGAGAGAGAGAGAGAGAGAGAGAGAGAGAGAGAGAGAGAGAGAGTGGGAGGGAGTGGCGCGAGAGAGGGGGAAAGGGAGAGGGGGAGAGAGAGAGGGAGAGAGTGTGAGGGAAACTAAGAGATGCTGCAAGCCTCTGAACTCCCCGAGGCTTATGTATCTGCCGGAACTAATTGTCCCATAATTCACTCTCGGGACCCGTATAGTCGTAGAAGCGTTCTGGGCTCGGTACAACTGCAACTAGACGCCGCGTTCTCTCTCCCTCTCTCTCTCTCTCTCTCTCTCTCCCTTTCTCTTTCTCTCACCTCGCTTATCCCCTATCCATACCATTTATTCTCCGATTTTCACAGCCTTTATTCTCCCTGCCTCCTCTACAAGGTCCAGCTTAAAGTCGCGTCGTCTTGTGAAAATAAGCGGCTAAGGAATTTACTTTTATCGAAGCTGCATACATATATATATATATATATATATATACAGGGTGAAAGAAGTGTAGCTAAATCCACGAGGGATCCCAGAGAGATTTTCACTCGTGTGAGAAATTGGCTCATATATATATATATATATGCGACAGCTAGCTACAATCGCCTCGACGCATCAGCTTTTCCGCCAGTAAACGCGCAACGTCTAAAATGCGTTCACCGTCAACCCGTTGGCAAGCCCGTCGGCTGGCCAACGTATCGAAACTCTTTTGGCGCCAAACTTTTCCGGCCAAGTCGAAGTTTCATGTACACGCAAGTTCTCGTGCACGCGAACGCGCGTCATCAGGTATAACGCGACGGACGACAGACAGAAAAAGAAACAGAAGTAGTTGGATGGCGAGCAAGAGAGAGACAGAGCGAGAGAGAGAGAGAGAGAGAGAGAGAGAGAGAGAGAGAGAGAGAGAGAGAAGAGAGAGAGAGAGAGAAGTTTGAAAAAGATTAAAAAAGGAGGAAAAAGGAAGTAGAAAAAGCAAAGTCTCGAGGTCGAGGGAGCCGGTCATTCGTCGGTTGGACGAGACAGATATCCATCGCTCATCCAAGACATATGAATAACGTACAAGTTTGCCGTTTGCGGTATGCAGGAGAGGCGACCCCCTACCCACCGCTGATATAGTACGCTGGTGTATGATGGCGAAACGAGAAGGCCGCGTGCAAGAGCGAGAGAAGACAGATCGAAGAACGGGAAGAACCACGAGGCCCCCAAGCAGACCGAGAAAAAGGCTGAGAAGAAGAAGCACTAGGGTTCTGTCTGTGGCTGCATAGGGGTTTGTATGTTCTTGAGTCTGCTTGTGTACGACGGTCCGATCCACCTTTTTCATGCATAAATAAGTCAACCAAGAGCAGTCCAAAACTCCGATATAGGAATTTCTGTTCGCATTGCAGTATTTTTCGCGTAAAAGTCCGGAAGAAAAAGCATCGAAGCACCAAGACACATAGAAGCTGGTGTGGAAGCAGCCGCATAGCTCCTTCAAGGAAGCACCATCAAACCCCATCTATTCGGGGGAGTTCGAGGATATCGATGTACCGCCGCGTTGCATGATTACACATGTACCATATGTATAGAGATTCCGAAGACATTCGACTTCCAGTACCGTCCGGAATACAGTCAGGTGTCCAGATAGCCAACGCCAGATGGATAGGACGGCTTCGAAGTATCCTTTCTCCATATCTATAAATGGAAACGAAAATTCGCACCCTTCCGGAAGAGAGATAGTTACGCCGACGAGGTTTTCCATCTTTTTCTCACCAGACGGCTTTCCACTCACTCAACCCGAGCTCTCTACTTACTGCACCCGAGCCTCCTGCATACCTGCCGCTCGCAAAATCCACGAGACGTGAAGGGCATGCAACGAGGCGTGCCCGAAGAAAGGGAAACCGTGAACTTGCAGTAGAAGGTGAACTTTTCGAACTACCATGGTTGTCCGGTTAATTTTGTTATGACAGCTCGGATGAATGGTATCAGCCGAGGCTGCATCGGCGCTGAATGAATCCAGGAAGAATGTGAATCGCGAAACTTACAGTGTTATTTGTTTCTATGCGACACATCGAATGAGGCGAGTGCCAGCAGATTTTTTTTTAAGGTAGTTCCAGCGGAATGTCTAGTCAACAGAAAATCTGTAAATGTTCGAATCTGAAAAAAGCACAATATAATACATTTAGGTTCAATAATAACCATGATACGGAAAGAACTTATGCGAGAAGTGTATGTGATAGCTATGTGTATTATATTATGGACAGTGAGGTATTAAAATCGCAATCAGATTTGACTTAAGTCTCACCAGCCGTCATTTCATAATTTTGGGAAAATCCGTGGCAACGCTGTACTCAGGCCCTTCCCATAAATGTCAAGCGTGTGTTTGCTTACTTCGTGTGGGTAAGCGTGTGTGTAGACTGTGTAATGTGCGTATATTGTAACTCCGGTCTTACATATATTGTAACAACAGGTATGGATCGACATAGTATTCGTTCGAATCTCGGACGTAATAAAATTGCGTTAAGGGGTTACCCCCACTTGCGATTTTGAAAAAATCGATTTTCTTTATTGCGTTTTTTTGAAGTGCAATTTGAAGTGCAGTTTTTTTATGCCCGGAATAGATGACTCTATGTAAGTTTACAAAAAAAAAAATATTTTCTTCGTGTAAACTGAAATTGAAACTTTAAACGCGTTTTTCTCAAAATGGCATTTCTGAAGTCGGTGACCAAGATTACTGGAACACTAATGAACCGATCTTCTTGAAATTTTGCAGGCTTATTTAATACATAAAAATGTAGTCTTTTATCGTTCGATTTTTTTTCGAAAAAAAAATTGCCGTTTTATAGCCAAAAACGGCCGTTTTTTTTTCGTTATAATCGAACCATTAACTTTGACTGTCCGCCATTTTGTGAAAAATGAATATTTTTTAAAATCCTTCGATTAAAGACTAGTTTATACTTATATTTGACTAAATCCATCCGCATTTTTTTTTCAGATGATCCACTTCGCCGCAATGTTGGTCACCGCAAACCGTGTATATAAAACCATTATTTCATTGACGGCCATTTGCCACTAAACAATGTAATATTTTTCAATAAAAAAATTACTGAAAGTTCTTCAAGATGTGTTCTTTAAGATGGTATATTGATCGATTAAAAAAGTTTTGTAGTTTTCTTTTTAAAAATTCATGAAAAAGGCCTTTTTTGCGCTACAAGTGGGGGGAACGCCTTAAGAACCTACAACTTTTGTCGTAGCATTCAAATTGACCGGCTCGCTTCGGCCTCCCGGATACGAGCACAGCTGACGGCATGCGGCGTTGCAAAATCTACGCGATCTCTCCCGTCATGGCAGACGCGGCTAGCGAACGCGAAAATTAGTCGATTCAATCGATAGTATCTGCTGGAAATGCCGCGTAACCTATATTTTTTATGGAACACGCGTGACCGCGACTGTTTTTTTTTTGTTGCTTATCGCTTCTACATAGCTCCGTATGTAAACGCGCACTATTATTATTTCCGCGTCGAAGTTCGATCCGCACGGATGCCCTGTATGGTGCGGGTTAAATGCATTGATTTGGTGAATTAATTACTATTGTATTTAGCCTTACGCATGCGGGGTTTTTGCCCGCTTTTGAAATTACATACACTGAATTTCAAGCTTGCTTATGTTACTTCTTTGTAGATGCATTACCATCTTAAACTACACGCACGCAGTTCTGGTAACGCCATCTGTTGGAAAACAGCGAGAACTTATTATTATATGATATTCTTATTATATGATACAGGAACTTATTATATGATATAGGTAAAATATGGTTGAAAACATCATACAGTTCTCTCAGTGTGGGGTAATCAGAGATTCAACTGAAATCGATATTGCAATGGGATTTGATAAGTGCCGAGCGCACTATCAGAAAAATTGCGTTTAGTGTATCAAGCCTGGTCTCTCTCTCTCTCTCTCTCTCTCTCTCTCTCTCTCTCTCTCTCTCCTCTTTCCACTTCTCTGTCGCTCTTACGGCAAAGTTAGTCGAACAATGTAAACTGCCTGTCTTCAACACTCCGGTAAACGTAAATTCTACTGAGCTCTTCGGCTGTCGACACGTACGATCGTCTCGGCTAACACGCATACGTATTATCCGTAATGTACGCATCCACGAAACTATCGCGAACTTTCCAATGGTGTATTCCCAAGACCGCCGAATATACATGTATATATGTATACGTGTATGCGCGAGGATTACGCGGAAAATTCATACGCGTCTGCACGCCTGCTGCCGTACTGCATTTGCCCATTATAGCGCATTCGACACGAACTACTGGGGTGTCGACTGGTGCATAATGGACTCCTACACGTACAAGACATTCGAGCGAGCTTGTGTCGTTTCGACTGTGTGAAGTTCAAGCCTATGGGACAGGATGAAGCTGCACAGCGAGTCAGTAAAGTTTTGGCACGCGTATACGAAGTTTCGAAGACAATGGGATTACTATTTGTTCTATCTGCCATCCGTCTGCCTTCGAGAAGTTTCCTGGGCCAAAGGGAAACCAGCTGTTGAGGTTCTTACACGCGGGTCGAATTCGCGGCCTCTCGCGTGTACACGGTACATGATACGCCAGGAGCTTAACACCCAAGAGGCTGCTTCGCGATCCTTAATACTTCGTAATCGCGGTAAAACCTCTGAGTTAACGCGGCCATGTGAGAGCCCATTTCGGTCGTGGGAAATCGTATCTTGCGATGTACCCGCACGCGCAATGATAATTGTGTGCGGGAGTACTGGAAGTGCGCTTGATAGCCGCGAAGAAAATACGGATGGATAGTATCAGGCCATTGACGCAATATTGTCGTTTGGAGCGCTGTTTTGGTAGTGATTTTTAGGATAGAATAACTTGAAAATAGCCGAAAAAATCGATACACATGTTTGTTGATCCTTCAGCAATATGTACGAATTTAAGGGGCTATACCAGTGTGAGCGCTGAAAATTTGGGTGATTTTCGGGAATTTTTTGGAAAAAAAGTACTCCATTAAATGTTTCGGAAAATTAAGAATATATTTGGCTAAATTCGACGAATATTACATAATTTTTTTCATAGAAAAATATTGAGATGCAAGCGACTTATGCGCTGCCTTCGGAGGCGCAAAAAAAAAGTTTGTCCACTGCTGACATGATTCCGGCCGGTTGAGTAGCTTAAACCGAAAAAGGAAAAAATGTCGTTAAGGCGTTAACCCCACTTGTAGCACAAAAAAGGCCTTTTTCATGAATTTTTTTAAAGAAACTACAAAACTTTTTTAATCGATCAATATACCATCTTAAAGAACACATCTTGAAGAACTTTCAGTAATTTTTTTATTGAAAAATATTACATTGTTTAGTGGCAAATGGCCGTCAATGAAATAATGTTTTTATATACACGGTTTGCGGTGACCAACATTGCGGCGAAGTGGATCATCTGAAAAAAAATGCGGATGGATTTAGTCAAATATAGGTATAAACTAGTCTTTAATCGAAGGATTTTAAAAAATATTCATTTTTCACAAAATGGCGGACAGTCAAAGTTAATGGTTCGATTTTAACGAAAAAAAAAACGGCCGGTTTTTGGCTATAAAACGGCCATTTTTTTCGAAAAAAAAATCG
>OX101783.1:36921842-37016036 GCA_944452715.1 Ophion slaviceki
TGAGAGAGATGAGTCTCGAGCTTCCAAAGTCTTAAAAATGTGTAAATGTATGAAAAATTTCAATTCCTAATTTCATTATAAAGAAATCTTATTTTCTTTGTTTTTACCACATAATGAATAATTTCTATGACATGTAGCACACGGATGAAAAGGGTATAAACTAAAGAACTTTTTAAAACAAAGCTAAGTTGAAAGTAGCTTTTGTTTTTTTTATAATGAATCCAGCAGTTGGCATATTCCTACATTTACGCATTTTTTAGAATTTGGAAGCTCATGAGTCATTTTCTTTAAAACAAACGTACAAAATAATGATTTATTTATAAGTTATTTCGTGCTGTTACAACCGCAAACAAAAAAGTTAAGACGATGTAAGACGAAATTTCCGGCAATAAAAAAACCAAAAAAAATCATGTCTCAATTACCGCGACTCTTAAGGCATAGGGTTTAAGGGTGAAAAAACTAGCAAATGACCCTCCCAATCCCCCAAAAAATGGTGTCGGTCCATGCGCCAAACACCCTGTGCGTATATTCATATTTCATTTTCCACGTTCTCCTATTTCGATTCTAAGAAGATTATAATCCAAACGGGTGAAACGGCACGAATCTGCAGAATTCGGAGACGGTCGAAATCGGAAACAGAGCTCAAACGCCGGGTGACGAAAAAGAGGAAGCTGCGATGAGGAGAGGTCGTGAAAAGTTCGTCGAAGATTAGAGTCAGGGAGTTATCGAGGTGTGCATAAGTTGGTCGTTCATAGGCGCTTCTCGATAAGGAGCTTTTCTCACTGTGAGGCCACTCGAAACCCGCCAAAGAAGGCCGAGCGCGGCCAGTACCTTCTTCGCAATTTCTTTTTTCGCACCCCACCCACCACTCGCACCTCGACAACTTCCGCACGTTGAGAGGAATTTGGCGCTGTAGAAAAAGGAAGAATAATGCCCGCTCATTGCGAATGGCCCACGATTTTATTGTACGAACGGCCATAGGGTGGTCGTAAAACTCTTTACTGCTAATCGGAAATGATTTATCCGCGAGAGGACGGCGAGAAAAGAGCGAGAAAGAGGTCCGAGTGAAAAATACCAAAGGCATAATTTTCCCAAACGACGGTACTTCTTTATCGCAAGCCCTGAATTTGCGAAATTTAGATCACAAAGTTTTCAAAGAGGACGTATAATTGAAGGACGAAAGTGAAAAACCTAAGAAGTATGGAAGGAACTTGAGAGGAAAACTCGATGGAAGCAGAGAGCAGCAAAACGAAGACGCCTCCGAGTACACGAGTCGATGGAGAAGTAATAGGATTCGAGAAATTGAAAAAGGGAAGTGAGATACGAAGAGATACGTCGAGAGCGAGAATGAGAGACAGCGACGGAGAGAGAGGTAAGGGGAAAAGAGCCTGGAAAGAAACTTGAAGGAGAAGAAGAGCCTTTGCGTTTCTTGTCGCGTCTCACTGAGTCCAGCGAGAGAGAAACATAAGGGCGAAGGATAGAGTAAGGGAGAAACGAGCGAGAGAGCGAGAGAGAAAGAGACCGAACTTTCGTAAAGACAACCTCATGATAAACGGTGCACCGCATCGCTGCTCCCGCTACCCCAGACTCGTCGCTTCCCTTGCACTTTCTCATGACCTGGTCTCCGCTTTGCTTCCACACGTCTTCTCGATATCCATGTCCTTCCTGCTCCCTCACCGACTCATTGCCTTTTCGGAATCCTGAAACCGGAAATCCTTTCACCAACCACGCTGAAAGAAAGTTCATTCACGGTGTGCTTCAACAATCGCCCATGAGAGAAGGTAGCGCAGTTGAGGTAACTATAGTTTATTGGCAGAGCAATCATAGCATGGCTGACACAACTTGAGTAAACTCGCCTAAATCGCACCTGCGCTTAAGGCCTTAGGCCACAGTAACGGGTATAAAATCATGTGCGAATTTGACAATTTTTTTTCGTGTGAAAAAGTCATTCACTCATAAAAGTAATTACACATCTATTTAGTGTGAATATCAAGCTGTTAGAATTTTTTTCGATGTACAAAATGGCCGACTACTAATATTTGCTTTTGTTATCTTTTTTAGGCGCTCCGTGGTGTGACATTCAGCATCCACAATTTTTTATCTAAAACAAGAAAAAAAAATTCTCGTCAATCTACATGAGAATACCTAGAGAAGTACGTACGGAATTAAAAAAATATTGTTTTATTCAAAAGTTGTAGGTATTTGAACTTAAGGGGTTACCCCCACTTGCGATTTTGAAAAAATAGATTTTTTTATTGCATTTTTGTGAAGTATAAGTATCTGAGAATATGTCCTAAAAATTTCAAGTCGATCCGAACAAAATTGACTGAGATATGAGCGTTGAAAGAGAAGAATCCGTTGTGTAAACGACCGGCTAGTCTGAAGTCTTTCTGAAGTCTGGTCTGAAGTCGGTGACCAAGATTACTCGAACACTAATGAACCGATCTTCTTGAAATTTTGCAAGCTTATTTAATACATAAAAATGTAGTCTTTAATCGTTCGATTTTTTTTTTCGAAAAAAATGGCCGTTTTATAGCCAAAAAACGGCCGTTTTTTTCGTTAAAATCGAACCATTAACTTTGACTGTCCGCCATTTTGTGAAAAATGAATATTTTTTAAAATCCTTCCATTAAAGACTAGTTTATACTTATATTTGACTAAATCCATCCTCATTTTTTTTCAGATGATCCACTTCGCCGCAATGTTGGTCACCGCAAACCGTGTATATAAAAACATTATTTCATTGACGGCCATTTGCCACTAAACAATGTAATATTTTTCAATAAAAAAATTACTGAAAGTTCTTCAAGATGTGTTCTTTAAGATGGTATATTGATCGATTAAAAAAGTTATGTAGTTTTCTTTAAAAAAATTCATGAAAAAGGCCTTTTTTGCGCTAGAAGTGGGGGTAACGCCTTAATAAATGAATCTTCAGTGAAAAATTTCGTTATAACTCCTCATTAACTGCTCATAAAATGAAAAGTTTTCGATCAATCAGAAATTCCGTACGTACTTTTCTGCGAAATGCAATTAGGAAAATAATTTTTAAATTTGAAGTAAATCGAGTGAAAATTGTTGAAGTAAATCTCGCCGTTCCATTTCGCACGTCCCGCTTCACGAAACATCACTGATGGATGTAAATGGACCTACCTGTCAGCCATATTGGGTAACGGGAATTATAACAAACTTCTACTTCTGCGTCATAAGGTATTCATGAAGTACATGTTTTAGCATTTTTACTGATATTTCGGTCGCATTAGTAACGAAGTTAGTTGTTATCTTGATCGATACGTGCAGAAAAGTAGTTGTCCATTTTGAAGGATGCCGTAGATTTTGATGACTACAAGGAACGCGTGTACGGTTGGTGTAGCCATACTTTGCTTTCGGATCTTGCGTTCATTTCAGACCAGTTTAATTTTCGGAAACACATTAAGGCCGAGCCTGAATTAGAAAGTCCAAAAAAGCGTTTTTTCGGGAATTTTTTTAGAAGGAAAAAGAAACAAGTGAGCCCAGTAAACATTGAGGTATCTTTTTATGTATATTTGAAATGTATGTTAAAAAAATGTTCGACATGAAACAATAAATTAATGCAGATTTATCAGCCTATTCCATGTGCGCCTTGCCACTGCAGTCCCCAATCGGCGGGAAAGATGCAGCTCGTAATTCTTGACTGAATCAAAAAAACCAATAAAATTTTCAATCGTCATAAATTTTTCTTCTCGGTGAATTGAGAAAAAACTTGAAAAATCACGAAATTATAAGTTTCTCGGGTTTGAAAAAAAATGTGTTAAAAAAATACTTTAACGTGCTATAAAAATTATTTCAAAATACTTTTTCAACGACATCTTTTATTCACTCAGAAGAGATTTTCGTACTGAATAAAATAATCTTTGGTTTGATTCAATAGGCCGTTTAGTTTTTTTGCTACCGCGCCCGTCGTGAAAATGAAAACTGGAGAAAACGCGCTTCAAAGTTTTCAATAGGAGGAAATATCAATCGCTTTTCTGCTTTTGGCCTTGTATCTTTGAAAATATTTACAATTGGCCTCTGTAACTTTGTAAACATATTCTTGGATAGTTCATCTACCGATTTAAGCAATTAAAAAAAAAACAATTATTCGAACCTTCTGATTCGGGCTCCGGCCTTAATGGAGGACACCACTGCGACGGGCTGAAAAAAGTCGTTTCTTCCTATTTTTTTGTCTACTAGACTATTTATTTGGGATTTGGAAGAGTTTAAGTTATTTCACTTATATTCGGGGGCTTCGGAAATACTAAATTTCAAAACAAACGAAAAACGGGTACGTGCAACGATAGCTACGGCCATTACGGAAATTTCGTTTTTTGTAAATTGAAAATCGGTTCATTGTAGCTAGAGTTACGATTTCGGCCAGGTTAAGGAAAATCGTTTCGAGAAAAACGCGATTGACAGTTTTGGTATACGTAAATCATTGCGCTACCTACCCTCACTAAATCTTCTGTAGCCTGGTCAACTTTTTCATATTTTGACGTGAGCATTTTTTCACACTTTCTGGGGGAAATGGAAAAAAATCGATTTTTTACCAGTCGAAGTAGTGCCCCGCCTTAAAGCTGTTGCAGATAACAACAAACGTCCTTAGGAAGCAGTACGACGTAGCCCAATTAGTCCAGTAAAAGAGACGAAAACCCAGCACTTTTTACCGTAGAATATGAATTTTTGACTGAAGGTAAATTGTTGCATAGTAAAAGTAATCCCAATAAAATATTGCCCCTCAACTCGCCCCAACCCTAAGAAATATGGATTGAAAACCTAAAAATCGCCGCATCTCGATAATTAATAGCCCGATCAAAAAATGTTTCGAACCAAAGTTATTTGTAATAATAAAATACGTATAAAGACGTAGCCATATATCTACTCCGCTCGCACACACATCAACCCCAAATTTTCCAATTGTTATTGTGCCGCTATTTTCAAAAATAGGGAGGTGGACGTCAGGTAACTTTATACGAATTTTATTATTCCAAACAACTTTTGTTTGAAACCTTTTTTGATCGGGCTATTAATTATCGAGATACGGCGATTTTTAAGTTTTCAACCACTATTTCTTAGGATTAGGGCTAGATGAGGGATAAGATTTTATTGATATTACTTTTAGTATGCAACCATTTACCTTTAGTCAAAAATTCATACTCTACCCTAAAATTGCTGGGTTTTCGTCTCTTTTACTGGACTAAATCTACCTTGTATAGTGTATTGTTTGATGAATGTTCATTAACGGAGACTTTGTCCTTGAAAGCAGCGGGAGATGTGAGCGGCTCAACATGAGCAGCTAGAAGAAGAGGAGGGATGCCTCTATGGACCAGGCATTGCCGATTAGCGGTAATTATAAACACATTTGTGTAAACACATTACAAAACTTTAAACACGTTTTTCTCGAAAACACGTTTTTAAAAATGGCTGACATTCTCCTGACCGCTGTAATTAACATATCGACCTGAAATTTGGAGAGCATACTCAGAAAATATGTCTTCACGGAATGACGGATCGTTTTTTCGATAGATACATTTTTGTATTTATTATTTATCTTTTTATGCGAAGAAAAAACGCGAAAATTCGATTTTTTTTAAATTGCCGCCATTTTCCGAAATTTGTACTAAACGAAAAACCCATCCGTCATTCCATGACCAAAGGGTCACAGATTGATAATATGCTTTGAATTTGTGTTTCAGATCAACAAAGAGGGGGCAGTGATGTCAGCCGTTTATCTCCCGCGATTTGAGGACCTGTTTTCGCGGAGCTGCAACGGCCGCCATTTTGGTTTTTTTTTCAAAAAAAATGTTTTAACGTTCTGTATATCATGAATAAAAGCAAGAAAAAACCGCACTCAAAAAGCTTTACTCGTTTCCTTAAAAAAAAAAATAAAATGTAAACACCTGAAATATGGCACTCCAAGGACAAAGTCTCCCTTAAACGCGTGTATATAGGCTTCATTGACGACCGTCACCATTTGGACATTGCCAAAAAATCAATTGCGACGTAAATTCGGTGCGAGAAGCGGACCATTCAAGCAAAACTAACTTTATTACCCTGCCAATCAAATCATATATTCACTAACCCTCAAGTCTAATCGGTACAAGGGAAAAATATTCTTGTATCGAATTTTGCGTTCCCGGAGTTGCCAACAAATTTTATATTCAGAGTGCCAATATTTTTCTTTCATCCGACCGTGTTTATGTTTCCGGACATCAGCAACTTTATGAAGAACCACACATTTTTTGCCACAAACCAAAAAATTGTTTGCAAGCCCGTGTGGTTTTCGTGCATACACGACAATTTCTTTCTCCTTTTTCCCCTCCTCATTATTCTTCGGAGCCAGGAATATTTCTCGTCCGGGGAATTTTGTCAGGGATGCGCTCGTGTGATAAGAAAAAAGAAAGCACTGTAGCGGGAAAATTTCGAAACTGTTGTTCCGCAAGAACTGATCGATGGCTCAAAGGACCTTGTCGTGTGTTCACATAGCCGGAAGGAGCACCACGATTTTACATCATGTTCACCGTTTATACAACACGCCCGGCTTCTCCATTATGCTCTCGGAGAGCGCCAGAGAGACGCGCGTCGGTCCTGCCACTTCCGGTTATACGACGTCGTCGCCGTCGCCGTCGTCGTCGTCGTCGTCATGATCGTTCTTGTCGTCTGTGTCTCGTCACGAGAGGTACTCCCGTAGCTTCGCGTTAACACGCACCCTCATACCTTTGCCCGCGCCAACCCTCATCGATAGAGAGCCCCAGTGCGATGTATAGCACATTAATACTATTAGCGGCGTCATGTCTAAGAGACGGGCCAATGGAAGGAGATGTTATAGTACAATAGTAAACTACACCATTCTGAGGAAGCCTCGATGCCTCTAATAACTGATTGTTATCACCCAAACGGAGCTCTCTTCGCTACTGGGATTTCGAGATATCGAATCTTCCTCGTCTCGGAATAATGGGCACATGGGTATATACAGGAGAACCCGGGGCAAGACGAATACGCGGGGTAAGATGAATCATAAGCCTGGCTACTAAACAGTGTGATATTGATTAGAGACAGGCGGGTAAACGAAATGAAAGTACTAATTATTAATGTGATAAGAAAGGCTTGTCAGAAATTTTCAAGGTTATTTCAAGGTTATTGTTAATTCGTTAACCGTCCAATGGGGCAAGATGAATACAAGCTATGGCAAAGACGCAATATTTTACAACGTACCACTATTTACGTTACAAAGGGTGAAATGAAAGTAGTCAAGTCTTTGGTTCATCTTTAACCGGTGTTTCTACCAGGGGGATAAAACGAACTTGCAAAGGATTAAAATGATATAGAAGATTATTGGGACTAAATACTACAGAACTTGGACGATTGGCTTATCAAATTGCTGGTATTGAGAATTCGACCACTTTTGTATGCGAAATATGCCAATAATTCGTGTCCCATAGTTCTCCCAGCGCTGTTTTATCTTGCCCCACATACGGGGTAAGATGGAAAAAATAAAGGCTTAAGGGGTGAAATGCAGTCAGAGGCGTGAAAAAACAAGCATTTTCAATAATTTGTTTTTTATAGTAATTGAGTTTCTTTTACAAAAGTTGTTACACAGACTTTTTGTGTTATATTTCAACTTGACCTGTACAAATTTTCAAAGAAAAATATTGATTATTTATAAAAAAAATATCGCCATCTTTGTCGGACCCCCTTCGGCATGTAGTGCTTTGCGGTGACCATCATAAAATTTTACTGGATCATCTAAAATAAAAAAAACCGAAAAAAAACCTTTGTTTGATAATAAAGCTAGTCTTTAATCAAGGCTTTTTTTCAAAAATTAACAGAATGACGGCTTCCGACAGATAACTTTCGATTTTCAACAAAAAAATCGCTCGTTTATTGTTAAAAAAATATAAATTTTCAAGAAAAATAAAAATCCTTCGATTAAGGACTAGTTTTTAATGCTATCAATAAGCACACCAAATTTCATCGAAATCCATCGAGTGGTTTTTGAATTATAGTGGTCAACGACTTAAAAAATATAGTTTCGATCAAAACGCGTTTAAAGTTTTTCGATGTGGATATGGTATTATATATCCGTAAAATTTTGAGCTCGATGGATGAAGCTAAACTTTTTAAATGTATTTTGATCCGCTGAATCCGAATATCACAATGTTTTGCCGAAAAGTCGAGCATTCAATTATCTATAGCCAATTGTTAAAACAGTTTTTCAAAAAATTAAAGTTTTTCGGGATGAATTATTTTTTTTCGCATTTTGGGCAATTTTCAAACGGAAGTATTCTTTATGAAATTTTGCTAAAATTCATAGTTTTTGAGTAATAAATTTTTGAAAATTTCTGAACGAGTTTTCCAATTTTACCCTTGATTTATGTATAGAAATACTAATGAAAAAATTACTTACATCAAATCATCAATTCCTCAATCAATGGGCAGAAGCCCATACAATCGGGCTTCTGCCGATGTGGAAGCTTCCAAAATATCAATTTGTTGTTGTCTTCGAAGTATTCTGCCTTCCCGGGTATTATCGTTTGGGCGTTTGTCAGCCGCTACCTGCCATGCGGACCCGATGCCCCTTCACTAATTGTGGGATATCCCGGAAACTATTCATCGGATTGACTTGAAATTTTCATGGAATATTTTCAAAACATCATACTTCAAGAAAATGTTTTTAAAAATCGATTTTTTTTAAATTCTGACTGCATCTCACCCCTTAATTAAAAATATATATTGTATGATAAAAATCAGTAAGACTGATTTTTTGCTTCCAAAATTAAACTTTTAATAAATGTTGATTAGTGCAAAAGAATAATTAAAGATGACTGACTCATATACGTATTGTTTTGTTTCAACATGACCTTACCGTTATTATCTTACCTACGTGTAAAACTCGAAACGTCGGTGCTACATCAATACGGCCATCGTGCACGTTGAATTCCCCCCGTTGAAGCATGGCCGACCGTAGTTTGGCGAATTCTCGACGTTTAGTCGTGGCAATTAAGAATGGAAATTCGTAAAACCCAATTCTGCAGGACAAGCAAAGACAACGATGAGATTAACCCCCGTTACCTACGTATACTGAGATTCCTGTATAGAGATACTGTCGGAGCTTGCATATACGCGGATTGGTTCAATTTTCCGGAACCTATGGAGGTAGACGAATGTTCGTCAAACGCGCGTGTGTAGGCTTCATTGATGACCGCCACCATTTTGATATTGCCAAAAAGTCATTCGCGACACAAATTCGGTGCGAGATGCAGACCATTCGAGACCCGAGATTGACCGACCACGGGATATACCAACGGCATCGACGCGATAACTTTCTGTAGATAGAGTTTTTGGAATTTTCGCCAAAATATGGATAGACGGACCATCCGGGTAGTAAAGAGGAAAACTTCCATTCGACTTTGACGAAGACTGGACACAGTTGTAGAAATGTAGACGGATACCCATGCAGATATTGTGGTGGGGATCCAATTGGATTCCCGTATTCTTCACTACTTCGTGATAGGGATCCAATTGGGTCCCGGCTTCGTCATTACTTCCTGACAGGGATCCAACGGATCATTGCATTGGATCCCTATACTAAAACGTCACGCTCGTAGATTAAATTCTCATCAGGATTCCCCAATGGAATGTACGAATCCAACTTGAATCCTAAGGGGCATCATCCACCAAAGCGGAGATGAGCGGAGCTAGAAAAAAACAACCAATAGAATCGCCTCGCTCAGCTTCCAAAGACATGAATTCAGGTTGATTAGTTGTTTTTTCCTAGCTCCGCTCATCTCCGCTTTGGTGGATGATGGCCCCAACGGGTTCCCACATCATCGAACGGAACCGATACGATTCTCAATAGATTCTTTCGCATTCTGTGCATTGAATTCTCTAAAAAAATAATTCTCTGAAAACTATAAATCTTTTCTTAAAAAAAGTATGAATCGCTTAAAAAGTATACCTCAAAAATAAATTTGAATCACATCACTGAAAATCCACTGCAATTATCGTTTCTTATTTAATTTACTGCACTTCGACGTAATATCACGACACACGCTCACCAAGCGTGCAGTCATGTTTCAACACGTCGAGCTTTTCCCCATAACTTTTCACACATTTTCGATTCGAACGCGGTAAGAATTCTAAAACGGCGTTCATCAAGGAAAACGGCAGAATCCAATTGGAACCCAATGACGAGTCCCTATGTGCGGTGTGCCGAACAAAGCCCTATAGACATATGGGTGCATCTTGGAACTCTTCAACAGATTTGTGCACGGGATCACGAATGGATATTTTTATGGAGACCCAACAAAAACCAGTTGAGAATTTCAAATTGAAAAAATCTCAAACGCCGTCAATCAGGAATAGTGCGGAATCCGGTTGAATTCTGATGTTGACTCCCTCCGTGCGGCATCCCTATCAAATAGCTATAGAGATGTCGTAGAATCTGGAGACGCCCAACAAATTTCTGTCTACCTATATTGAGATGATCCTGGCGGAATGTTCTGAAGAGAATTAACGGTTCGTCGTAGTTTAAAAAATGAGTAGGTATATATATATATATATACACATTTATAGACATACAGACCATGTCGTTACTTTTGATTATGAGGAAAAGCTATGGGTTATGGGCCCTATATGGAGCTTACATGGTTCGACGATCGTTATACGCCTTCGTGAGAGAGAACATTGTCGTTCTTGGTCCCGATCCGAGAGCTTTCCATAAGCGGCCCAACTTTAACGTGTTCTTGAACCTCAAACGTATACAGGTCCGATGTTCTCCTAGTTTGCGTATGCGTGCGTGCGTGTGTGTGTGTGTGTGTGTGTGTGTGTGTGTGTGTGTGTGTGTGTGTGTGTGTGTGTGTGTGTGTGTGTGTGTGTGTGTGTGTGTGTGTGTGTGTGTGTGTGTGTGTGTGTGTGTGTGTGTGTGTGTGTGTGTGTGTGTGTGTATTACTGTGCTGGATATACTACGTAGGTAATAACCGGTCGTTTCACGGCCTTAGACTGATCTTAGAGAGGAACCCGAGGCGGTTTGGTTCTCATCGTGCCGCAAAATTCCGCTGCATCTTCGTGGTCCCTCCGTCGACGCTTCCTTACGGTTCACAGGTGCCGAGAACTCTCCTTCTCTGTCCGTGTCTCCGTCCAGGTTCCCATATACCTTTTCTCATCTCTACTTCTCGTTTGTCTTGTCCCCGTGTCTACTTTCGCCAATACGCGCACGTCCATACAAACGCATATACGTGAGGACTGCGCCAGAGAAGCAAAAGGACGTAATGGTCGATGCCAAATGTACCACATCAGCTGCGATCCAAGTCCTTTTCGGTGCTAGAGAGCGTATACACGATATCGAAGACACGACCGTATGGGCCATGGGCTCGAAACTTTATCGATTTCTCAAGTTAAGTGCCGAACTATACACACGGCAGATCGTCGTCTCCGCCGTTCTCGTCGTAACCCAGCAGGAGGTATCTCGAAAGTGAGCTCACGAGAAACGATTTTATCGGTACGCGAATCTATGCGCAAAGCCGAGTCCCCGCAAGAATCCTTATCATCGTTTTGACCTCCCTCTGACTCATGTGTATGCGGGGACGGGACATCTTGAATGAGTTATACCTCAGCAATGTTGGCTATCAGCACTCCTGACTGCTTTGAGGACGGACTTTGAAAACTCTTCAAGCACGTTGTTGATTTCAGAGAGCGGACGGTTCTCGAAACGATCTTTAAGTGAAAAGCTACGCGGATTTTTGAGACATCCGAGCTTGTTCAGCAAGCGCCAATGTCTTCAGAATTTCGTTATGGTTTGTTTGGGTTATTTTATATATAGGCAAAAAAATGCTTATTTATATAGGGTAAAAGTGAGGTAGATGCCCAATTTTTGAAAAATAGTTATACTTCTAAAATAATAAACGTTGTGTAAAGGATTTTAATGGTTATTGATACAGTCGTCGTGGATCTTTGGAATGGTAAATAAAAAACAAGCGTTTATTCTACTTACATAAGAAAAATATATAATTTCTTGAGAATAGCTTGAAAGCGGTTGTCTGCTTCCGGTACCGTATGTGTACATTCGAGATAGGAATATTTGTGACAGTTGTAACGAGTAAAGGGAAATAGAATACAATTTCAATGAGAAGAAATTGTTGAATCGACTTACAATAAAGCTTGGATTTTGGAAAAATGTTAGTTAAAAAATCTTAGGCTATTTCCAGTGCCGTGAATTTTCTTGGATAAGGTTCCAACCCCCCTCCCGATCAAGCTGAAATTTTGCACAAACCTTCCTTTCAACATTTTAATACAACCTTAAAGGGAAAAGGGAATAGTTTTCGAAATATTGAACTTTAATGTATTTTTTAGGGTCAGGTTCCAAAAATCCTCCCCCTCCGAGCGAGCCGAACTTGGTTGATGCGGAAAAAAAATATTTATTCACGAATCACATTGGCTATCGGCTGAAGAAGACGTTTTTAATCTTCATCCGCAGATGAAAAACGAGTTTCCGATTTTTTTGCGATTTCGTGCAATAATATTGACATATTAATGGAAATTTCGTCTTCAAATAATGCGTCTGTCAATAGTCGACATGGTATGGTTAACTAATAAATATTGTTTTTTTTAATCCCAGACCAAAAAGATGGTTGGAATGAAGTCCTCTGTCAGGCTGTTGGACTTTTATACGTTGCTGAATAACTGTCAGAATCATTTCTACTTTTGCTACAAATTATACAGACATTCTTGATATACCAATGTGCCAATGATAGTACCAAAGACGAAGTAAATCGCGCCAGTAGTTCTCTGAAACTTTAATCGAAAGGGCACCATGAATTTCTCAGTATGTCACTGCAGTCGGTCAACGGGGTCATCATGCGGCAGCTGTTCTTTTTCGGGAATTTTTTTCATGAACCATTAAAACTCACAAGCTTTGAAATTCTATCACACATATATTAACATTTTTACAGTACTTCGGAATTTTATCGAACAAAAATAACAAGTTGAATCGACTTTACACCGTTCGGAAGACACACACGTGTAAAAAAAAGTTGGTTGACGGTTGCCGTGTTTCCGGAGGCTTTGCTTATCAAAAGTAAAAAAAATAAAACTGCAGTTCAATTTGTAGACCTCAGGCTATCGCCGGAACTAGAGTGAAGTAGTATTGAAAATTGAATTTTAAGCACGGTTTTTAAAGTTTAATTCCAAGTTTCGTCAGTTTTTTAGACTTTTCAGCCTAAAAAATTATGGCTGATGGGAAATATTCTAGTTCGGGTGAGAACTATAGATGTGCTGACAATACCATAAAAAATTGAGCGGAATCCGTTGAACACTTTTGGAGATATCGTGGAAGCCACAGTTTTCCACAAAGAAAATTTTGAATTACCATCAGTCTACTATGTCGGGTCAATATAACACCCACACATTTTTTTGCAATTCGTTAAAAAAAACGTTTTTGTTACCTGTCCCATGGGATGACAGCCTTAAAAGAGCTCCAGAAAATGTGGCGGTTCTTCGAAGAATTTGATTCTTCGAAGGACCGTCACATTTTCACCAACTTAAGAACAAATTTACGTCGCGTGTTTAATTAAGACAACCCGAGTCGAAATTTTCGAGCCGCGTTCAACCCACAAAATGAAGCGAGCAGAAATCGGCGTGAGCGGATTATTGGGTATCGAAAGGAGGGTACAATCTTTGGAAATACCATGCGTTAGGGCCTCCGATGAACCTCCGGATGGCAGAAAGTAGACTTTTTGACTCAAAGGAGGTTAGTGAGGACCACATCTGAACCTACGGAACCTCAGGTGGGCCTCCCGCAGAGCCTACTGGCCCTCCTTTCGGCCTACTGGAGGCGCGCCGTAGAGCCTACTGGCCCTCCTTTCGGCCTACTAGAGGCGCGCCGTACAGCCTACTGGCCCTCCTTTCGGCCTACTGGCCCTCCTTTCGGCCTACTGGCCCTCCTTTCGGCCTACTGGAGGCGCGCCGTAGAGCCTCCAAACCCTCCATTCGACCTGCTATAGGCGCACAGTAGACCCTCCGGACCCTCCAGTTAGCCTACTGTTTCGCGCGCCGTAGAGCCTCCGTACCCTCGATTCGACCTACTATAGGCGCACAGTACACCCTCCAGACCCTCCATTCGACCCTCTATAGGCGCACAGTAGACCCTCGGGACCCTCCATTCAGCCTATTAACGGTATATGTGGCGGGAAGAAAAAAAAATATGCTTCACACATACACGTGGAAATATTTTTTTATTTTCCGACGTACTAAAATTAAAACAAAGAAAAATTAAACATTTGATTTCAAATCGACGGTGATCGGCTCATTATTGAATGAACCAAAAAACGAAAACAAAAAAACAGGAAAAAATAAACAAAAAATAGAATGAGGTTGAATTCCAGACCGACGATTTAAATCTTTTAGAATATAAAATACTATACTTAACATCCTAACGTTTTATATAGGTATCAACATTATATGTTATTTGAATATACACTGCCAGCCAAAAGTTGTCGGACACTTTACATAATTGCAAAACTTTCGATCGGTGGATAATTGCCAAATAATATTAGAGTAATATAATTTATTTTATTGATTATTTTACGAAGATATTATAAAGCTCTATATAATGAATTATTCTAATATAATTTCGCAATTATCCAAAGTGATCGAAAGTTTTGCAATTATCTAAAATGTCCGAAAACTTTTGACCGGTAGTGTATATTCGAATATATTAACGTAACCATACATTTCAACTATAATATATCTATAGTATTATATAATATATACTGCCGCTCAAAAGTTTGGATACACCAGTCGATATTTCTTGCCGCACTAAAAGTTACATAGCTTCATCAAAAAAAAAAAGATAACCACATTTACCGAACGGCGTTTTGAAGGAAACAAATTCAGCTTAGTTTTGCTTTTTTGAAATATTTTTTTATCATTTTGTTTCGACCCGGTACACACTTTTGTACGTGATTGTTTTTCGACTTTTATCGACTATAGAGAATTGGGCGCATGACCCATGGAAATTTTGTTGTCATATTTATGCATCATAAACTTGAACGAGGTAGCAGCAGCTCCATTTTCGTTTTTTAAAAATATTCATACGTTTTTTGTCGCAAAGTTATTTCATTTCTGGCTAAAAACCGACAAATTTTGGAAAATGCAACGTAACTCAAGAACTATACAATTTAAGAGGAAATGTCAAAGATGTAAAAAGTTGCATAAGTTTATTCTGGATCGCCTGGATTTTTTCCAAATTTTCCTTTGAGATTTTTCTTTGACTATTTTCGCTCGAAACCCTGATAAGTAGGATGGCTTAACAAGAAAAGTATGTCGTTTATAACAAAAGATCAGGAGAAACTTTTTTAACTATCGATTTTAAATTCGCTTAAAAAATTTCAGATTTTTTTCTGTAATTTTTTTGGCCGAACCTCGGAGAATCGTCCGAACAATTGATTGGCGTATCTCGAAAACTATTGAGTTAGAGACAAAATATCAGGAGAGGAGAATGTTGCAGTATCAAAATTGCAAAAAATGTCAACGTATTCAAAACAAAATTGAATACGTTGACATTTTTTCAGATTTTTTTCAAAAAATTTTTGACAATATTTTGTTCAGGTGCTTTGAAACATTGTAATAAAAAATGATAAAAATCTGAAAAATGTCAACGTATTCAAAACGCGACACTGCAACGTTTTTCTCCTTGATATTGTGTCTCTAACTCAATAGTTTTCGAGATACGTCAATCGATTTTTTGGATGATTCTACGAGTTTCGGCCAAAACAATTTCCGAAAAAAATATCAAAAAAAATTCTGAAAACATTAAAGCAAATTTTTAATCTAAAATTAAAACAGTTTCTCCTGATCTTTTGTTCTAAACGTCATACTTTCCGAGATAAGCCATCCTGCTCATCAGAATGTCAAGCTAAAATAGTGAAAAAAAATCTCACAGGAAAAGTCTTCAAAAATTCCAGGCGATCCAGTATACACTTACATAACTTTTTACATCTCTGACATTTCCGCTTAAATCCTATAGTTCTTGAGTTACGTTGCATTTTCGAAAATTTGTCTCTTTTAGCCTGAATTGAAATAACTTTGCGAAAAAAACATACGAAACTTTGGAAAAAATGAAAATGGAGCTCCTGCTACCCCGTTCAAGTTTATCATGGATAAACATGATGAAAAAAATGTCCACAAGTCATGCGCCTAATTCTCGATGGTCGAAAAAAGCCGAAAAACAGTCACATACAAAAGTGCGTAGCGGAGCGAAAAAAAATCATAAAAAATATTTCAAAAAAGAAAAACAAAGCTGAATTTGTTACCTTTAAAACGCCCGTAAGTAAGTTTGGTTATCTTTTTTTTTGACGAAGTTATGTATCTTTTAGCGCGGCAAGAAATATCGTCAGGTGTATCCAAACTTTTGAGCGGCAGTGTGTAAATATAAATTACCAATACTTTATGTTTATATACTCCAATGGCTTTGTTTATCACTTATTCGATTCAAAACATGAATCGAAAAAAACAATGCGAATCATTGCACAAAATAAAATAAAAATGCCGCGAGTCTCACATGACGAAAATTCTTGAATTTTATAGGTCGCAGTACGAGGAAGTTTGATATGGAACTGAAAGGAACGTGTTCTCGTACTGATTATTTTGGTATGGATCGGTAGGTAAATATCGTTCGTTAAATGGAGCGTTTTCTGCGTTTAAAGAACCCGAAGAATATTGGTATTGCTGATAATGATTAGCATTAACAGTATTCTCGACACAATTGTGCTGACTAAATCTCGCAGATTCTTTCGGAAGCGAACCCCCATCAACATGGACAACCGCGGCTCTTTCGGAACTGTATAAATTTTTGTTTCGTCCGTTCGCATCTTCGTGCGGCTTCCCAAGAGACTCAAAACTTTCACCCTCACGGTTTTCGGTGTCGCTTTCTGCTCCTTGTTTTTCCGCCTCGGTGTCTTTGTTTCTTCCTATTCTTGCTCCTTGTTTTTCTTTCTCGATTTCTTTTTTGCTTCTTTGTATTTCGGCTTTTCTTTTATTGTACGCCGTTTTGTTGATCAGTTTGACGTAGTCTTCTTCGTCGATGTCATCTTGGCACCACTCTCTAGCCCAGTCTATTGAAAGAATAAATGGTATTAATAATAACTATAAAAAAGAGCCAAAATTAAAGATGAGTAACATCGTAAATAATCACTTACATAAAAGACCCTTGTACAAATCGTGGTCAATCGCTGGGCGACAACCATTTTTCATTCCTTTCGCCGAGAATTCTGCTAAACGCTTCCCGTACACGTCGACCAGACACTGTCGCACCAAGAGTTGCCAGTTTTTAATGTGATCTCTTGTTTGCACATTATACGTGATCGATTTGGCCTGGATGGCAGTTTTCACCCCGGAAAACAAATAAAATGGTATCCCCTCGAACAGCGGTACCTGGAACATATATTTGTGTATATGTGACATTACACTTATATTACGGTGGTCATATTTCGACCATTAATTTTCAATTTCGATACATGCTCAAAATATAACTTTTTTACGAGACAATAAATGTTGCAAAAGACATCGGAACGAAAAATATTAAAAGGTCACTTCAAGTTTTTCAAGATCACTTTTGTGACGTAAATGGATTTTTCATATTTTTTCTTCTGATTCTTGATCCTATCGTAGTTCTAGATCCTTGGCGAGAGAGTTGTCTAATTAAAAGATAAATCTTTTGGGGAATTTGATATTACAAAATGAAGACGAAAATATAGCCGCCCTAACATTAACTCAATAAAGTATTGATTTTGCACACTTTTAAAACTATTTTACAGATTTTTCCACGACCCTTTGTTCAGTGTAAAATATGAAGAAACATTCGATGTAACGCTATTTAAAGTTGCTACGATGGAAATTTTTCTCTGCTGCTGAAATTAATTTTTTTAAAGAATTTATGGTTTGGCAAGTTCCTGAAGTCACAATTTATTATTTCTTTTTTGCTTCAGTACTTGTACTTCATCTTTGTAATAGAATCGTTGCTCTTATAGGCTTTTTCAGAAAAATCTGTGTTCGTAGAAAAATGTTCAGTGTAAACAAAAAAACACAATTATTTTTAAATACACAAGTTAGTTACCTTGTCTTTGCCGGGAGTTTTATATACCTCTGGAATCTGAAAAACGAAATATAACACATTCGAATCACCGAACATATTGCAAATTTGTTTATTTATTTAATTGTTTATTAAATTATTTATTATTTTTAATTCATTTAAATATATTTAATATAATATATTAAATATCTTTAATTAAGGCCTTAGGCCACAGTAACAGGTAGAAAATCATGTGCGAATTTAACCATTTTTTTTCGTATGTAAAAGTGATTCACTTATAAAATTAATTACACATCTATTTAGTATGAATATCAAGCGGTTAGAAAAAATATATATTTTTTTCGATGTACAAAATGGCCGACTACTCGAAATTTCTCAAAACAGCTTTTTTTCAATTGGCGTGACAAATAACTTTAACAATTTTCACTCGATTTACTTCAAATTTAAAAGTTATGTTCCTAATTGCATTTCGCAGACAAGTGCGTAGGGAATTTCTGATTAATCGAAAACTTTTCGTTTTATGAGGAGTTTATGAGCAGTTAAAACGAGAATTTTCCCTGAAAATTAATTTCTTAAGTTTAAATACCTACAACTTTTGGATGAAACAATATTTTTTTAATTCCGTACGTACTCCTCTAGGTATTCTAATGTAGATTAACGAGAATTTTTATTTTTTGCCTAAAAAAAGATTGCCTAAATTTTTGCCTAAAAAAAAGATAAAAGAAAATATTAGTAGTCGGTTATTTTGTACATCGAACAAAAAAATTCTAACAGCTTGATATTTATACTAAATACATGTGTAATTAATTTTATGAGTGAATCACTTTTTCATACGACAAAAAATGGTAAAGTCGCACATAATTTTATACCCGTTACTGTAGCCTAAGGCCTGAATTTAATTAATATTAATAAATAAATTGTAATTTAATTATTTTGCTTTATAGAAATTTTGTTATTTATACCTCGTAGAGTTTTTTTCTTCGGCGCTTGAAGCATCTTGCGGAATAGTCAACGAGGCCTTCAGCGATTTTACCACCGACTCAAGAAACGCAACATTCTGCGGAGTAGCTGAATGATAAAAAACAATTTTGTCTTAGCGGGATATTACTGCATTATTGTTAAAGATTTAACAAAAAATGGATAGGCCACTTTTTCAAATTCTACAATTTTCGAACAACGCAATGCATGAGCGTCCTTGCGAATATTAAAAAAAAAATAGAAAACACCTGAAAAGCTTACCCACTGCAGCGAGCTCTTTCATTGTCGCCCAGAATCGGTTGGCAGATTCGGTGACTTCATTCTTTTTTACTGATGATTCATGCGTCCGCGCACGACTCTCTTCTTGGCTCTCGTCTGACGGACCACTCGGCGATTCTTCCAGAACTTTGTTTGAACCACGTTTCGCAGAATCTTCTTTCGATTCCTCACGCGGTGTAGGACTCGTTTTGTTTTGTACATTCTGCAAAGATCTTTTCCCGATAACGTCTGCACTGGAAGTGTCAGGGAGTCGTGGGTCCTCCCATACCCCACGATCCTCGGAAATGGCCTTTTCGACCTCGTTTTGTGCAGTAATGCACGCTGCTTTTTCGGCTTTTTTTGCCACTCGGTTTGCATTTTTTTCGCTAATGATCTCCGCTGCGAAAATTTTCGTTCCAGGACTCGCGATTTCCTCAGTGGAAGCGTCGATAGGACACATTTTTAATAGGGCATCACGATTATCTGAAACACAATTCACCACTTGCTTACGAGCTAGGTTATGTTTGTTCCCGGCATTTTTAACTGAACTTACCGCTTATTTTTTTAATAATAACGTAATGGCAGGATTTTTTTTTGGTCTTGGCATCGACCCACGTAATTCTTGTCCTGTCACCGACCACTCGATGATTTTTCGGAATCTGTCCGAGTTCCAGGACGTCGAAAAATGTTTCCGGCTCTTGCGACCCACGAGCACCTTTTTTTTTCGCCGCACCTTTTCCCGTTGTGGTATATACAACGAGAGCATATTGACCCTTAACTCTATTCTTTTTCGGCGATTCGTTCTGTGCCTTCTTTTCCGCCATAATTGAGAAGTCCAGATGAACAAAACGGTCAAGAGAAAAACCACAACGCACTTGTACACAAAACACGCGGCTAACGGCCGAAATGCGCGCGAACGTGTAGAGCGCCTCTACGTACCAATACATTCACAAACACACAAACACATAGATGCATACGTAGTTACACGCTACGCAGACGCTATTTTCCCGCGTTTTTGGCGCTTCAGGCGCTTGCGCCAAGCCGCGCAACACGCAGACACACAACACAGCTTTGGATACAGACATATAGTAGATGTCAAATACCTATAATACTTAATTACAGAAAAGACAAAATTTGACCGTTTTCGACGTGACATTATATCGATCAGAAAAGAATTTGCGATCGGGTTTCTTTACGCATATATCTGACATGGATAAAAAATCTTACGACGATTTGTCGCGTGCAGGCAAATATAAATATTTAAATAAACTTCGACAAAAGAGGATCGCTCAAGAAGATTTGGAAGCTACGGAGTCTCAATTACAGCCGGCCAAGGCTCCTTGCTTGGATGACCGATTAAGGTAAGATATATGTACAAACGGAAAAAAGAAATGCCTGATTTATTTTTAAGAATAGTTATTTCCAAATACAAAAGCTTTTTTCGAATTAAAATTTGGCAAATAAAAATAAATCAATACCTTGCCAAATTGTGTTATAGAACTCTAGACAAATAAAATGGTATAATAAAAAAATATATTTCGTACAAAATTTCGATTCAGTTTGAATTTACAATAGTAAGAATATTATTTTGAAACAGTAATGAAATATATGACCATAATCTCTAAAAACACATGAAGTTTGTTGAACAAATATTCTAATATATTCTCGTATTCCTGGCTTTTAAATTTCCATAAAATTAACTTTTACTTGACGGATATGTCACAAATAATATCTTAGAATGTAATCCTCATTTCAATACCAATTTTTCATTTTCTGATGCGACTTATTCAAATGTGATTCAAAGTCATTGAAAAAAAGTAGCAAACATTTTTTCGGTAAAGGGTTTACAAAAATGAGAAATTTTCGAAAAACTCAGAAAAACAGTAAAAAAGCTTAATTTCTATAATATTGAGGTGTCTGAACGGTAAATGTTTACATTAATTCCTTTTCTGAATTTGCATACTTAACCTTTTTTTTACCACGAATACTTTGGCATCGAAAACAATAGCTAATCGGGGGAACATGGCATCTTTTCTTGTATTTTTATGCATTAAAAAGCACGTTTTCACCACTTTTTCGTGCGAACCATCTGATCATGCTCCCCCTCATTATAGAAACTGATTGAATATGCGACATTGCGTTTTTTTTCGGTTAAAATGTATATTTCAGCATTAAGAACTATAATCGATCGGGGAAGCATAGAAAAAAGACTTGAGTAGTAAATGGTCAAAACATCCCGGGGATGCATTTCGAGTAGATATTGCATTGGCTGAACTGTACTACGCCATCAACTTACCATTGTTCGGTTGGCCTACGCTGTCCGGGCTAACCTGCTTCGATGAACGTGATGCCATCGGTGCAGTTTATCCCAGACGGCGTAGGCCAACTGAACAATGGTAAGTTGACTGCGTAGTTTGCTCCGGTGGATGTAATGCCATCGGTGCAGGTTAGCCTTTACAGCATAGTCCAAACAAATTATCATAAGTTGACAGCGTACTGCAATTCAGTGTACGTTACGCCATCGGTGCAGGTTAGTCCATTCGGAATGGACACTGAATTGTACTACGCGGTCGACTTACCATTTTTCGGTCAGTCTACACTCTCCGGGCTAACCTGCACCGATGGCATCATATTCATCGGTTGACCTATGCTGTCCGGGCTAAGCTGCACCGATAGCGTCATATTCATCGGTTGGCCTACGCTGTCCGGGCTAACCTGCACCAATGGCATCATATTCATCGGTTGACTCACACTGTCCGGGCTAAGCTGCACCGATGGCGTCATATTCATCGGTTGGCCTACACTGTCCGGGCTAACCTGCACCAATAGCATTATATTCATCGGTTGGCCCATGCTGTCTGGACGTACTTGCACCGATGGCATCACATTCATCGGTTGGCCTATGCTGTCCGGGGTAACCTGCACCGATGGCATCAGATTCATGTAGGGTAGCCCGGAAAGCGTAGACCAATCAAATTTTTTTAATTTAACTTAATTTCTATTTGATTTAATTTTTATTTGATTTATTTTTTTTTATATTTATTTAATTCAATTGTTACTTTCTTAAAGGCATTATTCATAATTTCGTGCTTTTTTATATTTTGAATATTCGTGATACTTTTTATTTCAGGAATAAATTGGGGTTCCTGAGCAGGGGTTCATTTCATCATCCTGAGTAGGACACGATTTTTTACTCTGATGAGGCCTTGATTTTTTACGCTGATCAGGCCTTGATTTTGTACTCTGATCAGTCCGAAGTCAGGGATTGCGTTCAGGTCTTTATTGCAGCCGGAGCAAGATTTCTACTCGGAATGTTCAAATAACATGCTTTTTCATTATTTACGCATATTTCATGAGTTTTTAAATGCATTCCCCTTAAGTCATGCTCCCCCGATCGATTATTGTACTCATAATGGAAAGTCATGAAATATGCAAAAATAATTAAAAACTATGTTGTTTTAGTATGTTTTCACCACTTACCTCTACTTATGGAGTTTTGGATTTTCCCATGCTCCCTCGATAGGTTATTGTTTTTGGTGCTAAAATAAACACTTTTGCCGGACAAAAAATAAATGAAAATTACGCGCATTATCGAAGTGTAATTATAGAATACAAAAGGTTGACTATGATTTGATTATTCATGTTAATACATTTTTTTCACTATATGTAGGGTCACTGAACTCGAACGACGAGGGGCAAAGGGTTTCAGAGGTCGAATTGATGGTGCGAATATGTCCGAAAACGAGGAAAACTTGGCAGCAGAACCACAGAACGACGAGTCACATGATGATCAGAGGGATCTAATAGAAGAAGGTGACGATGAACAGCGGAACGACAAGAACGAGGATCCAGAAGTTGAAGAAATCGAAGCATTAGAAGAGGATGTCGAAGAAGAAGAAAACGAAGCATTCGAAGAGGATGTCGAACAGGAAGAAAACGAAGCATTGGAAGAGGATGAAGAGGAAGAAATCGAAGCATTAGAAGAGGAAGTCGAAGAGGAAGAAATCGAAGCATTAGACGATGATGAAAATGACGAAGATGATGCAAGGCAGCCTCAGCGACCAGACATAGATGGTGATAATAATCGACCATTGTATATAGGAGCATCTATCACCGTCGCAGAAAGTATGATGTTGATCCTAACGCTTCTTTTGAAGCATAACATTACCGGGTCCTGTCTCTCAGACATTATAACGGTGATCAATTTCCACTGCTTGAGTGAAGGCCTGAGAAAAAATAGCCTCTACAAATTTCGTAAATATTTTTCGATGCCTGAAAAACAATTCAAAAAACACTATTATTGCTCGTTGTGCCGGACCTCACTTGAATCAGTCAATGCAATGTGCACTAGCTGCAATGCGAGAAAAGGCACATCGTATTTTATCGAAATGCCTTTTTTGAAGCAGCTCGGAGATATGTTTAAGCGAGAAGGATTTTACCAACTCCTACAACGTCGATTTAACCGTGAAGGCGTGGAGCCTGATACAATTTGTGATATTTACGATGGGAGCCTATACAAGAAGCACGAGGCAACAGGTTTCCTCGCAAATCCAAACCATATTTCCCTCATGTTTTACACCGACGGTGTGCCCGTGTTCAAGTCGTCAAAAGTCAGCATGTGGCCAATATTTTTAACTATTAACGAGTTACCTTACAAGTATCGTATGAAGCGGGAAAATACAATGCTTGCTGGATTGTGGTTTGGAAACAAAAAACCAGCTGCCAACCATTTTACATACAAATTGCGCTCTGACTTTGCAAAATTATTTCAAGGCAAAGACTATCGTCTATCTGGTGGGCGTGTTATTAACGTTCGAGGCATTCTTCTTGCTGGCACATGCGATTTGCCTGCTAAAGCAGACTTTCTTAATATGACAGCCCATAATGGTAAATTTGGGTGCCCAAATTGTAAAAGTTCAGGTGCGACGTTCACACATGCCACTGGGGGAACATCTCGTGTGTATTCGTATGAAAAGGACCCGCAAATGAGAACGACGACCGAAACTAACAATGATGCAGATCAGGCATTGTTGCAGCGTGCACCAGTTAATGGAGTCAAGGGTCCGTGTTCACTTTCCCGACTTATGCCGGATTTTGTCGAGGGTTTTGCGGTTGATTATATGCACGGAATTTTCTGCGGCGTCACTAAGAGATTGTTGAGTCTCTGGTTCGATTCAATTTATAGCGGTAGTGGATTCTCACTCTCTGCTGTATCTGCGATCATCGATGAGAGATTGCTGAAAATCAAGCCCCCGAAATGGGTGCACCGTTTGCCACGTTCGGTTTCGAATTTCACTCACTGGAAGGCCTCTGAGCTGAGAATGTGGTTTTTTTACTACTCTTTGCCAGTACTGAGAGGGGTTATGAGATGGGATTATTTTGAACATTATTTCGGCCTCGTACATGCCATAGAGATTCTCGATTCAGAGCGCATCACACGTCAGCAGCTTGATACGGCAAAACATTTTTTGCACAAATTCGTACAAGATTTTGAAATTTTGTACGGGTTGCAGTTTTGTACGATAAACATTCATCAGCTTTTGCACCTGCCGGTGTGCGTAGAACGGCTTGGGCCAGTATGGGTGTACTCGTGTTTCCCATTCGAGGACTTGAATGGAAAACTATTGAGTCTCGTTCATGGTACTTCTCACATAGAATCGCAAATAGCATCTGCGCATACTTATCTGTTGCAAATGAAGGCCAAATTAGTCGAATTACCAGAAGGCCCAATTCGAGATTTTGCCATCGCCGTGAAACGTCAGGTTAAAATATGCCAACAAGTTTATAATGGATGTTATAGCGTTGGCACATACAAAAAGTACATAACGATTCCCGATTTTATTGCACAGGAGATGCACAATTCGCATATTCCGATAGGAAATGTGCAAAGCTACACAAGGCTCCTAAAAGATTGCAAATTAATCGTCGGCGAATTATACCCAAGAAATTTACGGACATCATCGTCTCACGTGCTCTACAATGGAGAAAATGACAGTAAAATGCTGGGCAATGTGCAAAATTTTATTAAAGTAACCAACTGTGACTGTGTAAAGGAGTGTTTTTGTGAAGGTCACCATTACGCAGTCATCACAAACCTTGTCAAAACTGTTTCATTTCACGTAACAAGAGATGATGTGATACGCTCTGAACTGTCTTATCTACATGAATGCCGTAGGACACATAATAAGTCACTTGTACCGGTAGCGGCATTAGAATCAGTAGGAGTTTTCATGTCAATCGATGATAGCGTATTTATAGGTACACCCATAAATTCAATGGAATTGGAGTAAAGCTGTATATACGAGCATTCTTTTATAAATCGCCTATGAAATAATAATAAACCGCTATTCAGAAAATTTTATTGTTTTCGCATATCAATATTGCACTAACAATTTAAAAAGGTGACGACCGGGTACGACTAGGGAAAACGTATTTTTTCGTCATCAAACGGGTTATCGATCAGGCCACAATGGAATGATGATGGAGGAGATATCGAATTTGGGCCGAAAGCAGGTTAGGTGGGGTCGAGGCAACAGTTTGAGGTTGAAAGCAGGTTAAGGAGGCCTGTGCTCTGCACGGTTCACTGAAAATGGGGGTCGAAAGAAGGTTTGGGAGGTCTAGCGGAGGCTACCCTGGACCAAGAGGAGGTCTCTTCATGGCACTGAATTCGACAAATGGGGTTTGGTAGGTTCAACGGAGGCCGGCGGCTTGTGCATTACAAAAGAAATAGGTTCTGCGAGGGTTCAGAGGAGGCTAAAAATTTCGACTCGGGAAGCGGTTGAGCTCGCTGACCAAAGAGCGTATATACGTATAATATTTAATTGGCGTTGAGAGGGTGCCGTGTCATTTGACCGTTCGGTGCTGCGTCGCTTCCCATGTTTCATTCCGACTTGGTATAATCGTCTTGTTTTCAAAAGTGGTGTTCGATGAAACGCGGGTTTAAAAAACTTTCTTAATAGCCGCATTGAGCGATACACGTATGGTCTTTAGGCTTTTCTAATTGCGAAAAGGCGTCACTTGGCTGGTAGGCCCTATGACCCTTTGACACGCGATGTAATCTACATCGGTATAAATGCAGTACGTACAGCTGTCAGTGCGGAAAAGAGTCCTTTTTCGGTCTACATATACATCCCACTCGAATTGAAGTTCATCTAAAACCACATTTTTGAAGTATTTTTTCACTTGCAAGACCGAAACATACGCGTCTGACTTTCAAAGTGACGAATAATCATACCCGAAATAGAAATTTCACAAACAAAAAATAGTAAATATCGGAAGCACAAGTTGAGCTTTTGTGAAAAGTGCACAAAGCAGATTATCAAGATCGAATTGGTGTGTATGAAAATTCTGCATAAAATCTTTTTTCATAGGGTTTCCTTAACATTTAAGGTTAAAAAGGAGACTTTCCTACATAAAACAATTAGGGGAAAGGTGTACGAGTTGATCCCATGAAATAAAATGATCCTTTTCAATAGCGACGAAATTATTAATGCTATCTAGTGATAGTAATAGTTTTTGGTAAAACATAGCACCCCCCCCCCCCCCCCACCCGCGTTAGTCAATTCATTATGGCGGTGTGAGCGACGCACTTGTTTTGACAGAAAAAAATAAAAATTGTGTGCTGTTGATTTAAGGCGAGGTGGACTTTAAGGGGAGATATACACCTAGGAGCCGGAAAAAGGTCATTTTTGTGAATGTTTTCAAGGAAAACTATTTGAAATTTCGGATTGGTGTTTTAATTATCCAAAAGTATATACATTCAAAAATATGTTCAATTTTCTTTATTCAAACATATCAAAAATACACAAGGATATTGTATGATCCTTGGAGCGTCGTAAAAAAATCTGCGTATACGGTACCCACTGGCGTTTCTTCAAAAATCATCTGAAAAACAAAACCAAAAAGATTATTAAATTAGATACTGTAATCTAGTACTTGTCATAGCCGATTTTGAAAATATCGATTTATGACGAAATGGCGGACGTTTGAACATAAATAGTGATTTTTGGGCCAAAAATTAGTTATTATTTTGGATATATAACAAAAACTAAGTAACGGACAAAAAAATCCTATGACAAGTACTAAATAATGGTGTATAGAATAACCACAAAAAACCTCAAGGCAATCGGTTCATTGGTTTTCGAGAAATTTTGGGTACCGATTTGAAAAACGTGGTTTTGAGAAAAACGCGTGTGTACACAAATAACGCACCTACTTAATTTTTGTTAAATAGATTCTCTACTTATGTTCAAACTACACTACTAATGTATAATTGATCTTACAAATAAAAATTTACATACCTAAGTGATTTAAGACTGGCTGTAGAAGACTGATTTGGTTTAATTCTACTTGAGTGGGATGAAACTTATAATATTAAGGTAATTTAACTTGTAAGTTCAGTTTATGTTGTATGCCTACGATGAATGTATGTATAAAGGTGTTGTAAACTCGAGCAAGTTCTTATTTACATTTACCTAATTTCTCCAAAATAAAAAGAATCCCTAAATAGGGGCAAGATGATCCGGGGGATCATCTTAGCCATACCCTAGGGATCATCTTGAACACCGGGGTGTCCAAGATGATCCTTAAGTAAGGTTTTTACAAAAGGAAATCTTTCTGTTGAAATCATAATAAATTGAATATTTCGAATATGCCAATCGTAAGATAGATCAGTATGCCAGTAGTAAACGCTTTCAGATCTTAATTATGTTGAATATCTTTGAAATTTCGAGCATTCTCCCTTAGGAGGATCATCTCGTACGCCTTTCCCCTAACCAAGAGTATAGAAAAAAACAACCCGGTCACAAAAGTTATCTTTTGTAGAAATGGCTTGCGAAAAACCAAAAGCAGAAGATTTTTGTCGCGAAAACCGTGGGACTTTTCCTAAACAGAAATTTCAGCATATAGTAGGACATGATCTGACCTATTCATCGCTGACATGATCTGATCTATTCATCGCTCTTTTAAAAATGACGATATCTTAATTTACCAAGCGGCGTTTCAAAAGGGACATATTTAGCCTCATTTAGCTTTTTTCAAAAAAAAAATTACGATTTTTTTTATCCCGGTACACACTTTGAAAGATGGTCGTTTTTTGGCTTTTTTATGGGGTGAAATTTCAGCGCACGACTCGTGAAAAAAAAATTTAACCGTTTTCCCCATGAAATACTTAAAGCAGGGAGTAAAAGCTTCGATTTCGTTTTTTTTAAGTTTCGTACAATTTTTTCTGGCATAAATATTCAACTTTTTGCAAAAAACGACCATATTTACCAAATGTAGCCTAACTCTGAAACTACTGGGTTTTCGTAGAACTACTAAGAGGGTAAAAAGTCACATACAATCATTTTGGATTTACCAAAAAAAGTCAGAATTTAAAAAAATCAAAAATTCGAAAGAAAAAAAAATTTGAAATGTTTTCTTAAGTCAACGAAATATTTCTTTATCTTCAAAAAACGCATCTCTTACCTCATCTACACGGCTTTTTCATCGAAAAAGCCGCCTTTCGCTGCGATCACAGCTTTCACAAGACGTGGCATCCGCTCGGTCAATTTGTCGATTTGACCCCGCTCCAGACTGGCCCAAGCTTCTTGCAACTTTTTCCAAATATTCCCGGGAGATGTGGGACAAGTTGTGCTCACTTATTCAAACTTTTGAAAAAAAAATGTCTGTAAGTTTTGAATTTTTGAATTCTAAGATTTGTTTGGTAAATCCAAAATGATTGTATGTAACTTTTTACTCTCTTAGTAGTTTTACGAAAACCCAGTAATTTCAGGCTAAATTTTATAAATATGGTCGTTTTTTGCAAAAAGTTGAATATTCCTGCGAAAAAAAATCGTATGAAACTTAAAAAAAAAAACAAATTGAAGCTTGTACTCCCCGCTTTAAGGTTTTCATGGGCAAAACGGTTAAACATTTTTTCACGAGTCGTGCGCTAAAATTTCAACCCCCAAAAAAAGCCAAAAAACGACCATCTTTCAAAATGTCTACCGGGTTAAAAAAAGATCGTAAATTTTTTTTTTAAGTAAAATGATGCTGCACATGTCCCTTTTAAAACGCCGCTTGGTAAATTAAGATATCGTCATTTTTAAAAGATCGATGAAACTTCTTGTGTGGTTCGGAACCGGGCCGAGTGTTTCCAAACTTTTGGACCGTGGTGTATATATACACATATATAAAATCGCAAATATGCGGAGTACCAATACGGAGATTTCCCTCGCCGAAATGAAAATATTCGGTCGGAATAAAAATGCAAAAGCCTTTTTCCCTACGATATTTCATTCGCATTCGAATCTCTTTTTTCACATTCACCCAAATTGCATCGGCCGTTGTTTTTCTTCGAATGCCCATCCAGGGTACGTGTTCCATGGTAAATAATGTGCAAAAAAACGTGCAATTTTCCGCAACTTCCCAAAGTGAATGGCACAGGGTTCTCGGGAAAATCATGCACACAAAAAATTCACCAAATAGTGTTTTTATGTCAGCCAGTGCACGATGAAATAAACTAGACCTGTGTCGAACGACCAGATCGTCGACCGAACCATCGGGCGCGTGCCCGTCGCGATCTAACGATCAACTTGAGTCGCTTGGGTGGAACTCGTTCCTCTCAAATCCGTGTTTTGGTTAATCGCCGCATGGGTCCAAAAGCACTCGAGGAGTTATGGTCATTGGTGTGACGATAGCGAAGGCCGGCGACCGAGTGAAACGAACACTCACCCACGTAAGTGGAAGCGTGCGTGAGTATTAACACGGGCTCAGTCACTCGTAACAAGGAGCGATATATATGTGTCATCCCGTATATATTACCGTTACTCGATCCCACTTGCCGATCTTTCTGGCTACTTCATAAAGACATTAACACGCGAGGCCCGATCAGTACGAGGAGGGAAGAGCCGGTTCGAGAGACAAAACGGGCGCTTTTACCGACGCTGCCAAACTTCGCGCGTGTTGCGTACGCGTGTACGGGGGCGAACATGGGGTTACTTTGATCAGGTTTTGGAAGTTTTTTGTAGGTAACTTTTTTTTAACGTCCTAAATTCCAACTATTTTAGTCCATGTGTCCTTTGGCCATGTGTCCTTTGGCTATCAAATGTATGAGAAAATCACCCCCCCCCCCCCACAATTTTATATATTTTTTAAATGGCAAACTAATGTAGAGTGTGGGGTTTCTTTGACAAAGCACTGAAATGCAACTTATGTCAAAGATTGAGGGTTAATTTGACATTATATCGATGAAAAAACCAAAATATTTTATGAATTATACATGGAAATTAAATTAAAAGCAATGATTTTTTACAATTAAAGTGTCATCTTTATTAAGGAATTTTTTTACATACAAATATCAAGTACGTAGGGTATTATTATAGGCAGTCTCATAATCATCATTGATATGAGATCAAAATCAACTTGATCAACATTACAATCAACTTTAGCAATATTATAATACACTTGAACTTGATACTCAGTCTTAGAATTATCGTTGAGATTAAAATCAACTTGAGCAACATTACAAGCAACTTTGGCAACATTATAATAAACTTGAACAACAAATTTAAACACATTCAAATGCGCACCTATTTAAACCGTATTTTGGCGCCAAATACTGTCAAAGTACCCTTAATGTCAATTTTACTCCGTTTTGCGGTATGCGTTTGCATAGACGAAAGAGCATTTGAACGTCTTACTTACAAGGAACATCACTTCGTGCCCACCTCTCGATTTTATTAAAACCCGTGGATATGGTAGGGCATTAAAAACTATTCGATATGTTTTTCTTGTTATCCGTGAAAAAACGGTTCTAAGGGTTCTAATGAGACTTAGAACCGTTTTTACTCCAAGGAGGGAAACCGCCCCTTAGAATATGTCAAGGGTTGATTTTGCAGTTTGACCCGCAGGCAGGTCGCTGATGCCTGTGAAACAGAAACGAAAATTCCTTTCATGCAAACGATCGGAAACTATGAGTACGTTGATAAAAAAAAATAAAAAATTAAGGGATGAAGTTTACCTTCTATTCATATTGTCACCACGCATTAAAAAGGGAGGCATTGCTTTGGATTAAACGGGTGGAACTTTGAAGGGGGGATAGAATTAAAGTTTACGTATTTTTCTACTTTTACCGGATAACAAGCGTAAGGGGGTAAACCTCCCCGTACTTGAAGTTTCTTATCGCCGTTGTTTTTTTCCGTATTTTAAATGTGCACAGTGATTAAAATTAACGCTTAAATAAACACTTCTACAAACTCCAAATTAATGTTGAGAGTATGGGTATCGTGAAAATCGACGATCCGACTATAAAATTCTGCCAAAAATGGAAAGAAGAATGGTAGCTCGACGAATCAAGCGGCATTTTTTAAAGCAAACGATTGCGAAGAGAATGCGCACAAAGTGGAGTTTCAAATAGAGACGAAAAGTAAATGAGTGGCTATTGAGTGGAGGCACTCATTTTTGGCCGAGATACAAAAAGAATTAGGATTTTTGAGATTTGTTTACAAATCCATATTGATGTATTTTTACCCCCTGTATAAGAATTCACCATTAATTTTCACCATAGACCTCGATGTCCATTAAAAATCGTCGAATGTGTATGGGATGTGGTTTGCCCCCTTAAGCTTGCTGTCCGGTAAAAATGGAAAAATACGTAATCTTCTACTTTGCCCCCCACCCCCCCCCCCCTAAAGTAATACCCGTTACGTTCAATTTAATGCATCATTTTTAACTGTGGACGGAGAGAAATCAAAATGAAGGGGTGGGTCATCCCTTATTTTTTTCAATGGACCATAGTGGTTTTCTGATCGTTTCACACTAGAAGAATTTTCGTTTCTGTTTCTCTAAAATCAGCTTGCGGGTCAAACTGCAAAATCAGCCCTTGACAGGCTCCACTCCGCGTAGAAATTCTGATGGGGCCCAAATCAGGACCCGATCAGGTTGCCTGACTGCCCTGGTAGGGCACTAATAAGGCAGCCTGAAAGGGCCCTACTAGGAAATGTAATGTTGTGTCACATATGGGCCTGACCTGGTTGCCTGATCAGGCCTCTATCAGGTTGCCTGATCAGAAAGAAATGCATATAATATTTCAAAAATCCAAAATGGAATGAACCACTCAATTTAGAGTTCCACTACAATGAATTTGTATCATAATTCGTCATTCCCTGGCCTGCTGAAATGTTTTTGTACGAAGAAAATATTTCGCCTATATGGGAATCGAACCTCGTACCTACCTACGCAAAGTTAGGCACGCTAGCCCTATGCTACCGAGTGCTTGTAACATCTTGGTCCCAGATATGGCATAAGAGACCATATTAATTTCTATAATTATTTCTTGTATCACATAAAGTATATCAATTAGTCAATATCATTGCGACAATTAAAGAGGTTTATCGAATAACATGCTATAGATTTTTGAAACTTAACCGTGTATATATATATATATATATAATTCCTCTCTCTCTTCGCCTTACAAAGCTGCCGAAATCTTCTAACACGCATTCGAGTTGCATAACGTTTTTTGTCGTGGCAGTCCATGGCACCTTTTTTTAAATAGAATTCAGGAATGCATCGAAACTTCGAAGCTACGATGCTGTAAAATCGAAGTTTCCATGTGGAAAATAAGAGGTTATGTACATATATCGACTGCTGAGGCAGTTATAGGGCAAGCCTATTTATGGCCTCATCAGGGAAAGCCATAGTAGGGCCTATTACCCATATAGGGTCGTCTGTCGTAACAAAAATGCCAGCATTCAGCCATTAAACGGTTTGCTGATAATCGGCCAATAATTCGTCGACCAGCATTGGGGTACTGTACGCGGATGAACGGCTTGCCAGGTCTATGCCAGCCATTCGTGGGCCAATACTATCGCACCGATAATATGGCGATCAGCATTGGGGGTATCGTAGGCGGATGAACGGCTTGCCAGATCTATTCCAGCCATTTATTTTTTGGGCGTTTTTGGGCGTTTTGCAAATGTAGGTCGTTAAACTGTAACACGTAAAAACAAGGGATAAGGTTTCGAAAAGCATATCCCACTGATGAAGCTGAAATTTTGCACCGACCTTCTTTTCAATATTTTAAGAGAACCTTTAAAAGGATATTGGCGACTAGCAATAGTTTTCGATATATCGTATATTGAAAGTTATTTATTGTACTGCGCTTCTACTATGTTAAATAAACCCAAACAAACCCATCCCACATGGCAAGTGATATGCACATACGGGCGAGCACTGTTTGCCAGGAAGCAGCGCGGCCGGAGGAGTGGGGGGTGTCTATCGGATATATAGATATACTGGTATGGCGTGAAATAATAAACTGTACAATGCGATATATCGCAAACTATTGCTAGTCGTCAAAAATCCGTTAACGGTTTCTCTTAGGATAATGAGAGGAAGTTCGGTGCAAAATTTCAGCTCGGTCAAAGGAGTATGCTTTTCGGAACTTCACCCAAAACGGGCGAGTTATTTTTACAGCCTAAATGGACCAAAAAAATTGTCGGTAAACTTTAATGTCACGAATAAAATTATCGGCATAAAAGTAAGGAACGAACAAACGATGGATTCTGTAAGTGTTAGAATGGCTAAGTGGGTAGGGCGCTCGACACTAGAACGTAAGGCGCAGGTTCGATCCCGATGAAAGGTAAAAACTTGAACAATGCAGAAAGCGTTTTTAATGCAATTATTCTATGTACATGGACATCAGTAAAGCATAAGAAAACAAAAAAGATACTACTAGAATCTTATATTCATAATTTGTCAATTATTTGTTTTTCATTTCCGGCAGAAGATCCGGCAGCCGTTGCTGGGCCAATATGGGCGTATGATAGTTGGCCAAGTCTTAGCAGCCCTTCATGTTTTACCATTACCAACCATGCATGGTGCGGATCTGGCCCGTTTACATAGCCATTACCGCGCCATCGTTTGTTCTCTGGGAACCAGTCGTGGGCCATTACTGTGCCGATTGTAAAACCCTATTTGGGTAGGGCAAGCCTTGGTAGGGCCCTATCGGGGAAAGACTTAGTATGGCCACATTAGGGACAGCCTTAGTAAGGCCCTATTAGGGAAAGCCTTAGTAGGGCCTATCAGGGCAAGCCTTGGTAGGGCCTTATCGGGGAAAGCCTTAGTAGGATCTGATCCGGGACGGCCTTAGTAGGGCCATTTCAGTATAGCCTGATTTAGGGCCTAAATACTTCCGGCCCGATCGGGGCCGGATCAGGATGTCCGTGATAAGTGTTACCCGTATCACACTTCGATCGGGGCCTGATCCTGGTCAGGCTAACCCTAAGAAATTTCTATTCGGGACTCTAAGGGTTGCTTGCACCATATAATGCCGTTTTTCCGCCAATAAATAAAAATCCATATCTAATATTTTTAATTCTCTACCACGTGCATAAGTTTAAAAAAAATCGAAGTCGGCGAAAATGCGCCTTCGGCTTTGACCGCATTGAAATCCTAGGGACGGCAAATCTACCCCCTCAATTCTGCATTTTTTTCTTAATTTTCGCCAGGGATTTGAAATAAAGACACTGAGAACGATCTGCACCATCCCACTGTTGGATTCTTCGCTACTAAAATGTCTCTGTCTCTCTATCACACTCTCTCCCTTTCTCTCTTTTCCTCTCCCTTTGCATTGTAAAGACAATCTCACAAAATACGGCTATCGTGTAGAACCCTATATAATTCCTACGCTTTGTGTTCGTGGTCTTTTCTTGCTGCCATTTGCTTGGTTGATACGAACCGGCTTGCTCGTATACTTGTTCATTGAAATTGTAATTAACTACATAGCGCAATGCTCAATGGCCTAAATCATATGCCACCCTTTGAGCTCTGTTTCCCCAAAAGATTAATCGAAATCAATGTAGTTTCCGGGTCATTAACGAACAAATATCAAACGTACATGCAGGCAGACTATTTTGTATTGAAAATACGACTTTTCTACTTGTAATTAATATCAATGGGGGGAAACAAAATTGTGAAAAATAAGAATCTGACGGACAAAGCGCGCCTTACAGTTGTATTACATGTATATCTATTCATGGTGGTGTTGAAGACATTTGACTCCGAGGGCAATCCTTGGAAACACCAGATGTGCTGGTAGCCAACATTATACACAGACATTACGAGATCAGAAAAAATGTCCCCATGTATACACACACACACACACGCACACACACACACACACACACACACACACACACACACACACAGAGAGAGAGAGAGAGAGAGAGAGACACGCACGCATATATATATATATATATATATATATATATATATATATATATATATATATATACATGTATCTACGCACAACCTTTTACGATGAACCTTTCCATATGTTACTATGGAACTTGGAGCATAAAAGGTCGTAATTCCGTATCGTTCAACTTTTCCAAGTGCCACGTAAAATTTCCCCTTTCGTTCGTTGTACGAGCAGAAATGCACGTATACGTGTATGGATGAGTTAAATCACTTATATGCGCATAAGGATTTTGTCAGTGGAGAATTGCTTATGGAAACGTCGTGCGAAGAGCGCCCCGAACGCGTGTGCGTCTCGAAACTCCGGATGTATGTGAGAAAAGCCATGACTCTGTTCTCATAGCCCGCTGAGTTTACGCCTCATGCCACGTTCCAGACTACTATATATATATATATGCATGTGGGTGCGTGTGTGCGTGTGTTCATAATTTCCATGCCTGAGTTGCATACACACTCGAAACGAATCTTGAAAAATAGAAGCCGGCAACGCCAGACGTCTTGACGCATTATATATCATGTGGTTTATGTTCCTTACACCTTTACGCTACCCGTGTAGAATGATGCTATACAAAGACGATGGAACGGCCCGTAGGAAGTCGAAAGTGGACGAAGATTTGTCGAACCGTGAATTACAAGACGAGAAGTTTATTGATCCAATTATCCAGGGCTGCAAAACGATTTTTTTTAAATTCAATTAGAGGATGTTGAGAAGTTGACAATATTTAAGGGGTTATACCTTGTTGTAAAAGTTCCACACCAATATACTTTGACAGTATGCCATCTTATGATTGTTGCCTAAAATTGTCAAGGCGATCGGATTAAAATTGACAGATTTATCGGCTGGTATGTTGGAGTCTGTCGAAACGGTCGGAGCGGCGTTCGAAACTCTAAACGTTGTTTTCTCCAAAGTACGTTTTCAATGTCGGTGAGGGAAATATCTTAAAAACTACTGCTCCGATCTTACTGAAATTTCTAAGGTTTTTCCCACATTTAAAAATATAGTATTTAGATCGACGGATTTTTCGTCCGATGTTTACCTTCGATTTGATGAACAAAAAATGTTAATTTTTTTCGCAAAAATCAAGAATCGCACTTTGAACACGCACTATTTTTTTATTCCACATTTTGAGAATTCCGCTGATTAATCATAGGATAAACTAATATATTTACGAAAATGGATTATAATTAAATATTTGTACACAAAAAAATGACATAGTGTTCTTCAGATGATACTTTTTTAAATACCAAATTTTTAATTGGAGTTTGATACCAAATTTTTATTAACAAATCCCAAAAATGACCTGGTTTCGACTGTTGCAACTAGACATAACCCGTTAACCCTAGAAATTATGATAATATTTCATTTTTGCGATTTGATTAAATGTAGTTATGATATTGAATCTATTACATTATATACTATTATCCTTATTCATTGACGAGATTGGCTCGTCTGTCACCGCAAACGAATCAGCATTGAAAGCCGGCATTTTTTTCTTCACATTTTCAGAAAACCACGCTGCCTTTTTAGGAAAGAATATTTGCAAATTATTATTTTTTTCACGGAAGAAGAGTTCCTTTCGATAATTTACTAATGCGATAGGAATGGTACTTTTACTTTTCGTTTTTGTGAATGATCTCGCGCCGTTGCTCCTCCGTAATAAATGTACTACCTTTTTTACGTTTTTTTTTTGTTCGGATCCTTTTCCAACAATCGCTTCTCGATGTTTTCGTCAGAGCCTCATTGTGAGTAACTTTTTATATTCACGTGTGTTACGGAGGAAACGGAAACACACGTGTAAATTTATACGGGAGAAGTTTCTCATTCGACGCAACTTTTTTCGTATTTTATTAGCCTTTGTATTGGGGGGGATCGCGTGCAGACAGCTATAACGATGGAGTGAGAGAAAGACGGAGAGAAAGAGAAAGAAAGAGAGAGAGAGAGAGAGAGAGAGAGAGAGAAAGCCGAGGGCGCGGGATACGTAACGAGGCGGCATCAGGTAATTAAGTGATTATCTCGTTCCAAGCGCAGACAGTCGGTCACCGACCGCCTCACATTCTTTTTCGACCCTTTACTTTATATACATATATATATATATATATATATATATATATATATATATATATATATATATATATATATATATATATATATATATATATATATATATATATATATATATTAGACACACACACATAGGCATGTACACGTGCCCACATCATGTAATTGGGCTTATTTATACGCCAATACACATACGGTTATTCTACGTATATTATTTCATATTATTATCAAAGTATACAGGCACGAGAATTGTGTTTTGTATTGTGCATTAAATATATATATATATATATATATATACAGGGTGATTCACTAAAAGTTAGTCACTCGAAAACAACTATAAATATTGTTTTCACGCAAAAAAGTCAAAGCCAAAATTTCTAATGATTTGTCAATGTATACATTTTGGCAGCCTCAAATTTATTTTCAAGTGGAGGCACCAACCTGATTTGAAGGCCACTACCACGTTTTTTTTTAAGGAAGCTCTTTTTTATTGGTCACAAATGTAGAGCACTAAAAAACAATATCTATAACCTACAATATCGTGTAGGTTATCTTGGGACGACTTTGAAGTGCCAAAAAATTTGCAAAACGATCATTAAAGCGAGGTGAGCAAAAGAGGCGGTGATTTTACGAAAATGATGTTGCGATATGAAGAAACTACGCTTGACGAGCGATTTCCAACGCGATGTTGCAAAGAGTTCGCGCGTTATTCACAAATCGTAGCGTAAAATGTATCGCGATTAATGGACAAATTTTAGACTCTGTCACGCAATGAAAACATTATTTGCGTCTGAAACCACCGCCTTTTTTGCTTGCCTTGCTTTAATCGTCGTTTTTCAATTTTTTTGGTTTTTTCGGGCATCCCTAAGTCATGATATTGACTAGCAAAATGTAGACCTTGACGAATCATTCAAATTTCGTCTCCGATTTTTTCGTCTAAAATCAATATTTGTCGGTGTTGTCGAGTGACTAACTTTTAATGAATCACCTTGTATATATACATACACACACATATACATATATAATTTTGTTACTTTATTATTCTCCTATATTGTAAATTTCTCTTGTTATTTTTTTTTATTCGGGCGGCAATATCGAGGAAACATTGCCCGCCATTTTGTGTTGCGTGTGTTGTATTGAGGGGCGCTATACCCTTGGTTTGTGGCTTCATACGCAACATTTTCGGTCTGGCATTGTGTTTGGGTTTGGAGCGTCGAATGAGATGCTGCCTGTTTGACGCCCATATAACAAAAGAAAATACTAAAACACACAAAAGCCGATAGACACTTAACACACAAACATTTTCAAACCTATATAAAAGTCTAGCGAAATTCTATAACCTGAAAAATCGCGTGTCCTCAACGAATCGTACAATCTAGTATACCCCTATGCTTTAAGATCTTTAGAACTTCAAAAACTCATTGGCAGCCGGGAAAATACGTTGATTAGTCTGGCGACCAGATGGTTTATTATCCGAAATGATGCACGAGTCTTTCGGCTAGTCCCGCCAACGAAGGGTTTATAGCGGTCAGTGTTTTCACTCGCCAACATTTCGTCGCTGTTTTTTCCGTTAAGAGGCCAGTCCACTTTAGAGCCACGAAAAAAGGCTATTTTCGCGATTTTTTTGAGGATTTTATAAAAGATATGAATATAAATGTTGTTGGGCTTGATAAATAAAGTCTTGAAATGCATTTGAAAAAAAAATTTATTCATTTGTATTTATTTTTAAGTACAAAAACTTTAGTTCAACGTAACGCCTCAATAATAGGTGGGCTAGGTAGCTCCATCACAACTCGGCAACGGCTTATCTGAAACAAAAAACTCAAAGTCCATTAGATTCAGTATGACACCAGCTACAAAATGATCCTCGGATATAAAGTTTTATCAAAAAATAAAAAATGGCAGATGAAAAACGAAAAAAGTAAAAAAAAACGCGTTTTTTCGCACAAAAAAGAGTAAAAATCAAAATTTTAAACCCATCGAGGGTCATGTTGTTGCGAATCATGTTTACAATATGTGGTTCAAATTTCAAGAGAATTGGTTTATTAGTTTCAGAGATACGATGGAGCTAGATTTTCAAAACGTTGTTTCGAGAAAAACGCGTTTGAAGTTTATACTATGAAACTTAACAAACTTAAACTCTTACCTAAACTCAATCGGCAATTCCTGCACTGTACAAAATCCCTTCTGATTGCTCATCATCGTCGATTTCTTCGAGTCTTGCTTGCTCTCGCTTTTTTGAAATGTTCAAAGTGGACTGGCCCCTTAAGGAAAGGTTCTGCCTTGTTGGGCCAAAAAATGTTCGATTTTTCACCAATTTTTTATGCGAAAAGTATTAAATACAGGATGTTGATATTTGGTATGTTGCCTAAGCGGTCTTTATTGAACATTGAAATATTTCTTAAAGCTTGACAAAACATGGTGATGGGAGTGGGAGGAGCCACGTATGTTGGTGCGCGGACGATGACATTTTTCGCTTGCGGAAGTCCTAAGTCCCGGACAGGTGATTTGAAGACAAAAAATCAAACATGTTTTTACTTTGTACAATATTGTGTATAAGTTGACCTAGAATCAAGAAGAAAGATTGAAAAATAAAAAAATAGTGAGCGATCGGAAGGAAGATTGTTTTTTTTGCAAAAAATTTCGCAGTTTTTTGCTCACTATTTCTAGGCGTCTCCTTCAAATTTGGGAAATAAGGGAGGAAATTCAAGAATTGTCCATTGCTGAAAATAACAGGCTGACCAACACTCTAACTGAAGGCGAACAGCTCTCAACAAAACTGAAGCATTGCCTAGTCAAACATGTCTTACATTTACACATCAAAGCAAAGTCATTACACAGTTTTCATGTAGCACAACAACGACTGTACTCTCTATTAAGGTCCAAGTGTATCATTAAAGTCTTGGATGCTTGTGAATTTACGCGAAAGCAGTTGTCGATTAATTTTGATGCCAACGTGTCAACTTGAAATTGTCGTATGATAAACGCACTCCAGTGGATCACAACAAATCGCAAGTTCATCGTGACACAACAGGACTTATAAGTGCATGCCAATGACTGTTGAGAAAATCGTTCGAACTGGCTAATTTTTGGTTCGGAAAGTGCGAGCCGCGTTCAGTTATTAATGCAAATGGATGGAAAAAGATGTGTGTGTGTGTGTGTGTGTGTGTGTGTGTGTGTGTGTGTGTGTGTGTGTGTGTGTGTGTGTGTGTGTGTGTGTGAGTGTGTGTGTGTGTGTGTGCACGTGTTGGTGTGTGTGTGTGTGTGCGTGCCTGCGTGCGTGCGTGCGTGCGTGCGTGCGTGTGTGTGTGTGTGTGTGTGTGTGTGTGTGTGTGTGTGTGTGTGTGTGTGTGTGCACGTGCGTGTGTGTGTGTGTGTGTGTGCACGTGTGGGTGTGTGTGTGTGTGTGTGCACGTGTTGGTGTGTGTGCGTGCGTGTGTGTGTGTGTCGAATTCGCATTCTCTTTTTGTCGGGTCTTTTTTCATTCTCCGGTTTCGACGTACGCGGTGGTTTGAAAATATTATGTCTATATGATCACAGGGCCAATAATGTCCCTTGAAAGGCCGGAAACTCATTAGCCACGGTTTGAGCCTCGCATTGGAGTGACAAAAAAATGTGCCAAGCTAATCGCCGACGAGAGCGTGAAGACGACGAAAGCGAGGGGTCGAGGAGGCGGATGAGAAGAAAAAAATTAACGAGCCAGTGAGCGCGGCTACTATGGACGATCCGAAAAAGGGTCATCGCTACGTGCTGTAACATTAACGCACGGAATTGCAGAAATCAGGGGTCGAACTTCCGATAGGTGAGGTTACAACCACAATTTGAGGAGCTAAAGATACGGCAGAGAGTAAGTAACACTACCAGGTGTGTAAGTATGAAACCGGAATTTGCCCATAGGTGGCGCTAGATGTCGATGCAGTTACCGACACATCACGTCAGTGGTGTCTTGTTATTGTATTGATATCCGACAAAGATTTCCAACTCACAATAACACGAGTTTCATTCAGTAGCATTAGTTTATTAGAGATAAACATGTCGAGTTTTGTGCCAACAAATTACGATTTGCGGACAGCACTACTTTTCTGTTTTCATCAGAAGAAAACCGCAGCCGAATCGCAGCGAATGCTTGTGGAGGCGTTTGGTGAGCATGCTCTCGGTAAAACACAGTGTTTCGAGTGGTTCAAACGGTTCAAAAGTGGCGATTTTGACGTGAGGAACGAAGAACGTGGAAGACCACCGAAAAAGTTTGAAGACGCTGACCTGCAAGCCTTGTTGGACGAAGACGACGCTCAAACACAACAACAACTGGCGGATCAGTTAAAGGTGACCCGAGAAGCCATCTCCAGTTATTTGTATCATATCAGTACAATAAACGTGTTTTTTCTGTACAAAAATTCCGGTTTCATACTTACACACCTGGTATTGACGTTTCGAAGGACTTGTCGTATTTTAATAATGCAGGGTAATGCAGGGTAATGTATTATATTCGCTATGAAGAAGGATTTTGTTAGCAGCCCTTGATAGCCCTTATTTATTCGAACAGTATCCGCCAATCATTTTAGCGCTCTGGACAGTAATCAGGCACGTTTTTATTTAATTGGTTCTCCTTTTAAAAGAATTTTTTATTTATTTTTCTCAAATAATCCAAGCGGAACATTTTTTAATAATACCCCCCCCCCCCCCCCCAATATCGACCCAAAATGGTCAAATTCAAATAATCGATTAATTTTATTTGCTTTCCGCAAGCAAGCATGAAGAAATAATTTAATAAAACTTGAATTATTTTTTTTCGTCGTAATTTCGTAACTTGTATGAAAAGTAGCTATTTCATGACGCAACTCAAATAAATATTCAAGTTTCACAATTAAGTTAACTGTGGACAAAAGAAATCCATTAGATTTGCCAGTCGATACACAACCAGAGGAATACTGGAAGATCAACATTTACTACCAACTAATAGATAACAATATTATAAATCTGAAATGCCGATTGGAGAATCTACTGTTAGCTCATGCAGTTGACGCATTTTCAAAATTTCGTCAATAATTATTTTTAAATCATAATAATTAATACCAGCCTTAGAAGCCGATGGTTATAAAAAACAAACTTGGATTTAAAAATGATAAAATTAATGCTGGAAATTTAACAAAGCATATTAAAAAGGAGTACTGCCCTAAGTTACATCAACTTTTCCGGGCAGCAATAGTACACCCAGTGAGCTGTGCCGGCTGTCATTGGCGTTTTCTGCCACGAGGCGGATAAAAACGTGACTTAGAAGCACAATGCTTCAGGAACGATTCTCTCGTATGCCATTGCTGAACATAGATAATGACATTGTTAAAAAAAATGCTGACTGGTTAAATGTTGGGCGAATTTGCACTTATCGAATTGAGTACTTACCGAAAGTAAAGCTTAGAGACCCTTAACTGTATTAAAGAACAAGAAAAAATTTTGTCGATTATTTTTTAAGGTATTACAAGAGTTCGATACTAATGTTAACATGAACGTCCGATTAAGGGGTCTTCTCACTTTAGATCCAAAAAAATGCTATTTTCATGAATTTTTTTGATAGGTTTACATTATCGATATTGATATAAAAGACATTACACTTAATAAATACACTTTCGAAACACATTTTGAAAAAATGATTTATCCAAGTCACTATTTATAGACAAAAATGGTAGTTAAAAGAATGTCCGCAAAAAAATTGTAGGTCTGCGGTGTTGATGAAATCTCGGAGATGGATCATCCTAAACAAAAAAATCAAGCGGTTTTAGATTCAGTATGTTAATGGCTATAGTGCATATCATACGATTTTTTATATATGCAAGAATAACAAAATGGTGGACATTTTTCGAAAAAACAAAAACAAAAAGTTTTTTTCACCGTTTTTTTGCAAAAAATAGTAATAATCAAAATTTAAAAAAATCCTTGATATGCACTATAGCTATAGTTGTCAAAAATATGGGGTTAACATTTCATAAGGATCGATTCAGTAGTTTCGAAGATTTTATCAACAAACCGTCGAAAAACATTGTTTCGAGAAAAACGCGTTTAAAGTTTGTTTGAGTTACATAAATACATAAAAGAAAATTTTTAAATATATTTCGAAAGTATATTTATTAAGTGTAACAACTTTTTTATCAATATCTATAATATAAATCTATCAAAAAAATTCATGGAACTAGCCTTTTTAGCGTCTAACGTGAGAAGACCCCTTAAAGGTGCATATTTTATGTGTTACGTGATTATCGACTTGTGAATTTTATTTTAAAACAAAGATGTTTGTCAAGGAAATCACTTTTTTGTCAGGCCCACTAGCTGCCCCCCCCCCCCCCCCCCAGAAAAAATGCCGGCTACGCCAATGACTATGCTTCTGGAATTCATTAAATGAATTGATAGCCACTGTAGAGACAGTCGGTTGGCAGACGTTTGAAGAAGCATGGGTCTGTAAAAAAGTCCCCATAGGAAATAATCACATCGGGATTCAGTCCCAAGGGACCAGAAGGACCCGCCACCCGCATTGGTAAATTCGAAATCATCGGGGAATAAAAAAATAAACGTTAAAATTTTTTTTTAAACAAGCTGTTATTTTAAAGGTACTGTAATAAAAAGTAAAAAATAATGTTCAGTAAAATTGAAAATCAAAACAGTATAACTACAAAAAAGTCCCTCCCTTGGTCACTCATCATAGGTGCAAGTACTTAAAAAGTACATAAACATTTTAAGTACTTGCACATAAAGGTACATAAACATTTTAAGTACTCGCACATAAAGGTACATAAACCTTTTAATAGTCGAGTAAAAGACACGAAAACCCAGCACTTTTTAGCGTAGAATATGAATTTTTGACCGAAGGTAGATGGTTGCATACTCAAAATAACCCCAATAAAATGTTGCCCCTCAACTCACCCCAACCCTAAAAAATAAGGGTTGAAAACTTAAAAATCGCCGTATCTCGATAATTAATAGCCCGATCAAAAAATGTTTCAAACAAAAGTTGTTTGAAATAATCAAATATGTATAAAGTTACGTGACGTCTAATCCCCTATCTTCGAAAATAGCGACACATACAACCCAAATAAATAGCTGTTTAGATTTTTAATTTTTCTGAACATTATTTTTTACTTTTTAGTACAGTACTATTTGAATGAAAGCTTTTTTTAAAAACGTTTTTCACGTTTATTTTATACTTTTTGGTATTAGAATTTGTTTATTTATTTGCCATGCCAGACCCCCATGCCATTCAGACATCGACGTAATAAAAAACCTTACCTTATGTTATAAAGATTTCGCGCGAAACTTTATAATAGTGTAATTATAAATAGTGCTTAAGTCAACAAAGTTAATGAGCCCAAACTTGATTGTCCTACCATTTGCCATTAGGAAATTTCAGTTCCCACCTCCCACCACCATTATCAGACTCTCGTTATCACATGTAACGAAAAGTGCTCATGATAAAAAAAACAAATGAGCACAAACTCGACTGTCCGAGTATTTGCTATTCAGGAGTTGCATCCCGAGTCGAAATTTAAGCTTATTTTAAGGGCTTTGATCCTATGTCAGCCTCACTTGAGTCTGTTTACTGCTAGAAGTCCTACTATGGGCTCCTAACATGCTCTCTCTTCGCTGCTTATTGCCCACCTCTCACCTCCATCACAGACCAGCTCCATGGTACCATATTACTGCATTGTCACCCTGTTACACAGGTATATGCCTAATATCAGCTCAATCGGATGTCAGCAAGTGCTTGAAAACGGATGACAATGTTGAACCGGAAAGACAGACATGAACGAAGCAAGTTAAATATAAAAATGTTCACCTGTAACGTGCGGATCTGCAAACAGAATAATTCAATTTTTCTCAATTTCTTCCTGTTCTCCGATTCGTAGTTGAATGACCACCACCTGCACACGATCTCGCCCTTAATCGGCGAGTGCTTCCGTCAAACTTCTTTCCATATATAACATCGAATCGTAAATTCAGTTTCGACTTATCGAATTATCTAATAACGTTGTTCCTGTCATCACCCAAAGTTTCTCAACAACTTCCTGTTCCCGTTATAATTATCTACTCTTGTTTTCCGGAAACCGCTACCTCCCAGCATTGTCCGCTATCCCGAAAGCGATACAGTAATTAGAGATGCTGACTATACAAACGGCGACGATACACACAGAGCAATTTAATAGACGTGTATAGAATGGAAAACGAAGATTCCGGAAGTTGGAGTGATTTTACGATGCGTCACTAACGAGCCTTTCCGAATCACTGGAAAGGATCTCTTTCACGTGTATCCTCGTTTTAAGGGGCTATACCAGTATGAACGCTGAATATTTGGGTGATTTTCGGGATTTTTTTGGAAGAAACGTACTCAATTGAATGTTTCGGAAAATTAAGAATATATTTGGCTATATTTGACCTATATCATATATATTTTTCATAGAAAAATATTGAGATCCAAGCGACTTATGCGCTGCCTTCGGAGGCGCCAAAAAAAAAGTTCCTCCACTGCTGACATGATTCCGGCCGATGGAGTAGCTGAAACCGAAAAAGGAAAAAATGCCGTTAAACTAGAAGGTATTTCCTGTACAATGACGTCGGATTTTCGAAAAATATCAAAATCTAACCAAATGGCGTAGTTATGAAAAAGAGTCTGTTTTCTTGCCTATGAAATGTTCGTTTTTTTCAATGGCAAATCGTCAATTTTCATCCAACCAAAAATATCCTACGTCATTGTAGAGAAAATATATTCAAGAGTGCTCAGTTCGAATTTCAAGTCAATCGGATAATTGCTCTTTGAGTTACAATGTCAGCAAATTTGAAAAATCTCATTTCGAGAAAAACGCGTTTACAGATTGATCTATCGATTTTTGCCAAATGAAATGATTAGAGATACGGCCTTGAAATTTTTACAGGATATTCTTGAAAGTATAAACTGTCGAAAAAGGCAAAAAAAATCGATTTTTCGAAAGTGTCACACTGGTATAGCTCCTTAAGGCGTACCCCCACTTGTAGCGCAAAAAAAGGCCTTTTTCATGAATTTTTTTAAAGAAAACTACAAAACTTTTTTAATCGATCAATATACCATCTTAAAGAACACATCTTGAAGAACTTTCAGTAATTTTTTAATTGAAAAATATTACATTGTTTAGTGGCAAATGGCTGTCAATGAAATAATGTTTTTATATACACGGTTTGCGGTGACCAACATTGCGGCGAAGTGGATCATCTGAAAAAAAATGCGGATGGATTTAGTCAAATATAAGTATAAACTAGTCTTTAATCGAAGGATTTTAAAAAATATTCATTTTTCACAAAATGGCGGACAGTCAAAGTTAATGGTTCGATTTTAACGAAAAAAAAACGGCCGTTTTTTGGCTATAAAACGGCAATTCTTTTTCGAAAAAAAATCGATCGATTAAAGACTACATTTTTATGTATTAAATAAGCCTGCAAAATTTCAAGAAGAACGGTTCATTAGTGTTCGAGTAATCTTGGTCACCGACTTCAGAAATGCCATTTTGAGCAAAACGCGTTTAAAGTTTCAATTTCAGTTTACACGAAGAAAATATTTTTTTTTTAAACTTACATAGAGTCATCTATTCCGGGCCCATACAGAAGTATGGGCCCGGATACTTATACTTCAAAAAAATGCAATTAAAAAAAATCGATTTTTTCAAAATCGCAAGTGGTGGTAACCCCTTAACACACGGATAGACCCTCACCCTCGAGCATGACCAGCGTGTGTGTATGTCAATCTGTAGTAAATATCTATACACATAGGTACAGTACTATTCACCTTCTCGTGCACTCAAGTAATTTGTCTACCTCGTTCGTTACACCTGTGATAACGATTGCTCCTTTACTTCAGCGTTGCTGCACGAAATGAAAGTTTCCCCACATGGGTGTCCTTCTTTCGTGCGCGTATTTACATACACCCGTACTCGCAGTTCGCTGCGGCCAAGAAAAATAAAAAACAAAACGGTCGAACGAGCGAGCAAAAATAAAAGTACGAAAAATGAAGAAAAACAAAATTATTTATTGCGGCGGACGGTGGTGCACATCGTGGTTAATCGAGCGAGCTTCCTTCCGATAATTTCGCGAGCACATGTGCGCGCTGCATAGGTGCAACACGAGAACTCTATGCCGCGCGGATCTGGAACTCCGCTCGAGGAGATCCGCCGTGCGGCTACCGTCCGGACACTATGCGTTCACGCGGCAAGGATGGAGAGACGAATGCAAGGTCGCGAAAAAAAAAACGCGGAAGGATGCACACGCTTTTGAACATACACGGGCGCACGTGTATCGCACCTATGCATACATGCGCACAAATGCGCGCGCCCAGGATGCGAAATACACATGGAGGCATGCAGGAACATGCTGCTCTCCGGAGACCCGGTGGCGGAGGCGAAATGTGCAGAAGCGAAAAATGGAGAAAGAGGGGGTGGATGGCAGAGGAGCAGATACAACGGAGCCGAAGAAGGCAGAGATCGTACGCCCACCATATGTCACGAGGTGGAAAGGGGAAAAAAGTGAAAAAAATAACAGGTATATATATATATATATATATATATATATATATATATATATATACACATACATATATATATATATGAGGTATTCCACGTGAATCCGGTGGACTTTTTCCCTGACCCCCGCCAATTCGATTTATTTTTTTTTATCTGATTCCACTGACTCTAAAAGACACCCTGAATTTTCGTTTACATGTTTCGAAACAACCCTTAGTCAACAAAAAATTCCCAAAAATGCGTGATTATATGTAAAAATTTTCAAGCTATCACCCGTAGTGGAAGTATGATTTTTTTCTGTGCTTTTTGAGCGATTAACGTTTAAAAAATCCGAAAAATTTAAGAACCGCTTACTTCGGGCGGATACTTAAATATTTTTATACCCACAATGAATTTTTTTTACCATTTTTGAATAACCAAATCATAATCATGGACCTTGAACAGTTAGCGGTAAATTTTTCGAATTTTTTAAACGTTAATCGTTCAGAAAGTAAAAATCATACTTCCACTGCGGGTGATAGCTTAAAAATGTTTACATATTACCACGCATTTTTGGGAATTTTTTCAGATTTTTAAATCGGGGCGTTTCTTTCGGAGTATTTTTTTTTTTAATAAGGGTTGTTTCGAAACATGTAAACGAAAATTCAGGGTGTCTTTTAGAGTCAATGGAATCAGATTAAAAAAAAATAAATCGAATTGGCGGGGGTCAGGGAAAAAGTCCACCGGATTCACGTGGAATACCTCATATATATATATATATATATATATATATATATATATATATATAAAGAGAGGAAGATTGAGAGCGAGAAAGAGAAAAGAATCACAAACTCTCATTCAATCTTATCTCTCGCTTATACAGTCGCAGAAGCGAGAGAAAAGTAAAGAGAGGAGCAGCGAGTAAGCCGTGAAAGATAATCCAAGCGGAAGACAAACGCTCACGAAATAAAATCCCGGAGACCGGTGGTAGAAGGACTTCGTCTCTTCTCCCCGTGTATGTGAGGATTGGGAGCACTCGGTGCGTTTGTATGCGCACGTTTGTGCGTTTGTGTTTCCGTGTGACGAAGAGAGATTGGTCGGACGACAGGGTGGTACCCGCCTTTTCGTTGGATATGCGAGAGGAACGAGAAATATTGTGATTCCGTTTCCCAGGCGAAAATCTTCTTATTTCTTCTCGGATCTCTCTTTGCGACGGTGTGTGTATACATCTCTCGTAAATTGGTTGCTCCGAGGTACTATATTTTTTCGCTCGATTTTTCGTCGCCTGAACACACATTTTTTGCCAGAAATCGTAGGATTTCTCGAGGAAGGTAAACATAAAATAGGGGTAAAGGGCGGAAAACTAAAAAACACTGCGAGTGTGGACTCGTTATCCGCAGATGGGCGAAGATTTCCGTCGGTGGGCTCGGGTTATTTTCAAGCAGTAGTAACGATTTTCTATGTTGAAAGAACTGTAAGGAGTCGATGCCTGGTGACTAATTTCATTATCACGCTTTTCGTCTAATTCGTCTCATCGTATAACATTCACCCGCGTCATTATTTTTTGACGTTCGTAATCACAATTAAATCGGAAAAGAGGATAAAGGCCTTTTTTGACGAGGCCTTCCGTCGAGAAATTTGGGCGGAGTTGCATTGATGTACCGTGTCAAAAAAGTAATTGGGTTTTGATTGAATACAACAATTATGCATGTGTCCGAAGAACTACGTTCATCTTTTCAGGCTGAAAAGATGGCCGGGTTGGAATAAAGATACTGACAAGGAACATCACGTTGGTGTCCTCCGCCGATTTTGTTGAATCTTTTTTATGTAGAAGAGTATCAAAAACTAAGAGACAAGTATTTTTTTTGTCGGCGGAAAAACGGTTTAAAGGGGTGAGACGCACCCTAAAAAATGGGGACGTTTTTCGTCGATAACGTTTTAAAGGTACGAGATATAAAAAAAATTCTAATTGCAACAATGTTTATTTTTTGTGTGTACTATACATTGGAGATGAGAACGATAACGTTATTGACGAAAAACGAAAAACACCCCTATTTTCGAGGGTGTGTTTCACCCCTTAAAACCGTTTTTCCGCCGATAAAAAAAATCCGTGTTTCTTAGTTCTTGATACTCTTCTACATGAAAAAGTTTCAACAAAATCGGAGGAGGACACCAAAGTGATGTTCCTTGTGAGATGATATCTATTGTTTTTGGACATATTGTCTGTCTGTCTGTTTGAGGGAAACTGGCGTGGAGACGATTGAAGCTTTTCCCTGAACCTTTGATATCTGAAAACGAAGGCTTTCAGAAAGTTCTTGCTGTTTTATCTGGATCTGTCAATTGAAACCTCCGGTGGAGACATTTTTGTATGAATCCAATTGGATTCCCATACTTGTTCTCGCTTCCCGATAGGAATCCAATGGCTTATCGCATTGGATTCCTATAATACAACGTCACCCTCGTACATTGGATTCTAGTTGGGATTCCCCAATGGAATCCAATGTACGAATCCAGTTTGAATCCTAAAGGATTCCCACATTATCGAACAGAATCCAATACAATTCTTGGTAGATCCCATTGCATTCTGTACTTTGGATTTTCTACACAAAATATATAGATAATAGACTTTCTCATACATGGTTTTCTTCGTTTTTTTTTTTTCATAAGGAAGAGAATGGTGCACGGGAAGTCTGATTACATTTACATTTAGTTCATGAAAAATCCATTCGAAGATTGGCAAACGGAAAAAATCAGCAAAAACCTCATTTTTTAAATAAAAAATTGTTACTTTTCAACCGTTCAACCGATCTTAAAATCTCAAGTGGTGTTTTGAAGGGGAGACATCAGAGTATTGAAAAAAAATTACCGTCGCTTGATGCAGTTAAAAAAGTATATTTTTTTGGCCATGGAAAATGACGAAAATCCGAAAACCAAAATTTGTGTGTTCAAGAGTTTCTTTTATTATAAATTCGTACAAAGAGTCAAACTGATTTAACAGGATGAAGTACCGTATAAAAAATTAATCAATCGCCGCATAATCGGTGCAAAATAGGAGTTTGTGCTTTGCATCGCTCCAAGCTTTCTCATGATCTTCTTCATCGTCAGAAGGAATATCCGATGCTTCGATTCTCTCTCTTTCTTGCAGTGTATCGATAACCTCTGATACGGAGAGCAAATTATAGCGTCGAGACATTATCTGTACAAATTAAAAAAAATGACTATTGTTTATTCCAATTCGTAAATAATAAATATATTTGATTATCCTTAAATTACGTAATAATATATATAAAATGTTGATTTCAAAATAAAATATAAAATTAACTTGCCGTCCCAAAAGTTAAACGTCAACTCACGACTGGGGTTTGTACACACGCCACGCACGATTTCGGAACACACTGCGTGTCAGCCAACGATCGACTAAAGCTGCAACCGACCTGACACTACTCATAGACCTTCGAATTAAATTATGTTTCAGACCAGGAGTATATAATATTGCTCGCTAGTTCATTAGCGTAGTTCAAAGTTCGCCTGTGGCGCGTTCGGACCCCAGGCATTAGTTGGAGGGTGAAAAAATTGAATTCACTGGAAAATTCTGTCTCAAAGATCGATTTGGATCACATCACTGAAAATCCACTGTGATTATTGTTTGTTATTTATTTTACTGCACTTTGTTATAGTGTCACCACCCACGTACACACTCACGAGGCGTGCAGGTTATGTTTCAACACGCTAATTCAAACGTGGTAAGAATTCTCAAACGACGTTCATCGGGGAACAGTGCAGAATCCAAATGGATCCCAATGAGGCCTCCCTATGTGCGGTGTCCCTAACAAATCCATATAGAGATGGGACATCTTGGGACTCCCAAACAAATTTGTGCAGGGGATCACGAAAGAATATTCTATTTTGTGAGAGTCAAACAAAAAATTGTCAAACGACGTCAATCGGGAAATAGCGCGGAATCCACTTGGATTCCAATGTGGACTTCCTGCGTGTGGCGTCCCTGACAAATCCCTAAAGGGATGTGGTAGGATCTGGGGACGGCCCAAAACAATTGAGAAAATGTATTTTCCTTGTTTAAGGATGTATGGCAGCTACTGCAGAGTCGTTACAGAACTGATTATGCAATTTGCAAAAATCGCATTTAAAGACTAAATAAAATAATTGTAGTATTCATTGAAGCTATAAAGGAGATTTACCACAGCTCAAAGTAAAACATGCGGTACAGAAAGAAGAATTTTCAATTTTTAACTGCAAATTTAGTTGCTGATTTGATGTACGTTTTCCCTGACGTTGTCGTGGTTACGACATACGAGCTAAAGAAATACGAAAACGGTCCCATTTAACTCGCAATATCTCGCAAAATATATGGGCACATGTCGATTTTTTTTAACGTATCATGCATATTACAGCGATACCGCACAAAAGTTTTTTTTACAAAAGAGTACTCCGGAAATACCTTTTTTGCCAATGTAAAGGGAATTTTGGACGTACAGTCCTATGTTCCCCGTGTTAAATGGCCCAACTTTGAATTCGTTTATCTCAGCATTCACGTGGGCAAATTTTGTTTTTTTAATCTCAAAAAGTTCTCGATATTTTCCTTTACAATATCAGTGAGTTTCAATTCGAACAGTAGTAAATAACTTAGTTGCCCTACATCCTTAAAGACTCGGAGCGCGCGACACTCTTCAGTATTTCCAAGCAAGCTCGTCAGTAAATACTCGATGTAAAACAGTTTCATTATCTTTAATCATCACCCGATGGTGTTATTATGAGTATTTAGGGATGTAGTAGGATCCGGGGACTGCCCAAAAAATGTTTGCACGCGCTGAGAAAATGCGATTTCACTGTTTAAGGTAGTACTAGCGGATTGACTAGTCAACAGAAAATCTGTAAATTTTCGAATCTGAAAAAAAAAACAAAATATAATACATTTACGTTCCATAATAACCATGATACGGAAAGAAATGATGTGAGCAGTGTACGTGATAGCTATGTGTGTTATATTATGAACAGTGAAGTATTGAAATAGCAATCAGATTTGACTTGAGTTGTCTCAGCGGCCGCCATTTCATAATTTTGGGAATATCCGTGGCAACGCTGCACTCAGGCCCTTCCGATAAGTGTCAAGTGTGTGTTTGCTTACTTCGTGTGGGTAAACGTGTGTGTAGAGTGTGTGTAATGTGCGTATATTGTAACTTCGGTCTTACATATATTGTAACAACAGATATGGATCGACATATTATTCGTTCGAATCTCGGACGTAATAAAATTGCGTCAAGAACCTACAACTTTTGTCGTAGCATTCAAATTGACCGGCTCGATTCGGCCTCCCGGATACGAGCACAGCTGACGGCATGCGGCGTTGCAAAATCTACGCGATCTCTCCCGTCATGGCAGACGCGGCTAGCGAACGCGAAAATTAGTCGATTCAATCGATAATATCGGCTAGAAATGTCCCGTAACCTATATTTTTTATGGTACATACGTGATCGCGACAGTTTTTTTTTTGTTATTTATCGCTTTCGCATAGCTCCGTATGTAAACGCGAACTATCATTATTTCCGTCTCAAAGTTCGATCTGCACGGATTCCCTAAATGGGACGGGTTAAACGCATTGATTTCGTGAATTAATTACTATTGTATTTAGTCGGCAAAGCATCTGGAATTTTCGCGGACGTCATTCTGTACGTCTGTGCTAAATCATATCAAAAAATCAATTTTTTTTCTAATGGCAAGGTTCGTGCACATACTACCTTAACGGATAGTACGATACTCTTCGGCATTTTTAATCCAGCTCTACAGTCACTACTTGACGCAAAACAGTTCCCTTATCTTGAATCGTCACCCGGTGGGGTCATTATGAGTATGCACCAAACAATGCAGCAAACTATCTTTTTAAACTGGAAACCGTGTTTTTTCATTACATACAAAACGCATTTCTCACAATGACCTCAGTATAAAACCTTCAACACGATATGACCGTTGAATCTATTCCCGACATGGAGCCAATTTTTCGACATACACGCGAGCGCAGCCGCGTGCAAAAGCTATAGTCATTTATATGATCGTATCACTACGAGGGAATCCGCGCGAAGCGAGAGACACTATCAGAATCTCTGGGATCGCATTGTGTAACTCGTCCGGAGGAGCTCGACATCCTCGAATACTTATATTACGGACAATCTGATACATCATCCAGGTGGAAACTCAATAATCTTCTTCGGGATTGTCAACGATATATGAAACCCTTTCCCTATCTCTTCCTTGTCCCTTTACGCCCTCCTTGCCCCTCTGTCTGTCGCCATATTCTATATGCAGACGCGTATCAAACGATTCACCCGCTATAGTAAGCGTCTTTCCGAACGGGTAGTGGGCGGGACAGATGAGGCACGGCAGAGGTTCCTTGGCACCGAATTTGCAGTTATGAACATTTCAATTCCACCAGTACAAACTGTACTCACCCGTATGGATGAATATACGAAGCAAAATCAATAGAAACGTGCTGTATAAATGTGTACAGCCAAATCGTTCGAACGCGCGTGATAAAAATGTGTGTGTGTGTGTGTGCGTGCGTGCGTGCGTGCGTGCGTGCGTGTGTGTGTGTGTGTGTGTGTGTGTGTGTCTGTGCGCGTGTCCGTGTGCGTGCGTGCGTGCGTGCGTGCGTGTGCGTGTGTGTATGTGTGTGTGTGTGTGTGTGTGTGTGTGTGTGTGTGTGTGTGTGTGTGTGTGTGTGTGTGTGATTCGCGTGGTAACTTCCCACCCCAGCTCGTCGTGTAAAGAACAAGATAGAACAAGATAAAACAAAAAAAGAAGTACCGTCAATGTTCCAGGACGTTGAACATGGAGGATTTCATCGTCGAGACTCAATCAAGACGAGGCAAACATACGAGATACGTGCAAAACCGTTGCGTAGGTATCCGTTTTTCGTCACGTACGAGGCAAACATCGTGGCATAGACACACACACACACACACACACACACACACACACACACACACACACACACACACACACACACACCTATATTCCCGGTTATCCGTATAGATAGAATGCCCGAGATAAATAATATACGGCACACTGCATATGGAACGCGTGCCTGAGGTGCGAGTGTGTGCGTATAACGCCGCGCGCAATATAAATGTAATAATATTGTATATCGAAGCCAAACGAGCCCGGATGAGTGGTACGTGAACGTGCCTCAACGTCCGGTTCAAGCATTATCGGTTAACTCTAGTGCCATGGCCCGTACCGCCCGTTATGCTGTTCCAATCGTTGGCGAACCGAGAGGCCCCAAGACGCATTGGATCACGTTGCGATTGGGCTCTATACCGAGCCGTTCTGTTTCGCAGGAGTGTGATGTGTGTACATACGTGTTAGAACTGTCATGTCATATATAGATAGCAATAAATGTGTGCTCGAATGTGCGTGAAACTTGGGCGCTTTCAAGGTGTTTCCATACGTATATACACATTCAGTTTCACGACAATATGCAATATGTTTTAGGATGTGGGGGGTGGATGTGGCTGTGTGTGTGTGTGTGTGTGTGTGTGCGTTGTCTCGTCAGACACGAGCTTCTGTTAAATCGTACACACGAAAGAAGCTCGTTCTCGCAGAGTCTCATATACGTGTACACGCATCCGGGACCAACAACGACACGGGCTTCGCACGTGCGACAAAGCTGTCGTCAATATGCCACGAAAGTTCCGCGCAATAACATGGTGTCGTTTTTTCTCCCGCTCCACTCCGAATTGTTTTTTCGCTTCGAAATTTGTACGGCTTCGCTTCTTTCACTTCCTTCTTACAACCGGCCAACGTTGGGTTTCATACAACCTCTTATGGCTGGTCAACCGAGATTCTCATTCAACCTGGGTGCTGCAAACTACAATTGGTTGGAAATGGAAGGCAAGATGTGTCAGGTCTTTCTTTGCATTTGCCTCGATAATCATCGACACACCGTAGTGACGCGTGGTCGTGGTGGAGATTGAGGACGAACTTTGATTTCGATGCAATTTGTCGATTAGTTTAACGGAAGATTCTCACTGTCGAAAAATCGAGGCGGAAGATACGGTACGCGCAAGTTTAAGAAAATGCTCTTTATATTCTATTGGATAGGCATATCGTGATGGAATGTGCCCAGCCTGTCAAATATAAAGTGGACAAAACGAACATTTGTTATACGATTATTAGAGGCTAGTTTTTTGCACGATCAGGCTCAATGCTTCGTACACTTGTCGTCGTTGAAGAGTGTACATATAAGAAAATATCCTGAATGTTTTTTTTCCAAAATCTCCTTAAAATTTTTTTTCCGAAATTGATTGCTGGTCATTGTCTGCCCCCCCCCTCTCTCTATCTTGCTTCTGCTCTCATGCTGCCCCATACACATACGAACATGCGTATATGTATATGTATATATATATATGTGTGTGTATATATATAAATATATATATATATATATATATATATATATATATATATATATATATATATATATATATATATATATATATATATATATATATATATATATATATATATATATATATATATGGTTGTATATATGTATCATGTAGATGATCTATAGACATGGCGCGATTTTTCGGAAGCGATAGAACGCGGGGGCAAGCGCAAAGAGACAGGGAAAGAAAGAGAGAGAAAGAGAGAGAGAGAGAACAGGAGTGTGTGTGTAAAGGTCCAGCTAGCTCGCGTGATTTAATTAAAATCCCAACGTTGAGCCTCCGCATGGCTGAAATTAGCAATTAACGGGCGGGTGTCGCGGTCCACTCCAGCCCCCCTGGTCCGTTCCTACCACCGCTGGAGTACTCCGCCTTTTTTGCCGTTCTTCGCACACCGCCGGTCTCGAAGGCTCACGCTTCTCTCGCATTTTTTCTTTCGATTTTTTTTTGTTATACGTGGATTAAAGCACCGTGTGTGAGGGAGGTTCAAACGCGAGGATGAAATTTCAGCTCGAAATAATGTTTCTTTTAGAAGCGGCAAACTGCGTGTCGAGCGTTGAGATAGAGGGGGAAGCGTTGCCAATGGGATTTGGTGCGCGAGTGTGCGGGAGTTTCGCCCTTCCGCGTTCACTAACCAACGATATAAGAGAGGCCGCACGTGTAAAGGTTTTTCTCATAGTTTCGGTGCGAGTTTCACCAGCACGAGACTCTTCGGTGCACGAGACAATTGACGGAAAAATTTCGCCCCTTTTACATGTAAAGGGTTCAAGTCGCAGCCTCTAGGAGATTTTTTCCCCCTCGATCCTCAAAGCTCGCGGTGTCTCCTACCGTGCACGGCCCTTTGCTTCGACACTTTCGCGTTGATTCGGTCGTTCGTTTTTTGCGCGTACATTAAGCCCCTAAATGGGGTTTTATGGAACAAGGGTACGAAATTGTTTATCTTCGATTTTGCGCAGCTGAGATATTTTTTATCCCGGATTTAGGATTGGTTAGCTACTAAGAGACTTTATAATTTCGTCATGTTCGTCCGTTGGTCTGTCGCGGAAAAGTTCCTCCACCAACCCCTACTCTTTATTCGTGTACCCCTTTGGCTTAAAAATCGAAAATAATTCGGAGAATCAGCACACCACGTTGAAGTTCGCATCATTGGAATGCAACCGCTTTTTTTATTCTTTGGTTATGTTCATTTTTCATTTCTTTATTTTTATCATCATACACACCCCTTTTTTGGAAATCGAAGTCGTAAATATCCAATAAGAATACGTAAAAACGTGGGAGTGATTTCCACAGCCTGAAACGGCCAAATGAAATTTGTGCGATTTAAGGGATGAGGACAGTGTAACTGATTAAAAGATAGCTGATTTTCGCGATTTTTTTTTCGATAGTTAATATCGAAATCGTTGTATGTTTACCAGGTCTTTGAAATACATATGACATATAGGTCATATGGAGCCTTGGAGTGCTCCACACTCTTCAATCGAATAATAATAAATAAAAAAATTTAATAGAAATAGCTGTTACTTTGCAGTGTTTAGGAATTCCATAATACAAAAAATACCGAAAATCCGTTTTTCGTATTCACAATTCGGGGAAATTTAAAAAAATAAAATAACGAATGCCTTTCCTTGAGAAAAAAATTATTATTGCATATTTTGCCCTGAAACGGACGTTCGACTTACTCAATGAAATCTAAATTAGATTTTTTCTGGAAGGCTAGAAAAAGACGCACATTTTCGTTTTTTACGAATGTAAATACGTCAAATCCTGCCTAAGATACAGCCATTTGAATGGAAAAATGTTAAAAAATGGTAATCAACGAGAAAAACGTCAGCATTTTTTTTTAAATTTAGACACTCGGCGAATATTTTTCAATAAAGTAACTCGATTTTTCAAAATTATTTGTGGATTTTTTTTTACTGGCGTGACGTGACGTGGAATGCCTCATATATTGATGGTGATGTAAGACGATTCGTTTCGAAAAAAAAAATACAAAACGGCTTCCAACTTGCCGAGTCTGTACCTGCTATATTTTCGACCCTATTGAAAAAATCATAACGTGTAAAATTTTGATAGTTATCGATATTTACCAAATACCGTTGTTTAACAACTCACACTTTTATTCGCAAACTCTTTCAAATTAATTACGATTTTTAATTCGGCTGCGAGTAGAACATCTTGTCAAGATCTTTTTTAGAGGGAAGTGATTCAACTTCTATTTTTTCTCGTGATCTGTGCACAGCCCCGCACACAGAAATGTTAATGCTAACAATGTCGGAACGAACGGCAGAAAATGGCCGCTGTCGTACCCTACGGGTTACTTGCAGATACGACAACTAAAATATAAATACTTGGACGAAGTTGAGAAAAAGTATGCAACTCGACGATGCGGGGAATAATGAATTTCCATCAGAAAAAAAACGGCTAGAAAAATCCTTTTAGCCAGGGCTGAAAGTGGCAAATGATGAGAAGCGCGTCGAAAGTTTCGAAGAAAATGTGCCTTGTTCACGAAGAATGCCACATTATATGGCTATTAGTACCAACAAGGAGAGAAGAGGCGACGTGAAAGAATTTCAAAAAATTTACATCAATCGACCGGACAACAAAAATTGTTATGCAGACGCTGACAACGATGACGCGTCTTGGAAGTCACGAAGAAAAAAAACGTTTTCAAAATGCTGAGAGTTGAAAGACACGTGGACTCCGGCTGCGTCTCGCGTGTATTGACTTTTCCGATCGTCGAGAACCTGTTTTCCCCGAGTCTTGTATTCGGGCCAGTCGCGCGGGGATTGTTTGTCGAAGAATTAAAATCAAGGAAACGGGAATGGTCGAGCAGTTTTCACCCTCGTCAGAAGAGGCTTAAGCCGCTGCGACAAGCTTTTCCACGTTCGAAACAAATATACGAAAGACGCGTAAGATGTGTGCACAAGTGGTTCAGTGGTGATTCATCAATTCGTCGAAAGAACATTAAATGGAGCGATGAAAACTTGTTTTTTTACAATTAGTTTTCCATTATTCTAAAATGAAATTTCACGGTGAAGGCTTAACCTATTTTTTATTATTTTTTAAAAGGAATAGCCACAGTTCGTTAAACAAATATTCCTCCGCATCATCCAAGCTCTGAAACAAGACTCACATTTTTTAATTCAGGCTGAGCACCAGCCTGATTTCAGGCCTAGCTGAACCTCTGAATGATAACGCGGTTTCAGGCTCTTGCACACAGGCTTGACCAAAGGCTGGTAGAAAAGCCTGTACTAAGCCTGAAACGACGAAACAACAAGGCTCAAAACGAGCCTCAATGAAGCCTTCACGAGCATTTATGACCAGGCTTTTCCCAAACTCTTCCCGAGGCTATATGAGGCCTGTTTTTAGTTTTCTATATTCTTCATTGGGGTAAATTTAATAAATCTGTAAAGAATTCATTTGATTTATTATATATATTTATTATTTGTTATATTATTTGTTACAAAATATATATAAAAAATATTTTTAAAAACAATACTTTATTTTATTGCGTACTTTTATTTTCGTATACACTTTTTTGTGTACCTCATAAATATCGATAAGAGAATATGTTTAAATGTTCTGAGCTGCCTCCTTCGCTTTCGTTTTTCGTGCCTTCGCACCCGACAAATTTATTGCTAAATTTTTTTTTCATAAGAGTACAGAAAAAATATTATTTTAAACTTATTTTATTTTATCACAATCTGAAACAAGCCTGCATCCAGCCTTGATTTTTCAGCCTTAAAATTCACCGGCTGAATAAAGCTTAAAATAACCCTGAGTTTAGGCTAAGCAGCCAGTCTTGGTTCCAGGCTGCTCCAAACGATGCAATGAAACCTGGGCCAGGTCTGTCTCACTCAGGCTCGGTGAAACAAGGCTCGCACAAGCTTGTTTCCATCGTCAGCCTTTTAATTTCCTACCTGGATTATTTCATTCGACAGCTCACTTAAAATATTAATACTGCACATCAATCTTACCAATATTATAAAATTGCAGTATCTGTCTGTGCGTTCATTTTTTTCAGCTAAATTTGAGCTGGAAAGGTTGCAATGCAATGCTATGACGACCCATCATTTTTAGAATTTTCGTCTGTCTGTCTGAGCAAAGTTTGTATGATAAAAGTCTGAAGCTTTTGTTTCGTGAACCCTTGATTTGTGAAAATAAATACTTCCTGAATTTCCATAAGCTTTGATATCTAAATCAAGAAGCTGTACCTTTCAAAATGATTATAACGCGCGTTATGATTGAAGGCCATTTTGAGTCTTGCCGAGCTTTTTCGAACGACTGGAAATGTCTTGTTGGGCAGCTAATGTAGTAGCATGCTCTCGTTGCGTTTGGCGAGAATCTTCGTCCAGCAGCTGCTCCAAATCTCCGTCTTCAACATTATTTCAGTTGTCCTGCTCTCTCGCCATCCTCGAGGTCGAAATTCCCACTCCGGAACCTTTAACTTGCTTCTTCACGGTATTGATGGATATGGCATTTTTCCCCAATGCCTGACAAATTATCTCCTTAGCCTCTCGTTTTTTTTTCAATTCGAACGCTAAATGCATTCAGTGCCTAAAATGCGCGTTATTGCAACTCATTGTGCTCACTGTGCTCACGATGTATATTTTGAGGTTATGTTGAGCTGTTGGTCCAGAAAAATAGCCTACTAGGTTGGTATTATATCAAACCAGACCTGGAAGAATGTTTGTTTCGTTCACACATTCAGTACAACTGTTTTTATTCTCAGACCGAGAACTCATTTGTACACCTAATAAATCTCCAGAAGGAACGTCGAAAAACGCGTGGCATGTATCCTCTGTGTAGTTAAAAATGTAATTCTCCAAAAATATTTTCTCACTCCAGCGTTTGCTGGAACGAACTTTGAGAGTTTCGGAGCCAAGTTGAGAGTGCAGAGACCGATAAACGTTGCAACACTCAAGCCGAAATGTCCAACGAGCGTACCGGAAAGACCTCCACCACATCCGTGTTCACAAATGTGACACGAAAGTCTCATATTAACGAATACAAGTTCTCCGTACGGTGGGAAAAGCCGAGGAAAAAAAAATTAAATAAAATCACGAATACACGCAGTTATGCCGAGCGCGGTCGAGAGAAAAGACGTCGTCGTCGTCGGTTTCCTTCAAGAGTTCTTGGAGCAAGAATGATATTTCGACGGATACAACGTGTTACGATCGTACGCGAGTAAATTTTCGAGAGGACTATAAAAGACGCGTGTAGACAAGGTGAACGATAACACGTCCGCTCTTGAAGGCGACCGAAAGGAAGTCACCGCGAGCAGCGCGCGCACACAAAGATCGGACTCCAGAAAACGGGTATGCTTGTTTTTTTTTGCTTTTTCAAATTCATTTCGTGCGTTTATCCATTTTTTTCTTGTCTTGCAGCATGTACATCCATGGGACACGAGGATCATTTTTCTTTTTTATTATCGTTCCAAGGCAAACGGAATGAAGTCAGAGGTCGAATTGGGAGGGGAAGAGAAGAGCGAAAAAGTTAGGTTATGCGGTGAGAAATGCGCATACCACAGAGGTGTGACTCGTCTGGGAGGAAGAAAATATATATTGTCGTAGCAGTAAAAATTTATGATACGCGTACACCGAATAAGCAACAGAGAAAGAGGAGGAGAGATGAAGCGGCTATGAGAAAGCGGCATGGTAAAGCAAATCCCGCAATTCTCTGATAACGGTCAGACTACAAAATACGTAGCAAGCCGAAAATAAAAATTCCTAACAAATTCCTACAAACATTTTATTCGTGATAAATGTGTATTTATCACGAAACACATTTTCGTAGCCGATCGCGCTGGGCTGGAACAATTTGGCCACCATTATTTGGCGGGAATAGGTTTTACTGACTAGGAACATCACTTTGGTGTCCGCCTTCCATTTTGGTAAAACGTATGTATATAGTAGAGTGTCAAAAACTATTAGATGCCTTTTTATCGACGGATCAACGCTTTTAAGGGGTAAAACCACCCTTTAGAGTGAAGCATGTTAAGGGTTGATTTCGCAGTTTCGCCTGAAAGCAGTCCACCGGTTTCAGTGAAACAAAAACGGAAATTCTTCTGATGCAAAAGGATCAGAAATCGACTATGGATACAACGAAAAAAAAAAATTAACTGATCAACCTCCCATTTTTTTGTTAATCACTTCACGTTCTAATAGAACCCCCACTTGTAGTCAATTATCACTTTTTTTATTTTAAATGTGTCTGCTGATTCTAAATGTTTTTACAAACTCCAAATTGATGTTTCCCTAAACATCAGTTTGAGGATAGAAACATTCGCGAAAATCAATAGGCACTTACCAGCAGTTTTTAGGGCGGACGATTGCGAAGAGAATACGCGCAAAGCGGAGTTTCAAATAGAAACGGAATAAAAATGAACGACGATTGAGTAAAGACACTGATCTTTGGAGGGAATGCGAAGAAAACTGGAATGTGTATGGAAACACGTTTTGCGAGCTTTCGAAAATTTCGAAAATTTCTTGATATTTGTAATTGGCGGAAAATTTCCCTTCGGATATACGTTAATATAGTGCAAAGGCCAAATAAACGTTTTGTCGAGCTTTATAGGCACTTTTTCAAAATCATCAAGTCCTGCACTTTCGAACAGCGTAGCGGTGTTTCTATTTGAGTCACTGCGACTTATTGGAGGGAGGGGGGTACAGAAGAAGATAGACTGACAAAAAATACATTTCCCTGCAGGAGCTGAGATTATGCGTAGTTTTCTTGCACACTCGTGCGAATATGATACAGTAGGGCGTCATCAGGAAATAATAGAACATGAAACATATGCTGTTCAAATCAACTCAAATGCCTATTGAGGAAGGGCCAGTTTTCCTATTGAGGAAATACCAGTTTTACTACTGAGGCAATTCCAGTCTTTCTATTGAGAAAACCCCAGTTTCTCTATTGAGGAAAGACTAGTTTTTCTATTGAAAACACGTCAGTTTTCCTATTGAGGAAATACCAGTTTTCCTATTAAGGAAATACCAGTTTTCCTATTAAGGAAAAACCAGTTTTCCTATCGAGGAAATAGCAGTTTTTCTATCGGGCAGAGACCAGTTTTCCTACTGGAGAAATGCCATTAAGGAAATGCCAGTTTTCCTATTGAGGAAATATCAGTTTTCTCATTGACGAAATATATGTTTTCCCAATGAGGAAATACCAGTTTTCTCATTAACGAAATACCCGTTTTCCCATCGAGGAAATACCAGTTTTCCTACCGAGAAAATAGCAGTTTTTCTATTGAGGAAAAACCAGTTTTTCTATTGAAGAAAAACCAGTTTTCCATTAGAGGAAATACCGGTTTTTCATTGAGGGCATACCAGTTTTTTTTATTGAGGAAATACCAGTTTAACAATTGGGGAATTACTAGTTCTCCTATCGAGGAAATGTCAGTTTTCCTATTGAGGAAATACCAGTTTTCCCATTGAGAAAATATCAGTTTTCCTTTGAGGCAATATAAGTTTTCGCATTGAGGAAATGCGTTTTCTTATTGAGGAAATACGTTTTCCTATTGAAGAAATACCGGTTTCCTCATTGAGGAAATGCCAGTTTTCCCTCTGAGGAATTGCCATTTTTCCTATTGAGGAAATACTGGTCCTTCCATAAATTGAAACTTTCATATAAGCGTTAACCCATGTGCGATGAAAACCAAGCGAAATGCGAGTTGGAGTTGCGGGTGTCAAAATTTCTTAACAAAAATGACATAGGTATCGAGTCTTTTTGTAAGAAATCTGACCCTAAAAAATGTTCCTCAACTAACATACACATGTACACTGACAAAATGTTCAAGAACATCACCGTGACCTGACATAATTAATTCCCAACGTTCGATGATAAACTTTTTCTCAATCGCAGCGTTAATGTCACTCATGCTATAAATGACTAAAACTGTCAAATCTCAGCACTTCCGATGCACTCACTTGTCCTCGCTTGAAAAAAGGAATCAAATAGCACAAACACCAAGAACTATAATCGTTTTTGCGATGTCATTTACATTCATCGAGACAATTTCATACGTACGGGGAAAACTGTGAAGGCTTTATCGTACAGGGAGTATTGTGCCAGACGAAGAAACCCGTTGCACTCGTCAAGAGTACGAGACCGCATCAATGTTCACAATGAATTCCCGTGGAGGTGCTCGCGAAGCGTCTTCAACGACGACACCGCGATTCAAAGCCCGGAAACGTAGAAATGAAATAACACGAATAAGATGGGCACTCATGCTCCAAGTAATCGCGAGAGATTGCACTTTCAGTGAGTTTTGCAAAAGCCGAGTACGGCGAGGGGAGGGTGAAAATCTTCCGTTTTGCACCGGAATGAAACCCGCCAGCGTATACGATTTGTGCTCCAGGCTGGTATGAGTTCACGCACGTATTACGCACTTTATTACCTCGTCGCGTGACTACACGCGCGTGTCTCGTTTCCACAAGATTCGCCGACGAAATAACCCAAAAACGTTGAGTTCGGAGATGCCGCGTTTTCGGGGTAATACCCTCATAAATAAGTAAGTATCTCGCGTAACCGTATAAAGGACCAAAGGAATAGAAATCTGTCTTGCAATATAGGGAATGAAAACCCAGTGAATGAAATTCTATGCAAATCCCATAAAGGCACACAGGAAAAGCTTCTCGTGATTCCCTTTTACCTTTCGCGTTCGATGTCTCTTGTACGCTCCCGAATATACGTGAATACGGACACACGTATTTACATACCCACATGCAGAGAGCACCGATCACAAGCAACTGTATAGAGCTCGAAAAAGCGATGGAATAGAATATTCTCTTTCTCGAGGGCTGAGACTGGCCTAAAATGAACAAATGGAAACTGTATGTAAACTGTACTTGATTTTCCTGTCCATTAATTTTAATCATGTACATTCCATTTTTCTTCGAGTCTTGTTACACTATTTTGGAACTGTGTATATCAAACACATAGGCGTGGAAAATTTTTCGACGAATTGTCATACTCCATTATTTGTTTCAGATTCAATTATGAAAATTCGATCTTCGAATTAGATTTATAACAAGGAACATCACTTGAGTGTTCACCTGCGATTTTGTTGAAATGTATACATGTTATAAAGCATTGGAAACTGCTAGACACTTTTTTTATCGATGGAAGAACGGCTTTAAGGGGGGAAACCACCTCCCAAAAAAGGCGTGTCGAGAGGTGATTTTGCAATTTTACCCACAAGCAGTCCCCCGATCTGAATGAAACAGAAACCAAAATTCTTCTAATGTAAAGCGATGGAAAGTCTTCTATAGAAGTATTTAACAAAAATTATGTTGAGGGGCGACACGCCTTTTGTCGAGGGGTAGTTTCCCCCTTAATCCCGTTTTTTCGCCGATGAAAAATCCGCGGTAAATAGTTTTCAATGCTGTATCACAAATATGAGTTTCAACAAAATCGAAAGCGGACACTTGAGGCGGGATATACATTTACAACAATCTAAAAATGGATTTTTTTCATGAAACGATAGAACTATGTGTGTAGAATATTTTCCCAAAGTTCGAAATTCGAAACACTTCAAACGTTACAGCCCATCAACGCCGTGCCTCGCCGCTCGGATTCGGAGCGGGAGTGAACTTCGAACGCGTTTTTTCTCAAAACTGCATTTTCGAAATTGGCGTGCAGGATGACTCAAAAACTATTAACCCGATTGAGTTGAAACTTGGTAGAAATATTGATAGTATTACTACCATCCATTTGAGGAAAATTGTTTCTGAAAAATTATCTTTAAAACGACCTATTTTATTCAAATGTTACAGAAATTTTGCGTGAAATGTTGATTTTTTTGGAAATGCGTGCCATTCTCTTAAATTTGCATTTTCTTCATTTTAATTACTATCAAACAGAAAGTATACATTTTCTAACTGAGCATTTTTCGTGAATTTTTTGCAACTCAAAATCTACGGGAAGCTAGGCTGCACGCCAATTCGTAACTCCCACGGTCCGGTAACCTTGCTGTAACACTCTGCCACAGCTCCCCCATTTTTATAATTTTTTTTTTAATTGTCCTGTATACTTAATTCTATACATAACCACTAAAGCATACCTACAGTTTGATAAATGTAGAATAATTATTTCTTAGTTTGAAAAATCTTGCAAAACTTTCTAAACAAGCCTTACGGCGGGATGTAAATTCAGACGGGGAAAAATAAGCAATGTTGAGGGATTTTTAAACTAAGAAATAATTATTCTACAATTATCAAACTTTATATATACTTTAATAGTATATTTAAATAGATTTGTAAAAAAGTTTTTAAAAAGTTATGCAAATAAAAATCTATTGATTGATAGTCTATTTAAATACACAAAACAATTTTTTTAATTAATTCATCATCAAAATGACGGAGCTGTGGCAGAGTGTTACATCAAGGTCGCCGCGGGAGTTGCGAATCGGCGTGCAGTCTAGCTTCCCGTAGAATTTGATTTGCAAAAAAGTTCAAACATTTTTTCAGTTAGAACATGTATAATTTCTATGTGACGGCAATTAAAATGAAGAAAATGCAAATTTAACAAAATGGCACGCATTTACAAAAAAAATCAACGTTTCACTCAACATTTCTGTAAAATGTGGATTAAAATTCGTTTTTTTCCAATTTTTCAAAAACAATTCTCGTCAAGTAGAAGGTACCAATATTATCAATATTTCTACCAAGTTTCAACTTCATCGGCTGAATAGTTTTTCAGTAATCCTGTACGCCAATTTCGATAATGCAGTTTTGAGAAAAACACGTTCGAAATTCATGCCCGCTCTCGAATCCGAGCGGTGAGGCACGGCGTTGACGGGCTGTAACGTTTAAAGTTTTTCAAATATCGCTTTGAAACTTTAGAAAAATATTCTACATAAATACTTCTATCGTTTAAAAAAGAAAAAAAAGCAATCGATTTTTTATCGTTCTAAATGTATATCCCGCCTTAAGCGATGTTCCTTGTAAAAACAAAATACTCCAGAGCATTTTGCTAGCATCCCAAAAGCAGCAGCCCCGGCCGAGTTATTTCTGCCCGCTTACACGTCGATCCAGCCTATGTTTATTATTTATGTTCTGACGACACCATTCATTCGTAAAACCGAAAATAATTGCGTTTTCGGAATGGGAATTCCAAAGAACTTTGGCCCGAAATAAAAAGACAGCAGCATCGGGAAATTGAGCAGTGCATTTCGCGTAATGTTCCTGGTGGGTGGGTGCAACATTACAAAAGGTAAAAGAACGGAGACACAGAAAATAGACGAGAATCGGTGAGGCGAAAGAAGATCAAAAGAATTCTATCCAACCTGCAGGTTCCAATTGCCCCTGAAAAAATCGTAAAAACATCAACATTCGCCTGCCTTCAATTTTAATTTAAAAAATGATCTTCACTATTCATTTTCACATCCTGGAACAACTTTTTTCATAAATACACAAAAAACCCTACATTTCTTGTTTTGATATTATCACCGGAGGCGTTCAAAACTTCTCTTCCTCAATTTCACTACATTCCCGATCAATTACATTTTTTTCAACCCAGTCTCATTCGTTTTCATTCATTAAGACTCATTTGACTCGTATGAATTATGGGACATCGGCAAGGCGGATGATCTCCAAAGCGAGGGCTAGTGCGACCAGGGCGGGGGGAGTTGAAGAGAAGGGAACCGAGGTCCAGATGCAGTTGAAACGTATCTCGATGCCAAGCTGTCGTCCAAGCCAAAAACCCCACATAGACATCTCTATGTTTAACGAACGCCAGGGCTTCGCAAGAAACAAACATAGTTTTAGGTTCGGTCCAGACTACGGCCCAACTGCCAAACACATACACACACCCACACGTATAAATGAGCGCGAAAGCGAACAAATGGGAATCTCGTATCTCATGGACCGGTGGAGCCGAGCAAAAGCGGCCTTTCGAACTCTGACGAGCGAAATAGAACCGGGTCTGCTGTCCAAGTCTACTATACTCGACATGTGTAGGTATATGAAGTCCTAGGAGGTGAAAGGGCTTAAGTAGCAAAATTTCACGACTAAATCATTTCTTTCTGCGTCCTAGCCGCACATTAATGCGTGTGCGTGTATGTGAGTACTATATATATATATATATATATATATATATATAATTTAGAGTCTGGGCGAGAAAGGTATGAGGAGCTCACGCTGAGAGTATAATGAGCGAGCAGCAGGTAATGAAGACCGCTCAATTTCTACCGACCAGCCGCCACACGGTTTTCCCACAAGGCGTGCGCACGGGTCTCTTTCTCAATCATCAACTTCCTCATCTACCTTTGGCATTCTCTCTTGCTCTCTCAAACTCTCCCTCTCTGTCTGTCTTTCTCTACGTGCCTCTAAGCTGCGAAGTTTAACATTTTCTCCCTACTCATGAATCCTGGATGTTTTATTTCTTACACGCTATATTCCTCTCCTTCTTTCTCTCTCTCCCTCACTCTTTCTTCGCTTATTTTTCTTGATCCACCATATAGCGCCAACACGCCCTTTAATCTCTAAATAATTAATTACCGTAACTCTATAATAATATACCGAATATCTTGTGCGAAGTACGTAAGCACACTGAGAGAAGTGTATGGTGTTCTCAACGATATCGTAACTATATTGTATATTTCCCTGAAGGGACAGTAATACTTTATAGCCATAGTTGCTGTCAAAAGTATAGTACTGCTTATTAATATTTTAGCAGTTGCATGAATTATGCACGTATGTTAACCGCAACCACCAATCTTACAATAGTACGTTTATTCTTCAATGCTATATAATAAAGTAGGTTTTCATAAAATGGATATTCCCTGATCCTATCAAAAACGTACTTCCCTGTGATTCTAATAGTGAACTGAAATTTATATACATTGATTAAAAATGTTGCCTTTGATTCGCGACGATGTTTATCGTGATTCGTAAAATATTATAAGATACGACCAGTTATATGCGTATTTGGTGTGTTATTCAAGTGTTGGTACAAGGCATCAATGCCCGTCTACTAAATGCATAGAATATTTCATAAATCCAAAAGAAAATAAAATACGCAACTGAGAGTTCTACCGCGATGATTTGTTTATTATAATTCGCCATTCCCTGACCTTCCGTGATGATTTATTTCGAAGAAATATATCGCCTAATCGGAATCGAACCCAGAACCTAACTGCCTACCTTCTGCCTATTCTACACACGCTGCCACTACGCTACGAGGACTTTTGGCATCTGCAGCACAGATATGGCATAACAGACAAAAGTAATTCCGGCTTTACTTCCGAATAGCTGTTACCTGCGATTTAGGTGAAATTTTGCACAGATCTTCTTTTAAGGGGTTACCTCCACTTGCGATTTTGAAAAAATCGATTTTTTTTCATTGCATTTTTTTGAAGTATAAGTATCTGAGAATATGTCCTGAAAATTTCAAGTCGACCCGAACAAAATTGACTGAGATATGAGCGTTGAAAGAGAAGAATCCGTTGTGAAATTGAAACTTTAAACGCGTTTTTCTCAAAATGGCATTTCTGAAGTCGGTGACCAAGATTACTCGAACACTAATGAACCGATCTTCTTGAAATTTTGCAGGCTTATTTAATACATAAAAATGTAGTCTTTAATCGTTCGATTTTTTTTTCGAAAAAAATGGCCGTTTTATAGCCAAAAAACGGCCGTTTTTTTTCGTTAAAATCGAACCATTAACTTTGACTGTCCGCCATTTTGTGAAAAGTGAATATTTTTTAAAATCCTTCGATTAAAGACTAGATTATACTTATATTTGACTAAATCCATCCGCATTTTTTTTTTCAGATGATCCACTTCGCCGCAATGTTGGTCACCGCAAACCGTGTATATAAAAACATTATTTCATTGACGGCCATTTGCCACTAAACAATGTAATATTTTTCAATAAAAAAATTACTGAAAGTTCTTCAAGATGTGTTTTTTAAGATGGTATATTGATCGATTAAAAAAGTTTTGTAGTTTTCTTTAAAAAAATTCATGAAAAAGGCCTTTTTTGCGCTACAAGTGGGGGTAACGCCTGAATAATATAAGTCACTGTTCAAATGGGTTTTTGGCGCTTCGCAATAATTTTGTGCCATATAATAGGGATTTATACCATATTATACGATACCACCTGCTAAATGCATAGTAATGTGTCTCCTACGCGAACAAAGGGTGAACTACGAGAAGAATTGTTTAACTGATGTCCCATTTATGCAATACAATTAACATACTATGTAACAGTTTGTGATACATGCGTAATTCTTAAAACTATTGAGCTGCGGTGGCTCGAACTGCCATTGATTTATGTCTTCGCTCTAAGTAAAGTTTACTACATTTGTTTCTTTCGAATATTCACTTTTCATAAGGTCTTCCAACAAATTATACTCGAAAAACGTTAATGTTAAACATATGATTTGTTCAAACTCGAAAAGAATAGTAGAAGTTTGACTAAACATAACTTAACGTACAGTATACAACATTAGTATTTATACGCCGATTGTGTTATAGCACTGAATTAAGGGGTCTTCTCACTTTAGACGCTAAAAAAGGCTATTTTCATGATTTTTTTTTGATAGGTTCATATTATAGATATTGATATAAAAGTTGTTACACTTAATAAACACACTTTCGAAATACATTTAACATTTTTTTGAAAATGTTTTTATGTAACCCAAACAAACTTTAAACGCTCACAACAACGAGCGTTACGTATGTTTAGGTATACTTTTCGCTTATAGTCGTGTTAACGGGGTCCTCTAGTTTCTCGGCTGTTTTTTTACGGCTTTTTCAATAATTTTTTACGGGCAAAGCATCGAAATAATCAATCTCATTGTTTTTGCATAACCTTTATTAACATTTAAATAAGCTTTACAAATTTTTTGAAGTCAAAATATACAATAGAATAAAGGTTATAGTGGCCGACAGGAAGACATCAAGTAAAAGAGGTGCTTGACGGTGACCAAGATTGCGGCTGTTCTGCTTATCTGAAATCAAAAAACCAAACGGCATTTTAATCTTCATATTTAAGACTAGCGATTGAACTAGAGTGAATTCTAAATTACAAAAATTGACTTTTTTATACACTTTTGAAAATTACATTCTATTTTTTACTCATTTTTTCTTAAGTTTTTCGCTCGTACAAAAAAAACTATCGAAGCAATCATGATAATCCTAGTTCAATCGCTGGCTTATAACATATTAAAGATGCTGTATAAATTTGAACAAGATCGGTGCAGTAGTTTCCGAAATATCGTGGTCACCGTTTCGAAAAATAGTGTTTCGAGAAAAACGCGTTTGAAAGTTCGCGCATGTGATTTATACTTGTGAACCACTTCGAATATCGAAAACTCCTTTGGCACACATTTTCTACACATGTTGTAGATGTGATTTATGAAGAAAAAAAATCGATTTTTTCGACCCGAGAAACTAGAGGGAAACTAGAGAAACTAATAACTTAACGGGGGTTAACCATATTATGATTGCGGTGTCAATAAACTGTAACGAATTTTACTATTCCCTCTTTTACTATGGACGTTTGTTGTAAATACCATGGACTTTTCACTCAGTGTGAGGCGAGAGCGCAATGTCGATTAGCGCGATGCCCTTACTCATAATTGACACGCGCTCCTGACGATACGGTGATCGGTGCTTTTATATCGTTTTTTTTCGACGAGGGGCGCATGACTATCACGCGCGTCAGCAAATGGATCACGCCGGCTGATTCAACGAGGCTGGAATTAGCCCGAGCATTATAGACGTTCCAACTTGGATCCATCTGCTGCGTCTGGATGTAAAGATGTTGGGATGTACGTGAGGGAGTCCGATAATTGTTTTATGGGAGAACGATCGGAGATTGGAGAAAAAATTACATTGCATCAGACGCAAATTAGATGAGGCCAATCAAATCCCGCAGCTGATGACCATTTTTATCAAGTACCATTTCATTTCTTGCCATCGAATAAATATCGACAAAATGATACGAACTCGTTACCTCGAGAAACTATAATTAGTCGATCTTTCGGAATCGAGCGCTTGACCACGATGAATTAAATGAAGAGCAGCTGGTGCTCCGAACCGAAAATTACGAGAGGCCGCATTAAAAAAAAAGCAGCACCCATGGAAAATCTTCGCTTGCGAGCACACGGAATCGTTTTGTCGCAGATGCGACTGTATCTTCATCATTTTTGAAACTGACAAAATAATTTATAGGTTCGCTTACCCGGGGGCTGCGCTAGCCAAAGAATTGTGTAGCAAGTATGCGGTGTAGGAAGTTGGAGGTGGAAGGGAAAAGAAAAAAGTCTGCGAGATATACTTATTTAGAGATTATCGTTTTCCAACGAAGGAAGCAAAGTGTAGGAGAGAACGAGGAGAGGAACGAGGGGAAAAGAGACGGATAAATACAAGACCCAAGGCCCAGTCAGAGGCTCGAAATACCTGACCGCCAATTATCCTCGCATCTCACCCAACTGCTCTCTACGCCGTAGATCCTACCCTGGCTCCGTCGATTTTTATATACATATTTATGAATATATATATATATATATATATATATATATATATATATATATATATATATATATATGGGATATTCCATGCCACTTCAGCTAGCCCGTGACGCCGACCATTTTTGGTTTTCCTGATTTTTTTTGTAAAATTGTACCCCATGAAAGGAATTTCCACACCAATTTTTACATTTTCATCTCTTCTCTTTAGGACTTATAGTTTTCCGAAAATGTCGATTTCAGAAGTTTTGCAATCGTTTAAACGCTGATAACTCCCGAACTAATTGAGATATCGACAAAGGACACTATGTAATTTTTGTTCATTTTAAAACACACATTTGTTAAAAAATATGAAAAAATAATCGATTATCGATGTCAACGTTGTTTTTGCTTCGAAATAAAACCTATTTTTTTTAAAGATGATTACCATTTTTTTAATTTTTCAAAAAATTCTCTAAAATAGAGTGACCCATTCTGTGATTTTTAAGACTAGTATCATCGTGGGCCCATTGTTCCTCCTATTTTTTCGAATTATTCATACTTTTTTTAGACGATTTTTATTATTTTATTGACCAATAATGCTATCAATGATTTTGTGAATTCCAATTCGGTTTATTTTTAATATTTGCTGAATTTTACGAAAAAAAAAGTTTTTATTCGAAATTACTTTTTTGTCACACATGTATATATGCGGAAAGGTGATGCTAAAGAAATTTGGATTTGAGAACAGTCCTCATAGTAGCCACTTGTCCCCATACTCAACATCATATCCACCCCAACGTCTCCAAAACTACCTTTCTTGACACGGCCTGGTAGCCACTCATCAGGATCTCGTCCATTCTCAGCTTGGCCTCGAAAGGCTCCATTCTCCCTTTAACCACCTTGGTGCTCCCCTACACAACGGCAGGCCTAATACTGGACGAGAGATAATTCAGATATCATCCCCCGATTCCCAGGAGCCCGAGTGAGACGAGCCCAGTCCAGAGTGTGCTGCGTCGAGGCGGGGCGGACCTACGATGCCGAATGTGCGTCCAGGGGCCCAGGGACTGCTCGCGTGCCAACTGACGCTCCTCTTTTCAACCACGTTTGAGCTCTACCAATATACGTATATATAACTTACCGTCCGAAACGAGTATGGTACGAAACGGGCACGAGAGGAAACCCCATGTGCCAGATTATAAAACACTGATTGCTGATTGATGGCTTCGTGAGCCGGAATGAAAAAAAAATATGAGAGAAACGCAAAAACAATATGCCGAAGATATATTTTTTGACAGATCGAATTGTGGGAAAATTCCACCGGTGTGTATGTAAACGATTTTTTAAAAATGGTTTGTTGTTCCGGGCTCTTGTACCCAATGAGAATTAGCGGTCTGCGGGCATGGGCCATGACGATTGTTAAAAACAACCGGTGGTTACTTCTACGCGTTACACCCAGCCTGTGGCCGGAAATTTATGTGTAAAAAAAATATTTATAAAAACGAACTTTTATTGAATGTACTAGAAAGTATTGTAGAAAATAATTTATTTACCAAGTCACCTATATGTGACTATTAAGGCGTCACCCCCACTTGTAGCGCAAAAAAAGGCCTTTTTCATGAATTTTTTTTAAAAGAAAACTACAAAACTTTTTTAATCGATCAATATACCATCTTAAAGAACACATCTTGAAGAACTTTCAGTAATTTTTTTATTGAAAAATATTACATTGTTTAGTGGCAAATGGCCGTCAATGAAATAATGTTTTTATATACACGGTTTGCGGTGACCAACATTGCGGCGAAGTGGATCGTCTGAAAAAAAATGCGGATGGATTTAGTCAAATATAAGTATAAACTAGTCTTTAATCGAAGGATTTTAAAAAATATTCATTTTTCACAAAATGGCGGACAGTCAAAGTTAATGGTTCGGTTTTAACGAAAAAAAAACGGCCGTTTTTTGGCTATAAAACGGCCATTTTTTTTCGAAAAAAAAATCGAACGATTAAAGACTACATTTTTATGTATTAAATAAGCCTGCAAAATTTCAAGAAGATCGGTTCATTAGTGTTCGAGTAATCTTGGTCACCGTCTTCAGAAATGCCATTTTGAGAAAAACGCGTTTAAAGTTTCAATTTCACAACGGATTCTTTTCTTTCAACGCTCATATCTCAGTCAATTTTGTTCGGATCGACTTGAAATTTTCAGGACATATTCTCAGATAATTATACTTCAAAAAAATGCAATAAAAAAAATCGTTTTTTTCAAAATCGCAAGTGGGGGTAACCCCTTAATAAAAGCTTAGGGCGCTCAACTTTTCAAATGTTTAATAAATTTGATCAATTCAGTTTTATCAACCCTAATTAATTTGGCACAATAGGAATTAGCGAAAACATTATTATAACACGTTCATACTCAGTTTCAGGATTTTTATTTATGGAATCTAAGGTTGCTTTACAGTAAATTAATTACAGTTGATATGTTAACGGCTTTGTGTAGATTAAAGATTATATTTTTAAACTTTAAGCGTCCGAAGCTTTTATTTATAGTCACATATAGGTGACTGGGTAAAAAATTATTTTCTACCTTTCAGTACATTGAATAAAAACTTGTTCATAAAAAATGTGTTCTTTAAATATAAATTATTTTCTATGTCTTAATATTTAATTGATTTTACTAGTTAGTTGTTACTAGTAGTTTACTTGTTTACTAGTTTGTACGTTGTAAAAGACTGTAATTGGGATTGAACTTACGACTAATTGCTGCACACAAACTTCTCACATAAACAGAGTCGGCTACGAACTTGTTTGTATGGGTCAGTGAGATTTTATATAAATGATTAAATATCGCTAATTTAACATGAGCAATTGAAAATTTTATGGATATTTTTTGTTTAAGTTGAACCATGCATTGTCACCTTTTAGATGATTGTTTGCAAAATTTCAGAGCTCTAAGTAGTTGGGAAGTGGGTGAACTATCGATATTCCGTTTTGCATCTCACAGAAAGTCAAGTCAAATAAGAGCTTGTAAAAAGAGGAATTGTCATGATTTTCTTCTAGGAGAATGTGTACAGGTTCTCGAACGTTTTTTTTTCTAATTTAAAGAGTATGGTTTTGAGTATCATTTACAATTTTTGTATTGAAAAATTGTAAACGATACTCAACGGTTTGTGCAGACCACTGTTTGAAAAACATCCTTCGCGGTGGACGCACTGCTGCTCGGAACCAAATCATCCGAAATTAAAAAAGTCCAACGCATTTCTTTTACTTTTATGCAAAGTTTTTGCGTGAAATTATCTAGTATTATCAAAAATAATTCTAGAAAATAATTATTTTTGAAAAAATGGCTGCAGTCCAAAGTGAAAGAATCGATTATCAGTGAAAAAATGCTCTATTTTTGTCGATAAATAAAAACTATGTATCAACAAAAAATTCGTTCGTTTAAGCACTGCTTTTTGATACGTAAAAGAAGCATGTAAAATTTGAAGTGGATCGGTACAGTGATATATCGTGGTAACCAATGGTGAAAAAGTTATTTTAAGAAAAAGGCGTTTGAAGTTTGCCGGTTCGTGGAACCTATCTAGGTATAAACGCCCATAACTCCCTCAACTTTGAACGAATCGACTGGAAATTTTCAGAGAATATCTTTTAAATGTTATATTTTGAGAATCATAAACCAAAAATCCATAATTTCAGCAATTTAAACTTAGTGTAAGCCCTCAAAAGAAAATTGAACGTTTAAGGGGTTACGTGGATTTCGACCCAAAAAAGCACATTTTTTCAAAAATAAAATATATAAATTATTTCACTCAAAACTAAGCACATAAAAGAGCAACAGTTCGACAGTATTTAAAAAAAAAAATTATCCACAAATTTAGGAAATTCAGCCGATGGGACCTGGTTTTCCGAGACCCCTAAAAAAAGTGTCCTCGTGATAATCAGGATAACTCATGATAGCTTTATCTGAAAGTAAAAAACCAATATTTTTCTGTTAGTAGATAAGAGTAGCTCGTGATTGAACGAGGGATTTTTCAAAAAATAGAAATTTTAATTTTTGGCAGAGTTGCATGCAAAAGGGTTCAATTTTTGGTATAATTCACACTACGTATAGCCTTGTCAAATTAGTTGTAATCGAAAAAAAACCTTCGTTCAATCACTAGTAAATGCTATTTTCAAGAAGTGTGCAAAATTTTAATAAGATCGGTGCATTCGTTTTTGAGAAATCGTGTCCACCGACTTAAAAAATAGTGTTTTGAGAAAAGTGCGATTACCTGCGTCGCCTCGGCCGGTCTTTCCCTACAGGGGGAATTCCCAAAGGCTCTCCTAGACTTTTACTCCGATTGACTTAAAATTTTGAGAGAATATTCTAGACATATTGTACTATTAGATAATAAAAAATTTTAATGGATTTTTTTGAAATTTCCAACCCCACGTAACCCCTTAAACCTACGAGCGATAACATGACAATGTTCGAATGCTTGTAATTGCCTTCCTGCGATACTTTCGCTCCAGCTGTAACTCAAATATTGACCTGGCAATGACGAAATTTACATTGCGAGGGAAAAGTTATAATATAGTACGATACGCCTTAATCCGTCTTATTGGCAGAGCAATTACAACACATTTGTATACGCCTTATCATAAATGCCTCCCCATTAAACTACCATTAGTTCTACTGTACTATTTTTGAATATGGGCGCGTTTGTTTCAAATACCATGGGCGATTCTCTCCGAAAACGATCCTTGCAGGAAAAGTAAACGAACCATTGAAACGTTGAGTTTACTCTGCCATTGACTAAGTTTTGGCTGCTTTTTCCGTAATTTCGATGAATTTTCGATATCGAGCAACATGGAATGGATGCTTGCAGACACATGGAGACTTTGAAACAGACAGAACTGGAAAGCTTGCCAGAACTTAGAGGCGGACGTTTGTCATGTGCTCGATTAAAATCGCTTCAAGGTAGTGGGGAAGGTCGTTGTAGTGTACTAAGTTTCCCTTTATTGCCAATTCTTCCAGCGTTGGGTTCAACAGTCAACTGTGTGGGCGAAGGGTAAAAGGAAGATGCGATCAAGTGGATGGTACTTTATCGTGTTTCATATCTGTTCATCTATATTTATATATGGAGATGAGGTTGAAGTTTGCATCGTTGGAATGCAACCAAAATTAATATTTCTGAATTCCTTTTTTTTGTCGACAGGTTTTTCCGACGAAAATCTTTTGACCATCCTTTAAGAATGGTGAAGAAGAAAATGGCCATGGAAGAAAAATAAACTTGCATTGCATTCCAACGCCGCAAATTTTAAGGGGCACCTCTGATGTGACTGCCCCAAAAAAGTTGATTTTCGGGAATTTATTGAAAAAAAAGTATTGTATCGAAAATTTTGACATTTTGAGGATTTATTTGTGTATAAATTATGTGTATACAGTTTTTTTTTGTATAAAAATATCCGATTTTTAGCGACTTATCCGCCGTCTCCTGAGTCTCGAAAGAAAAGTTCTCCCACTGCTGCAGCGATTGCGGCCTTCGGAGTGCTCGAAATTAAAAAATAAAAAAGTCCGTTAAACTAGAAAATATTGCCTGTACAAAGACGATAAATTTTGAAAAAAAAAAATTAAAATCCAACAAAATGGCGGAATTTTGAAAAAAAAGTTCCAAATTACGCTTAAAAATCTAATAATTTTTTGCAAATTGACATTTTTTATAGTGTAGTAGTAATGTTTACTTGAGGGTATAGACAATCGAAAAAAGCAACAAAAAAATCGATTTTCTTAGTGTCACACTAGCTGCAACCCTTAAGGCCTTAGATCACTCTAAGATTTTGCAAAAATCGATTTTTCTTATAAAAAGGTAAATTGCTACCTATAAAATTATATTCCAAAAGATGATGGGTGTGAAAAATCTCTACGTACTCGATTTTCAAATTCTAGTGCAGGCATCGCAGATTAAAGGTATTGAAACATTATTCATGTCGTGACTTTCTACTAACTTTAAACGCGTTTATCTCAAAACTACATTTTTCAAGTCGGCCGCATCATAACTCAAATTTCAACCAATTCACTTGAAATTTAAACTGTATATTTAGAATTATATTTTCTAAGGAGCCACGACGGATTTAAAAATTATATTCCATAGTTCCCTTTTTATAAACAATTTTCTGACGATTTTCTCATGGCATTTTGTACTTTTTGTTTTACAAATGCGCCATTTTGACTAAAAACAATATATCAAAAAAATCCTACGTACTTCTATAGCTATTCTTGTATATAATCGAAAAAACTTTAATGTTTCATCATAACTCAACAATTACAGGAGCTGTTGGTCCAGCAGTGACCTTCCAGAAAAAAAGGCGTCATCGGAAAAATGCTGCACAGTCGCCACAATCGCAAAAATAACATTGTATAGTCAATTAAGTGTTTAATAAAACTCCTATTTTGTAATTTCGATTTATTTTACGGTTTCGCTGAAAAAAATCACAAAATATGCTCTTTTTGGCCTCTAGAGTGGCCCAAGGCCTTAACATCATTAGATTTATCCAGAACCGGGGTTTTGCACAATATCTTAAAAATCACTTTTCCTCGCATAAACATCAAAGCCTCATTCTCACAAAGCACGTTCAAATTGAGCCATCGGGGGAATCGAGCGAAACGAATTCCAAATTTTTCGTAATTCCACGTTCTTATACACGCGTAGACTATTAACACTGTGAGGATTAATCGCGTTATATACTGCCGGTTGATTTATCGATCAAGCTGACCTTTGATGCTATCGTAAATGCCGCTCTGATCCTCCGCAACGATATTATTACACGGGAGCGAACATTGTCGGAGAGCTCGAAGAATCCCTTCGCTCTTTCTTCGCTCGCCGTGTCTTCGTATTTCATTCTCGTTGGTTTTATTTTAATTTTTTTCGCCATCTCAGGTTTTCTCGCTGATGCTTCGTTATTCCGGGAAGGCTCCTAACCACACCGCTCATTCGCCATTCCGCTCGGTTTCTGACGGAATTTTTCGTCGAGCGAGGCTTCGAAAAAGGGGACCGCGAAAAAAGGAGCGGGTATTCGACACGGGTGCCCGAAGACCCCCCGAGGCGGTACTCATCGCGCCCTATGTTGTCTCGAAATTCATCGGATCCGTAAAGAGCACACTCTCTGTACACACAGACACACATACACGTATACACATGTATCGAACAGCTATATGCACATTTTACTATGTATAGCTGTCCGAGGGGCATTGGATGATGGATTTATGGATTTATGGTCGTTCAGACGCGCTCATGCTGGAAGCTTAATTGGTATACGCAGCGTGAACCGAACCGACAGGTCTTCCACTTTTACATCGCGCACAGAGAGAAGACTTTCGACGTCTGGCGAGCAGAGAAAACGTTCGACGTGACCTGGCAAACAGGATGGTACCTTACAGCTCGTGAGGACTCTCTTCGGCTCTTTTTCTCTCACTCCCTTCGGTTTCCTTTCCTGATCTGTCTCTCTCCGATTCTCGTATTCTGTCACATTTGTCTCTTTCGCTCTCCCTTCCGGTTCCTCTGTGACTTCACCTCCATGTGTGTGTCGCTCTCCTCTCTCTCTCTCTCTCTCTCTCTCTCTCTCTCTCTCTCTCTCTCTCTCTCTCTCTCTCTCTCTCTCTCTCTCTCTCTCTCTCCCTCCCCCCTCTCTCTCCCCCTCCACCCCTCTCTCTCTCTGTATCTTCCCTCTGTCTTGCTCATGTCGTTATGGACATTTATTCCCCTTAAAACCTTTTTATTGCACCCTCCTTAAGAGTAAAATATACAACGTCACTAATAATTGCTATCTCGACTATTCAACACGCTTCGATGTATCGTAGTGAAAAGAAACCCATAAACGTCCCATGTCCGAGTAGCATTTATGACGTTGGGCAGATAAAAAAACACACGACGCTCAGGTGCGGGAAGAAAAGGTACACATGACTTCACTCAATGATCTCGCGGGACGAGTAGAAATCGGAGAAATTGGATCCTTGATGCCTTGATTTACGAATGGGAAGGTGCAACCCGGTCAACTAAATATGTTTATAATGGCGGGAGCAAGATTTTCTCTCGTTTGAGCAGTAAAGAATTCATCTTCATGCAACGCCTGTGCTGTTATTTCCGATACTTGGGATTTTTAAGGGGTATGCATAAGCTTCAAGTTAAAGAACATCTTGATTTCAATTTTTTTTCGTCTCAGGTGTTGGAATGATAAGGTCGATCTTTCGCACACAGATAGTACATAGCCTTGACATGTCACCATTTTTTTTTTTAATTGCAAAATATATATAAACAACGTGATCATTGGCATTTAATCTCAGGACTGTAGCCTCCGCACGGCTCGGTCGCGTACATGATTCCGGTAACTAGATTCATCTAAAGTAAAAAATGGAAAAATAGACTTTTAGTCCAATGGTGAAGCTACAAACCCTCCGGATACTTTTTCTAAACTTAAAAGGTTGCGTAAATTGCGCTTTTTTGAAAAAAAATGCGTTTTTCGACAAAAAATCACCACTTTAAACGTTTGTTATTAACAAACGGAGGAACATGTGAAAAAAGCATCCGGTCTGTCGATTGAAAATATTATAAAATATGTTCGGTGCAAATTTGAAGTAAATCGGACGATTAGATTTTGAGGTATGACGTACGCCAAATTGCAAAGTGTACTTTCGAGACAAACGCAAGAGAAGAAAACGTACTAAATCCACTTTTTTCGTATACAATTTTCGTATAAATGGTTGGGTCTGCTCAATATCTTCGGTGGTTCATTACGATTTCGGGTAAGGGCAATACGAATAGAACATTTATTTTGTTCTAGAATCGTTTTTTTCGTTATAAACAATTTAATTGTTATAATGACGGTTGTGACGAAGACATGCATTTTGTAGAAAAAAAGGTTGAAATAAAAGATGTTTCTTTTTTAATTGACAATAAAAATGGCTCTTTAATTTTTTTTGCTAGCTCCATTAGTAATGGGGATATGAACAAGAATAAAAAAGAAAGAATCTTTCGTATCCCGCATATCGAAAGGGGACCAGGCGATTAGATAGAAATGTGATATAGCGTGGCTAGTTTAACACGTTGCTGAATCATTTTTTTATATCGATTTATCCGCCACCACGATTTATTCAGGGCGGAATCTCTGCAGACATGAAGTAAAGCCATTGCGAAAATGTGAGCTCACTTTCATCCAATGGTTTTTTTTTTATCCACGATAAAAATCAAACTTATCGAAATATTGCGCGAGCACAGAATTATATCATGGATTATGGATGCCCGATTTTCCATTTTATTTCCCCCCGTCATAGGTTTACGTGTCAGGCGTTAATCCGGATTTTCGTAAAGAAGATCTCCCGACACGAGAGGTCTTCTTTACGATAGACGAGAAGAAAAGGTGAAAAAAAAAAAACGAGCGATATGCCCAAAGGGTATTCTTCGACACTGGATAGCGTCGGGGAATCCTTTTTTTCACCCCGTACAAAGCCTTTAAGTACACACATTACTGCTCAGCTCCGGGACAATCGGATTCGCATTATTACGAGATTGTGTCCGAGCCAAGTTTCGATACCCAATGTGTTACACGACGTATCCCATGTGGTTTTATTTCCACGTATTTTCTAAATCCCCTAAACTATACCTCAATCGAATCATTAGTAAAAATTAAAATACCAATAATCTATTGAACGTCCAACCAATCCAAGGATTCTCGATGTTCATGGAATGGGAAATTCAGCAGCGTGCGCAAAAATCGCGATCTCGAATGACGTATTGAACGACGCTATTTTCAAGATAGTCCAACTTGTCTAGCCCGAACTTTAACCTTAACTTTAACTTTAACAGCTGTCATCGGTCTGCCGACAGAATGTTATCGGGGGGTGGGGGTCAAAATGTTGAATGACCAAATATAGAACGACAAAGATTTCGAAACGACAATCATATGAACTCTCAAAATAACAAAGGTTACATTGTTCGAAATTTTATCCTTTGACCGATGACGAAATCGAATAACTATTACACCAAAGAATTATTCATTCAAGAGCTCATTTATTCGAGAACATATATTCAGATAGTCTGCAGTTTGAGTCATACAAATACAGATTCGAACAATCTACAACATTCATATCTCCGAAATAGAAAGAAGTGAGTATCTAATATTCGTGATAAAGTCTATAGCAAAAAGCCATATATCGAGACTACAAACTTCGAATGTGTAGATCTTAGAAACGCAAATGATCGATTGTCCGAAATGGCGAATCCCTAAATGGCGAACATGGCATGGCTGCCTGCCCCAACTAACCACTAACGCCATCTGCCATTTTCATTCTGAAGCCCAATTAGTATTGCTCCATCCCAAGTTCTTGCTATCCGAACCGTTCGCCATTTTAGCCCATCGCTATTTTAACTGATCGACTTTTTGGTCCTTTGCTTTAATGAATTCGAAATTGTAAACTGTCGTAATATTTACAATGGGACGATTTGACGCCTCGAATTGTTTGGGGTATATATACAGGCGAATCGATATTATATCTCTCATTATTTTGTTAAGGGGAGGGTAGGGGTTTGCACTTTTGAAAAATCCATTTTTTCGTCTTCTCTTATAGTTAAACATTTCAAGAATATAATCCCAAAATTTCAAGTCGATCAGAGCAAAACTCTCGAAGTTATTGACTATTTAGTCCCGCTGCTCTAACACTGTAGCTCCGATTTCTCTAAACTTTAAACGCGTTTTTCTCGAAACCACTTTTTCAAACTCCGTGTTGACTGCCATTTGAAAACTACATGACCGATTTATTTCAAACTTGGTACACACTTTCTATATATAAAATATTTTTATAGAGATTTTTATAGAGATTTTTTTTCATTGAGGGGGTTTTCCACCCCCAAAATGGGGGAACTTTTCGTGAAAAATAGCACTTTTCACTTTACATGACCACCAAACATTTGGAAACGAAAAAAAAAATATCAAAGACCGTTGGAGGGAGGATTTGATGATACTTTGACTAAATTTTAATGGTACTTGATTTCAGATAATTTCTAGCTGAGATGGCGTTCTTAGAAAAGCTTTGTCACCGGCTTGTTTGTGGATATTTTCGCGTACAAATTTCACGGAATGTTCTTGAAACGACACTTAACAATGTACAAAAGGTTTCAATAAATGTACTCTATCCATATAGATGAAAAAAAATCGCAAAAAAGTGTTTTTATCACGCTGAGACCCCTACCCTCCCCTTAAATTTGATATTTGTTTTCGCTATAAATCAACTTCGAGATTTTTGTATTCACAATTTTGATTAACTATTTTACAGACTATCATATGATTAATCTATTTATATCGGAACGTTCGTCATTGCTGAATTCGAAATTTCGGTCCTTCTTAATATTGATCGTTCGAATTTCCGATCCCCACCCTTATCGGGGTGTTTTTCGTTCTCCCACTCACGGTGCCATTTTGGCAAAATTCGATCTGTGGAATTCAGTATGTCCGACACGGGTGCGCTTGTCGTGGTATTTTTACTAGTCCCGAATATGCAGCATCGATATGTTTTTTTTCGGTTTTTTAAGGACTTCATGTATTGCGCTCTACCTATATTTCGCCAAGCTTTTCTCCCTCGCAGGTTTTCACGTAACTGTTGCCACAAGCGTGCAACCGAGGTATACATATTTACACACGTGTGTTGATGTGTCTGTGTGCATACTCGTACACGGATCTTTTTCTCGTTGAGATGTGATGCAGCAAACTTTGTTTTCGAGTGTTTGTTAAACATCCTCTTTGCTCCACTGCGATGGCCTCGTACTCGAGTTACAGCGAGGGTGCACTTTAAAATAGACGAGTTGTGCTTTAAATTTGTTGTATGCGTTTATTCCGACAACACATCGTAGTGTTATACACGTAAAGAATATGCCAAGGGTTCATCCGAAGATGGTCGAATCTCGAAGACGTTCAACCCCTCGAATGTGCTATTTAAAAAAAATTCTAGTCAAAATGAACTATCCATTTATTTCTATTTATTAAAAATGAATTTAATAATAACACTTAAATTATATTTATATATATACATAATATAATTATATGTTTTATTTATATAATATAATAATTGTGCATAAATAATGTTGTATAATAATATTAAAATAATTTTGAATATTGGAAATATTATTTTTTTTTTATAAAATAAAATAAAAATGAAAAGTAAACTACTAAACTAGTGATTTAAAATAGACTATAATTTTTAAAGAATCAAAAAGAAACCAAAAATATAAGTGCACGACGAAAATGAGAGAAGAAACGTGCGCTTATTTTTGTTCTGTTGAACTTATGCGAATGTATTATTGTAAAGCAAAATTGCGAATGTAGAGAAACACACCTGAGCCCAAAGAAATCCAGGCATTCCAAATAGGTGGAAAAACGACTTCTGTTGATGTTAAATCGAAATTTGTCTACTTTTGAATAATTATTCTTAAATGGATAAAAAAAAGGGATCAGTTATTCCGAGAATACAGAAATATCCGTGCGCTGCATAATCACAAGATGAAAGCATATAGATCTTTGAAAAAGTGGAATATTTATTACATCGTAAAAAAATTACTCGTGCAGCAGAAATCTTAATTTTCATAGCGTTGAAGTTTCCATCGTTGGAACGCAACGAAAGTTCCTTTTAATTCTTCTCATTTCATTATTTTTATTACAATCTTTAATTTTCTCGCCGATTAAGATCGGGGATCTCCTAAGAGGATAAGAAAAAGCCGTATGAGTGATTTTCGGCTAAAAAATCGGCGTAAAAACGTCAGCAATAAAAGAAAAATCACTGTTCGTTGCATTCCAACGATATTCAACATAATTAATTCTCATAATTTGTCTTCTGCTTTGATGGCTAAATATCAAATTATCGAATTAATTGGCCGACCGCTTACCTATGTGTGACCAATTTTTATATTTCCTATGACGATCCACCACACGAAACATTTGACAATATTAAATAACATGAAAACTATACCATTTCAACAAATGTTCGCAGCTTCGTAAAAGGAAAAAAATACACGTAGTCGTAGATGAAATTCGATCGACGATAATTTTCGCCGCGTTTGAAATATTCTATAACCAATCATAATCGTGTTCTCAATGTCTTCATTGATAATATCACACGGATGACAAACAAAAAACAAAAATCCCACCTTAGATGCGTCTCAATTTATTCGCATACCCTCGACGCTCTTCTCTCTTTTCCCCGCCTTGGGGTATGCCATGTTTTGGCGGTATCTTCGAGGCGAAATAATAGAGACGCAAGCGTTCAGGAATCTTGTCGCGTTATCGTACGACACGGTAACGTACTAAGTGGATTCACGAGGAAAGGAGGCAGAATCCTTGCGCCCTGAGCGTCGATCACATTCTCTCCCTCTCGTTTTCTCCCCTCCGGTCGCTCCGTCTCTCTCATTCTCTCATTCACACGCGCTTTCTTTGTCTTTCCTTGTATTGCACGCTACGTGCACGAGTCTTTTCTGCCCTTAAACATCCCATTCCGATTCCTCGATCGAACATTCATTTAATAAACATGGGATGCATTCCGCGGTGGTCGTTGAAAAATTCTCTTACCTGCCCTCGCCACGAGAACGCCGAGTTTGTTAATTTTCTTTCCTTTTTTGGTTCCGCTTTCCCCATCGTTTTTGTGTGTACGTAACGTGCCGGCCGAGATAACGCTCTAGCGATTAGATAAAATTCGATGCGGAGAATCGTGCCTGCATTATACGAATTATATATATATATATATATATATATATATATATTGTGTGTGTGTGCGTGTGTGTGTTTTAAAAATATGCAATCGACTGTACTGACGGGTTATACCGTCATCCTATCCTAAATTCTTCAGGAATTTCGTCAGGTACATATTTCGAAATATAAACGAAAACTTTGGCTCTCCAACCTAGGTGCAAAATTGCCCTTAATCGATCGAGTTATAATTCAATCTTCAGAAGCTAATTTCACGATTAACTTGTTTTTTTACAGCTTAGGCTACAGTGACAACCCAAAAATCACAGTTAAAAAATTTCGAAGCAATAAGGGAGATGACTAAAAATCGTTTGGACATTTATTTGTTTGGACATTAACAAAGTTGTGTACCAAATTTCTTTAAAAAATATTAAAAATTAAAGAAATTATAAACAATCTCGTGAAGAACCTTCGAACCTACATCTCAACGATGTACTTGATTTCGACCTGGGTGATTCGAAATAATAAGAAACGATTTTTTTCTTAAAATAGTTAATATTGGACAAGACTTGACCGAGCTTTTTTTTAATCATGTTTTAATCGCCGAACAAAAAATTTGGTTTTTTCGATTTTTTGTAGGAAAAATTACATAATTATTGTTAATAACTAATGGAAAAAAATGTTAAGAGGAAAAACGTCGTTGAAGACTAAAGTACTATTACACTGACTAAGTGTACAAAATTTCAAGTCAATCCGTTCACTAGATGTCGAGAAATCGTGTACATCGTTTTCAAAACCGTAGATATGAGAAAAGCGCGTTTAAAGTTTTACCAGAAATTCTGTCGTTGTAATTATCAGTTTGCCTTCAATCTGCGATTCCTGCATCATATATTGGACCTTCCTCTTCAATTTGAGTTGCCTCGAACGAACAACGATTTTTTATGTTCACAGTAGCCTAACCCCTCAACCAGACTTTTCTGCCTTCACATTCAATTTCCCACGGCCGTAAATTAGTGTCCGCCGTAGGTAAAGTCTTACGGTAAATGTTCTATTCAAATGGAAATTGGAATGAAGATGCGTGTGAAAGAAATTGGAATTGGATGAAGATGCGTGTGAAATGATGAAATTCGAAGGTAATCGGAGCTACCTATTCTAATTACTGTAATTGATAGCGTTGAAAATATTCATTCGGGCCACTTTGCCGCGAGAAAGTAGGCATCTTCGGAAGCTTAAGTACACGATGAATTCTCAGCAGCTACGAACCAACAGGCAATTACCCAATTTTTTTAAATCGACGTTCCACCGCGTGACTCGGAGTTTATTTCAAATTGCAATGCTCTGATTTTACTTTCGACCGATTAACATTTCGAAACAAAAGGTAAAATAGTTGTTCAGTCTCCATAGATAGACGTCCAACAGTTTGCGAAATCAATCATTTTTATTTCTTAAATCTTCTGAACCGAAAATCGTGAGCACGGAAAGAAGTGACAGCGATATTAAGGGGTTACCCCCACTTGCGATTTTGAAAAAATCGATTTTTTTTCATTGCATTTTTTTGAAGTGCAATTTGAAGTGCAGTTTTTTTTTTATGCCCGGAATAGATGACTCTATGTAAGTTTACAAAAAAAAATATTTTCTTCGTGTAAACTGAAATTGAAACTTTAAACGCGTTTTTCTCAAAATGGCATTTCTGAAGTCGGTGACCAAGATTACTCGAACACTAATGAACCGATCTTCTTGAAATTTTGCAGGCTTATTTAATATATAAAAATGTAGTCTTTAATCGTTCGATATTTTTTTTCGAAAAAAATGGCCGTTTTATAGCCAAAAAACGGCCGTTTTTTTCGTTAAAATCGAACCATTAACTTTGACTGTCCGCCGTTTTGTGAAAAATGAATATTTTTTAAAATCCTTCGATTAAAGACTAGTTTATACTTATATTTGACTAAATCCATCCGCATTTTTTTTTCAGATGATCCACCTCGCCGCAATGTTGGTCACCGCAAACCGTGTACATAAAAACATTATTTCATTGACGGCCATTTGCCACTAAACAATGTAATATTTTTCAATAAAAAAATTACTGAAAGTTCTTCAAGATGTGTTCTTTAAGATGGTATATTGATCGATTAAAAAAGTTTTGTAGTTTTCTTTAAAAAAATTCATGAAAAAGGCCTTTTTTGCGCTACAAGTGGGGGTAACGCCTTAATAAGGAAAAAAATTTGACAAGCTTCGAGCGTGGAATTGTTTCGCGCATTTTCTTGATACATGCGGTATGCCAAAATCTCACTCGCCACGCGCTTATTCGAATTGCAGTCCGGTACGCGAGAGAGAAAGAGAGAGAGAGAGAGAGAGAGAGAGAGAGAGAGAGAGAGAGAGAGAGAGAGCCGAGAGAACTTTTCGCGCTTTGTGATTTATGAGCGAAAAAGAAATTGCGACCGTAGGTGGACGATGATTTATGAACGCGATATAAATTGCGGATCGCCAGGGGGGTGTGTACCTACACACGCATATAGGGATATTTCTCTCGGCTTTCGGTATACTGTGTTGGTACAGCCGAAGGGAGCAAGAGACGCCCGAGAGAGATGTGTGTCGTCAAATCTCTCGCGTCTTTTATCTCCCATATGGGCACACGAGAAAAATACGATGCTGCGAACATGCATCATATATGCATATGTGACGATCGCTTAAGAATCGCGTATACGTTGGACTCGAAGATGTTTTTTTCCGGCTGAAATCAGAAACATGATTTTTCACACTACGCGTTTCCGAGAAGAAAATTAGCGTATAGATAAACGGAATAGCATGCCAAAAAACAATTTATCTACCTATAAACGCCCATAACCCCCTTAACTTTTCGTCGGATCGACTTGAAATTTTCAGAGAATATTTTTGAAATGTTATATTGTAGAAATCCGTCAGAAACTACAGATGGATTATTTGAAAAATGTCACCCATACTGTCTTCAACGAGAGAACGACACAGCGCCGCGCAGCTTCGAGCGACTTGTGGGTCGGTTGGGGCTGGTGGGGCGTGATGCTCCGAACCGTAGCACCGTAACATTCGGGTCCCGCACCAAAAATTTACGTGGAGAGGGTAATGACGGCGGCGCATTAGGTGGGATCTGACCGTACCGGACGAATTTATATTCGGAAGCGTGCCGTTCTCTCGTTGAACGCAGTTGGGGAGAAGCGCGGTATGTCGGATAGTGGCTTAAGGCAGAGTCTGGCCTAGAGCGAGATTTTTGACGTAATTTTTGGGTTGGGATAACTTTCAAACCATTGAAGTTGTCTTCATGAAATTTTACATATGTATTTATTGTTCCTTTGAGAATGTATCTACATTTTAAAAAATTGTTTTAAATATTTTCATGTAGTTTTTATTTTTTTACAGCATGGTCCGTCGAAAAACGCCTCAATCGGCGCCCACTCTGGGTGATGTTGTATGTATTTGAAAAAAAGAATATATATATATATATATATATATATATATATATATATATATATATATATATATATATATATATATATATATATATATATTCTCAATCTGTATGAGTATTCTGAGCACTGGTAGCAGAATTAGTACTTCAAAAAAATTTGTCACGAAATGGCGATCTGTTAAAATTTCATTAACGATATTTCATACATTTTCGGGTATTCGACGAGTTATAAAAAGCGGGCAAAATTATTGTTCGACTCAATTCTGCTACCAGTCCTCAGAAAGAGGCTACCGAAGGTATGTCCAAAATTTGGGCTCGGTCGGTCAATTAGTTGGCGAGATATCGTGGGCGCCGATTTGAAAAACACAGTTCTGAGATAAACGCGTTCAAAGTTTTGATACCTTTAGATGAGGTTTGCGTGCGGCTCGCTTATAATTTCTATTACTCTGTTAATTTTTGCAATATCAATAAACGGTTTTTACGAGCGTATTGAGAAAGATCTAAGTAATGATAAAATGAAAAAAATCGATTTCGTCAAATTTCTAGACCAGACTACTGCCTTAATATCGGATAGTGCACCATCTCGAGTTTTCCTACAGCGACACCTGTTTTTTATTTTGTACACTAATAACTAGTCGTAAGATGTCGCCACTACAAAACTTTTGGTTGCCTAGGTTAAAAAATCGGCACAACAGTGAACTGATGTTACTTTTCGGCGGCGCGAAAAAATATTTTCGTGTTAAAAAGTGTTGGTTTCATTGTTTTTTTTTGTTGTTATTTTTCATGAACTATAGCATTTATTTTACCTAACAAATATATAATGTTCGCAAAAATAGCAATATCTACAAAAATATTACTGTCCAGTTCCGGCCATGTCAAATCTTAATATTGGATACACAACCCGATCAGTGGAGGGAGGGGGGGGGGGGCGTATTTGACCCGGCCGGAAATTTCGACCATCCCCTATTTTCAAACCAAGCAAGCGAGTTTATTTGTTTATTGCTATTTTCAATTTGGTAAAAGTTACGTTTCAAGATTTTATTGTAAAGTCGAAGCCTTAAGCATGACACATGCATTTTTTTAAATTTTTAGGAAGACGTTTTCGAGTATTTTCAAGCATGAAGTCAATTTGACCGCCCCCTACACTTAATTGATGCAAAAAAGCGCTACACTGATCCGGTTAATTGACCCCAATATTGGATATCCGTCTGTGTCAAAAGGTTCCGACCTAATCAAAGTTTATCTCATAAAGACTGATTGCTTGATCAAAATTACAAAGTAAAAACAATAAACGTTTTGTTTTACTTTATATAAAAATAGTTCCCTAACATCAGATATAGGAAAAATGGAGTTTGCGCCCTTATGTCGGATATCTGATTATAAGCAACTTTTTTGAAAACCATGATTTTCATTACTTTGCAAAACATATAAGGAGTACAACTTTGCAGTGACCGTTTTTTTCAAAAGTTTAAGGCTTTATTATAAAAAAGTGGCTACATATTTTTTAATCAAAGTACTGCCCGTCGCTAGCTACGACCTCGGCCCATCTTTCAGGTAGCATTCGAATCCCGCGTCGATAAAAGTCTTGGTCCTTGGAGGCAATCCAGGAATCGACCCAATTTTTGACTTCTTCGTAAGTACCGAAGTGCTAGTCAGCCAAATCGTGTGCCATTGACCGGAACAAGTGATAGTCGGAAGGGGCAATGTCTGGAGAGTACGGCGGGTGGGATAAAACCTCCCATTTCGGCGTTTCCAAGTACTTTTTCACGACATTTGCAACATGGGGTCGGGCATTGTCATGCTGCAGTATCACCTTGTCATGTCTTTCGTTGAATTGTGGCCGTTTCTCTTTGAGTGCCTTACTCAAGCGCATCAACTGACGTCGGTAGAGTTCCCCTGTGATGGTTTCGGATGGTTTGAGCAGCTCATTCTGCGTCTTCAAAAACTTTCTGCCTTCGGCCACCATGCTTGTTCTCGACCTCAAAATCTCCACTTTTGAAGCGTTGAAACCACCGCCGACACGTTGTCTCACTAATAGAATCCTCCCCGTAAGCATCTACAAGCAAACGGTGGGCCTCAGCCGCAGATTTCTTGATGTTGAAGAAGTAAATCATAACCTCCCGCAAATGCTGAGAATTCGGTTCGTAGGTTGCCATGTTTGAGTGCCTATAACTTTATAATGCATACACGTATCCGTTAGCTTTTTTAAATTGTTTACATTGGCAGAGCCTCTAGTTTAAAATGCCACTTTTTTATTGAGCTAGGGCCACTACTTCGGCCGCAGTGGCTCTCTAAGTAAAACGGTCACTGCAAAGTTGTACTCCTAATAATATAACCCAAAATATTCAAATGTAATGTGTAAAATAATTATTAGCATCGTGTTGTGTATCGTCGTTGATATTGCAATTCGTTCCATGTGATTTGTGATTTTTGGACGACTTTAAAAGAGAGCGAAAAAAACTTACTGCAATATCGAAGAGTTGTGGCTTAGGGTCACGTGACGTATTGGATAAGCTGAATGAAGTGTTCTCGTTGGTTATTGACATAACACGTTTTACGGATGCGTTCAGAAAAAAAATCTGAAACATAATGGTCACAAGGTACATGGAACGTTATGCAATATCAACAACGATATGACATGTAGATCGTAAAATTTGAAGGTCTGTGCAATTCTTTAAGATCTTTCTGCAAGATCGGGATCGTCAAAGATCCGCAACGCACAAAGATACAAAGGTACATGACAATATTATTTTGAAGATCGAATCAACATTTATTAATCACAATAATGGTACCACGTCTAATTAACACATGTTTATGTTGACATTTACAAATTCAACATACAAATTCAACACACACAAATTCAACACACACAAATTCACCACATCCGAATTGAACACACCGTGTTTTCAACACATGTTTATGTTGACATTTACAAATTCAACATACAAATTCTTCAAAAATAAGTTTGCTTTATTTCAAATTTAATTTCAAAAGATTCTGTCACAGTCCTTTCAAATCTTAAATGTTAAATGTTATATGCTAATTAGTACTTTTTAATATTTAAATGTTAATTAGAATTGAATGTTATGCGATTGGCCGCGTAAATACTCAACGACGCTTCCGTAAACGTCAAAGTTTTCTGTTACCCTCTTAAGACGTTCATCAAAGTTGACGTACTTTTTGCGTTTTGCCGGTGCAATGTTTCTCCCAGCAAGATGGTTCTCCCAAGCAATCTCTGTGATCTTTTGTTCCTTTTTAAGGGTTTCGATGAATTTTCCCATTGAAGCATGTGCAACGCGCATACGGCGGTTAAATCCAGTGTGCCATCCTTCTACTCCATTGTTTGTTCGTGGTTCATCATTCATTATTGAAGAGTAACAGTTCCACAATTCCACGGCGAATAAAGGAGAGCTTCTCCTTCTCGACCGTTTCAAGCCGACCCACGTAACTTCAAAATGTTTGCGTTGAATGTGTTGTGTCCAACAGATACACATTACAGATACATATACAGTAAACAATACTGTACGAGTATTAAGTTAGTGTTTACTTTCGACGGTTTGTCGATTGCGCCGAGTGGTATTGCGCTGAATTCGTGTGTATGTTGAATTTGTGTGTGTCGAATTTGTATGTTTTGAATTTGTGTGTGACGAATTTGTATGTGTTAAATTTGTGTGTGTGGAATTTGTTTTGTGTTGAATTTGTGTATGTTGAATTTGTGTGTGTTGAATTTGTGTGTTGAATTTGTTTTGTGTTAATTAGACATGTAATCCACAATAATCACTCCTATCGAAGTGAGCACCTTTTATTATTTATTTTGGTTATTCTTTAGATAATTGACTTTTTCGAAAAATGAGCCTAAAATTATTTTTTTGCTATTTTCTCATTTGTTGGGTTATAAATGATGATATTCAGTCGGGGGAAGTTGAAATTCACCCCCCCCCCCCCCCCGCCATAAAAAGTTATTATAAACACGTGATGAAATAGGGCATTTTT
>OX101783.1:37016236-37136385 GCA_944452715.1 Ophion slaviceki
GCTCCGCATGCTTGATCCTTGCCTTAAATGATGCGACTTTCCGTACCACAGAAAAACAGAGGAAGAGAAAGAGAGAGACGGAAAGAGTCTCCGCGAGGTATTAATAACTGTCTATGTAATAAAGAACATAATCCCATCAGTTTTCACGTGTTGAATTTGTAAGATTATGCGTTAAAATGCTTGCCGCAATATACATATATATATATACAATTCGTTCGTTCGTATCCACAATACGACCTCATCGATAGTCCAGCGAATGACTTTCACCCCAATGCGTACGTTGCGACTGTAGTGACGTGTAAGTACACGATTAGTAAAACCCTGCGGAAAAAAAAAACAAAACATTTTGATTTTTATCAAACGTCGCGTCTCGAAAGAATCGTCCGTCTGCCTAGTTAACGTGACCGGAAGTACACTTAGTATACGTGTGCGTTTGTGTTCCGTAGCCATATCGAGGTGTTCACGAGTCGGGCTGCTCCTCCAATCAAGAAAGTGGATTGACCCTTGAAGTTTTAATTATCTAATTAACTTCGGTGGTTCGATAATATTTGCTTGTGTAACTAAACCTGGGGCTCCTGAGCGTCGTTGCCGAGGGGACGAGCGTGCAGATTTTCCTTCCGGCTTTGACCTATACACAGCAAGTATGCACGTGTGCGCATGTACTTAAACGCGCACAATTGTGCAATCAATGAATTACGTAATAATTGTGTAATAACAATGAAGTAATAAGACTTGCCGAGATATTAAATGTTTTGGAAGAGATCGTTAGGTATTTTTGGAAGGGTTTTGCCTCGTGGCTATAAATTAGCTCTCTTATATATATATATTCATATAGTAGTATTTTTTATTCCGCGGTACAGTGTGCTACGCCTTTTACGGTTCCGTCTTCATACAATTTTTCGTAATTGCTTGTTACGTTGAATTTTTGTTAACTTGCTCTCCCCCGATTACATTTCGCTTTTACATTTTCCAATTTTCCTTCTTATGTTTCTAATTTAATCTTGCTCCCATCCATTCTCTCATTTGCGGTGGTTCCCTCAACCCTTGCTCTTCTTATTCGTTCATGGGTTTTTATGAATTTGCAAATCTCTAGTCTGATTTCTCCTTTTAGGGTTTCGATTGTCCATTCTTTTAACTCTGTTCCCTGTCTGTTACCTCTCCAACGGTCCGCCGCCTGGACCCATTAATTCCTTATGCCTATTTTGGCTTCCTCACACTTCCATATATGTATAAACACACACACATAATTATCATATATATTATCTCTTGCCATTATATTGAATATTACCAATTTTTACAGCTTATCATGGTCGAATATATATATAAAGGGTTAAAACATTAAAGTAATGAGATTCTCGTGCACAAGAGAGTCTTTGTTAAGGTGCGGTCCTTTTTTCATTCAGTCCCTTCGTACATGCAATCGCGTTTGCTATTGCTCATATTTATCGAATTAATAACCGATAAATCTACAAAAGATGAGATATATTTTGCACAGATATTTGCACATTCCCACGGCACAGGTAAGATAATGGATCTTTCCGAATAATGACTCGGTCGTATAGTATAATTGTTAGAGTTATGCGGATTCGGGAGGTTTTAAATATGTCGACGAAGACACTGTCTTAACACGCGATATTTTATTCAGTATAAAAGATTGTTGTAAATGACGAAAGATTATAGGAAAGCAATAATAAAAAGAAAGATATGTATATATATAATAATAATAATGAAGGATTGCTCCTCTCGCGTTGTCGTGGGGGAGCAGCACTTGTCGTGATGTAAATTGAATAGCAAAGGGTGCGAAGTTTAATTAACGAAGTCGATAGCGAAGTCACTATCGACGTAGACGCACATAACGTTGAGCAAGTTTCCACGTTTATGTACTCATGGGTGGTGCAGAGCTTTCCATCACGAAACTATTCACAAAGCTGCACATTTCTAAATGTACGTTCTGACGTTCGTCGAGTCTGACACTTTGGTGCTCCAGGGCGACAAAAATGAGCAAACCCGTTGCACCCTCGGTACGTATGAGCAATGTGAAAATTGGCAGTCTCCAATGTAGCCAAAGGAACTTTGGCAAGCCGTTTGTATAAAATAATTAACATTTTCCAATCGTCCATATCTGATCGTTGGTCTTCTCAAAGGCGAGACATTTATTGACAACTCTTTGAGGCTTTCTCGCTTCCAATATCGATTATCCGGAATGTGCAATTTACACATTGAAGAAACAAAAGAACAGCCGACGATCTACTAACATTTGCATTCACGTGTAAACGGAGATGTTACATCGGGAAGTGCTTTTTCATTGCCAAGTACAGCCTCGCTATGCCGGTTTGAGATTGCGTTACATCGTTGTAGTCGATGAGCCACCAACGGAAGTATCGCGCCCGCAAGCATCGGGGCGTTTTAACTGGTCGAACTTACCCCAAGTATAATTGCGCGCGGGATCATAGCGACGCAGCATTATCGCTTCGGGTATCAACGAGGCAACGGTACCCATGCACGTACACCCCCATGAAACGCCTCACAACCGCCTGGATGCGCTACTTTGCATTTGACGAGTCCCTTTACGTTATTCCGTTGCACCGAGCGGTGCGCGGGCTAACGGCCGTTACAGTTGTGTAACGCACATGCGCTTATGTTCGCGGATAGTATTCGCGACGTTAGCACAGGTGTGGGCGTAACTCCGAACGGCTTGAGAACGCCGCAGGGGAAAAGGTTTTTGCCGGCAATGGATCGAGATGGAGGTAAAGAGAGAAAGAAAGATAACCTCGCCCTGACCGCAATCGGGTGCAGCAATGCTCCCGGCCAATTTTCTTTGTGGCCGAAAAATGGTTTTTTCATTGCTTAAATCGATGGATAAACTATCCAAGAATATATTTACAAAGTTACAGAGGCCAGTTGTAAATATTTCCGAAGATACAAGGCCAAAAGCAGAGAAGCGATTGATATTTGATATTGATATTTCCTCCTATTGAAAACTTTGAAGCGCGTTATCTCCAGTTTTCATTTGCAAGATTTTTTCAAATTGGCGGACGTGATAGCAAAAAAACTAAACGACCTATTGAATCAAACCAAAGTTTATTTTCTTCAGTATGAAAATCTCTTCTAAGTGAATTACAAAAGTTTTTAAAAATAATTTTTATAGCACGTTAAAGTGTTTTTTTTAACACATTTTTTTCCAAACCTGAGAAAAGTTATACTTTCACGAATTTTTCGGTTTTTTTTAAATTCATCCAGAAGAAAAATAGATGACAATTGAAAATTTTATTGGTTTATTTGGTTCAGTCAAGAATTACGAGCTGCATCTTTCCCGCCGATTAGGGACTGGAGTGGCAAGATGCACATCGAATAGGCTGATAAATATGCAGTCATTTATTGTTTCATGTTGAAACGTTTTTTTTTTTATACATTTCAAATATACATTAAAAGATACCTCAATGGTTACAGGGCTCACTTGTTTATTTGCCCTTCTAAAAAAATCTCGAAAAAACCCTTTTTTGGACCTTTTAATTGAGGCTCCCGCCTTGACATAGTAAGTACGTCTATATGAATACAGAAAACAAAAAAAATATTATTGATATTTATTATGAAATTTGATTGTCCATCTGGACATTCGTATTCATTTTATTCGTAAAACAATTTTTTCGCTATGTGTGTATGGCACATGCCTACGCAAACGTGTAAATGTGCACGATGGGAGTGCAGCAGCAGTCCGAAAATTCACCGAAGCATGGCGGTTGAAACGCGATGTGAATGGGGGGGGGGGATCGACGGCGCTAATGGTATTACGTTGAATCAAAGTGTCCTCGTACGCGCGCATTTATACTTTTATACCGCCGTCACGTAGGGGAGACCGGGGCAAAATGGTATAGCGGGGCAAAACGGTACCGGGGCAAAACGGCACTGGGGCATAATGGGATCGGGGCATAATGGGATAGCAAAAAAATGAAGTTTCTTGGTGCTTGATTTGGGGCAAAATGGGATAGGGGCAAAATGGGACAGAGAGGAGTGGAATATCAAATTGGGGCAAAATGGGACACACAAAAATGAAGTGTCGCAGCCCGCTGAATTTGGGACAAAATGGGATAACAGGAAAATTCATGCTTCGGCTCTATGAAAGAGCTGTTGAAACATAATCTAATCTAAATGGTGCTTGTGGTTCGTTTCAGTCCACATATACGCAGATAATACGGACTGATCGATATATTTGTCGACACATATCCGTCGATTTCATGGGGAGCGGCGGTTCTAGTTGCATAAAACAATTTACGTAAAAATTGACAAGAGTTAGATTTTCATCAATGGCTTGAAAATCAGTATCAGTAACGTGCAGTTGGCAGAAAATAAATTTAAAAAAAAAACAAAGAAAGATAACAACAAAAAAAAACCACAAATTGCACGCGTCAGATTATAAAAATTACTTGATTATTTAAATAATTAATAACGACAAAGAAATTGTACCAATCGAATAAGAAGGCTCAAATAACAATTTACGTCAAGTTTGGTACAGTTCTGTCCGCAGAATCAAAAGTAATTGTTTAACAAACTTTAATAACAAATGAAAAATTAGTATTTTTTTGAATGTTGAAGTCCTTAAATTTATTGGATTCAACAAATCCTGACGAGCCGAGCACGAACTGTTGTTGTAAAGTCAAAAATTCCACTGTCCCATTTTGCCCCGATCCCGTTTTGCCCCAACCGCCTCTTTCTGAGGAGCCTGATTTTCTCCGGCCCATTTTGCCCCAGTCCCGTTTTGCCCCAATGACGTATTTTCCAGCAGTGTTAATTTTCACTATTCCATTTTGCCCCAAACCCGTTTTGCCCCGGTCCCATTTTGCCCCGGTCCCATTATGCCCCGCTATACCATTTTGCCCCGGTCTCCCCTATATGTGTTGTGGTCCGCGATGGGAAAATCCGCACTAAACCGAAATTCGTACGTACACTCGTGCGCGCGTACGTGTGCGTTCAGCCGGCAGGTGCGGTTACTGGTATTCGAAAAAGAAAAAAATCGTACGAAACGGCAAAAAGCGTGGTTAGTGTGAGCCGAGATTTGTGATCGGCAGATATTCCGGTGTGACGGAAAATTGCCTACTCACGCTTACGAGAGGAAGAAGGTTACTTTTTCATATTTATCCAACGTGCTGATGCGAGAAAATTTATTCAATTTTTTTCCATCGAAGTATGAGTTTCACATAAGGCAGAATCGAAAAAAAACAGGCTTCGAGATTGGCACTCATCGTAGTGCAGTACAAGAGACGAATACCCAGCTCTTTTTAGTAACCCCAATAAAATGTTGCCCCTCAACTCGCCCCAACCTTCCGAAATAAGGGTTGAAAACTTAAAAATCGCCGTATCTCGATAATTAATAGCCCGATCGAAAAAAATTGCAAACAAAAGTTGTTTGGAATAATAAAATTCGTATAAAGTTATCTGACGTCCAACCCCCTATCTTTAAAAATAGCGGCACAAAAACGATTCGAAAATTCGGGGTTGATGCGTGTCCGAGCGGATAAGTTTAGATAACTTTATACGTGTTTTATTATTCCAAACAACTTTTGTTTAAAAGATTTTTTCACCGGGCTATTAATTATCGAGATAGGGCGATGTTTAAGTTTTCAACCCCTATTTCTTAGGGTTTTGGCAAGTTGAGCGCCAACATTTTATTGGGGTTATTTTCAGTATGCAACCATCTATCTTCAGTCAAAAATTCATATTCTGCGGTAAAAGTGCTGGGTTTTCGTCTCTTTTACTCGACCATCTGTAGTTTTCGGTAGTTTGAGAGTATATACCAGAGTCTAGCGTGTATCATCGTGCTAGGGCTCGTCTACCAGACGTTTCTTTTACGACTGACAAAAAAGTCGAGAATAAAATCAGAAGAAAATACAATAATAATTCTCACGGACAATGGAGACGAGCGCAGTTACTTTGAATAGACGATAGCGAGGGGCGGGATTCTCCCTTTCGTTCTGTCGTTTCTTCAGTCTCTTTATGCTCGTCCTCGCGTCAGGGGACAGGGTATACTCGTAATGATTTTTCATTAAGACCAAAGGGGCCACCCGCACCGTCCTGTCTTCCACCCCACGGCATTGCGCCTTCACCTACTCTGAAAGGAATTGCCGGGTCTAGCGGATACGCGGAGAAAAAGAGAAATGGACAGAGTAAGGAGAGAGAGAGAGAGAGAGAGAGAGAGAGAGAGAGAGAGAGAGAGAGAGAATGGAAATTGTACATATCTCGGGTAGAATCTTCAGCCACTTTACTAATGGATCTCATTTAGTCATGCTCTTTACTATTATTAATACAGCTAGTGAAAGAGAGAAAAGGAGATTTGGATAACAAGAGAGAAAGTGCGACAAAGAACGAGAAGATAGGAGCATTGCTGCTTATTCATAAAGTGATTAAAATAGATGTGGGACAGTGAGTAGATGGATATGGTCACATCTCCACTGATGAATTCATTTATAGTAATACCCAACTCTATATGTACACCTTCAACATATTAGCCACTCGAGCTATTAACTATCCAAACCCCAAGAGAAAATATTCTCGTCCAGCTTTTAAGAGAGACTTTTCCCAACGCGCCGATTTTCCTCAAATCCGAATATAACACGATAGGTTGGACTATGATGCGACCGCCATTGAATCTCCAAAGTCTGCATAAAATTCTCCAAATATTACCGTCGTACCGGCTTGTTTCGTGGTTTGATCGAAAATGCACAACTTCCGCATCACCAACAATCCCAATGCGAAACAATCGTCAATGCTCGACACTGACGATTCGTTGCTTCCAATTTTCACTGTACCCGAATGTCACGATGGTGCAAATACATCAATTCCAAAATGGAGGAATGGAGGAGTAATTTTTCAAAATTTAACACGGAAAAATTATGTTCCTGCCGGAAATACCCGCATGTTGTTGTGAAATGGACAGTTTGATTCTTCAAAAAAATGCGACGGAGATGGGACGTTGCGATGTATTCAGATGATTCAATTTCAACTGTACGATGACACGTGCTGGTAGGAAAACGAGTGCGCATATTCCCGCGTTAGCTCGGAAAAGTTTGAGTTCTTGCTGTCAAGCAACTGCGATACCCGCATAATATCCGTACAATTGCCCATGTGGATATAAATATAAGGGGAAAGGTGATTTTGAAGGCATGTGGCTTCGGCGATGTTCCTCATAGTAGCCTATCGTCCCCATACCCAATACGATCAACTCCCCAATGCCTCCAAACCATCCTTTCCCCATACAAACAGGCCCGCGAGGTGTACGAATGACAAACCATCATAGTACGCCACCATAGATTGGCTGTTGACTGTCGCATTATTCGACCAATCTTATAATGCCTGATACAGGAGGGTGTGTTCGCCTCGAGACACGATCCTGAAAGTTGCATCAGGCAGAAGTGTATACGTTGGTGTGGAAAACGATTCGAGATTCTCGTGTAGTACGTACACGTTTGTGTATATGACACAACCAGGGAGTTATGCAGAGGTGAGAGAGGCAAAGCCAAAGCCCGAATAGTTGGTGGTTTCGCGGATTTTGAAGTTTACCCCCAACCGTATACACATCCACACATAAACAAAAGACAGCGACACGTGTCTGCATACTAAACACACATAAAGGTAACACGAGAGCTCGTACATGTACGCGGAGACTACAAATTTTGCATATCAATGCGACGAGAATACAGGCACCCCACTTGATTCGATAAACGGCATACTTCGCTCTCCCCCTCGACTGCCGTAACAACATACCCTACCCCTTTAAATACTTGAGTATAAATTCGAGGAGTACGCAGCTACGAATTCAACGAGCCAAAGTACGACGAAGCTTCGATCATTCTTTGATCATGTAGTCATCTGGAGAACGGTTGGTCCACGTCTGATGACGAAGCGATGATATGCAAAGAATTGACGGAATTTCCATTCGACTCAAATTAGGAGACCCACATAGTTTTCGTTAGGTATGGAATTGGGATCCGTTGGATATGTCGACGATTATTAGTAGTATCGATCAACCGCGCACGATTAATGGTGATCTCCCATTGGAATGGTGCCTTCGTTCAACAGAATAGACGTGGCTGATTTGCAGAGCTCAAAACAGTCTCGACGTAGTTGAGCTTGGCGTATCGGCGAGTTAGCCAAAAGTATCTGTAATCAGTATCAGGCAAGGTTTCGCGCGAAACTTTTGCCAATTGATTGAGTGGATGAACCCTGATCAATGGGAAACGAAAAGGTGGACAGTCAGCGAATCAGTGGCTCTCCGTGACGCTTCTACAAAGTTCGTCCGTACTGTCTAACCTCCCTTGCTTCGGCATCACCCTGTACTCTACCTGTCTCTCTCCCTCCCTCTTATCATCTGGACACATCCATCCACCGCCAGATCTCTTTGCCTGACGGTTTACTCCAACGTCCCATTCATCATGCCGGGCAAACTCTGGCAGTCCATCCCCAACCCCTTTCGCTCTCCGAGGCTGTTCATGGAGTTTCGAGCAGCAAGCGTATACAAGAGAGCACCGCGAATGGGCGTGGTGTCGCCATAGACGAAATCTCCGATAATCACACCGAAAGGCTGGGCTCGTATATGGCATGGTGGCCAACAAAAGGGCGCACAACATATATCACTCGACGCACTGAGCTGTTATGACTGGGTCCTTTCGTACGTGCTGTGTTTACGTGTACACGCGTGCCTAGGTAGCCCAGGCATTGTTTTCCAAAGTCCTTCCTATCTCCAAGCCTCAATGCCTCATCTTTCTCCCTGTCTGTGTCTTCGTCTCGGCTCGCTGTCTTTCTCTTTTCCGACAACGTGTGCTCGGCAAACGGCGGGCAGGCCGCTTATCGTGACGACGCCGCGGGCTTGGCCGGTAAGGCATTAATTCGCCACGTCGCGCGTGTCGTTGGGTCGTCAACGTAGGAGATTTAGCTCCCGGTCGCTGATCATGTGCCCGTACGGTATCGATATGGTATACGAATTCTTGTCGAGCGACACTTCGTTGAACGACGCGCGTGTATGTACCGAAGGGGCAATTATCGACTGCGGGATCGAGGCTCTCTCCGGTCACGCTACGTGATTTAAGATCGCCCGGTATAGATCACACGAGGTGAGGGTATCGCGTATACTATCCCATACCCATATATCAGGCATGAAAGAGAGAGAAGCGGCGTGGCGTAGAATGACGATCCCAGGTTGGTGGATACCTCATATCGTATCCGCACACGATATCTGCTGCGCTGATCGGTAGTGCAAATTCATCGATAATATTGATCCTATCGGTTAAGGGGAGGTACCTGAGTAAACGGCGAGAAAAACAGGCAAACTTCGGGAATTTTTATCTCAAAAACTAATGTTTCGATTGGATCCGGGTTTTTTTTTATTGGAAAATATGTACATTGAGGTATGTTTAGGAATTTTTTGAAATAAATTCGTTGACTAGAAGCGATTCAAACGTGATTATCTCGAAACATAGTTTTCAAAGTCGGTGCCAGATGTATCTCGAAAACGGCTTGTCCGATTTGGTCCAAATTTGGATACAATATTCTTCGATAGTTTTTCTAGTTCGCCACGTAGGATTTTTTTGAAATTTTGATTTTTGACGGAATTGCGACCGTTTTTATTTAACATTCGTTTTTCGTTCGCAATTTCCGACGATTTTGGATTGCATACACATTGCATAAAAAAGCAATGGTTCAATCAAATGAAAAACCCCTACGTGGCGAACGAGAAAAACTATCGAAGAATATTGTATCCAAATTTGAACAAAATCGGACAAGCCGTTTTCGAGATACATCTGGCACCGACTTTGAAAACTATGTTTCGAGATAATCGCGTTTGAATCGCTTCCAGTCAACGAATTTATTTTTAAAAATTCCTAAACATACCTCAATGTGCATATTTTCCAATAAAAAAACCCGGATTTAATCAAAGCATTAGATTTTGAGATCAACATTCCCGAAGTTTACCTGTTTTTCTCGCTGTATACTCAGGTACCTTACTCAGGTACCCTTAAGAAGCGGTGTACATGGGCACTATTTTCGAGTTGCCTTTCAATAATTCACGCTGGATGTTTGTCCATTCCGTGTAAGCGGTTCAATCGTTGAATTCGATAATCATTTTGCCCAGGCTCGTCACGCCCTCGTTCATATGCTATCGGTGGCCTGCACTCTATCTTTTCACTTTGCGAGCGCGAGAAAGAGTGATCACGCGCGCGCATCGGTGTGAGAGGTGAACGCGTGACATACTCCATCGCGCCGTGTGCCGGCGCAATGTAATTACGTGTAAGTTAATTCAGGACGAAGTTTTGTACATTGTCACGTACGGGGTATAAGGGAGCGGATGTGGTTGGGGAGTTTCCATCTTGGAAAGTCTGACGTATATATCTATAGTAACGTTACAATATCCTCCTTGTGGATTAAACAATATAATAACTTTGTGGCGCGTAGCTACGTACAGACACACACACACACACACACATATATATGTAGGTATATAGGGTTACGGAGGTAGGAGGATTTTGCCGCACGGTGGTTCCGCATCCATCGGGAATTCGAGACCACCCGTCCTGTACGCAGAGGACCTCTGCGCCTCCCGACCTGGAAATTCCTCGATGCCCTATGACTATAGACCAAGTTCTCAGGATATTTGAGTTTGGATAGTTTCCCGGGGCCAGGCGCGGTGGGACCTCGCGTACGCCAACTAACGAGCAAATATCATTAACGGCCTCGAAATATATCGGTACCGGCGCTTCCCAATGGGGACCGATGGTTTCCGGGCTCGCTGTCGTGACGGATAGGCGAAGAACCCGGAGAGAGAAAAAAGGACCGTACGGAAAGAAAAACTTAAACGGAAAAGAAGAAGAAGAAGCGAGAGGTAAAAGGGGGCACAGTGCACTTGTCTTGGGTATCCGTTGGAAAAGTCTAAAACAAGATGGCGTAGCGCACGCTATAACAAGGCTTCAACTTTTTAATAGGTCCACTACCGACTACTTCGCTCGGTTTGATGAGCGGGCGGTACACGAAATTTCGCTATGAAGCCGGAAAATCGCTCGGGAAAAAAAGAAACGGTGAAAGAGATGCGGTAGACATCGGACGAGGAGGAGAGAGAAGGACGCTTTGCGGAGACTAAGATGGAGCGGGAGCGTGTTATAAAAAGGGGTGGTTTTGCCTTAAGAGAAAAAAAAACATTACGTACCTTGGAAAGAATCAGAGCGAAAAGAGAGAGAGAAAGAGAGAGAGAGAGAGAGAGAGAGAGAACCGAATGGTTAAGGGATGGTACTTCCTTGCGTGTACGTGCCTGGGCACATCCCTTGATTGAAACACCAGCACCACCACGCGCGGGGATATTTAAATCGCCGCAAAAGTTTTCGAATAAATTTGTGTGCTAAGGCACTTCGTGTGCGCCGGCCGCGTTTCTCTCCGTTCAACGGAAAATTCTACCACAATTTCTTCTTTGCTTCTCTTATTTTTTTCCAACTGTCCTTTTTCTCGTTTTTTCGTCTCCTTTTTCATCATCACAATTTACCTAATGAGCTCGCACGCTGTGGATTGCCGGAGGAAAAACCAAGAAAAAGTCCTCGATCGATTGGGCTGCATTATCGCTCACATAGAGCTTGGAGGATCACAGATATATGGCGTGTTAGGAGTGTTTGCCACTTTTCGAACGAATTGTACACCCTTGACTGGGTTTGTTTGGATTCGATGCGCAGATTTGCCGTTTCAAAAATGATTAAAGTATTGCGGCGCCCATGAGAGTGCGTTATGTACAAAGACGCGTGTTTACTTTGCATTTGAGGGCTTACACGTAGGTGAAATTAAAACATGTATATTATTGGTTTTCGACGGATTCTCAAAATATAACATTTTTAAAATGTTCTCTGAACATTCGAAGTCGATCCGTTCGAAATTAAGGGAGTTGTGGGTGTTTATGGGTAGGTTCCGCGAAGCGTTTTTCTCAAAATGACTTTTTCGAAAATCGGTGACCACGATATCGCAAAAATCACAGCACCGATCAACTTCCAGTTTCACAAACTGAAATAAAGCGTTTTTTTTCCACCGAAAATCGATACTCTCACTTTGGGTTTTTTTGGGTTTTGTCGGAATTCAATATTTTATCAAATCGTTCGTCCAAGCACTAGTCAAATTCATCAAAAAACTCAAAGCGTTTGATTTTTATAAATTTCGGATAATTTGTTTCCGAGCAGCAGTAGTCACCGCGGAGGCCGTTTTTCAAATGGTGGTCTGCACCAACCATTGAATCTACCACGTTATAAATATTTGTCAATACGAAAATGGTAAAGGCTACTTAAAATCATACTCTTCAACGTAAAAAAAAACATGAAAACCTGCCCCCGTTTTCCCAGAAAAAAATCGTGAAAATTCCTCTTTTTCTCGGCAACGAGGTAGGTGTGACCCGTCAATCGACAAGTTCGTATTCGCGAAAAAGTCAAAGACGAATCAGGACATGTGCCCGTTTTGAGGACGTCCTGTAAAAATGAGGACAGTCACGAGGACTGTCCTCGAAATCCAACGCTTTCAAAATCACAATTTCACGTATGTGCTCTCAGAAAGCATCAGTATACGGGTGGGGATCGAAAATTCGAACGATCAATATTCAGAAGGACCGGAATTTCGAATTCAGTAATGACGAACGTTCCAATATAGATATATCAATCTTATGATGGCCTGTAAAATAGTTAATCAAAATTGTGAATACAAAAACCTCGAAGTTGATTTTTAACGAAAACAAATATCAGATTTAATATCGCTTCGCCTGTATATATACACCAAACAATTCGAGACGTCAAATCGTCGAATTGCAAATATTACGAAAGTTTACAATTTCGAATTCATCAAAGCGAAGGGCCAAAAAGTCGATCAGGAAAAATAGCGATGGGCCAAAATGACGAACAGTCCGGATAGAGAAAACTTGGGATCGAGCAATACTCCTTGCGCTTCAGAATGAAGATGGCAGATGGCGTTAGTGGTCACTCGGGTCAGGCAGCCATGCCATGTTCGCCATTAAGGTATTCGCCATTTCGGAACATCGATCATTTGCGTTTCTACGATCTACACATTCAAAGTTTGTAGTCTCGATATATGGCTTTTTGCTATAGATGGTATTACGAATATTAGATACTCACTTTTTTCTATTTCGGCCATATGAATGTTGTAGATTTTTCGAACCTGTATTTGTATGACTCAAACTGCAGGCTATCTGAATATATGTTGAATAAATGAGCTCTCGAATAAATAATCCTTTGGTGTAACAGTTATTCGATTTCGTCATCGGCGAAAGGATAAAATTTCGAATAATTTAACCTTCGTTATTTGGAGAGTTGATAATTCTGTCGTTTCGAAATCTTTGTCGTTCTATGTTTGGTCATTCGACATTTTGACTCCCACCCTCAGGATACAAGTACGTCTCAAGTTTATTTCGGAGTGTTTTACGTCCGGCTATCTCGGACGGAGCAGTGGATCGATATTGCGAAAACATTCACCAGTGGAACGCAATGGCCTTATCTCTCCAACGTTCCAGCTAATATGTGCCTTTGCTCAATAATTTAGGGACTATACGCCTGAGGGTGTATAGCGTCGTTGGCAGATTTGGCGACACGCTAGGGAAGTTGCCGTATCGCCGATGCGCTTGTTAGAAGCCGTATACTGTTAAATCCTACAGTATAGTGACATATATATATAACGTTACCTACAGTGTGTCCACACACATGTATGTGCATGCACGTATACAGAGCTGGGCACAACTTGTAATCGTACAGAGTAGTCGAGACGAACTCGACGGCGTTGTGTCTAGCCGTTAACTTGTGAACGTACAAAATGCACAATGCACAGTTGCGAAACTGAACAAAGCCCCGAGAATGAGAACGGCCGACGGGGGCGTGGGAGGCTCCGTCCAAGTACGAGGGACAGAGTGTGTGTCTTCGCGCGTGTGTGCAACACCACTATCGTCTCTGACTTTTGAGGTTGGACGAGGTCGAGAGGAGCAACCGAGAAGGTGAAATTTTACAACCCAAATGCACGTACAGTACGTACGTTGTGAGCACCCAAGAACGCGAGAGAGCGCGAAAGTTCAAGTAGACCGTTCTTTTTCCACTTGGTCAGCCAACAATGCTCAGCTGTCACTGAATTTTATCAAAGTGTTATTCTTCCTTTTATCCAACGAAATTTCACACGAGCACCCCCTTGTCCGTATCGTTTACGAGATTATTGACGCAACGACATTCTTGGGTGTTCCTTTTTGCTCTTTGAGCGCCCAAAGAAGTTTCTTCGCGTCGAGCATTATCGTCATCCCGAGGAAATGTGACAGGTTCGAGTTATAAATGCCACTTGGTGTGAACGTGACGAGGAGCGGAGAAAAAAAACACTAAAGAAAAGGAAGATGGAAAAAGAAAAGAAGGCAAGTGGGTCTCGAGTCAAGCATGTCCCTAAGCGACTATAATGCAAGTGGATCGTTTACCAGTCTCTACACGCAGCCACGTAACAAAACGTCATTTGGTCTCTCCGCCTACCATCATTTACAAGATGCTTCGTCAAGTTTGTCTCTCCCAACAGGCCAAAGCTGTTCCAATGTGCGATCGCCTCCCATCTATAAGGAAAAGCCCAGGACAGCTGGAAAGTACGTTCTTCTTGCTATTATTACAGTTATACCGGATGAATTGATACATATACTTCGTAATGTGGGATGAACTTTTTGTTTGTTTCGGGATGCCTTGAAAGCATCGCCAATATTGTGGCATCGGATGTCGACGAGTGGCTCACCCGGATATCGGATTACATCCACTCGCGGTGTTACGCACATCTCAGCTTCGAACCGATATAATATATACTCTATAGTGATACCGTGGACATTTATATATATATATATATAAAAGAGCGTTCGAGACAGTCTTCCCATCGTCAATGTTATGGTATGGTGGTAAATTCTCGAGACATTGATGAGCACCGTATTAGCTCACTCTACGTAAATATATATATATAAACAGTAAACCAAAATCCACTGTGTGTGTGTGTGGAAGACCACCCCTTCTGTCACTTCGCGTTTCCCTTTCACTTTATCCGATTACCGAAAGAGAGAGAGAATTACCGTTGCCACTCGATGAGCCCACCCTCGCAAGAATGGAGAAGCCCTTGCGCGTGTGATTCACGATTGTGATTGAGTGGAACGTCCCTCGCTTGGCGACTCAACGTCGCTTCATAGAATATATACTACCGAGGCGGTATATGGAACCGTGCAAGAATCTTTTTTACACTTGTAAGTGCACGGGGTTATGTACATACGTTGCACATCATAGACCGATCGATCGCGAAAGGACGTGAGCCCGGTAGGTTATAGAACGTGGGAAAACCTTTCGTTTACTTGATGCGTCAGCGGGACTCACAAGAACATCACTTAAGTGTCCATCTTCGATATTGCTGAAACTCATATATGTGATAAAGCATTGAAAACTAGTAAACGCGTATTTTTTATCGGCGGAAAAACGGGTATGGGAAAACTAGCCCTCAAGGCGTGTCACCCCTTAATTTAATTTTGTTCAATACTTCTGTAGTGGATTTTTCGTCGCTTTGCATTGGAAGAATTTTGGTTTTCGTTTCATTCAGATCGGTGGACTGCTTGTGGGTGAAACTGCAAAATCACCCCTCGACACGTATTTCTTTAAGGGGTGGTTTCTTTCCGTAAAACCGTTTCTTTCGGCTGATAAAAAAACAGATTCTAACAGTTGTCATGCTTCATCACATACATGAGTTTCAAAGAAATCGAAGGCGGACAGTAAAGTGATGTTTCTTGTCAGTCGGATGGTGGGTTGCATGACTCTCGAGTGGGTCACAAACGCCAGGGCTGTTTTTCCCAAAGCTAAGGGATAAAACGAGGGACGAAGGCCCGAGGGTCCTAGGCTAGGCACCTAGGAATGGACAACGAAGGGACACGGTCTTCAGACCTCGAAGTGACCAGTCGCGATCACCATCCTAAAGATTTTTTTGTATTGGTTAAATCTGGAAATTGACTAATGTGTCGTAGAATTCTGACCTGCCTGGAGGATCGTATTAATCATAACTGTCGTAAAATCCTACGGTTCCAGCTTCCATTGTTTTTCCTACAAGAACTTTTCGTGATTTTGGAGAAAGGTAAGGTGTCAAAGTCTTTCATCCAGATAACGCATGCCCATCAATGTTATCCGGGGGCTGGGAAAATCAATGCGCATTGCTGTCGGATCTCTATATACGACGGGTGCATTAGAGAATTGAGTGGCGCAGAATGCTCCTGACTAGAATCGGGTACGGCGAACAAGTGAAAAAATCTTCGGGGTATATATAGTTGCGTGAGTATGTATACGTGAATGCATTGGACACGAGGCCATAGAATTCTGTTTATTTCGACGTATAGAAATGACAGAGCTGAATTTGTGGACAGCACTCCACTCGGGTTCACGCTGGTAACGTGCGGCCAGCGTGATGTGATAGCTTGAATTCCATGATACCCCGCACGGATAGGAACTCGCACCGTCATTCAGTCAGTGTCAAGGTATTGAGCGAGACAGCAGTATAGACCGTTGCTCGATAAATTCGTGTGTTCGGCTTGGCTCGTCCTGAATCTTGGACATTGATCGTGAATAATTGAGGGGTAACAATTACATTTCCAATGCTGCTCTCTCATAAAGAACTGACGATATCCCTTCGCGTGTTAATTACGCGTAATTAGATTTCCAATTGGTCCTTCAATGTCAATATACAGTTACCCGCTTTTTTCCGATAACGCGACGGACTTGTGAACGAGCAGTATTCTCCGTACCATTTCGTTTCTTCTTTACTAACCTCAAAATGGATGATCGCTTTGCAGACGATAATCCTCAAAGAACATTTCACCGTAACAGCCAACGGACCTTTTCTCCGCTACAGGGAACATTTCTTTAAGGGGGTATTCCTTTTCAGAAACTTCAAAAAATCGTTTTTTGCATATTGTTATAATGTGAACTTTCAAGAATATTTCAAGACCAACCGAACGCTGAAATTCTAAAAATTGACGAAGTTACACCTGTTTTAGTGGAACAGTCTGCGTTGGGTTTACCGCGATCGAGTTTGAACGCGATTATCTCGAAACTACATATCTTGACACGGCGGGATTGATATCTTGAGTAACTTTCACACTATTGACTTGAATTTATACAGTTAGCGTTCAAACAGTAGTCATTTACGGTTCACAATCGCATGTTGCAATTGGATGAACCATTTGATAATAACAATGACTTCTGCATGCTGTTTTTCAATTTAAAAAATGAGATTTTCTTTGGAAAAGCTGTCATTTATCGTATTTTTCGGAATTTCGAAAAGTGGATCGTGAACCCATAGTCAGTTGGATATATCGAAAGAAAACAATTTTCCCTCTCGTTTCAAATTACATTTGAGCCTGCCAGGGATCCCGCCGTTTCGGGCCTCGGCGCTGGAGGACTGCAACGCCAACTGCAGCACCACGAGCACTTTGAAATATTTTCTCCCGAGAAAATTACGTTGTAACCACAAACATGTGTACAACATGTTGCGAAAAAATAAATTTATTCCTACAAATGCGTTACTAGAAAAAAAATAATAATTCTGTTAAATTTGAGTAGAAAATTACCATTTTCTATAATCTTGTAAGTGGTGTACATTTTTATATGAACATTTTTCACAGAGTGCTCACAGCATTTCGCTCGAGGATCCTCCGTCTATGTGTGTGCCTATTGCGTGTGCATGTGTACGCGCGTGTATGTCTGTCACCTCTCGTCAAGCTTCGAAATCTCGAATTTGATTTTGCCACGAGGCTGGAGAGGGTGGAGAATGCGTGACTCCTGCAAATATATGTAGAATCGTTGGAGGGACCACGCGTACTCGAGAAGTTTGAAGCGTGTGACGGGTCATAATATATATATATATATATATATATATATATATATATATATATATATATATATATATATATATATATATATATATATATACACACATACATACATACATACATACATATATATACACACACATACATACACACATACACACACACACATACAGGCGCGCATACATAAAGCTAGATAGAAAGTCCATACGCTAGGCATTGATGCTCTCGAAATGGTATACTCTCTCTCTCTCTCTCTCTTTCTCTTTCTCCCTTTCTATATATATATATATATATATATATATATATATATATATATATATATTTGTGTGGGTGTGTGTGTATATATAGCCCTCCCGAAGTTGCAGGAGAGGCTTGACTCTGTCCTCGATCCTCCTCCTGCTAGTTCCTCTCGTCGACGAGAGAAACGGGGGCGAGAGAAAACGTTGAATATTCAGGAGGCGTTCGTTCGACGAATGGGTTATAGGTGGTACGCGGGCGGACGTTTCGCCGAGCGGTAGACGACATCGCCAATGGTATATGATCGAGGAATGCGCGGTTTGCGCTCTATCCTATTCCCCGCTATCTCTCCCCGGCTCTCTTTTGGTATAACGCTGGGAGCGGATTTTAGCGCATCATCTCATCCAATGTGGGAAACGCGTTATCATGCACCAAGTCCGCGGCCACTTCTTCTTTTCTCTCTCATTCTTGATATAGAGAGAGAGAGAGAGAGAGAGAGAGAGAGAGAGAGAGAGAGAGAGAGAGAGAGAGAGAGAGAGAGAGAGGAAGAGAGAGAGAGAGACCTTCAGATTGTTCTCCGGTAGGATTATGATACCTCCCTTTACTCTGCTTTCGCCGCGAGAGTCGAGGAAATTAGCTCTCTCCAGTTTTAATATCCGTTTTATTTTATTTCAAGCAAACGACGCTTCGACCCAAGCTGTCGGTGTGCGTTTATACATAAAAATGTTGGTATATACGAATGCGAGCCACGCTCGGTCTCAATTGATTCTCAGTCAGCGTGGGCCGTGCTCTCATCCCTTGTCCGTTCACTCCCTCCTCGGATCACTTTTATTCACCGTCGTATAAACCACTACGTCCTCATCGTTGCTATCCTCACACAAACACTCGAGAACACACGGAGGAGAACCATCCCTTGTTTTTCCGTCGATTACTTTCAGGGTGGAGCCTTCTCCACGCCCAAAAACAGCTCGTCGAAGTCGAGAGACGGAGACTCCGCGCGCGCGCCCGCTCAACTCAAACTGCCTTCTACGCGTTGAGGTCCTTCTTTCGGTATGGGTACGAGCTGCACGAGTCTTCTTGTATCCGCGAAAAAGGATCGATGTGAAACGTGACCGGATCGAGGCAATTTCCTATACGCAGGAATTACAACCACTCGCGAGGGCTCGGAAAGAGCGGAGGAAAGGGTGAGGGGGGTGAATCAATTGTACTCGTGTGTGTGATCAGGAACGGCGTACACGTATATACTGCAACCACCGGTAACTAACGTGTCTGGGTACATGTTCTAGCTCTTGTCTTTGCCTCGGGAATGCAGCCTCATATCTACATTTTTCTCGTGAGACGTAGAACAACCGACAGCTGTCGAGAACAGGGATACGTGAATGAAGAAAAAAGTATTTAAAAATGTTGTCTCGTGGCATCAATGTGGCTAACAATGATGCGACATTCTAAAGTGGCTTGATAGATAATCATTTGCGTCTGTTGAGTCTAGACGTCTACGGAATGAGTAAAATCGAGTACCAATGACTCTGCGAATTGTTCCACTTGAATCAGGTAGAATGTGGTACCAATATTGAAACCTCAATCATTCCCAAAAGCGACTGAATACAATTGCCAATCAATTTAAAACTGCAATGCGAGACTTGTCTCAAAGTTGGAAGCTTGATGCGTCTGTGTTTTAAAATTGTGTATATGATCTTCGGTCGTTCGAGCTCGCAATTATCCTTCCAGTCTCCGGCAGGGACATGGCCAAGGAGCCAGCCGGTGCTTTTCCCATTGTGAAGATCCTATTGCATCGTGAACAGCGGAAACTTCGCGAAGGAACAGCAGATGAAAGTGCCAGGTTTCAGCATGTACGGATGACAAAGAAGAAAGAACAATAAGTCAAGTGCCCCCAACATCCATCGAGCTCGTTTATCGGTTTCTGATTCTTCTCCTTCGGATTCGTCCACTTTTGCATCACCCAAAGAAAACAGGGTCAGAGGGTGACTATCGACGTGGAAGTAATTACTGGAATCGGCCCGGCATCTCAAGTTCTCCTTGCCCTGCTTCCGATCATTTTTTCGTTCGCCCCTTTTTTGTAATTGGCGTTCACGATCGAGCCCCAATTTTGCCAACAAACTTGTCGGGAAGAAAGTTCGTTTCGGTGATTGGATAAATGGCAATACGAGCGGTTAGAATCCCAATGACCTACAACCTGGTACTGTAACGCACACGTGCGTGATATATATGCGCCTAACGGCAGGGCGTTAACGAGATCCAGGTCTACTGTTCGGAAGACGAGAGAATCAATCTGATGAGTTCGAAGGCAAATGTTCCAAGCTATGCGGAGCAAGAGAACCCATCTTTCGCCAGTCAGCACAAAGAGTCTTGGAAACTCTGGTTAGAAAAATGGAGCCGGCTGATACATGATGATGATGACATGTTCATATGAGATTAAAGTCAGCGGCAGTAGCATTCAACACGTCAAAAACAGACGTAGCCTCAGAAAACGTAAATCGGGATACCGAAGTTGATTTTTCAAGATTCATTCGTCATTCATCGTTGCCTGATTGTGAATATACGTTGTTTGACTTGTTCTTACGAATTCCATGACAATTCAATAGCGGCTTTATTTATTTGAGGGCAAACTCTCTGTCGTTTCAAGTCAAGCCACTACGCACTCTCGTACCAATCCTTTATCTGTGACAGTATAATTCTGTTTATGAAACTCTCTTGCGTGTTCGCGTCTTTTCCGTTGTCTCGCGACTGTGCCATCGAGACTCCTCGATCCTGTTTCCCATCCCTCGTCACTACGAATCCCAGTTGTTTCACCCCACAGTTGTGATGGGGTTGTTTCTTGTGCTAGCAAACGGCGCGTATTGCTGGCGTACTTTGAATCCGATTCAATTTCGGGGATAGGGTACGGCGACGGGTGGTGCGAAGAACACGGTGCCACGATGAAGACACTTTTAGAGAATAACGCTGATCCCCTTCTGCTTCGCCGTTCTGCCCCTGGCATTGTACCATGTCTCGTCACACATAAACAATTCACTGCGAATATGAAGAACCAATTTAGCGAAGCCGGGAAATATGTTTTACGAAATACGCGCAACTCTAACCATCGCCAGTTGTCTCGTCTTCCCCGAGGAATCGCTTTGAGTAGTTTGTGCTTGGGGTTGGGAGGCCCGAGACAGTGGAGAAAGCTACTTCGGATGTTGGCTCGCTCGAAAAGACGATGACAACGAGGCTATAGCAGGTGAGTTATCACCAATTTTCTCACCAAATCCATCCTGTCCATCCGGACCATTGAAAGTGGTTTGGGAAAGGGTTGCAAAGAGCTGATTATCCGTATACATTCGAGGATAACTGACGCGGCTCGGATCACCTACGGGAGATCCTCCGGAGACGTCCGGAGGTTTATATATCGCGAGCAGTCAGGAAATCTGTCGGTTACGTGGGAGAGGAAGGATCGTGGTAGCTTGGTCGAGGAGAGAGATAGAGAACGCGCATTGGGGGGGGGGGGGGGGTTGAGGCTCGAGGGAATATCCCCAAAGTGCACTCGGCATGTCCGGCATAGCATAACTGGCATAACAGGAGCATTAAGCCGTCTACGCACGCGGACGTTCATGCCGGACGTCTAATGCGTGCCCGGTACTGCTTGTAGCTAGAACTGCATTCACAAATACACCGTTATGTGGACGTGATGCATGTATATATATGCATATATATATACCCGTGATCCGGTAGAGAATGAGGTAGCGTGTTACCCAACTATATACATTCTAACCTTGCTGAAACGCACTGAATGTGTAGTTCCTACTCTCGGCGCGGGATGCAAATGTGGTTCGGAGAGGTCTCGAAGCACCGAAGGAATGCCGCATGCAGCCAGAATGTAGCCTATGGTAGCCGGGAATATGTAGCGTATATCGCTCGTATATCGTAAGGATATTACATCGCACAACGTAGTGTATAACCGAAGTAGGTAATGGTTTATATGTACCCACTAGCCTTTGCCTGCTACTCCACGCGTGTGTGTATTGGAAGTTAGGTTCATGTATTTGTCCCGAATGGATTTTATATATATTGTCATATTGTATTGAAGGCTTTGAGCAATACACGTTTTCTTTAGACTAAATATATATATACATATATACCGGGAGAGGCAACGACTATGAGCGGTATAAATATTTGTTCACCTATGGGACTTGGGAGAAAACTTTTCCTACAAGAGTTGCATAGTTGGGAGGAAGTCATCGAGCGGTTCAAGATCACCTCCATTTTTTAAAACAGGACCACCCTTTTCAGAATTTTATCGAGGAACTAAAAACAAGTCCACATACCAAATGTCAAGATGATCGATCGAGATTTAGGGATTTTGACAAACATGGTGTACAAAAAAGTGCCGACTACTGCGCAAGGTATGCAAGGAAGAATAATTAGATCCCGTATGTCAGTGAATTTCAACCGGTGTGCCGCGGCACACTGGTGTGCCGTGAGTGTATTTCTTGTGTGCCGCCAAAAAATAGGCGGATGTATGTATCACGTGATAATACCCGGGCACCGATCGTGACGAGTGTCGTTTCGCGGGGCGGTCGCCGCGGGGCGAAGTCCAATACGAAGTCTCGCCGTAAGAATTTTACAGAGATTCAAGTGTGCCGCCTTATAAAAAAGGTTGACAAACACTGCCGTATGTTAATACAGACCGACGTGATTGATGAGACAATACCATCAATGCGAAACAAATCGTGCTTTAGAAGTGGTGTCCATCACTTTGAAGATCTTTTATAGGAGTAAGTTTTTGCGCCGTTATTTTTTAATCGATTTTAGACTAAAAATATTGAAAATCTTGTTTTATCGATATGCTAAATCTTGATCGATTTAGCATATCGATCAAGTTCATACCCCATGTCAAAGCGTGGGGTGTAAACTTATTTTCAGTTTCTTGATAAAATGTTATCATGGATCCCTTTTCAAAAAATGGAGGTGTAATAGAATATTTATGATAGTAATAAGAAGTAAGTAGTATTAGTAGCAATGAAAGTGGTAGTTACATAAGTAAAATAATAATAAAAATCAGAATTAAACAATAAAAAAATAAAAACATAAGATGGGAATGAAACTGATCTAGAGATAATGTGATCATTAGTGCTTCGCGGAGTGGAATACATGCTAAATGATTTGCTTAGTAGCTAGAGAGAGGAAAGAGAGAGAAAGAGATCGGAGAGAGAGAGAGAAAAAAAAACTGCGAGCCCTGAGCACACTGTCTGAGTCTGTCTACGCAACGCTTTGCGAGATGCGACATGTCGTATCGTGTTTATTATAATATCGGTACGTCCGTTTCGAAGGTGATCATCATCACGGCATGAAGAATGGTCACTGCGTTTCATCGAGCCCATCACGGATCACGTATCAGGTGACCATTCCAGAAAACATATTTAACGAGTACACTGTTTATCACCCGGGAATCGATTGTATCTATCTGTATCCCGATAAGTATCGCCATATCTCGAATCATCCGCAATCACGACGTTCATATCGCGGCGTGAATTTGTCTCCCGATATGCACATTAGGATATTTCGACACATACCGAATTCCATGCGTATTCATCCGCGTTTATGAGATGCCCCGCAACGTAGCGGATACCATGCGGTTCATCCTGTGAGCGTTCGTGCCGCACAAGGCCTGTCAAGACCACGTGTACGGATGCTCGTATATGCGAGCGCACACTAGGGCTCGCCACGAGTGTGTTCAAATACAATATGCGTCTAACCATAGCCCCGGTATGCATATGAGTAGTGGAGACGCTGCGGAGAGGAAAGGCCTGCTACGTCGACTGTATAGCCAAAGAGAAAGAGAGTGTGTGTGTAAACGGGAGAGAGACGGATATACAAAGAGATGATCTAAAGGGGGTGGGCTTTGGGGGTGACTGTTAGACGTCCCTGGAAACAGAATCAATGACGGGTACGGCAATTGTACGAGGCACAAGGCCGGTTTCGAGAATTTAGGCTGGACCCATAGGTCAGTTCATTCGCCCTCGGACAGAGAACATTCCGAGTGTGTATAGCACGGATAATGACAATGACGTAATTACGGCCGGTTAGGGTAATATCTCCGGGAGCGCTTTGCTCACAATAGGTATATACGCGTGTCATGACAGAGGCTAGTCTGCGGTTATCAGAGAGGTAGATCCTCCAGCTCTTGAATACGTCACTTCTATATATATATATATATATATTGCAGTGCACGCATTACAATCGTTACTGATTCGGAGAAGGTTACATCGCTGCTAACCCACGACGAAATGTGTATTATCACTAGAATTTCGTGTTCCACGAGAGTGTTATCGGCGCCTAGCTGGTGACGCACACGAAAGCAACACTCGGATGCTTCACTCTGCCTTTTGTGATTATCAGGACGGCCAGTGCGGGTCGGAAGGATTTGCTTGGGGTGTCCTATTCACATGTTGGACGCAGACACTATTCGAGCTATAGATACATAGGAGTTTCCAAGGGAGCTCGGGGGACCTGTGCAACGGTGCGATTGCGTTGATAGAATCGAATTGAATCAGAGTGTGTCGAGCGCGACGATGGATGCACACGCGCACGCTCCAATGGCAACTTTAACGGTCCGAACTCGAATGGCGTTCGTTTCGCCCTTGTTGCTTCGGTGGATTTCTAGCAAATGCGTCGGCAGACATTACTATGTAGGTATGCCGCGTACATACGTATGATGCGCTAGTGTTCCCATATATGTGTACACGTGAAAGTGCACGCGGCCGGGAATGTTCGCGTCGGGGAAACTCTGCTGGCGTGACGGATCGAATTATCGAGACGATTAGCGAGAAAGAGCCCTGGAAATACGGATTGCCTGGACTATAATGCGAATAAACTCGACGCACACCGGGACTCTCAATGCTGAAATTGATTGGACCTTCTGGACGCCCTATCTAGGAGAAAACGCCATTAAAATTGCCAGTAAGTTGATTATTATCGGGTTATAGGCATCGACGCAGGTGCATTCTTGTAGATGAACATGCGTGCTGAGAATATATGGATACATGTATATTTAGAGTGTAGGGATAAAGAGAAGATGTCATTTTTTTAAGTATAATGATGATTTTGTTGTGGTTTTAATATTTTTATTCGATTTTCCCAAACTTCAAGCACACTCGAGTCTTGCAATCTCGCGATAAGTGAACTTTGAACAAATTATGATCCAACTAACGCCGTCTAGCTTGCATTGATTGCACTAAAAAACCATAGAACGGTTTTCAGCTATCGTGTGGTATTTATTTTAAAAAAAGATTAGATGTCAATAACAAATAAGCTACGAGAATATTTTTCGACGGCTAGTAAAAGTGGTCTCCCTCAACCGCCGTGCGATGCTTGCTCTCCATTTTCCTACTCATTGATCCGCGTCAATTAAGGCAACGCGAGATCACGGAGTAGAAATTCTACTCGGCCATCCAACGCTTCGCTGTACAATATTTACCTGCAACATTTTCCTTCGCGATGAACAATGATACATCGTGAAATAGGAGAATCATGAAAATCATGAAAATCACGAAACTTGCAGAATTAGTTAACTAGGGTCGTATGAACCTTCTGAAATTCCGATACACCTCCTAACAGAAGAACGAAAACCGTTCGTTTTTTTTTCATCGAATATCGCAGGCGAAGAGTCGATACTCTCCGAAAGGGGTGCCTAGATCTGGTGAGTTATCCAAATTGTTGGACACGCAATAGAATGTGGCCTACGTCTCTTCGATTCTTGACAGTTTATACACGTGTCTTGTGCAGGGGCACCTGACGTCGTCATTGTCAGATGACAAGCGAGGGTGTTGAGGTGTCGTATCTTCGAACCTGAACGCAGATCAAGAGGAGGCAGGAAATTCGAGTGAAGAAACGAGGGACAGAGAGTCAGTGCAAGAGTGAGAGACAGAGAGAGAGAGAGAGAGAGAGAGAGAGAGAGAGAGAGAGAGAGAGAAAGAGAGAAGCATGAGTAGTCTCGACTCCTTGAATAAGGCGAGAGTCTCGCGAACGCCTGTCATCACCAATTATAACCCATTCACGCTGCCACCGGGGTAAATTATCCATAGTTGGAGTTGCTTTGCCAACAGCATGTGCGTCGATGCTACAACGGTGTGAGAATCTCTCTCCCACTCTCTCCCTCTCACTCTTCCGTTATAAATTTGTATGTATAGCTGTATCTACACGACAATATACCCGCTTTCCCGACCTCCAGCTGGCAATGGTGCAAATGTGCTTATATCAACTGTTACACTTCGTCCGACTACCATAGAAAAGCAAAAACGTTATCAAAAGATTCCTAGCCTCGAATGCCAAGAAAACTCTCACGAGGCAATCGAATCTCTTCGAAAATGCACGATGGACGCTTCACGAGTCTTCTTCTTTCTATAAAGTCCGCATCTATGAGACCAAAGCAACGTTTCTATGCATCCCCATTGTAGCTTCTCGAGACTTGTGCTTTGGCGTCAATGACCTACCCCTGCAATGCAAAGTGAATTTTAAAAAATTCCTCATTCACCTCGGCAATACCTGTTCGAGAAGAACAGCATTGGGTTCACATGACAATGTTATTCGTCAGGGTATATGCGATTTTCTGAAAATGGCATGAAAATTTGTTATCGACAGTGGATCGGTACATCCCAATTTGATATGGAAACTTGCGTCAATTTTTGTTTGTTTGTTGGAGGGCGTTTTTCATCCCATTTGCAATCGCCGGAGTTCGGGCCCTTTCATCCAGAAGTTTCATTGAAATGTTTACCATTCTCTCCCTCTCTTGTGCACACACATACATTTAAATACATACACACACACACACACACTCATATATATATATATATATATATATATATATATATATATATATATATATATATATATATATATATATATATGCACCAACACATAGTCTATATAGTCTATTTCAAAGTTATACACACTCTCTCTCTGCACTCGCCAGGCGCCACTCCAAAAGGGCCGTTCTCCCGAGCGAGTGTGCACAATGGCCCTTGATTACCATTGTTGTTTCGCACGCCCGGCTCAATGGGGGGACGAGAAAGGTTAAAAAATAAGTACTGTAAAAACTGCTGCGCTGTTTCGGGCTCGTGCAGCCTGTACGTGACGCTCCATGGGAGCACCCTTCCACGAACACACACATGTATATAGGGATGGTTTTTTTAATGTATATAAATATACGTACACGGATGGCCATGAGAGAGGTGCATGGAGAGCACGTGGGTGTCGCGGATCGACCCTCAATGAAATGCACAGCAAGACAGAGAGAGAGAGGATGGCTATACTCACTCCATGTTTTCACCCTCATCACCCTTTTTCAGCAAGCTCAAGCTGAGGGTACAGGAGAAAAAAGCCCGTAATCGTTCTCTATACAAAAACTAGAGTGATGCGAGGGTGTGTTGCCACCCTTAAGCGCTGCGGAAATACTCACGGGCGACCTTTCCTAAATATATACATATTCGTGTATACATTGGTGCAGTAACGGTAAAGCCAAGCGTTTCATTTGATCGTTTTTTTTCGGGGGAGAGCAGGAAGGGGAAGTGCCGGTAGGGATCCTGAATGAAAATTAAAAAAAAAACATTCAGCGCTACGGATAAAAGCTATACTGTCATGTTCCAATTTTGCTCTCCTTCTATCGCTCAGTGTATACCATGTATACATCTATACAGATTCTGTATGGACAGCTCGAATCCTCCTTGATTGTTCCATGGACTTCTCTGAGTTTTGATTGCAGCACGATCGTGTCCAGTCATTCCACATTCAATGGAGTATAATGGGTGCGCCTCGATTCTTCTTCAACCCCTAGGATGTATATAGGATGTTCCGCACGATGTGGGACGATGGTTTTGTGCTGAGAACATTTTTGCAGCTCGTTTGCTTCGTCAATAGAGATTTTAACCGGTAATATTGGGAGACGTTCAACAATCGAATTATCGAAACTGTTTGCTGTCTTTGTTTCAACAACAATCGCTACTGTCCTCAACCACTTTGGGTACTTCGGCATGGCTCAATATCATCACCATTTCGAATCGCATGTGGCGGATGTACCATATCGTACATCCATGGGCATACGATGGACATATGACGGAAACGATGCGATGACTGGTGCGCAATTAATGTGACGGATACATCGCGCCATCGGAATTGATTTTTCCCGTCTCAGTCGTTTTTGCGACGGTTTTCCTCAACGTACGTATATTTTTCATGGTTCTCGCCGGATCCGGCTGCCCAAGTCTCCATCTCTCCCTTGTAATATTTGTAAGTGCACAAACGTTTTTTTTTCTTCTTGTTTACGAAGACGCCAGTTCCTTTTCTTGTCGTCGCGCCAAAGCAACGATGCTGCGCCGGTGACGTTTTTCTCATACGCAGCCATACTGGATGTGTGTGTGTGCGTGTGATGCTATCATGAGTTTTTACGAGGACATGCCGAGGTGAAGATAATGTATACAAGTGTATACCCGCCAGAGCAGCGAAAACCTCCACCAGTATCTTGGTCCCTCTTTCTTTTTTATCTCCACCTTGCGCCGTCCCGACGACGTCCGAAACGAGAGATCTCAGCTGTCCCCGGAGTACCATGTAGGACCAAGTCGTGAACATTTAGCCGTCAAGGCTCAAGGCGTTGGTCTAACAAGCGACGGGCATCCCGAGAACGACTCTCCACTCGGATAGTGGAGAAACACACACGCCTCAGACGCCTAAGATTCGTACAGCTTCTGTGTCACAAGCCTCGTGGATGTAACGACAGATCCGTGCGCGTGCACTCGTACCAGAAGACATGCGACGGTTAGCGACCGAGTCAGACTAGACGCCGGCCACTCTCCGTAATTGCTCGTCCGTTGTACCAAAGGCCATACAGCGGCGACTTAAAGCACATCCTCCACCAACCATCTCCAAATTCATTCCTCTCATTTGCGTCTTCTGCTGACTCAAAATTCACCGACATCACATGTGATCGCGTCTTTCGAGTCGTTGTTCCCGGAAGAATATGATTTTGAGCAAGTGCCATTCACATACACGTAGCAGCTGACGTTTCGACAGTCATCGGGACTGCGGAAGACTGCCGACGGTTTGATCAATGTGGTCCTTTGAAAGGAGAACGGTGGCTGCATGATGAGGTATGAAGATATGGACTGTCACTATACTTAGCTTGCTCCACAAATGTCTTCGACAATATGGAGGCGTGATGCTCTTGATGGAAATCTATCTTGGATGCTGACTGGCCGACAATGTTTCGAAGTTTCTTTTTCATTGTAATCGATCGAGGCAACTGAACGAAATGTTTCGCGTCATCAACGTACGCACTAACTTATTGTTCCCGCTAGGTGCAACATTCTTCAACGATTGACTCTACTCGTTTTTCATAAAGACATTGTCAAAGCTTCTTGTATGACATCTATTGGATTTTGCCTTAATGAGATACAGTCTACCGGAAGAGCGACAGCTGCGAAAGGCTAGAGTGCAGTATTAGCAAAGTCCACAGCCGGGATTGAATAACAGAGTACAAAGAGAGCGGTTGTGAGAGGAAGAGGAATTGAACAGTAAAATTGACTGGGGCGAAACGACTGATTCGGTAATTGGTTGTTTGTGAAAGGGACGAAATATGCAACGTTGTCGTTGAATGGTGTGAGGTTGTTTGGCCAGAATGAGAGAAAGGGAGAGAGTGAGAGATGGAGAGGTTCGATCTCTTTGGTTCGCGGCAAGCGGCGAAGCAGTTGCTGAACGTGCAACCGGAAAAGCAAGAGAATTCATGCAATGCGGATAGTTGAAGTTCTCTTTCTCTATTTCTGTCCCTTTGCTCTCGATATCCTTATAGCCTCGATGTGGACTTTCAGTTGCGAAACTAATCGGGGCTGAGCATTGACCGCGCGAACCAGCGGAAAACCCTGTGAGACTTACGACGTATAGAAACACACGTATACAAAAACATAAGAGCCCTCAGTGGAGCCCTGCAGTTTCGAAGCGGAATAGCGATGTGTGTACGCCGGCAAGTTTTTGGGCTTTCCTTAATTTTTTAATTTTAAAACAAATCGTTGCATTTCCCCGGCACCTTGTCTCCGTTCCTTCGTTTTGAATGCGCGTCGTCAGAGACATTGGAAACATTTTTTTTTCATTGGTAATCTATCTGATTCAATTATACTAGGAAGCGGGACGAATTCCCACAAGTTTCGCTGCATTGAATTTGGGTTTCCCATTGAGGCGTACTTGCCGAACTGTAGATAGATGTTGCAATGCCGTGGCTTTCCAATGAAACATATTTCAATTAGGTTATTCTATCGGCGCTATATATGTTTTCGCTTAATTAGTTGGTAATTATGTGTTCAGCTTCCACCTGAACTCTGTGAGGCCCAAGTACCTATATCGTGTCATATCTTTTTTTTAAAGTGCACCTTTTCGCTCTTTTTTCGCGCATCACTGAGCCTCGTTTTAACATCGATCCAAAAAAGTTTGGTCGACGCGATAACGAGGGATCGCATACGGCAAAGTTGTTCACGGCGCCGCTAACTACAGCGAACTCCCTACTAACACAGTGCACGCTGCTTTCAGCTCTGACGAAGCTACGCGACCGCGGCAGCAAAAGTAACGAAGTGCCGAATACTGTATATACACACATACACGGGGAATATAATTATGAGGACATCGGAAAACCCCATTGATAGTAGGACCTCGTCCCCATACTCAACATCACGTAAACCCCAATCTCTTCGAAATCACCTATAGCTTGAGGGATTACACCTAGGGGATTTTTTTTTAAATCGATTTTTCGCTTTCCACGGATTCTTATAATACAACCTTTCAAAAATACTCAGTAAAAAGTTAAAACTTTAAACAGTAAAAACTTTGAACGCGTTTTTTTCTCGGAATTACTCTTTCAAAATCGGTGACCAAAATATCTCAAAAACCACTAAACCGATCTGTTTCAAATTTCACAGACATTTTTGTATATCAAAAGGCAGTCCTTAATCGAAGGATTTTTTTTCAATGCATACTTTTTTATATCAAGGAAAATAGAGTGTCTTTTCACCGAAATTTCAACGATCACTTTTGATCGGCGACCATTTTTTCAAAATCCATTATTTTATCGAACCCTTCGATTAAAGACTAGATAATACGGTACAAAACTAAATGCATTTTTTTTTGTATTTCAGATGATTTGTTCCCGAACAGGAGTGGTCACCGCGAAGGACCTTTTTTGCACAGCGGTCTGGGCAATTTACTGTATCTCCGTCGTTGATAAATATTTCCCAATAAAAAAATTGTCAAAGATACTTGAAATGATACCCTTTACTATGAAACAAAGTTAAAAACCTGCACCCATTTCCCGAAGAAAAATTCACGCAAACACCTCTTCTTTCCAGCCGCGAACTAGATGTAACCCGTTAACGTGAGCATGCTCATATGGAAGTAATTTCAACGACCATCCTGTCATAGAGGATGCGTTTCGTGGAACATAAGAAACTGCCTCAAAGCAGCTGAATGTGGTGATAGCCAACGTTACATAGATACACCGGGTCCGCAGGTGCTCTTTCCCCATACAGAAAGGACAGCAGCAAGCAATAGTATATAGAGTTGTCTCTGGAAGGTGGTCCAGGACGAGTCGACAACGCCCAGACGGAAAATATGCGTCGAGCTTTAAAGCTCCGCCGGAGAGGGTTGTAACATACAGGTATATACTAAAGTGTGGTATTCGCGAGAGGCTCTTATCGTGAAGGCTGCGACTGCCAGTCTGCTATGCCGTAATGGTCCTCTACGCTGAAGCCAGCTTCTGGAGATTCTATATACCGTTGTATCGGAGACGAGAAAGAGAAAGAGAGAGAGAGAGAGAGAGAGAGAGGGAGGGAGCGAAAAGAATGCGAAAGAAGAATGGCCCCGCGCGTCACCTCCGAAGGAAAGTCGAGTGTCGGGTGCCACGTGAGATAATGGGGTTAAGTAAAACGCCTCGTTTTATCACCGGTACCATACCTCCGCTATATTCTCTCCCGCTTCTTTTTCCTCCCGTTTCCACTCCGTGTGTATTCTCGCGTACATATACAATACGGCAAGTGTACATGCACGTTCGAGCGGAGCGTCGCGGTGTCTGCCGCCCCGCGCCAAAATTCAATTTGGCCCGCAAAGTGCCGGATCAGGTTTTAATGCCGCTGATATTGCAGAGCGGCTCTTATCCTGGAGCCCTCTCCTTTGCCACCTACCTCGGAAGTTTCCGCGCGGCTCAGTGTGCGAGGCAAATTTGGAATATAATTTGGCACAGCCTCTTGGGAACCATTCACTTGACTTTCGTAGACGTATCGGGGGTAAAGAATGACTGAGACTTTCGAGACGTTCGATTAAGAACAGATCGACAAATATCGACTGTGCTTGACATCATCACGGCGGAAATGTTAACTGTACTCACTGTCTTTGATGGCGTCGGATACATGAGCTTGTTCTTGCCAATTCGGCTATTATATATGGACAGCCGTAACTAAGAAAATACAGACGCGTATATATCCAGTCGTCTTCATAAATTTGTAAGATAGATAAGGATGTATCCATTCGCCTTTCGCCCAGACTGTCCAGAGAACCTGGGAGCAGGATTTTCTCGAGGTAAAATGGAAACTGGAGGGTGGCAGGAGAAATTGACGATGGGAGAATCGGAAAATGGTGTGGATCGCCCAGGAACAGTCGCGGATGTTGGATACGGCTTGTCTGTTCTAGGGGCAGGAGGAAGCAGCCGGAGAAAAGTGGAGAAGGAGGACCTTGGAAAAGAGCGAAAGGGTGGGCGGGGTGAACCGATAGCCAGCGTCGAGTTGAAATAGAGAAAATATAGGTTAGATTAGGACAAGACGCATTGCTCGACGAAGGTAAGCTTTCCAGCTCGCGTATAAGGCAGATAGAATATGTACAAGGTGTCCCAGCACTAAATGCGTTCCCTGAAATGGGGGGTTGGGGGTGAAATTCTGAGTCGATTGATATAAGCATGTGTGGGTCTCAGATCAACCGCTGAATTATTATAAATTTTTTAAGGCGGGCCAATCAGGTGCGCGCGATAAGCCGGCGTGCGCGCGTATCGCTCACTGACGTACGCCGACTTATCGGGCGTACCTCATTGGCCCGCCTTTAAAAATTTATAATAATTCAGCGGTTGATCTGAGACCCACACATGCTTATATCAATCGACTCAGAATTACACCCCCAACCCCCCATTTCAGGAAACGCATTAAATTCTGGGACACCCTGTACATGCACATGTGTCTATGTGTGTGTGTGTGTGTGTGTGTGTGTGTGTGTGTGTGTGTGTGTGTGTGTGTGTGTGTGTGTGTGTGTGCAGAAGAAAATGGCGTGTTTCTGAAAGTAAACGGGCGCGCGTTCATCCAACCAGCACACACTGCGTATCATCGCGCACGAGTTCTTCCACTGGAGTGCTGAGAGTACACGAAGGGAACGTTCCTCCGTATATGGGGGGCTTGGGATACTGAAGAGTTAAGCAGCACCGAGATACAGAGTGATTTAGCTTTTGCCTTCCTTTGGAATCTTCGCTACAAGTTTGGTCGTACTTTTTTAAAGGCGGTATGCTTAGTTGTAAAAGTCGAAAAATCACTTTTTTCAAAACCAATATGTTTTGACAGTATAACATCTTATAAATTGGCAGATTTATAGGCTGTTATATTGACGCCCGTCGGAACGCTTGGAGTGTCGGTCAAAACTTTAAACGCTTTTTTCTCGAAAGTACGTTTTCAAAGTCGGCGAGCAAAATACCTAAAAAATTACTACATCGATCTTTCTGAGATTTGTAGAGCTTTTAGAACAAATATTAAGACTTGTACTTTAAACACGCGCCATTTTTTAAAATGTCATATTTCGGAGATTCCTTCAATTAATCATAGGATAAACTAATATGCAAACGAAATCTGTTTATTTTTTTTTTTCATATTAAATACCCTGGTTCAGAAGGGCATTGCGTGCCGCAAAATACGTTTTTGAGAGGTGCTTCTTAAGATGATACTTCTTCAAATACCTAATTGTTCTAGAAATTCATGACTAGGTTTTTCTAAAAAAAATTCCAAAAATTAGCTGTTTTCGACTATTACAACTAGGCATAACCCGTTGAATGATTTTTATCATTCCACTTCTGCTTCGAGAATTTTTTAAAATTTGACTTTTGATTGACTAAAATTTGAATTTCGTGAAATTCCCGATAAAATGCCCTTCAACATCATATTTTGTGAAACGATCAAAATGATGCGAACGATCCCCGTCACGGCTCAATATGTGCGTGTACGAAGCCCCAACACTGTTGATTAACGCTTCGCAACGAAAAGCTAGAAAATCGGTATTTTTCTCATGCCGAAAATCGTTGCTACATGTCGATAGTTATAACGAATTTCCGAGAATATAGCCCAGTAGTAGATATATGGATAATGCACAATCGACGAGAGTCGGCGAGTACGACAGGTTGATAAACGTCGGCCTCAATTATGCCTCCTAACATATAAACCGTTATGCGCATACGTCACCGCGGTTGCGGGTTGCGTATCCGCCGAATGACTAAATGTGTAAAGCGAACGAATTCGCGTTTCTGAAAAAAAAAAAATATAATAATATAAAACGCGCTAATTGACCATCATCGTGCACGCCCGGACGAATGAAGCTTACGCATATGTGGTAAACGCGTATATTATCGAATTATCGGAAAAACGAGCTTAACGCGTATTTTCGATGGAATGGGCGATAGCTATGCGAGTGGATATAAACAGCGAGAAAGAAGGGGGATCGAATTAATGAACGTCCGCTGAAATTGATTCAGCGTCTGTACTTTGGTATACGATCGAAAAATGAGTTTATCGCAGCGCGCATATAGCGAGGCTAATTTTTATCACTCGATTGTCATCAATCCAGCAATAATGAACTCTCGAAGCGACGATATACTGTCATGATGTTGAAGTTTGCATCGTTGAAATGCAACGAAAGTTAACACTTTTTTTATTTCACTCGTTTATTTCGCCTCATAAGATATCTATGATCTTCATGTATAAAAACATTATAGATTGCAATAAAAATAAAGAAGCAATAATAATAAAAATAAATTTCAACAAAAATGCAAGAGCACAATGGACCCAGACAAGGACGCAGCGATATGTCTGCTCCGCTCGCACACGCATCAACCCCTAATTTTCTAATCGTTTTTGTGCCGCTATTTCCAAAGGTAGGGGGTTGGATGTCAGATAACCGTATACGTACTTTATTATTCCAAGCAACTTTGGTTTCAAACATTTTTCGATCGAGCTATTAATTATCGAGATACGGCGTTTTCAAGTCTTCAACCCCTATTTTTTAGGGTTGGGGCGAGTTGAGAGGCAACATTTCATTGGGGTTACTTTCAGTATGCAAGCAGCTAGCTCCAGTAAAAAATTCTACTTCTACGCTAAAAGCGCTGGGTTATCGTCTCTTTGACTTGACTATCGGCCCTTCATCGTACGAACGTTAATTATACGATTAATCGGAATTGCTCTTAACACAACCTCACGAAATGTGCAAGTTCCGTTCCATTTCATCACATATTTTTTCAGTATTCACAAGTGTTCGAATCAAACGAAAATGGTCGCTGAACATACAACTGTTCGTAATTAACTTTTTACTTCTTCTCAACATCCCTGCTGTGACAACTAGCAGTTCCCATCGGTTCAAGCAAATTTGCATTCCACGCCCGCAAAACAAACAACTGCAACGCTCGAATTTCGGAAGGTACAAGTTCATCCACCCTTTCATAGAATAGACGAGAATAAATATTTGCTGGGAAAAGCTTGGGTGGAAATGATCGAGAGGAAATCTCTCGACGAGAGTAAACCCGTGTTGCGATTCTATCGGAGCTTCCGGGGTGACTGAAAAAACGTGTGGCAAATGCAAGGCGAAAGCTTCATCTGGCTTTACGGTTTAACGCTTTCGCGCATATGTGTGTGTATAGGCGTGTATGCCTGCATGTCGAAAGGTGAGTTATAAAACTCACCTTTCGACATGCATTACATTGTTATAAAACAATGTAATGCCGACGATCAACGCATCCGGTCGTTTTGACGGGGTCCTTGATACGATGTCTCTATAAACACGCTAACGCTTATTTGATGGACAATTTGAAGACGTTTGGTTTCACCCAATGTTGAGTACGGGAAACAAAGGTTAATATGAAGTCAGCTCTCAAAGTCCAATGTCTTCAGTCACCTTTTCCCATTTCCATATGTGTGTGTGTCCGTGCTGTGAGTGAAAAAAACGAAGTTGGTTCTCCACTCGCAATGAGGTTGGCTTATCCGTTAGGCGGCTTATTGAGCGTTGGCGAACCGATTAAAACAAGCGTTGAATGATCGTTGGAACGGAAGCAGTGCAGGAGGCGAAAGAGGGTTGTCGGTTAGTGATAACTGAACGCGGGATGGTTGAAAGTCGGCGAGAGTACTGGGGTGTTAAGCTTCACTTGGTGTGCCGCCTAAGACAAAGTATCTACGGATGTACAGTCTGCTACCGCGTAAATCCACCACCACGGCGAAGATCAACGAAAGTCTTGCGAGTTTGTGATTCTCTGTTCAGTTCAACGGACACGTGCATACGCACCTGTACACGATAACATCTTCGGTTTGATTGAATTAACGTCGATGACGATTTCACAACGAAACAATGAAGGATAAACATTATGAGAGCATAACGAATATTTGAAATTTTCTAGTGAATATTGAACATTGCAAACAATAGCCAAAAATGAATCTTAATCTTCAACCGGATCTAATCCCACAGAGATGGATTCAACTTTTAACCTATTTGTAACCTGAAGAGCTCATGGCCGAAAATGAACTCTACGAGGAAGCTGAGGGGCTACTTCATGGCCCCGAAATAGGAGATTAATCGGCAGGTCATTCGGTCACAGAATTGTTGAGTCTTGGAACTAAGGGTTTTCCTGAAAATCACATTTTCGTAAACCTCGGACAAGATGACTCAAAAACTATCCGATCGATCATTTTGATACTTTTCACACTTTTAAATAACATTATTTCCGTCAATGTGAACCTAAAGTACCGTAAAAATCATTTTACAAAACGTCTTTTTCATTTACAAATACTATCGTAAAAATTTCATGAAAAATACAACATTTCTTTGAACACCTACTATTTTTTCAAATATTCACATTTCTTTGGATTCTTAGGCTCACATAGAGTGTGTGTGTCTCAGAAATCGAAAACTTCATGGCTCTGATGTTTCAGATCAATGCCACGAGCGCTACGTTGTACGCTGCGCAACAACTCAGGCGGCAACTGTCTCTGAAGCAAGTGTCGTACAGCAGCCTTCTAAATATTAAACAAAATAATTCTCGGAAAATAAAAAGATGTAACAGTAAGTACATAAAACTTGAGTTATGTAGAATAAATGTTTTCGACACAAAAATATCTTCAAAATTCGTTTATTTTCGGCTGCCTAAAGGGCCTCAAATATACGCAATTCCGATAAATCAGTGGAAAAAGACAAGCGATGACATTAACCGAAAAAGCAACTCTACAACTCGTCGACTCGTGAATTACACCGTGCATCTTTGGATTCTCGTGTGCTTTTTTTTTCTCTAGGCACGACAGGGGTGAAGGCCGGAGTGGCGTATCCAAATTCAGGCGGTCGCTTTAAGAGGGAGCTTTACTGTACCGCGCGTCACCGAAGTGGAAGCGTGCGCAAGACGTTGTGGATAAAAGTCCAAGGGGTGAAATTGTTTACCCTTCGTGGGACAATTCAAATGGGTGCGCCAGCGCGGGAGCCTCTCGAGGTCTGCGCGAGATCACGGGGGGAAAAGCAAGGGGCGAAAGCGATCAAGTAAACGGGACATGGAATGATGGACAATGCTGCGAGAGAGAGAGAGCCCGGAGAGCGGAGAGTGTCGAAAGCACGGAGAGCAAAGGCAAAGTGAATGCCCGCGCGAGAGAATCGAGAGGCAGAGGCGTGTACCAAACCACTGCAAGCATCGGAGAGTGAGAAAAGAGGTGGAGGGCCCGAGAGAGCGTCAAAGAGAGGCGAAGAAAGAGAAATAGATGCGGCCGGGGGATGAGAGAGAGAGTGAAACTCTCGCCCAAGCATCTCCCGGCCCCAAAGAGATGAGTACACGACTCTGATTAGCATACAAACTATGCGGAGCCGTGTTGTGCGAGCGATTGCATTTGCCTCGTAGCATCGTGTGCGCCGGCATACTATTCCAGCCAACTTAGTTAAACGTGCCTATATATATAGAGGGTGTCCCAGAACTAAATGCGTTCCCTGAAATAGGAGGTTGAGGGTGAAATTCTGAGTCGATTGATATAAGCATGCGTGGCTCTCAGATCAACCCCTGAATTATTATTCATTTTTAAAGCCGGGCCAATCAGGTGAGCCCGATAAGCCGGCGTATCGCTCACCGACGTACGCCGGCTTATCGGGCGCACCTGATTGGCCCGGCTTTAAAAATGAATAATAATTCAGGGGTTGATCTGAGAGCCACGCATGCTTATAAAAATCGACTCAGAATTTCACCCCCAACCCCGATTCGAGCGAACGCATTTAGTTAAATGCGTCTTTAAAAATGAATAAAAATGAATTTTTGGGAAAACGTCACTTATCTAAAGAATCACTAAAAAAAATTGCCGCAAAGTTTTGTGTGGAAACCACGCAAAGATCGGATGAACGATAAGAGTGGATGATTGCGCGTGCAAAAAGAGATTAAAAGTACGCTGGAGCAGATCGACCAATCTTATCGTACGTCGACTGAATGTCGCAACGAATAATAAACGAAAAAAAAACAAACAAAAAAACACGTGAGCCGGGGGAAAAAGGGGGGAGAAGAGATTTCTCCATCGATAACGCGGCGCCGGTTATGATAAATATGGAGGCTGCGGAATAAAAAAGGTATATTTTTATAGGATATGTGCACGAGAGCTAAACAAGAGCACCGTTGTCACGAGTGGAGGAATCCGAAGGGATGGTGAAAGGTGTATAGGTGGAGAGAGAGAGAGAGAGGTCGTGGATGGGGATGAAGTTTCTATATCGTAAGAGGGAGCCTCGTATACATCGTCGGTGAATATCGCTGATGTCGTATCGTAGAGAAACGGTTATATCGTCGCCTGTTACGGAGTTCTGTAACCGGCAAACGGCCGATATAAATAAGAGGTTGTCTCGAATGTACCCGGTACCCGCGACCAAAATCATCTTGGCACGCTGCCGATTGGCCGATACACGTGTGTGCGGGTCTGTAAGAGATTTTGCCCTCACACTCGGCGCGCTGAACACAGACGTGTCATCCTTTCACATGCCTCGCTCGCGTGCATTTTGTGAAAAATAAATGAAAAAAAGAGAACCTAGACACGTTATCGATCAAATACGTTTGTATGCTTCGAGCACCGAAATGTGAAATTGTCAATTTATCGGATTGTCGATGAGTAACGAGTATGGAAATAATATACAGTCGAACCTCGATATAACGAAGATTTGTTCATTCCCTTCCGATAGACACCCGAAACCTTGATACAACGACATAATCATATACATGATGCTAATTGCTTTTAAAAAATGCTCTAATTTAAACATTTCTTCCTTTAAAAAGTATCCCCATATTTGTAGTACAAATATATATTTTTTAAAGCACATTTTGAGGAACATGACTTCAATGTAACGAAAATTCGATATAACGAACTTCCCTATAGATTCGTTATATCGAGGTTGGACTTTATTGAAGAAAAGTTGTGTTTTCTTAAGCAAAAAAATTGTTTATTTTTTGCTTTTTCTCAAAGTATGCATATAATTTGAGAAAATATACTTTGAGAGCAGGTAATGCAACGATTTACGTATACCAAAATTTTCAACCGGGATGTGAAGTGGAATATGATGGGGAATATAATAAGGGGAAAGGCCCCGTACAATGAAAGCTACAATAAATAAATAAAAAATCAACTTTCAATCGCATTTTTCTCGAATCGACTTTTCTTGACCTGGTAAGAATCATAACTCTACTATAGTTAAACGATTTTCCATTTTAAAGAACCAACATTTCCGTAATTGCTGTAACTATCGTTTGATGTAGCTGGTTTTTATTTTTTGTTAAACCCTCAAATATAAAGCCATTTTTGCCAAACTTACATTTTTTTAACACCCATCATTTTCGGGAACTTTCTTTTTCCAAAAAACGGCTACGTTAAACGGGAACTACATTTATAGAGGTTACAAAACTTTCGAAATTCCAAATAAATAATCTAGTAGACAAAAGAATTCGGAAAAACGACCTTTTCTTCGGCCTGTCACAGCGGCGTCCACCCTTAATATTTATATTTTGAGAAAATAATATTAATATGAAATAAGATTAAAAAAGTATATAATATTTAATATATATATATATATATATATATATATATGAAGAAAACATATCTAAGTCATCCATCGAATGTAATATGTAAAGGCAATGTTTTGAATTTTGAGCCGTGATATTATCATTTTATTGAAATATCGAACACCATAACGTGCAGAGCACTAGTACAATTGAATGACTAAATAGTAAACAAATCCGGGAAAAACAATAATACTTCCACCTTGCCCGATGAAAACGAATTTTTCTCTCCAGATACATCGTACCTTCGCAAATTTCTTCGTTACTTTTTCCCAGGTATCCGAATTGGCGGATTCGATATTGGATTAGTTTCGTTCGGTTTTATAAATATTCATCCACGTTTCGAAACGACATACAAGTTGAAAGAAAAAGGCGATAAAAAAATCGTTCTCGCAACAAATATTTTGCAAAATAGTAACGGGCGAATACTGCGGGGATACATTGTTCACCTTCCGTTATTGCATCGTCACGCCAAACGACTGCAACGTGAATACAAAAAAAAAACAAAAAAATAGCGAGAGTGGATAAAACAAAGTCCAGTGCGTAACAGCGCTGCTTTTCCTACAAAACTGGAGCGGATTCGTGTATTCTGCAATGTTTGCCGAGCACTTGAGGAATTCGCGCGAAAACTCACGTTACTCGGCATTGTAGTGCCACTTCGATCTAGCCCGGTGCAGTTTTATAGCGCGCGTACGGTGTTATGTATCGACGTTTAAAAGTCGACCAAACGTTCGTCGCGTCACTCGGTACACGTACAGCTCCGGTGTGTTTGTATGCTAGTGTATTTTTTGTCGCTTTCAAAATGTTCGAATGTGAAAATGTACGGGTGAGCTTCATTTGCGAAGGGTTTGAGCATGGGTTGCTTCCACTGGTGCCGCATATATCGCGGCCATCGGCCACCGAATTGCCACGATGAAACGGAGATAGGCGACCGGTAGTACCCAGCAAAGACAAATACTTTTAAGGTCAAATTTTAGCTGCGTGTTTCGCCGCTTTGAGATTAGCGAGAGGAAAGATTAAAAAAAAACGCCTGGAGATTAAGAAAAAACGTTTGGGGTGAAGTTTGAACAATATTCAGGCGTTACTTCCGAGCAAAAAAAAATGTTAAGCTTTTTTTTATTGGGTCGGATTACGGTGTTGAAATTTGCATTGGAATACAGCGAAAATTATTTTTTCTTTTATTTTCATTATTATCGAGAACTTTTTCTTGCCAATTTATGTTCTAAGTTTTTGATAAGGATCTTGAAAAATTGTTTGGGTGATTTTTGTAGCCCAAATCTGCCGAAAATGCTTTCGTAGTCTTAAAGAATCAATTTTCGTTGCGCTCCAACGATGTCCATTTTATAACTATCTTAAATTATGTATAGACATTGCAAGCATGATATACAAAAGAAGTTATACGAGGAAAAAATGTTTCAAACCTCAATTTCAAATGTTTGTAGACCTCGTTTTCCGAAGCGTCTCCGAGCGTTTCGAAAGACACGAAAAAGCTCAGATGGTGAAAGTGATAATTTGGTGTCCAGTCGTTGTCCAAAAAATTCAAATGAGAGCTCCAATTCTGTCGTGTGGACGATAGCTCCTGAATCAGTTTCGAATCTTTAAGGGCATTTTTTTTCCTCGAACCTACGTTTTTTAAATCGGGAGGACGCCTATTTCGGACAGTTCTCATTCGATTGACTTTAAATTTTAGCTGTAGCTTCTAAGACGGATTCTCCAAAGAAGTACACACGATTTTTACGATTCACTAGCAATTCTCGTTTTAACGAACAAATTAAGGCTGATTTTTTATCGGAACAAAGTTATTCAAAATTATGCCATTTTGCGAAGGAATCCAAATTTTTTAATAATCGTATTTAAAAACCATATTTTTAATAAAATTTTCAATGCACTTAATAATAAATCGTTCCCCAGCGAGACTAATGTAAATGACGATTTTTTTTAAATTCCAGGTGCTAATCCGTAAAAGTTCTGCGTTCTCCCTCAGAGCGCCTAAAAACCGCTCTTAGTGTAGCTACGACTGGCCAACGATTTTATATTCCTTTTTTTTTATAAAATTTTGTTTGGTTTGTACGTCAACACATGTAGAATAAACCCTCCGAGCCTCATTCTGATTGCTTTTTTCAAGTATTCTTAAAAAAGTTTCCAAAAACGTCCACCTTTTGGTGAGCCACATAGATGTAACGCCTTAACGAGACTGTACTCGAGAATAAAAACGAGTGTACTCGTGTGTCAGTGCACGCGTGTATGCGCTCATATACGTGTGCGTATGTGTACATGAGTGGAGGCGGGAGGGGAAGAGCAAACTCGCATCGATATAAATGTACGCTCGGAGCGTTTCTTTCGCGCGCCCTCTGGTAAGCCACGCTCGAGTGAGAGGATGAGAGAGGCATCGTTGGAATCGTTATGCGGAAGGGTGGAAAGAGAAAGAAGAAAAGAAGGGAGAAAGTGGTACTTCGAGGAGGTAACGATGCGCCACAGCCTCGTTGGGGTAATAAAGGAATGAAGGTACGAAGAGTAAAAAAAGAAAAGTAGATAGGAAGACGTAAAAAAAAGAGCCACTAAGAAGCCGAGATGGCCAATTTTTGGCTAATTCGAGGTATATCCAGGAACCGGACGATTAAGCTCGGTGTTAGTACCAACGTTTCATGTACTGACGTCTTACAGTTAGGACGTTGCGATGCCAACGGCTTAACGTGCCTCAAAATGCCGTTCTGACTTTAAGCAATCGACCTATACGTCTATTGATTCAACACCCGATTGTGTGTGTGTGTATATATATATATATATATATATATATATATATATATATATATATATATATATATATATATATATATGACGAAAGAATCTATTAATATATGTTGATGATGTCTACAAAATCATCGATTTTGTGAACATCATCATTGTGGACATCAATCAGGGGGAAGAGAGGGCCGAGATCAAGGAGGGCCCAATTTTCAGTTTTCGGAAAAAACTCGGTGATATTCGCAATCGACTAAAAATTTCCCTTTAGATAGACCCTTGAAATGACTTAAAAGTCCATAAAAAATGTTCTCACCCCTTTTGGCCACTTTTCCCGAATCGCCAAAATTGCGGGATTTCAAACGGTCGTAGTATTGGTTCTATTTGAAGGACGAAGATTCGCAGACTTAGATAATACCGTTGGATTCATCCCGATATCTCGATTACTTTTCTCGGAAAGTAGACTTGACAGATGGTCGAAAAACAGGCAAACAGGTATGTGTGAAAAACTTCGCAAAAATCGGTCCTGCTTAGAAATTCTACCAAAAATCGAAAAACGGACAAAGCCCAATGAACCTAAGGGATTTTATAGAGAAAACGATAACGAAGAGAACGAGTCTAGAGTACAATTCCAAATCGGAGCAGAAAAAAAACGATCAACGATTTAGTGAAGCCACTTTTTTTTTACCACGATCAGACAAAAAATGTCGATTTCAAATATTTTTTCTACTAGTCCATTTCGACGTGTGTTTACCCTCTGAACGCGAATTCGCGATTAGATTCACCCTAGACCCTTCATTACCATGAGAAATCGCGGCGAAAACCTAAAGACTCGGTCCTTGAAATTATTTTTATTTAAATTGCCTACATTTATTCACGGTCCTCAAAGTTGAATGTCTTTAGAATCACATTTTTTATGTATATTATGAACAGGTCTCAAGTATTTTTTTGATCGTCGAAAACTATGATGATCGCAGTGTGTGCTACATGGAAAAAAGGTTTCCTGAGACAGGATATGACGCACGCACGGTTCTTCATCCGACCAAACGACTACGGGAAGATGACTCTCATGACAGTGGGTTCCAAAGCTGGAATTTTACGATCTGGAGCTTCGCACTTCCGTATAGCTACACGCACCGTTGCAGCCACCGCAACACTGCGTGGGACACACTGGTCTTATGGATTTCCGATCGAGAAACGTACATTTTCCTCCCCCCTCAGTTTTTGCCTATATCACGAAGACGACGAACGTGTGTACGTATTGATAAGAAAGTCTTGCCTCATCGACGAAATCCAGCAAGCATTGCGTTTCGAGGCTTGTCAAATTTTCCATATACGCATTATTTGCGAAGCTTTGTGAGCTGTACCGTAAATTTCGCAAGATTGCAACGTGTTCGTAATCAATATACGATACTCACTTCCAGAAGACGACGGATACGATTGCCGCCATGAGGAGTAAGACTACGGCACAGGTGATGATTAGCGCGGTGCTTTGGAGCGATGGATTCGTGTGGTAGGACGGATCGATCATCTGCAATAAAGAAACGAGAGAAAAAAATTACTTTTGGAAATATGAAATTCTTCGATACTTATCAAATTCACACTCGTTAGATGAAAGGGCAGTGTTTGGGCTTGTCACGCTCTTATTAGTATACACCGCCAGAAAAAAGTCTTGCAGCTCAAATGCGAATGTTTTTTAAATCAAATATTACCACGAATTGTTGCCAGGGTTGCAAATAATGCATTACTTTCTGTAATGCATTAGCGTTTTCATTACTCATTACTTTACATTTTGTAATGAAAACAATTTCCATTCCTCATTACATTACATTTTGTAATGGGTAATGGAATTTTGATACATCACAAAGTCCAATGTAATGAGGAAAGAAATTTGTTTACATTACAAAATATAATGTAATGAGTAATGGATTTTTTTACATTACAAAATTAAATGTGATGAGCAATGAAATTTGTTTACATTACAACATATAAGGTAATGAACAATGCAATTTTTTCACATTACTAATGCAATGCAATGTAAAACAATTCCATTACTCATTACAATGTAATGATAATTATTATTCGTTTCCCATCAGGGGAAGTGGTTTTTGCACTGGGTCGATCTGATCCGATGGGAAAAGAATACCAATCCATATTACCTTGTAATGAGTAATGGAGATTTGTTACATTACATTAGTAATGTGAACAAATTCCATTACTCATTACATTACAAAATATAATGTAATGAGTAATGGACATTTTTTACATTACAAAATCCAATGTAATGAGTAATGGATATTTTTTACATTACTGAATGTAATATAGTGGGTAATAAATGTTTTCATTACCCATTAAAAAAGTAATAAATAATGCATCACTTTTTCATTACGAATCTCGCAACCCCGATTGTTGTTGAAGTTTGCATAGTTGGAATGCAACGAAAGTTCTTTTTTATATTTCAATTTCCTTATTTTTATTATTACACAAAATCCTTTTTGCATATTTATATTGTAGAGCTCCGAATGAGTGTCTTGAAAAATAATAAAGGGAGGCACAATTAGCTTGAAGAAATTCATAACTATTCATTTTCATTGCACGTCAACGATGCAAACTTCAATCTCATATTGAGAAATCGAAATCATTTCACGCTACGACGCATGCACCGATTGGCGCAGAGTGCGACGCTCATTATTGAAGATTTTCGGTAACGGAAATTCTCATGATTCGTTAGAATAAAGCTTACGGTAGATCGAAAAGGGTGAGAACGAAACTTTGGTTGAGTTCACATGAATTACCTGCTGTACACTATCGTACTCACTATTATACTCGTTATATTTATACGTAATTGCACAAAAACATGGGGCCGAAGATTTTCGTAGCGGTGAACGAATTATTGCGGCTACACATTTGCTCTCTCTTTCTATATTCCCCCCTCCGTCGGCTGGGTCATCAATATTTCTAGCACCGTTTTCTCATTTAGTATGGGGCGCGTGTGAGTCACTCTTCTCACATTATTTGCGATACAAGCTCGTGTGCACACAAACCTACTGGTTTGCCTCTAACCATGGTTCCGCCTCGCTGGGTTTTCCACCCCCTCGTGCAACTGCTATTTTATTCGTATGCCTGCGTACGCATATATATATATATATATAGAGTTAAGGTAGTCGGCACGCCGGGCGTACGGCCAACCCCAATTTCGCTCCCATTTCTAATTACCTTAGCCCGAAGGAAACGGAAAACGAGGGCGAGTGAACTAATACCGACCAAGCGTGTGGTATGGACTCGGTGGAAAATTATGTTGTGCGAGCTCTCGTGCGCACTCTCATATGGGGCGATACATTGTTATTTTTGTGGGTGTGCGCGTCCACAAAGGGATACATGCCATATTATTCCATTTATTCTTGGTTCATAATTGTTCTCGACGTGGTCCTGTACAAATTGAAAAAGTAATCGGCCTGTGATTACACGAATTTCCGAATATCCACAAACGAACGAGCCTTGCCATACACAAAAATAAAACCAAATGTCAACTCGTTTTTTCCGTAACATTGAGTGGTTATTTATTTTTGTGGAATTGTACACCGGCGTCTGTTATTATTTTTTTAACGCGAAAATAGGCAATGCAATATTCCACCTTGCAAGGATCCATTCTCTCTTACAATCACAAAAATGATCCTACAACAGATCGTCGATCCTAACGAGCGAATATCACCAATCGTCACTAGTGATCAAATTACGAATAGCCAAACCCTCATATTTGCATAAAAATAATCTTCCGCGTGCCACAAAAACACTTATCGTCTGATCTCATCGCGGCTGTATCTCCTTATTGCGTCTGTGCTACGAGGCGAACAGCAACAGTATTCCCGCAGAGATGAGGCCCGCAACGCTTTGCTTTTTGCGGCTTGTTGTCTGTCGTTTACAGAAGTCTCGGCGGGCATGGTTTGACGTCGATAAGCCGAGGCAAGACCTCTCTCTTTTTGCCACTGAGAAACGCTATTAGAGACGAAGAACGGAGATGAAAGTCTAGATGTGTATATACGCGTGGGGGTGTTGCGAGAGCAGTAAGATGACGAGGGGGTGGGCCAAGAGAGTCGGCTGGATATTGTGCAACGTGTTGTTTGGCGCAAAGCCAAAGGAAGCAGCATTTATCAAAGACTCGGTCTGGTGATGGTGGTGGCTTATATACAGAGACGCCGATGGTACATATATCGCGAATAAGGCTCTATATTTTCCACCTCCGTCTTTCACTTATGCTCACCGAACGCTGCTGCTTCATAGATGTATATGTAATATTATATTCGTTGTATCTCTCGACATGTCTTTCTTCTCTGTCTGTATATCTCTTTCTCGCTCTCTCCCTCTCAAATTTCCCCTCTCACACACACGGAGTATTTTTTTCTCCCGTCTTCTCTATATCTCTGACTTTGTCTATAGCTTGTCTTTCCTCGGGGGCTCATCGCTCATCATTACCGTGGATATTAATGGCGCCAGCTAATGGATTCAGTCGAGAGCGAACCACCACCAAGAGCAGTTAGAGAATCTCTTCTATTCTTCTTTCCCTCTCACCTTCCTTTCTCGCCAAACTGTTTTGCTCCCTTACTCTCTCTCTCTCTCTCTCTCTCTCTCTCTCTCTCTCTCTCTCTCTCTCTCTCTCTCTCTCTCTCTCTCTCTCTCTCTCTCTCTCTCTCTTTGCGTCTCTATCCCCCTTGCCGCTGTTCCCCTGCCGACAGTGCTCGGCCGCCCAGTGAATTTGGAAAATAACACAGTGGCTTGGGCGCATGATGTATCACCCACCGGTATAGCCAGTGGCGAGAAAACACCGAGAGAGACTGGAAAACTGCGATCTATGGTCTCGTCGGACTCGTGAAAATAGCAATTAAAAAATCTTCGCGACGGTTCGCGTACACGCTATTTACTCGCCTTTTTTTCCGCACTGCAACAGTTAATTTCAACTTTTTTAATGTGCACAAGGTGCGCGTGACAACACTGCGCGCTCCACAGGGATCATAAAAATCGTGTTAGCACTCGGAAAATGAATTTACTAGCAACATAATAATACAATTAGACGCGAACAATGTATAAGTTTATCGCATTAGTTTGCACCAATGCGCACAGACAAAGATCCACGTTAATTGAGCGATGTCCGAATTGAACAATCCGGACGTTGTCATTGACCTTGCGACAATAAAAAGCGATGCGCGTTTGTGCGAAGTGCACTGCAATTAAGGATGGAACAATGTTTTGCCTCAATTATTAATTTACGTCGAATTTTCAGGCTGCGAAATTAAATGCAATGGAATTCTACGTTAATGCTGATTGGGAGCTTTTCAACCAGCCAACCCCGCAGCTGCCTTACCATGCTCATGGACGAATTCAAACCTGTAACTCTATCGCTGATTGCACAAGAGGCTTGTTTTACACGTTTCTCCCGTGTACATCTGTATTAGACTAAACGACTATATATGGCTCAACCATTGGGTGTTTCTCTTTGTCGCGTTTCCTGTCCCATCGTCCCGAGTACACGCTCCTTTAGGAACGTCGGCAGAATTGTAATTTGTAATCGGACGCGAGCTCCAATTAATGCATTCCCCGGGTAAATGCTTGTATTCGTCCCATATACGATTTATATCTGTGTGTATAGTGAGCTGAGAGTACGAACCCCAAAAAAACGCCCCTGGTGAAAATCGGCCGTAGCGCGGATGAAATAACGATCGTGTTACCCGAGCAGGGGAAGAAGACACAGACACGGAAAGCGAAGAGAGGTCGCTGAAGAGAATAAGATTACTCTTACCGCCGAATAAAGGTAAGCGGAGAGAAAACTCTTTGATATGCCTTCGTGACTGCTCTCTCGACTATAATCATATTCTCACACAGAAGCTGCTCACACCCAGGTGACGATCTTTCGACAGAGAAATCGGAATAACGGATTTGATATCTATACCATAATGACAGGAGACGTCAACAGCGTTTCACATAGATGCTCTCCAATCATAGTACATAAAAATCCATGCTTGGGCAAGTATATATCATGGAAGAAATTATGAACTAGAGCCGACACGTTTTCCTAATTTGCTCTGAATCACTAACAATGAGCAACTATCTATTGGGACGTTGAATAAGTTCTCGCTGCTTCCAACAGATGGCGTGGGTGCAGTTTAGGATGGTAATGCATCTATAAAGAAGTACAATGAGCAAGCTTGGAATTCAGTGTACAGTTATTTCGTCGAAGTGTGAAGAGCTTTTTTTTATAGTGTTAAACATGCCAAATTTCACACCAAAAAAGAGTTTTTTACGGGGAATTTTACTGCACTACTTTAATTTACAAAATCTGCAGGCGAAGCTCACGGACTGCTTGTTGAAACTTACGGTGACCATGCTCAGATGGAAACAACATGCAGAGATTGGTTTAGACGCTTCAAAAATAAGTATTTTTATGTGTTGTATTGGAGGCATTACTTCATGAAGACTCATGAGAGAGGCTAGCTGAACTTGCAGAATCATTAGGAGTTAATCAGACAATACTTTCGAAACGTTCAAAAATCTTGGGAATGATTGTTTAAAAATAAAGCATTAGTTTTCACGAACAAAAACAGCGAGAACTTATTCAATATCCCAATGTTTCCCGCAAACAATGTAATCCATATTTCAATAAATTTATTCGAAATGATTACGAATCAGTATCGGAAAAAGTGATTGCTCAAGGAAGAATTTGTTGCTCGGCCCGGAACACGAACTTGCAATACATTAAATGAAGGTAAATTTGCGTGATTGCGCTTTGGGTCGCGGACCCGAGGGAAAGGAGCGGTCGTAAACGGACTATCGATACATCGGGGAATAAACGAGACTCGATTCACAGACTAGGCGGACCAGCCTGGCATTGTGTATGCGCAACGGAGCCGCGGGCTCGTCGGAGTATTCCGTCGCGACGGACCTTTCCGATTAATTAGCGCGTCGATGGTTAATGAAGCTTGGCCCCCGCGGTATAGAAGAAACGTTGCGCGTCGTGTACAGAATACAACAAGATCGGCCGATGAAGCTGGGGGGTGAGGCAGAGCAAAGAATAGTGAAAGAGTGTCCGCGGGGTTGGAGAGTGGACGACCGATATCGCGACGCCGATATCTCGGGCCGAGTAGACCGGAGAACCGGCGGCGGAAGACAATAATGGAGAGGGGAAACAAAAAAAAATGTATCGAACGTTAAGCAAATGGATGTGTATGTGCGTCTGTGTGCGTGTGTGCATGTGTAACGCGTACTATACGAGTATCGTCCAGCGATGCATTCGTTTGGCTTTTGCGATATATAAAGCGAGGACGTTTGCGATGCTTAATCGAAACATTTTGCTCGATAACGGGCTGGCTCGTTAATTAGCATAAATTCGACAGGGCAGTTCCTAGAATTGTAAAGCACGTGATAAAATATCAACAGATATGTTTGAAAATGCAGTCATTGTTTATGGCCCTATTGCATCACGTTTATCTTTGTTCTTATGAGCTTGCATGTTAATTGTTGTAAAAAAATATTATAGTTATGGTTGAGTTTTAGAAACGTTGTTTAAAACGGTTGAATTTTTTCACCCATGATTCCTTTTTATTCCTCCTCTTTCTTCAAGGCGTATACGTCAAAATACGTCCCGTATCGAACATATTTATTCAGGTGTGCAGAAAAAAACAGCAGAAAAAAGTTTATATTCTTTTCCTTTGCACTTGCATTGGTAAGGCTCAATGCATTTCAGTTCGCATACTTGATTAACAAATATTTGACGCTTAATTACAATTTCGGAGGATTCGGCGAGATGTCCTTGAAACAATGAATAAGGAAAACAACGTGAAGTGACCAAGCAGAAAAAGAATCGATCCGGAAATATTCCGGTAACGCGGTGCTTTTTTTGTTTTAATTTTCGATCGAGCATATTTATCGGATTTTTATCGTTTTTATTGGATATATGTGTGTGTGTGTATATGTATATATACATATATATGTATGTGCATGTGTGCTTTGCAGACGTTCGCAAACTGGAAAACACATGTAGGTACGATCACGATGATCACTCGGTGAAGAAAGTCTCGGCCGAGTCGTCATATAAATAAAAGCCATCCGCGTTTCGAGAAGATACACCGTCTTGAGACGTGTCACCATCAAATACTGTTTTTCACCAAATTCGGTGGATACGTGAACCAATCGCCAAAACTGCTGGCAACCTGAGAAAAATCTTGACGATGTAACGTTTGTTGTCATTTTTCATTTTGGTTTACATTTGGACGAGATATCGATGTATCGCTCTAATTCATGAGTATCGAGTGCAGTGTAGCAACAAGCCGAAGGTGAAATTATCATCACTTTCGAGTACCAAAAGCTCTAGCGTGAGGTAAGATTGAAGAGTTTTCTATCCATGGATGCCGGGAATATTGAGAAAAGTATGGGAACAAACAAAGCAATTTGATAGTCCGATGAGTACTTTTAGAATTAAAAAGTGTGATTATGTCGAAAATTCTCGTCAATCAGATCGTGCATCATTATCTATGCTGTCTAGTAGGCATAATAACTCTCATGCTTTATGTTTGGTCTTCAGAAACGATTTGCGTGAGATTCAGTGCAGTATGACATATAGCACGCATCGTACAATATGAAAAAAATGGACGGTATGCAAAAAAATCATCCAACATGTGATTACACAGCTGACCAAATGTTGGAACAATTAAATTAAATAAATGTAGTAATTGATTATTCACATTCAGGTGTACAACCCAAAATCTATATTTGAATATAAAACGAAACGCTGAGTATACAAAATATTTGTCATTGGCTTCAAAATTTTTGTATCGTTATTTATTTGTAATTTTTATATTGAATCTGTGAAAATGATAAAATGACTTTTATAATTCATCTTATTTCGCGGGTAAAGTGAGACACAGATTGCTCTCCTATGCGCGTATCGAGGTTTCTATTTCTAAAAAGCCTTCTATTTCATAAATTCTTTATCATACAATGTTCACAGCGCGGATTGAATTACGCTTTGTATACAGAGATCAAAAACTCTAACAAGACCTTACAATGATTTTTCATACAGCGAGGAAATCTTGTGGAGATCATGCGGTTTGATTGCTTCAGCACGTGCAGCCTCCTAGTTGCTTTATCCATCGCAACTATAGTGGAAAGTAGTGAGTAATCTTAGAAAAAAAATAATTACAAGAAGAAAAAGAACACGTAAAGAAACCATAATGCTGCTGACCGAGCGGCTTCGGAAATTAACGATTTATCGACCGCGGCAAATGTGCTACGAAGAAAAAGTAAATGCTTGGTGTCACTTTATGAATTTTTATTTATTGTTATTTTGTCTAGGTCCAAGTTTCCAATGCAAAAAGGAAGGCTATCATGCTGATCCGCAGGACTGCAGAGTTTATTATAGATGCGTAGATTTCGGGAATGGCGCTCCTCTCGTTAAATACAGATTCGCATGTGGTCCCGGAACTGTCTTCTCTAAGGCCCAAGGCGACATTTGTACACATCCGTGGGCTTGTGGAAGAAAGGAATGCGGTGGTACCGTCAGCACTGATACGGACAATAAACCCGGAGCAGATAAAAATCCGGGGGTGCAAATTGAACCGGTAACGCAGCCTTCTCGCCCGTCGTGTTCGCACTGCGGGTCTTCACATGTGTCTGGATCGACGGAACATCCAACACATCGCCCGTCTCCTGTGACTGAACCAACGGTTACAATTGCTAGCATAAAACCGAGCTCTGCTACACCAACTCAAGGACCGTGCAAAGTTCCGACTGCTTCAACCCCATCACCGCAACCGTCTCCTGTAACCGAGCCAACAGTTACATTTCCCACTGTAAAACCTAGTTCTGCTAAGCCAAGTCAAGCAACTACCGTTACGCCAGTGCCGAAGCCACCAACTGATGGTCCTCAGTGTACGTGCGAGGGTTTCATGGCGGATCCTAAAGATTGCAGTAAATTCTATCAATGTGTCAGATATGGAACAGGCTCGTACAAGAGACACGAGTTCACATGTGGAATTGGAACTGTGTGGGATCCAAAGATCGAAAGTTGCAATCACCCTTGGGCGGCGCACCGGGTTGGATGCACAGTTCCTACGGTTCCGAGCCCATCACCGCGACCGACTCCTGTAACCGAGCCAACAGTTACAATTGCCACTGTGAAACCTAGTTCTGCTAAGCCAAGTCAAGCAACTACCGTTACTCCGGTGCCAAAGCCACCAACTAATGGCCCTCAGTGTACGTGCGAGGGTTTCATGGCGGATCCTAAAGACTGCAGTAAATTCTATCGGTGCGTCAGTTATGGAACAGGCTCGTACAAGAGACACGAGTTCACATGTGGAATTGGAACTGTGTGGGATCCAAAGATCGAAAGTTGCAATCACCCTTGGGCGGCGCACCGGGTTGGATGCACAGTTCCTACGGTCTCGAGCCCATCACCGCGACCGACTCCTGTAACCGAGCCAACAGTTACAATTGCCACTGTGAAACCTAGTTCCGCTAAGCCAAGTCAAGCGACTACCGTTACTCCGGTGCCAAAGCCACCAACTAATGGCCCTCAGTGTACGTGCGAGGGTTTTATGGCGGATCCTAAAGATTGCAGTAAATACTATCGGTGCGTCAGTTATGGAACAGGCTCGTACAAGAGACACGAGTTCACTTGTGGAAATGGAACTGTGTGGGATCCAAAGATCGAAAGTTGCAATCACCCTTGGGCGGCGCACCGGGTTGGATGCACAGTTCCTACGGTCTCGAGCCCATCACCGCGACCGACTCCTGTAACCGAGCCAACAATTACAATTGCCACTATAAAACCTAGTTCTGCTAAGCCAAGTCAAGCGACTACCGTTACTCCGGTGCCAAAGCCACCAACTAATGGCCCTCAGTGTACGTGCGAGGGTTTCATAGCGGATCCTAAAGATTGCAGTAAATACTATCGGTGCGTCAGTTATGGAACAGGCTCCTACAAGAGACACGAGTTCACATGTGGAAATGGAACTGTGTGGGATCCAAAGATCGAAAGTTGCAATCAACCTTGGGCGGCGCACCGGGTTGGATGCACAGTTCCTACGGTCTCGAGCCCATCACCGCGACCGACTCCTGTAACCGAGCCAACAGTTACAATTGCCACTGTGAAACCTAGTTCTGCTAAGCCAAGTCAAGCGACTACCGTTACTCCGGTGCCAAAGCCACCAACTAATGGCCCTCAGTGTACGTGCGAGGGTTTCATAGCGGATCCTAAAGACTGCAGTAAATACTATCGGTGCGTCAGTTATGGAACAGGCTCGTACAAGAGACACGAGTTCACATGTGGAAATGGAACTGTGTGGGATCCAAAGATCGAATGTTGCAATCACCCTTGGGCGGCGCACCGGGTTGGATGCACAGTTCCTACGGTCTCAAGCCCATCACCGCGACCGACTCCTGTAACCGAACCAACAGTTACGATTGCCACTGTGAAACCTAGTTCTGCTAAGCCAAGTCAAGCGACTACCGTTACTCCGGTGCCAAAGCCACCAAGTAATGGCCCTCAGTGTACGTGCGAGGGTTTCATGGCGGATCCTAAAGATTGCAGTAAATACTATCGGTGCGTCAGTTATGGAACAGGCTCGTACAAGAGACACGAGTTCACATGTGGAAATGGAACTGTGTGGGATCCAAAGATCGAAAGTTGCAATCAACCTTGGGCAGCGCACCGGGTTGGATGCACAGTTCCTACGGTCTCGAGCCCATCACCGCGACCGACTCCTGTAACAGAGCCAACAATTACAATTGCCACTATAAAACCTAGTTCTGCTAAGCCAAGTCAAGCGACTACCGTTACTCCGGTGCCAAAGCCACCAACTAATGGCCCTCAGTGTACGTGCGAGGGTTTCATGGCGGATCCTAAAGATTGCAGTAAATACTATCGGTGCGTCAGTTATGGAACAGACTCCTACAAGAGACACGAGTTCACATGTGGAAATGGAACTGTGTGGGATCCAAAGATCGAAAGTTGCAATCACCCTTGGGCGGCGCACCGAGTTGGATGCACAGTTCCTACGGTTTCGAGCCCATCACCGCGACCGACTCCTGTAACCGAGCCAACAGTTACAATTGCCACTGTGAAACCTAGTTCTGCTAAGCCAAGTCAAGCCACTACCGTTACTCCGGTGCCAAAGCCACCAACTAATGGCCCTCAGTGTACGTGCGAGGGTTTCATGGCGGATCCTAAAGATTGCAGTAAATACTATCGGTGCGTCAGTTATAGAACAGGCTCGTACAAGAGACACGAGTTCACATGTGGAAATGGAACTGTGTGGGATCCAAAGATCGAAAGTTGCAATCACCCTTGGGCGGCTCACCGGGTTGGATGCACAGTTCCTACGATCTCAAGCCCATCACCGCGACCGACTCCTGTAACCGAACCAACAGTTACGATTGCCACTGTGAAACCTAGTTCTGCTAAGCCAAGTCAAGCGACTACCGTTACTCCGGTGCCAAAGCCACCAACTAATGGCCCTCAGTGTACGTGCGAGGGTTTCATGGCGGATCCTAAAGATTGCAGTAAATACTATCGGTGCGTCAGTTATGGAACAGGCTCGTACAAGAGACACGAGTTCACATGTGGAAATGGAACTGTGTGGGATCCAAAGATCGAAAGTTGCAATCACCCTTGGGCGGCGCACCGGGTTGGATGCACAGTTCCTACGATCTCAAGCCCATCACCGCGACCGACTCCTGTAACCGAACCAACAGTTACGATTGCCACTGTGAAACCTAGTTCTGCTAAGCCAAGTCAAGCGACTACCGTTACTCCGGTGCCAAAGCCACCAACTAATGGCCCTCAGTGTACGTGCGAGGGTTTCATGGCGGATCCTAAAGATTGCAGTAAATACTATCGGTGCGTCAGTTATGGAACAGGCTCGTACAAGAGACACGAGTTCACATGTGGAAATGGAACTGTGTGGGATCCAAAGATCGAAAGTTGCAATCAACCTTGGGCGGCCCACCGGGTTGGATGCACAGTTCCTACGGTCTCGAGCCCATCACCGCGACCGACTCCTGTAACCGAGCCAACAGTTACAATTGCCACTATAAAACCTAGTTCTGCTAAGCCAAGTCAAGCGACTACCGTTACTCCGGTGCCAAAGCCACCAACTAATGGCCCTCAGTGTACGTGCGAGGGTTTTATGGCGGATCCTAAAGATTGCAGTAAATACTATCGGTGCGTTAGTTATGGGACAGGCTCGTACAAGAGACACGAGTTCACATGTGGAAATGGAACTGTGTGGGATCCAAAGATCGAAAGTTGCAATCACCCTTGGGCGGCGCACCGGGTTGGATGCACAGTTCCTACGGTCTCGAGCCCATCACCGCGACCTACTCCTGTAACCGAAACAACAGTTACAATTGCCACTGTGAAACCTAGTTCCGCTAAGCCAAGTCAAGCGACTACCGTTACTCCGGTGCCAAAGCCACCAACGAATGGCCCTCAGTGTACGTGCGAGGGTTTCATGGCGGATCCTAAAGATTGCAGTAAATACTATCGGTGCGTCAGTTATGGAACAGGCTCGTACAAGAGACACGAGTTCACATGTGGAAATGGAACTGTGTGGGATCCAAAGATCGAAAGTTGCAATCACCCTTGGGCGGCGCACCGGGTTGGATGCACAGTTCCTACGATCTCAAGCCCATCACCGCGACCGACTCCTGTAACCGAACCAACAGTTACGATTGCCACTGTGAAACCTAGTTCTGCTAAGCCAAGTCAAGCGACTACCGTTACTCCGGTGCCAAAGCCACCAACTAATGGCCCTCAGTGTACGTGCGAGGGTTTCATGGCGGATCCTAAAGATTGCAGTAAATACTATCGGTGCGTCAGTTATGGAACAGGCTCGTACAAGAGACACGAGTTCACATGTGGAAATGGAACTGTGTGGGATCCAAAGATCGAAAGTTGCAATCAACCTTGGGCGGCGCACCGGGTTGGATGCACAGTTCCTACGGTCTCGAGCCCATCACCGCGACCGACTCCTGTAACCGAGCCAACAGTTACAATTGCCACTATAAAACCTAGTTCTGCTAAGCCAAGTCAAGCGACTACCGTTACTCCGGTGCCAAAGCCACCAACTAATGGCCCTCAGTGTACGTGCGAGGGTTTTATGGCGGATCCTAAAGATTGCAGTAAATACTATCGGTGCGTTAGTTATGGAACAGGCTCGTACAAGAGACACGAGTTCACATGTGGAAATGGAACTGTGTGGGATCCAAAGATCGAAAGTTGCAATCACCCTTGGGCGGCGCACCGGGTTGGATGCACAGTTCCTACGGTCTCGAGCCCATCACCGCGACCGACTCCTGTAACCGAACCAACAGTTACGATTGCCACTGTGAAACCTAGTTCTGCTAAGCCAAGTCAAGCGACTACCGTTACTCCGGTGCCAAAGCCACCAACTAATGGCCCTCAGTGTACGTGCGAGGGTTTCATGGCGGATCCTAAAGATTGCAGTAAATACTATCGGTGCGTCAGTTATGGAACAGGCTCCTACAAGAGACACGAGTTCACATGTGGAAATGGAACTGTGTGGGATCCAAAGATCGAAAGTTGCAATCACCCTTGGGCGGCCCACCGGGTTGGATGCACAGTTCCTACGGTCTCGAGCCCATCACCGCGACCTACTCCTGTAACCGAACCAACAGTTACAATTGCCACTGTGAAACCTAGTTCCGCTAAGCCAAGTCAAGCGACTACCGTTACTCCGGTGCCAAAGCCACCAACTAATGGCCCTCAGTGTACGTGCGAGGGTTTCATGGCGGATCCTAAAGATTGCAGTAAATACTATCGGTGCGTCAGTTATGGAACAGGCTCGTACAAGAGACACGAGTTCACATGTGGAAATGGAACTGTGTGGGATCCAAAGATCGAAAGTTGCAATCACCCTTGGGCGGCGCACCGGGTTGGATGCACAGTTCCTACGGTCTCGAGCCCATCACCGCAACCGACTCCTGTAACCGAGCCAACAGTTACAATTGCCACTGTGAAACCTAGTTCTGCTAAGCCAAGTCAAGCGACTACCGTTACTCCGGTGCCAAAGCCACCAACGAATGGCCCTCAGTGTACGTGCGAGGGTTTCATGGCGGATCCTAAAGATTGCAGTAAATACTATCGGTGCGTCAGTTATGGAACAGGCTCGTACAAGAGACACGAGTTCACATGTGGAAATGGAACTGTGTGGGATCCAAAGATCGAAAGTTGCAATCAACCTTGGGCGGCGCACCGGGTTGGATGCACAGTTCCTACGGTCTCGAGCCCATCACCGCGACCGACTCCTGTAACCGAGCCAACAGTTACAATTGCCACTATAAAACCTAGTTCTGCTAAGCCAAGTCAAGCGACTACCGTTACTCCGGTGCCAAAGCCACCAACTAATGGCCCTCAGTGTACGTGCGAGGGTTTTATGGCGGATCCTAAAGATTGCAGTAAATACTATCGGTGCGTTAGTTATGGAACAGGCTCGTACAAGAGACACGAGTTCACATGTGGAAATGGAACTGTGTGGGATCCAAAGATCGAAAGTTGCAATCACCCTTGGGCGGCGCACCGGGTTGGATGCACAGTTCCTACGGTCTCGAGCCCATCACCGCGACCGACTCCTGTAACCGAACCAACAGTTACGATTGCCACTGTGAAACCTAGTTCTGCTAAGCCAAGTCAAGCGACTACCGTTACTCCGGTGCCAAAGCCACCAACTAATGGCCCTCAGTGTACGTGCGAGGGTTTCATGGCGGATCCTAAAGATTGCAGTAAATACTATCGGTGCGTCAGTTATGGAACAGGCTCGTACAAGAGACACGAGTTCACATGTGGAAATGGAACTGTGTGGGATCCAAAGATCGAAAGTTGCAATCACCCTTGGGCAGCGCACCGGGTTGGATGCACAGTTCCTACGATCTCAAGCCCATCACCGCGACCGACTCCTGTAACCGAACCAACAGTTACGATTGCCACTGTGAAACCTAGTTCTGCTAAGCCAAGTCAAGCGACTACCGTTACTCCGGTGCCAAAGCCACCAACTAATGGCCCTCAGTGTACGTGCGAGGGTTTCATGGCGGATCCTAAAGATTGCAGTAAATACTATCGGTGCGTCAGTTATGGAACAGGCTCGTACAAGAGACACGAGTTCACATGTGGAAATGGAACTGTGTGGGATCCAAAGATCGAAAGTTGCAATCACCCTTGGGCGGCGCACCGGGTTGGATGCACAGTTCCTACGATCTCAAGCCCATCACCGCGACCGACTCCTGTAACCGAACCAACAGTTACGATTGCCACTGTGAAACCTAGTTCTGCGAAGCCAAGTCAAGCGACTACCGTTACTCCGGTGCCAAAGCCACCAACTAATGGCCCTCAGTGTACGTGCGAGGGTTTCATGGCGGATCCTAAAGATTGCAGTAAATACTATCGGTGCGTCAGTTATGGAACAGGCTCCTACAAGAGACACGAGTTCACATGTGGAAATGGAACTGTGTGGGATCCAAAGATCGAAAGTTGCAATCACCCTTGGGCGGCCCACCGGGTTGGATGCACAGTTCCTACGGTCTCGAGCCCATCACCGCGACCTACTCCTGTAACCGAACCAACAGTTACAATTGCCACTGTGAAACCTAGTTCCGCTAAGCCAAGTCAAGCGACTACCGTTACTCCGGTGCCAAAGCCACCAACTAATGGCCCTCAGTGTACGTGCGAGGGTTTCATGGCGGATCCTAAAGATTGCAGTAAATACTATCGGTGCGTCAGTTATGGAACAGGCTCGTACAAGAGACACGAGTTCACATGTGGAAATGGAACTGTGTGGGATCCAAAGATCGAAAGTTGCAATCACCCTTGGGCGGCGCACCGGGTTGGATGCACAGTTCCTACGGTCTCGAGCCCATCACCGCAACCGACTCCTGTAACCGAGCCAACAGTTACAATTGCCACTGTGAAACCTAGTTCTGCTAAGCCAAGTCAAGCGACTACCGTTACTCCGGTGCCAAAGCCACCAACGAATGGCCCTCAGTGTACGTGCGAGGGTTTCATGGCGGATCCTAAAGATTGCAGTAAATACTATCGGTGCGTCAGTTATGGAACAGGCTCCTACAAGAGACACGAGTTCACATGTGGAAATGGAACTGTGTGGGATCCAAAGATCGAAAGTTGCAATCAACCTTGGGCGGCGCACCGGGTTGGATGCACAGTTCCTACGGTCTCGAGCCCATCACCGCGACCGACTCCTGTAACCGAGCCAACAGTTACAATTGCCACTATAAAACCTAGTTCTGCTAAGCCAAGTCAAGCGACTACTGTTACTCCGGTGCCAAAGCCACCAACTAATGGCCCTCAGTGTACGTGCGAGGGTTTCATGGCGGATCCTAAAGATTGCAGTAAATACTATCGGTGCGTCAGTTATGGAACAGGCTCGTACAAGAGACACGAGTTCACATGTGGAAATGGAACTGTGTGGGATCCAAAGATCGAAAGTTGCAATCACCCTTGGGCGGCGCACCGGGTTGGATGCACAGTTCCTACGGTCTCGAGCCCATCACCGCGACCTACTCCTGTAACCGAAACAACAGTTACAATTGCCACTGTGAAACCTAGTTCCGCTAAGCCAAGTCAAGCGACTACCGTTACTCCGGTGCCAAAGCCACCAACGAATGGCCCTCAGTGTACGTGCGAGGGTTTCATGGCGGATCCTAAAGATTGCAGTAAATACTATCGGTGCGTCAGTTATGGAACAGGCTCGTACAAGAGACACGAGTTCACATGTGGAAATGGAACTGTGTGGGATCCAAAGATCGAAAGTTGCAATCAACCTTGGGCGGCGCACCGGGTTGGATGCACAGTTCCTACGGTCTCGAGCCCATCACCGCGACCGACTCCTGTAACCGAGCCAACAGTTACAATTGCCACTGTGAAACCTAGTTCCGCTAAGCCAAGTCAAGCGACTACCGTTACTCCGGTGCCAAAGCCACCAACGAATGGCCCTCAGTGTACGTGCGAGGGTTTCATGGCGGATCCTAAAGATTGCAGTAAATATTATCGGTGCGTCAGTTATGGAACAGACTCCTACAAGAGACACGAGTTCACATGTGGAAATGGAACTGTGTGGGATCCAAAGATCGAAAGTTGCAATCACCCTTGGGCGGCGCACCGGGTTGGATGCACAGTTCCTACGATCTCAAGCCCATCACCGCGACCGACTCCTGTAACCGAACCAACAGTTACGATTGCCACTGTGAAACCTAGTTCTGCTAAGCCAAGTCAAGCGACTACCGTTACTCCGGTGCCAAAGCCACCAACTAATGGCCCTCAGTGTACGTGCGAGGGTTTCATGGCGGATCCTAAAGATTGCAGTAAATACTATCGGTGCGTCAGTTATGGAACAGGCTCGTACAAGAGACACGAGTTCACATGTGGAAATGGAACTGTGTGGGATCCAAAGATCGAAAGTTGCAATCACCCTTGGGCGGCGCACCGGGTTGGATGCACAGTTCCTACGATCTCAAGCCCATCACCGCGACCGACTCCTGTAACCGAACCAACAGTTACGATTGCCACTGTGAAACCTAGTTCTGCGAAGCCAAGTCAAGCGACTACCGTTACTCCGGTGCCAAAGCCACCAACTAATGGCCCTCAGTGTACGTGCGAGGGTTTCATGGCGGATCCTAAAGATTGCAGTAAATACTATCGGTGCGTCAGTTATGGAACAGGCTCCTACAAGAGACACGAGTTCACATGTGGAAATGGAACTGTGTGGGATCCAAAGATCGAAAGTTGCAATCACCCTTGGGCGGCCCACCGGGTTGGATGCACAGTTCCTACGGTCTCGAGCCCATCACCGCGACCTACTCCTGTAACCGAACCAACAGTTACAATTGCCACTGTGAAACCTAGTTCCGCTAAGCCAAGTCAAGCGACTACCGTTACTCCGGTGCCAAAGCCACCAACTAATGGCCCTCAGTGTACGTGCGAGGGTTTCATGGCGGATCCTAAAGATTGCAGTAAATACTATCGGTGCGTCAGTTATGGAACAGGCTCGTACAAGAGACACGAGTTCACATGTGGAAATGGAACTGTGTGGGATCCAAAGATCGAAAGTTGCAATCACCCTTGGGCGGCGCACCGGGTTGGATGCACAGTTCCTACGGTCTCGAGCCCATCACCGCAACCAACTCCTGTAACCGAGCCAACAGTTACAATTGCCACTGTGAAACCTAGTTCTGCTAAGCCAAGTCAAGCGACTACCGTTACTCCGGTGCCAAAGCCACCAACGAATGGCCCTCAGTGTACGTGCGAGGGTTTCATGGCGGATCCTAAAGATTGCAGTAAATACTATCGGTGCGTCAGTTATGGAACAGGCTCCTACAAGAGACACGAGTTCACATGTGGAAATGGAACTGTGTGGGATCCAAAGATCGAAAGTTGCAATCAACCTTGGGCGGCGCACCGGGTTGGATGCACAGTTCCTACGGTCTCGAGCCCATCACCGCGACCGACTCCTGTAACCGAGCCAACAGTTACAATTGCCACTATAAAACCTAGTTCTGCTAAGCCAAGTCAAGCGACTACTGTTACTCCGGTGCCAAAGCCACCAACTAATGGCCCTCAGTGTACGTGCGAGGGTTTCATGGCGGATCCTAAAGATTGCAGTAAATACTATCGGTGCGTCAGTTATGGAACAGGCTCGTACAAGAGACACGAGTTCACATGTGGAAATGGAACTGTGTGGGATCCAAAGATCGAAAGTTGCAATCACCCTTGGGCGGCGCACCGGGTTGGATGCACAGTTCCTACGGTCTCGAGCCCATCACCGCGACCTACTCCTGTAACCGAAACAACAGTTACAATTGCCACTGTGAAACCTAGTTCCGCTAAGCCAAGTCAAGCGACTACCGTTACTCCGGTGCCAAAGCCACCAACGAATGGCCCTCAGTGTACGTGCGAGGGTTTCATGGCGGATCCTAAAGATTGCAGTAAATACTATCGGTGCGTCAGTTATGGAACAGGCTCGTACAAGAGACACGAGTTCACATGTGGAAATGGAACTGTGTGGGATCCAAAGATCGAAAGTTGCAATCAACCTTGGGCGGCGCACCGGGTTGGATGCACAGTTCCTACGGTCTCGAGCCCATCACCGCGACCGACTCCTGTAACCGAGCCAACAGTTACAATTGCCACTGTGAAACCTAGTTCCGCTAAGCCAAGTCAAGCGACTACCGTTACTCCGGTGCCAAAGCCACCAACGAATGGCCCTCAGTGTACGTGCGAGGGTTTCATGGCGGATCCTAAAGATTGCAGTAAATATTATCGGTGCGTCAGTTATGGAACAGACTCCTACAAGAGACACGAGTTCACATGTGGAAATGGAACTGTGTGGGATCCAAAGATCGAAAGTTGCAATCACCCTTGGGCGGCGCACCGGGTTGGATGCACAGTTCCTACGATCTCAAGCCCATCACCGCGACCGACTCCTGTAACCGAACCAACAGTTACGATTGCCACTGTGAAACCTAGTTCTGCTAAGCCAAGTCAAGCGACTACCGTTACTCCGGTGCCAAAGCCACCAACTAATGGCCCTCAGTGTACGTGCGAGGGTTTCATGGCGGATCCTAAAGATTGCAGTAAATACTATCGGTGCGTCAGTTATGGAACAGGCTCGTACAAGAGACACGAGTTCACATGTGGAAATGGAACTGTGTGGGATCCAAAGATCGAAAGTTGCAATCACCCTTGGGCGGCGCACCGGGTTGGATGCACAGTTCCTACGGTCTCGAGCCCATCACCGCAACCGACCCCTGTAACCGAGCCAACAGTTACAATTGCCACTGTGAAACCTAGTTCTGCTAAGCCAAGTCAAGCGACTACCGTTACTCCGGTGCCAAAGCCACCAACTAATGGCCCTCAGTGTACGTGCGAGGGTTTCATGGCGGATCCTAAAGATTGCAGTAAATACTATCGGTGCGTCAGTTATGGAACAGGCTCCTACAAGAGACACGAGTTCACATGTGGAAATGGAACTGTGTGGGATCCAAAGATCGAAAGTTGCAATCACCCTTGGGCGGCGCACCGGGTTGGATGCACAGTTCCTACGGTCTCGAGCCCATCACCGCGACCGACTCCTGTAACCGAGCCAACAGTTACAATTGCCACTGTGAAACCTAGTTCTGCTAAGCCAAGTCAAGCAACTACCGTTACTCCGGTGCCAAAGCCACCAACTAATGGCCCTCAGTGTACGTGCGAGGGTTTCATGGCGGATCCTAAAGACTGCAGTAAATTCTATCGGTGCGTCAGTTATGGAACAGGCTCGTACAAGAGACACGAGTTCACATGTGGAATTGGAACTGTGTGGGATCCAAAGATCGAAAGTTGCAATCACCCTTGGGCGACGCACCGGGTTGGATGCACAGTTTCCGCGGTCTCGAGCCCATCACCGCGACCGACTCCTGTAACCGAGCCAACAGTTACGATTGCCACTGTGAAACCTAGTTCCGCTAAGCCAAGTCAAGCAACTACCGTTCCTTCGGTTCCAAAGCCACCAACTAATGGCCCTCAGTGTACGTGTGAGGGTTTCATGGCGGATCCTAAAGATTGCAGTACATTCTATCGGTGCGTCAGTTATGGAACAGGCTCGTACAAGAAACACGAGTTCACATGTGGAAATGGAACTGTGTGGGATCCAAAGATCGAAAGTTGCAATCACCCTTGGGCGGCGCACCGGGTTGGATGCACAGTTCCTACGGTCTCGAGCCCATCACCGCGACCGACTCCTGTAACCGAGCCAACAGTTACAATTGCCACTGTGAAACCTAGTTCTGCTAAGCCAAGTCAAGCGACTACCGTTACTGCGGTGCCAAATCCACCAACTAATGGCCCTCAGTGTACGTGCGAGGGTTTCATGGAGGATCCTAAAGATTGCAGTAAATTCTATCGGTGCGTCAGTTATGGAACAGGCTCGTACAAGAGACACGAGTTCACATGTGGAAATGGAACTGTGTGGGATCCAAAGATCGAAAGTTGCAATCACCCTTGGGCGGCGCATCGGGTTGGATGCACAGTTCCTACGGTCTCGAGCCCATCACCGCGACCGACTCCTGTAACCGAGCCAACAGTTACAATTGCCACTGTGAAACCTAGTTCCGTTAAGCCAAGTCAAGCGACTACCGTTACTCCGCTGCCAAAGCCACCAACTAATGGCCCTCAGTGTACGTGCGAGGGTTTCATGGCAGATCCTAAAGATTGTAGTAAATTCTATCGATGCGTCAGTTATGCAGCAGGCTCATACAAAAGATTCGAGTTTACATGTGGAAGTGGAACTGTTTGGGATCCAAATATCGAAAGTTGCAATCATGCTTGGGCGGCGAAACGTGTTGGCTGCAAAGTTGGTGGTCCTCACTGACCGAGATCAGGCTTCATCTATGGGTAGATGCTTCGATTATAAAACAAGCTTGCACAAGAAAGAGGAGTATTGCCGTGGAGATGGAATTGCCGCAGCTGTCTAGGATTTGAATATAGAGAATTGCAATCTTGCTTGGTTGGTGCACCCAGTTGATTGGAAAGTTTCTACGGACTATCTTGCACCCAGCGATCGGAATTATCTAGAAAATTCCTGAAGTCGAACACGAAGTCGAACACGAAGTGGTGAGACGGTGTAATAGAGCGCCAACTATTTGAAAAAAAAATTTTGATCACTCCTGTCAGCTTTACATTTTCCGTTCGCATGTACGTATTTTGTACATCTAGAAAAAATAAATTCAATACGTAAGCCATTTATATATATAAATGTACGCGCTCATTTCCCACGGATATGGAATTCAGCCTAACGGAGCATACTCCATTTCGTGTTTGTTGCACATTCGTGTAAATTCAGGTGCGAAAGATGCGTATAACGTAAGCACGAGTCGGCTGCACGTAGCACCGGTATCAGTATACAAAAGGTTTATTGAGTGACAGCATCGAAAAGGGCGTGACCCAGGCGATGCAGGCAGTATAGCGTAACATTATTTTACAGTTTTATGACCAACAATCAATTGTTATAGGAATTCGCCGCGCTGTTACACTAAACGTCCGTTATCTATACGATATCGCTAAATTGTATATTCATCCTCTAGAGTCATGATTTTCGAGTCAATGTATGGGCATGTTCGCATACATTTTATTTATCCATTGCACATCCCGAAAACTATATCGCGAAACGATCATACAAAGAGATTTTGAAACGAAAAAAAAATCGGGCGTCTGCCAACAGAAGGAACCAACTCTGGGATAAGCGTTAAGTGTGAAAAAGAGTGTAAAAAGGATGGAGCAGCCGTAGGTGGATATAGGTGGTAAAGTAATGGCTCGCAGGTAACGGTAACGGGCTCGTTTTCCGTGGTGGCGTCAAAGGATTTGCTGCAAAGTGTTGTCATTGACGACGGGCTTTTCGTCCACATATAGACGTGACAGTGAACTTGTAAATTTACGTTACAAGCCCGCAATCCGCACTGACACGAATATTCGGTTCTTACTCTCTGGTCTGGTTTGCTTTTGCTGTAACGGCATGGAACCGTATTTTGTTCCTTTTTCCCCGAGAGTTCGGTTCTTTCATCATATTTCTGTTCTTTTTTCTCAATTTCCGTTTTCAAAAACGATTAATGCAGGTTGGCGATTTTTTAAAACCACACCCACGATTCGTGCGCTTACATATGCGAGCATCGTCGGTGCTACTGTGGAAATCCTTTTCATCGAGAAAACAACACCCTCTTTCGGATTGATATTTTTGCTCTGCTCGTAAAAAGAACAACTGACGAGTTCGTCCGTTCAGGAATAGATTTATATTTATTTGCTGGAATATCTATATCATATGCCAGCGATACTTAATTAAATGTATTCTCGTGGCTACACACGCGATGTCGTTCAATTTTGCCATGAAAACTCGGCCACAAATATAGTTCTCATATCCCGCTGAACACGGGGGTGCGGAGGCATGTCGTTGGGCGGGTGAAGAAAAAAAAATTTGATGGAATTTTCGTATCGTCGAAGTGACAGAGGATATCGGTATGTGGTAGGTATGCGGTCCAACCCTCCGTTCCATTCTGCAAAGACGACGTAACGCCGCGCACACCACACGTATCAGCCATTACAATTCGTCCCTTTTCCCTCCGTCGCTTCTTTATTTATTATGGATAATCCCAAAATTGGATTCCGTAGCGAGGGTGCTATGTCCTATTGCGATCGTTATGCCGCCAATGTTGGAAATACGAGTTACTATGAAAACGTGGCAACTGCGCGACCTGAACCGAGAGAGTCCGCTTCCTTCCTGCTTTTTTCACTGTGTCAGTAGATACACACGAGCATGCGTGCGCTTCGTACGCGTTGCGTGTAAAATGTATATATTTTTCGGTAAATAGATTCGTAACGCGTCGGGTTCAATGTGTCGGGTGCAATGGGTTTCTCCATTGCAAATTTAAATAAAGGAAACCACTTTATCCGCATGATAACGATAGCTTGGACACTGTAAAGAAGTTACAAGCTTAAATGCTGCGGGAAATATTACAGATTGGAGATGGCGCGATTCGAAAAACGTTACCAACACAGATGAAAAAATGTTGGATTTATGTAAAATAAGAAGAAAAAACACAACTTTCATTATACTTCCATGAATATATCTGGGCCAGAGCGGAACGGTATGATCCGAGAACAAAGTTTTCATGATTCGCTTGTTATTTTTCTTGCGCCATCGCAGCGGGAGGTGCCCAGCTAGGGCGTTACAGCGTGAAAGAAGATTGGACTGGCGCCAGCTTAACTCAATTTTCGTGTTTGCAATACTTTTTCGTTTCCTTTTCCAATTTTTCGCCAATTTTTTTTTTATTCGCCTCTGTTCCTTTTATTCGTCTTTCTTCCCCGTTTTTTCTCCGTCGCTCGGCCCTTTCTGAATGCAAAAAGTACGAGAGGGCTCAAGGGACATGAAGGAGAGGCGTAGTGCCCGGAAAATTCGTTTGACTACGCTCTCGGACAAAATTTTATCGTTTGCTAAAGAGAGAGAGAAAGAGGGAGGTGGGAAGTCGAACACGGTTCTCAAGTGTATATTCAATCCACGAATGTCTGTTCAAAGAGAACGGAAGTGGACTAGGTTTGAGAAAGACAAACAGCTATTCGCTATCGGTTGGTCCACATTAGTTGTCATTTTTCCATCGTAACGTGCTTTGTTCAATATCTAAAACGCGCTGTACATCCATGACTTGCGGTTCATTCAAGTGTCATGAGCGAATTGTGCCACATCAACTTTTTTGTATCTTCCAATTTACAAGTACGTGGTTATGGCGTCTCGGTACGATAAGGGAACGAGTAACCACCTTCACCAATTCTTCCAGAATTGCAAAGATAAAGGCTTGGACTGATTGTTTTAACTCTCATTTATGTACAGGTCATTCGTTCGGTTGAAATACATCATTTTTCTGAGCTTGACGGCATGGAGGTCTATGAGTTTGTATTCCCGAAATAGCCTGCAATATTGTCCTGAAGATTTTCGATAGCATGCTAGAGTTTCGAGTCACCGTCAATTTATAGTAACGTCAGGTTTTCTCAATTTCGAGGAAATAAAGCTTCGGCATAAATTTACGATATATTACAATGACTTATAGGCGGAGAACGATAGTGCTGTAGTTAAACCTTGGAATGACGGAGAATCCGCTGGCTTCGTTGTCGAATATTTTGTGGGGCTTGGGACAAAAAATTTAGATGGGTTTTAATATCACCTGTCATTTCGTTTAGTTGGGTCCTCTCTCTTTTTCCAATTTATACATATGAATGTGCAGTCCTCTCACTCACTTCCCCTCATTTTATATATAAATCTGCGTTAATACATACAGACACATATACTACACGTCCGAACGTATATACAAATGTAGCTCTATACGGTTCGTCTCTTCTTCCACCCGATGGATCCCATCTAAAGTCCTCCAGCCCTTTTCGTCGCTCCGATGGGATCCGAAAAAACTCCCTTTCCGCCCCCTCCCCTGCCCCTCGTCCAACTCTCGATCCGTCCTCGACGCACGAATTGTTTTTGATATTCGAAACGGAACGGTATATAACTCACAGGAGAGAACATCGACGAGAGATGGAAAACGACAGAGGGAGAACGCGAGAGTGTGAGGGGCGAAGAGCGAGCGAGCGAGAGAGGGAAAGAGAGTGCGCTTCATTTTTCGACAGTGATGTACGTCGTCGGGGCTTTCACACCGTGAGTACAAATCTTTTTCATTCCACTTCGGCCCGACTGAATCGGTATGGCGATGACGTTGAGGGCGTAAATCTGACAGTGTATGGAGCGGAGTGTGGGCAATTATTTTCGAAATTGACTGAAAGCGGGGTTTTTACACACTTTCATTGTCAGATTGCTTCAGCTCAAAGGAGAACAATTGAAAATGATTCTTATGAAAGGATCGATACGCAAAGGATCATCGTGGGTGAAAATGAAAGCATCACCGTTTGTACGAAAATTTGTGATCTCATAAACTCTTGTATGCAGTCCTCCTCCACACCTAAGAAGGGATTCATTTACTGATAAAATTAGGTTATGAGTAGTAACTGCCAGTAGGGGAGACGCGTTTGGTATGTGGCTTCGAGCAGCGTGGCTCCGACCCAATAGTTCGATGGGTTACCGCTTAGTAACGCACTGCCTTAAGCGCCGATTCCTGAGCAGAAGGTAGTACTGAGTTTCCGATTGTGACACAACTGAAACTCAGTAAAACGTTGTTTTGGCATGGGATGGGATTGTGAAAGTCCGCAAGGACTAAGGAACACCGGAAATAAAAAAGATAAGTGTACCCAGCGATAAAACATCAAACATTGCATAATGCCTGCTTCCCAATGGCTTACTAATGATGCCAATAACAATTGGCTTGATTGAAATTTGTTAGCCGTTAGGAAATCTTTGTTACATTATACTCAATTACATTCAAAGATGTTCTCGGTCCAGTGAGTTATTGTTCGCACCGATTGAAAAGTCATCGACCACAGTGAGTAGGAGGACTGCAAAATATATCTTGCAATCATGAAGATGTACGGCTCAACATGGATTAATGAATTCTTCCTGCGAGCAAGCTGTCTTCTTACAGCGTACTTTCGCTTATATACGTATATGCCAGTGTAACTACGCTATCTCAGGCCCCTTTCTGTTGTTGCACTTTATAGTGAAGAACGATCCTCGAGTTCGCGTACTCTGTGAGGCAATGTGGGTGAATTACGTGTTGCGCTTGTAACAAACGTTTCTAGCTGAATGCGCCGACGTTGTTCACGCTGGGATTTACGCTAAAACCACGAAATCCCTTTTCCAAGGGTGAGGATGAGATCGAGTAGGCGACGAGCAGTACATACGTGTACATTCAGAGATATGCGGGCTTTTCACTGTACGCAGCTTTTCCTAGAAGCGATGCATTCTTCTCTGCATGCGTACATTACTTCATACACAGGTAGATGACCCAGTTACTATGAAGACAGCAACGTAATAGTCGGAAACTTAAAAAGCAAAAAAGCAAAATCAGCGTATAACGAAGCCATAAGAATTAATATATATTCTGACCAATTAATTGTTCAATCAAGATATAGGAAGAAGTGCACGTAGCTCTAAGCATCGTTTTTCGGCCTGATGTCCTTACTGTTCGGCTAAAAAATCAGGTTGTTTGATCCTAGGGTTTGTTTTTACGTCAAAAACTGAGTGACAGATTACAATCCGCACATTGATGCACTGAGGAACATGTGGAAAATTGGAATATAGCGAAGGTACATTTTGTTGCTAGGAGGAGACCGGGAGCGGGTGAAGGCAGCTCGATTGTCATGATGTAGCTGCGTGTGGTATTATTCGTGGTGTTTCAACGCGAACTCGCCCCGTCGTTTCACGAATATATCTGTACCCACAAGATGGGCGTGCTTCGCGGCAAATATAGGACTCGTTAGAGCCTCGGAGGGGTGCGCCATCTACCTTGGTGTTCTCCCTTTAATCTATAAACGTGAGTATTTCCGTAGTTGCCAGGGAATGTAAGGCTGACAGGGGCTTGTCGAAGGATTGTGAGGGAAAGAGGAAGGCGGAGCGAGATAAAGTGAGAGGGAGGGAGAGACAGAGGAAATTCGAGGGTAGCCGCGGAGAATCAAACGGAAAATAAGAAGGGTAGGAGTGAGGAATGAGTTCTGACTTCGGTTCTCCCTCCTATGGGAAGGAAAGGAAGGAAAAAGCGAAAAAGAATAGGTAAAACGAGATATATATTTCTCGTCCCTTCATTTTTTGCGCGCCCGTAACTGATGGAAGTATCGTTAAATTTCCGCTTATATATCATTCGGATATATCTCGATCTTGTTGAAGCGTTACTCCCTTTTTTTCATTTGTCCGAACATCGGATCAAAAGTCGGCCTCTTATCACTGTCATTGCTGTTTTGCGCGCATATCGGAATATATCGAGGGCAATTTTTTTTCCGTTTTTCGAGCAATTCCATGCGTTTTCACGCACCGCCGCGACGAATGATTGGCTTCGTTTGGACTCGCGGAACTGAATTGCTGCTCGTCGATGTAGGAGGATTTATATGCTGTGAGTGCGACCGACAAATCAGCTATAAATGATTAAAGACGCGCCCGGATGTAACATGTGTGTTTGATGTTGGTTCTATCAATATTGTAAGTGGATTCAATACATACATACATACATACATACATGTATGTATATATATATATATATATATATATATATATATGATTGGAGCAATTAGAAATCGGTTCGGATCGGAGAACACCTATTGTACGATTACGATGCGACTTATCACTGTCAAATACAATGTTCGTAAATGGGGTCTCCACAAAAGACGAGGGTGAGCCACACGTGCACGAATGTGGGATGCCTGAATTGATCAGTGCGAAGGAACGAGAATAATACAAGGAGTGCTCGATTGATTTGAGTTTGTTTAGGTAATTTTATCTATATCAGAGACCAATTTCCAAGTTGATTCGAGTAGTTTCCAAAATGGATTATGCCGCGTTCGCGCTCCGACTGTTCGTCTGTTTCATCCCTGTTCTTCCATTACCATCTCCCTGCTTCTCGCTCTTCCTCTCTCTTTCTCTGCCTCTGGTATCCCTATTCTCTAACTCGTATTACATACCTATTTCCTTGTCCCTATCTCCTCACATCAGGAGAAAATAGATGACGCGGTCCCTGAGGCCTCTCAGAGAAACGTAGCTTCGAAGAGCAGTGGCGGTTAAGTTTTCGAGTGGTCGTGTCTACGGAGTTAGAAGTGGCATTAATTTCTAGCCAAGAGGGTACATGGAGAGATGGCAGGAGCGAGAATCACTGAGGCCAAGAGGGGATGAGAATTGAGGTCTCGGATGGGTACCTGGGAGTCTCGAGGAGGTATACCCATCTACAGCATCCAAGGTGACGATATATATATACACACCTACTGGTGTAAAGGGCTTCTGTGTCAAGGGTTGCAAACGGGGGATGAGGACGAGAGAGAGAGAGAGAGAGAGAGAGAGAGAGAGAGAGAGAGAACGAACCTGCCTCGAAAGTAGGATTCCTGATAGGCTATTCAAATGCGGTAACGTTCATCTTGCCGAAATCCCTGCGACTTCGAAATCGTTTAAATCAATAGTCAATTCAAAAGCACCCATTTTCTCATTGTTCCAACCCATTTCTTTTTGTGAAGAATATTCTAAAATCACATTTCCACAACTCAAAGAGACGCATCTTCGATGACGTTGACGTTCGCATCATAGGAATGCAATGAAAATGAATATTTCTGAATTATCCAATTTATTTTGGTCGATTTTGCTTTCAAAAATCCATCGATAATTTTTCAAGATACTTATTTATCGATCTACAATATAAATTTACAAAAAAATATTTCGAATAATAATAAAAAAAAGAAATTACAATATTAAAAAAAAACTTTCCCTGCATTTCAACAGTGCAAACTGTACCACCCATAGTCTTCGTACAAAACTATGAAAAGGCAATCGAATCGGAAATTTTTCAATTTTTAATAAACGCTAATTGACAAATGGTTGATTTGCTAGTTATCTGAATACCGTCGAATGAAGAATCATCGAGAATTCCAATGGGATCTGCGTCGTCGAGGGATGACAAATGGAAAAACCCACTCAGGTTTTCAGCGAGTCTTCTTATTTTTTCCTCATCTCCCTGCTGGTAGTTTATTCCTTGCGTCTTTATTTCCTTTGCACGACCTGTTTATTGCTCTCGAGCGAGCAACTGGCACTGATAACGTTGCGGAATTATGCGCAGGCAAGAGAGAGAGAGAGAGGGAGAGAGAGAGAGAGAGAGAGAGAGAGAGAGAGAGAGAGAGAGAGAGAGAGAGAGAGAGAGAGAGAGAGAGAGAGAGACGAGGATGAGTTTTCCAGTAGGCCGCCTCGATATTTTTTTACGCTCCCATGAATCCGTCCCAGGCAAGCCAATCAAGCAATCTCGTCTTCTCCTTCTTGCCCCGTGGATCGGAAAAACCTCGGTTCTCAAAGCGCACTTCGACTCCAATTTCCTCCACGCGTTTCTTCTTACAATTTTTTTTCTTTCTTTCTTATATTCTTTGCCCTCTCTTCCTCATGGGCGGCCGTAATAATAAACCGCTTCTTTTTTCCGAATCAAATACTAAACTCTATTTTAATTGCTGCCAAGTAAAACAACAAGGCGTATACACTTACTGCAAGGCTCGTGAAATTTAATTGCGAATCGTGCGTTAATTCGGTGCAAAGCATGTACGAACAATGAGATTTAGTCATCCACTTGTACAGGGACTATTTTTGGATACTTAAAAGCGGATAAAAATAGCAACGATGTTGGAAATGGAAAGGTGTAATTCGTAATCAGACTTGGCAGTCCCGTTTCTTCTTTTCTCTCGACCGGGAAGACCTGGCGAAAGGTTACGCTCCTAACTTGCAAATTTCCGGACAAGAGAGAAAATGAAAGAAAGGCACAGCAACAATAATGGAGGTGCATATCCGGCTGGAAATGGTTGCACGGTTGTATATGTGTGTCGGCATCAGACTGCGTAACGAGCTACGGGGCTCAGCAACTCTTCAACTACAATTTTTTTTTTCTTTCGCTCTCTATCTCTAGTTTCTGGTCGACCCAGTTGGTCGCAATGCACTCGTGACGTTCATACACCGTACGTAAGATACACACGTATTTGTATAAGCTGTGCGCGTTCATGGCGAAAATAACTCGCCTTTTTTTCATACGGTAATAATTAAAAACTCGCGCACGGCCGGAGAAAAGGAGAGAAAAGAGCTGGCATGACGTACAATTGCGGTGTTGAATAAAGGAAAAGAGATTTGGTGAAAACCGTGGGGTTTGCACACCGTGTGTCCTCGGCGTATAATGGTTTCGGGGGTAGCCCATTCCTATGTGATGCTACGTCCTGACACAATAACGGAAGATCCAAAAGTCTGGAATTTTTATTACGCGTTATGCATACAAATGCTAATAAACGCGTGTATGGGACAATTCAAAGTCGGCAAATAAAACAATGTTACAATTTATATTGTCATTCCTTTCGGTAAGTTCAAGAGCAAATTTTTCATTTCATTTTCCACATGCAGATAACAAAGTGGAGCCTGAATTCTATCTTCTACTCGGAATAAGCGTGAGAATCATTTTCATCGATGCAAATTATTTTTAAATTGTCGTAAATAGCGGGCAACTTGATTCTATTTTGTGCTTGGTAATGATTAAACGGTCTCCTTCAATGTACCGAACACGGAAAATGAAAGAAAGATGACGATTATGAAGACACGTCAATTGGGCCTGGAAAGTTTCGTACAACGGCAGGAGTGTGCCTCCATTGTCAAGATTTTGTAAAAAATGACGAGCCATCATCACGAGGCTGACGAGCCTGTTTTTTTTTCGTGCATGAAAGAATAGTCAAGCGGTTTACAATTAAGTTGCAAGCAGTAATTAGGCGGATGGATAGAGAAATTGCGAGAACCGACGATTGAAAGCTCTCGTGTGTGAAATGATTTTTTCGTGAATACAATGGGATATAAAGACGATACATGCCGTGATTTTCCGCTGTACGTAATGCGTATTCTCATTGTCGACTGCAACGTTATTTCTCTTTTTAAGCCGACCTGTGCTCTTGACACGAAAAAAAAAGAAGTAAAAACTCTCGAGCTTGACGAGGTTCATTCTCATTTCATTTCAATCCGTTTTTGGCACTCAACGGAATTGTAGTCAAGTCATCATTAAAAAATTGTTCATACAATTGTGTTCGGAATACACACATCGATAAATTCTCTTACGAGAAGGCTAATCCCCCCCATATTTATACAGTAGATGAAAAGTCACGAAAAAGTTACGAGAAAATAACAAATAACTTATGTATTAAATGAAATGCTAAAATAATGGTAATAAGTTAATAAATCGATGAATAATAGTTTGTTTATTCCCGATGAATGAATAATTGTTTTTATACAGCACTTTATACAGTATATTATAAATGACAAATATGCATTTATTTATTAAATTAAATGCTAAAATAATGTGTTGATATTGTAAATAAATATAGGAATAGTAATTTATTTATTTCTGATGAAGGAATAATTGTTGTTACAATACTTATACAGTTGACGACAATTTGGGAACTGTACAAGTGTCGTAAGAAAATAATGAACCGTCATCACATCGATGTTTATTCTTCAAAATTAGCATTTACGTTTTGACGTAATTGAACATCCGATAATTCCCACGACGTTAGATTAATCGGGAAATGAATGCGGCCCTCCACCGCTTTCTCTCTCTCATTCTCCCGCTCTTGTCGATCTCTCGTGATATTGGACAAGGGTTAACGCGCTTGGCGCTCTCCGATCAGCCGGTACGTCGTTCCGGGTGAGTCTCGAGGGCTTCGACAACGCCACAGTGAGTTGCGGTTGCTTCCTCGGGATCGGTTATTAATTACACCAGCTTAATTGGCTTCGGGCTCGCGTCGAAAGTGAGCGCTCTCGCTCCGACTGTCTTTCCCTCACGAGTGTGGGCTCTTGAAGCGCAACACACGCAAGACACCGCAACATTCGCGATCCACGCTTTACACTTGTCGAACGATCAACTTTATTGGCGTTTTCCATGTGCGTTTCTGGGCTCCGCTTGCGCAACGAACTCGAAGAGTCAGGTAATCAACAACGCGAGGATACTTTATCGTTCATTAGAAAAGTTGATTTCAATCAACAATCGATGTGGCTGCGCTGACCCCCGTGGCAATTGACGTCGGCCTGAGCCAACAGTCGGATGGGTGACCACTCAGCCGCGCGTAGGCTTGTGCAGCAAATACTTAAGGGGTTAGGCCACAGTAACGGGTATAAAATCATGTGCGAATTTAACAATTTCTTTTCGTACGAAAAAGTGATTCACTCAATAAATGAATTACAAATCTATTTAGTATGAATATTAAGCTGTTAGAAAATATATATATATATTTTTTCTTTCGATGTACTTTTTTCCAATTGGCGTGACAAATAACTTCAACAATTATCACTCGATTTACTTCAAATTTAAAAGTTATGTTCCTCATTGCATCTCGCAGAGAAGTACGTACGGAATTTCTGATTAATCGAAAACTTTTCATTTTATGAGCAGTTATAACGAAATTTTTTTACTGAAAATTCATTTCTCAAGATCAAATACCTACAACTTTTGAATAAAACAATATTTTTTCAATTCCGTACGTACTTCTCTAGGTATTCTAATGTAGATTGACGAGAATTTTTGTTTTTCGTGCTAGGTAAAAAATCGTGGATGCTAAATGTCACGCCGCGGAGCACCTTAAAAAAAGACAACAAAAGAAAATATTAGTAGTGGGCCATTTTGTACATAAAAAAAATATATTTTCTAACAGCTTTATATTCATACTAAATAAATGTGTAGTTAATTTTATGAGTGAATCACTTTTTCATACGAAAGAAATCGTTAAATTCACACATGATTTTATACCCGTTACTGTGGCCTAACGCCTTAAGCGGGAGGTAGTTTTACTGAGTTTCCATTGGTCACGCAAATTGTGTAAAACACGACCGCCTGTATCATCAGAGGTTTTCAACAGTTTCCCTGTGCCCTCGTGCCGATGCCGTAGTGCTTTAAAAAAGTGTGACTGTGGGCAACACTCTGGCTGTGGGCAACACTTTTGTATCCAAGGAACTGGTGATAGTTTTCCGCATTTGCAGAAGACCGTAAAAGAAAAAATAATAACAGAGTTCCGATGGCAAGTAATACAGGCGAGCTATACAAATTGCCGATTTTATCTTCAAATGGGCTGCAAGTGATGCGCTGGAAAACATTGAAATTCATAGTTTTTTTCTGAGAGAAGCGGGCGACTCTTTTTTCCCGTTCTGTTTTCGCTCCAACCACACCTTCGTGAATTTGTAAATAGAAAACGTTTTCTGAAGAAATAATTATCGTGGCTGTCGATGTTTCTCGTTCCACCAATTAACTGTAATTTTTCCGATAACTTTTGCTCATCCGCCGGGTGAGGTCTCGACGATCGTTCATACACAGCGCCTGGAATATTTGCACTGCTACTATTACGGGCTTTTCTCTTCCTCGTAATAATTTTCTCTCGTCGATACAGAGGGAAATATGTCTCTCGCTCGATGTGCGGTTGTCGGCCCTCAGGGATCTCGGATAAAGCAAGAGGAAGAAAGGGAGAAAGAGAGAGAGAGAGAGAGAGAGAGAGAGAGAGAGAGAGAAAGGCACCGGGAGAGCAAAAGCGATATCGAGGTTGTACGCGATTCGTATTCAAACATCGAAAGATGTTTTTTTCTCCTTCGTACAGCTTGGTACAGTTTCTAAGCTTCATTTACCGAGCAAATGGTGGAGTATACGCCAAGTGTATTTTCAATACGTTTTTATTGCCATGGCGATGCCTCCAACGATACATACATACGCGAACGTATCCGCCGCACAGTTCACCGAGATATATTCGTATACGTACACCCCGAGCATGGCTCTCACGCTTTTTTCCATTAAAGAAATGAAAAAAAAAGGTATACTTCGTTCGGGCACCCACTTGGATGCAAGTTTTCCTGAGTTTCCAAGGGTATCGCGACAGAAACTCGATAAAATATGGTAGTCCGTATGAGCACATCTTTGAGCTAGCCATTTGGCATCTTTATGAGCTAGCCACGTAATGTTGTGCTTCCAAAACGAAATTTGGCGGGGCGCGTTGCCCAAATGTCGGTTTTCTACTAGGGCACTTTTTATGCCGAAAACCCTTTTGAGCAATATACACAAGGGAACAAGAAATATATAGAAATATATGTACAAGAATGTATACGATATGTGGATGTGTATGAATACGCGAACACATCCCGTGCAGAAATTATCGTAGGGATCCAATTGGATTCACATATTTGTTTCCCACTTCCTGTTAGGGATCCAATGGACTATCCCATTGGAATGGCGTTGAAGTTTGCATCGTTGGAACGCAACGAAAATTCTTGTTGATTTTTCCCCTTTCTTTATTATTATTATTCCATCAAATCTTTCTCACGGGTCTTGGTTATAGATTTCGAACAAGGATCCTCAAAAATGTTTCAGTGATTTTCGTAGCCTGAATGTGCCAGAAAAGAACAAGGCAGTATGAAAAAAAATTATTTTCGTTGCAGCCCAACGATGCGAACCAATATCGTCCCATTGGATCCCTATATCGAAACGTCACGCTCGTTAATTGGATTCTAATCAGGATTCACCGTTGGAATCCAATGTACGAATCCGATTAGAATCCTAGAGGATTCACACATTATCGAACAGAATCCGATTCATGATGGGTCCCATCGCATTCGGTACGTTGGATTTTCTAAACAAAATATATAGATATACGAGTGCGGGGGTATTTAAAACAAATAAGTCTTACCTCAAAAAAGTATAAATAATTTTACGTGTACATTATATAAATATCCGATAACGAAAACCAGAGAATGCAGCATCAATGGATGCCTGCTCTGAACTATTGTAACTTAATCACTCAACACAATTATTTAATGTTATTATGTAACAGCTTATAATTGTACAAATCGTGTGAAAAAAAATAATGAAATATAGAGTGCACGCTTACGAAGCTTGCAGGTGATGTTTCAACACGCCGTGTTTTTTTCTCGTGACTTTTCACATATTTTCGATTCCAACATGGCAAGAATTAGCAAACGGGGTTCATAGGGAAACATTGCAGAATCCAATCGGATCCCAATGCGCAGTGTCCAATTGCACACCTGTGCAATGTCCCTGACAAATGCCTATAGAGATGGGGGTGCATCTTGCGACGCCCCAACAAAATTGTGCGCTAGATCACGAAAGGATTTTTTGTTGTTGGTAGATCCAACAAATGCCGGTTAAGATTTTTTAATAAAAAAAATATCAAACGGCGTGAATCCAATGTGGATTCTTGGATTCCATTTGTGGATACTTGGATTCCAATTGTGGATTCTTGGATTCCAATTGTGGATTCTTGGATTCCAATTGTGGATTCTTGGATTCCAATTGTGGATTCTTGGATTCCAATTGTGGATTCTTGGATTCCAATTGTGGATTCTTGGATTCCAATTGTGGATTCTTGGATTCCAATTGTGGATTCTTGGATTCCAATTGTGGATTCTTGGATTCCAATTGTGGATTCTTGGATTCCAATTGTAGATTCCAACTTGATTCCACGTGGTACGGATTCCACTGTGGATTCCGTACGTGTGAAGCTCTTATCAAACCCCTACGGGTAGAATTTGGGGACTCCCTAAAAAATGTCCACACAGGACACATTTGCTCCCTCCGTCAAAACAGACGTTAGGCCGTACAAAGAGTGTACAGGGAGGTCTCGTGGCATCTGTTTCGCTTACGTCTATTGCTCATCGTTGTGTCATCGCACGCCACACACCGGTCCGAGAGCTCTAATTATAATCCGGTTGCACCGCACTGCGCCACGTAGAGGCCTATAAGAAAAGCGACGAAAAGGCACGTATAAAAAAAAAGAACGTATACGTGCGCACAAAGCGCGCGTTTTGTGCAGCGATAGAAGCGAGACAGAAAATAAACGCGGATGAACAACAGGGGAGAAAGAAAAAGGAGACAAAATCCATGGCGCGTGCACGCGTATTGTTCGAGTAATTGTGTATACCACACGTGTGCGAGCTCCACTTTGCTCGGCGAGCCTATAACTCCCTCTCGCTTCGCCATTGTTTTTCACAATTGTACGAGAAACGAGACAATCGAAAGAAAAAACAATTGAAAACAAAAAACAATACGACGGTATTGTGAACGCATCGAGACTGTTACCATCCGAAGGAAAACATTAGTCCACGTCGTTTGTGGCAATTGAAGTTTGTGCAAAGTGATAGGGCATTAGAAGAGAGTAGAAATAGCAAAGTGACGAGTCTGCAGTAAAATGGGGAACGGATGAGATCGTAAAAGCCCTTAGGGGCGTACGAGGCAATATTGCTAACAAATACGTCAGCAAAGTTTCCCTTTAAGGGGTTATGCATAGTTGTAATAGTCGAAAAATCACTTTTTTCAAAATTAATATATTTCGACAATATATCATCTCATAAATGTTCCCCGAAAATTTCAAGATTATCGGGTCAAAATTGACAGGTTTATGGGCTGTTGTGTTGACGCCTGTCGGAACGCTCGGACCGTTGTTCGAAACTTTCAAAGCTTTTTCTCGAAAGTACGTTTTTAAAGTCGGCGAGCGAAATATCTCAAAAACTACTGTATCGATATTTCGGAAATTTTTAGGGCTTTTTCTATATATAAAAATATAGTATTTGATCGAAGGATTTCTTTCCCGATGTATAGTTTCGCTTTCATGAATGAGAAATACTCATTTTTTCCCACAAATAAAGCCTCACTTTGAACACGCGACGTTTTTCTTTAATTTGACATTTCGGAAATTCCTTTGATGAATCACAGAATAAAGTAGGGGGAAGTCCCGTAACGGCGGATGGCGCCTGGTGTCGGACACTCGTACTATCTCGGCGAGTCGCAACGCCTTACCAAAGTTTGATTTAAATTTTTAAGAATTTTTTTGTGCAGACGTTGCATTTTTGTTAATTCATTTTGATTTTAAACGTCGTTGTAGTAGTTATTTCATAAATAAAGTTACATTTCTATTTTTATTGTCGGAAAACCTTAGGTTTTTTTGATTGTCTGAAAACCGGATCTTAGTTGTCCGCCACTTCCCCCTACCAACGAAATCTGATCTTTTTATATATGATGACCCGGTTCAGACGGGCATTTCTCACTGCAAAAGACGTTTTCGAGAGGTGCTTCCCGGACTTCGGCTGTAAATCGATTATAATATAACATTTCCACGCAAAAAAATTACAAATTGTTCTTCAGCTGATACTTTTTCAAAAACTAAATAAAAAATCCCAAAAACAAGCTATTTTCGCCTGTGACAACGAGGTTGTCTGTAACCTGTTAATCATTTCGTTTTTTTTCGTACCTAAAAGCCTCTAACGAACCAACCTACCTAATCAAGCACCCTCCCGCCAAAACAGCATCAGTACAAAAATTAGACCACTAAAAGTTTCCTTTCATTAGCCTCGACGATTTCCACAAGTATCCACAATCAATCATCCCGTCGTTACTGCAAAAAAAACCTAACTCTCCGGTCCAAATGAATCGCCCTTCCTCAATCGATCGGCGCAGCCTCGAGGCATCGTTCCTTCGACGATTGGCCGAAAAACAGCCAGAGATACAACGAAGAAGTAGGTCGAAATAAATAGCTCTTGATCCGTCGATAAGCGGCTGGTTAAAAATTCGTATTAATATCCGATGATCGGGCGATAGGGTTGTGCAACAATCGTAACGATAAATTTCCCCATGTTCCCCGTATTCGTTCTACACATGCGTGTATACGCGAATAGACCCACACCCAGTGACTCTCTACGTACATTATTCACAAACACGCGTATACACCTAACAGTTTGATCCGGCAATCACAGTGAGAAAAAAAAGCGTAGTGGGCGGGAAAGGATTGGGGTTGACGCTTCAGCGAAGGACGCAGGCTTGTCTACCGTATACCCGTGCAATCGCATGCACACATACACCTCTACGCACGTAAGTGTTATATATACGAGAGTCTCGGAGCAGCTAGAGCTCGCGGATTAGCCGTTGATTTATGCAGAGCGATAACTGGGGCCGCGGGAAACCCGCCCCGGTTCCGACCCATATATCTATACAAGAACGCACACCCACACACGCGCACCTACGGTCCGAACTGTATACGAGGCTACACTAGTGACGATTTGGCCGATTCGACGACTCGGACACGGGCGTAGGGATGAGGCGCTAAACTCCGTGCCGCAGCCGCGAAATATGATTTACGCGTACATATACCGACGTACAGGGTGCCCCAGAACTGAATGCGTTCCCTGAAATGGGGAGTTGGGGGTGAAATTCTGAGTCGATTGATATAAGCATGTATGGCTCTCAGAACAACCCCTGAGTTGTTATTAATTTTTAAAGGCGAGCCAATCAGGTGCGCCCGATGAGCTGGCGTGCGCGCGCATCGCTCACCGACGTACGCCGGCCCATCGGGCGCATCTGATTGGCTCGCCTTTAAAAATGAATAATAATTCAGTGGTTGATCTGAGAGCCACACATGCTTATATCAATCGACTCAGAATTTCACCCCCAACCCCCCGTTTCAGGGAACGCATTCAGTTTTGAGACACCCTGTATACGCGTATGTGTACCATTAACTCGTACCCTTATACCTATAGCATCGACGGGTATAGGATTTCGCGTGGTTACCGGCACGTAAAACGAGAAAACCTCGAAACCCCACGCGAGTCAAGGGAATGTACATTAATAAGGGAAAAAAAGGAGGGACGACGAGGGAGGGTGGGAGGAAGGGCCGCGGTGAGGGTTGGGGGAGGGCGAGGGGAACGGTGTCTCTGTACTTAATAAATCACTTGCAAGCTATTACAATCTCTTCGAGACATTGAGCATCGTGTCGACAATATATATACGGTGATATGGATTTATATGGAAAATATATCATGACACGCGCCTTTCGTTCGGCCCTCTATATCGCTTTATACACACGACCGCACTGCGGCGATACACGTGAATTTATAATGCCGAAGTTTAAAGACCGTGCTTAATCGTAATATACGGATGACGAGCGATATACGCGTTATAATGGCCGCGAAAAGATTAGTCGGTTCCTTTCATGACGGGCAAAAAACGATAGCAAGAGGGGAGGGAAGCCAGCAGAAGGCGGGGGCGAGAGAAAACAATTCGATCCTCAATGCAGAACAATGAAAGATTGGACAATGAAAATGATTGTATTTCAATTGCTCGTATTTGGTTTGGCAAATACTCGTTAGGAAAATTCCTCAGTCATTTCTTTAGTCGCTTGTTTGGAGACGTGGAATTTTTATCTGCTAAAAAAGATTTTGGAAAATGATAAAAAATGAGGAAATAAAAATAGAAATTTCGTTTCCACGGTGCAAACTTCGCGGTCGTGATCAATGCAGAAGTCGATCTTTGTTTTGATTGATACACGTCGATTGAAGACGCGAGTCAAAACTGGCATTCAATATTTAATCACAAAACGATCAAGTAATTTCACGTACGAGAAAAATGAGACTTTGTCACATTGAAATTTTTTTATATCGACATGGGGGTATTTAAATTATCTCACAGTTAATTTCCTTTTCGTTAGGTATTGGGCACGTACTTTATCGATCGATATTCTCCCGAGGCAAAGTTCAACAATATTTCTCGACGTTTAATTGATCGTTGAGATCACAAGAGCGACTGTGCATTGGGATATTTATCCACGCGAGATATTCCTAGTGAAACTGTCAGCATGAAATCAGTGAGGACGACGGACTTCGCAACATTATGGTCGCGTAGTTTGCATCGTTGCTTGGGAAGAATTTTTTTTTCTTCATAATTGCATTTCCTCATTTTCGTTATTATACAAAATAGTTTTTCTCCAGATTTCGATTGTATATTTCCAGTTGAAAATCCTCAAAAATATTTTTGTTATTTTTCTAGCTTAAATCTGACGGAAAAAATATTCGAAGAAAATATTGATTGCATTTCAACGACGTAAATTTCAATTACACACAACGTTTTCATCGGACTATCATTCCGAAAGTTTCCGGCTCCCGTTCCAAAGCCTTCCCAAAAGCGGGTTCACGAGGTATTCACATCCGGGACGATACATTGAGAATTCTCAGTGTATCGCGTCTGATTCCGGCGATATGTTTTAGCCGGTTAAAAACTGCTCATCTTTTTTTTCTCTCATCAAAGTACACTTGCGTTTGTTTCTCATCTCCCTCGCTCGTTCACTCGTGCCACTATTTTCTCCATATCCGCTGCTTCACCAAGTCTTTTTCGTCTCGTCGCATCCCAGACGATTATCCCCCTTTTTCTTTTCTTCTTGCACTCTCACTCTCCATCCAACGGTGCTTACTTTCCAGCGGCACTTGCATGCACAGTACGCGTACAGAGTCGTTTTTTTGCTGCATGTATTCCTCCACTTACCGAAGAATATAGCGCTATAGGGACATAGAGAGTGCGAGAGAGAGGAGAAACAGTGGTGTGACGAAATGACAAAAAAAGTATATCATTTTCTCGACGATCCTCACAGTGTCGCCTCTCGTATTCAACGGTGTTGTGCATTTCCGGTATATTCTGTATACAGGGTGTCCCAAAACGGAATGCGTTCCCTGAAATGAGGGGTTGGGGGTGAAATTCTGAGTCGATTGATATAAGCATGTTTGGGTCTCAGATCAACCCCTGAATTATTATTAATTTTTCAAGGCGGGCCAATCAGGTGCGCCCGATGAGCCGGCGTACGTCGGTGAGCCATACGCGCGTGTAGTGGTGCGTGTAGGTGCGGTCCTCCCGCCAGGCACCACTACGTACGCCGGCTCATCGGACGCACCTGATTGGTTCGTCTTAAAAAATTCATAATAATTCCGGGATTGATCTGAGACCCGAACATGCTTATATCAATCGACTCAGAATTTCACCCCTAACCCTCCATTTCAGGGATCGCATTCACTTCTTGGACAGCCTGTATATTTGCATTCTACGTATATACAATATTCCAGGTTTTTCCCCTTCTTTCGTTCATCGCTCGCTCCCTTCGCAGTCTTCCCGCATATCCCGCGGGATGTCGGCAGAAACAAAGCGGATCCTCGAGCGTAATAAAGAAAGACTGTAGAAGCGCCATTACGCGCGTGGTGCAAAAACGTATCAGCTCAAACTCGCGCGTCGTCTACGGCTTTTCTTTGTACTTCTTTCTGCGTGCTTCCGTCTCCTAATCTCGCACAGAGATCTCACACTCCTTATACATATATCCCTGGGATATTTGTACCTTAGCTTTCCCGGCTTTCTATTTGCCTCGGGCTTGCTCTTTTCCGCGTTTTTTCTTTGGTCTTCAAGGCAACAATATATTTGTATACATAAATATATATATATATATATATATATATATATATATATATATATATATATATATATATATATATATTTTTTTTTTTATAAAAATAAAACATTTGAAAGATGATTATTTCTAAGGTTTGAGAAATCTTGTGTATAACATTACTTGTACACTTGCGTAATACGTACATTGTACTTGGCTATTTTATAAGTAATTTCATTTTTCTTACATTCAATTGAGGAAAAAATATTTAATGGAAACATTGTTTGAATTTGAAAAAGAAGCAATCATTTTTACGGTAAAACTGCAATTTTTTAAACGTTAAACGAAGAATAATATTTTCGGCGGTTTTTATTATTGACTGGCGTTATTTTTTTTCAACTTTTTTAAAGTTTTGTGTGTGTGTGTGTGTATATATGCGGCTAAATATGAATATTTATACGCTTTGTTCAAATCATTGTTTGAATTTTAAAAATAAATAAATATTTTGACCGTAAAACATTTTTTAAAAGGTTAAACGAAGAATAATATTTCCAGGGAATTTTATATCAATCGACGTTGTTTTTTTTTACTTTTTAAAAGTTTTCACAACAGTTATATGTGCCAGTAAATTTCAGTATCTATATATCTCGTTAAGGATCAATAGATTGACGGAGGTTCGAAAAAGTATGGACAATAAGGAATCCTAATCAACAAGACTAATACAATAATAAACGAGATTGAAATGTGCATCGTTGGAATGCAATGGAAATTAATTTTTCAGAATTGCTCAAATCTCTCGTGGCAAATTTTGTCTATGAAAATGTCTCAACCATTTTTTTGTCAACCAAAAAAATGTTCTATGATAATAAAAATATAGAACAGAACTTTCGCTGCGTTCTCGCGATACAAACTTCAGCACCATGTAAATAATAATATCAATTAGACGAGAAACTCATCGCGAGTGACGAGCATAAAAGCAATTATTTTTTTTTACATAATTAAATCGGAATAAAATAGTTGCGACAAATGTCTGTGTGAGCGAGTTTTGCAGTTCGAACCACTGTATACTGCAGTGAATGATACAGTACTGTCTCGTACGGTGGAGGCACATTACGGCGATCGTGCAATTTAAAAGTTTTTCTTTTTTCAAAATGCAATGACAACGCAACGCTACCACTTACCGAAGGATCAAGTTGGGCTTGGCGCGCAGCTTGAGGAAAGTTCGCGAAATGGAAAGTTGCGGAATTGTGGATTGTTTTCTTTGGACATTGCTCGCGCGAACTGTATGCAATAGATGCGATTCACATTTATGACTGTCGCACAAATATGTACATACGTATACAACATGTACATGTGGTAATGCATGTACATAGGAAATTGGCGAGTACGCAGAGGAATATCGTGGATGTCAGTGGTATAATTTCAAATCTAAACTTGTCCAATTGCCGGCGCCCGTATCCTCCTTGCATTATGTCCGTTGAGGTAATCCAAAGTTTTGCACCTATATATATATATATAGGTGTGTGTGTGTGTGTGTGTGTGTGTGTGTGTGTGTGTGTGTGTGTGTGTCTGTGTGTGTCTCTGTGTGTGTGTGTGTGTGTGTAGTGCGAATATTTATAACGTACACTGAAAAAAAATTCAACCATCCAAAATTCAGTTGGTTTAACAAAATGTATCTTTAAATACGTTCAACTTGATTTTTGGTTAGCATAAAACACGTTTTGTCAATCTAACTGATAGTTTTAGTGGTGTGAACTGTAGCTTATTCAGCATGTCTGAGCAACTGTTAAAGCAACAAAATTTCGAGACAACAAAATGCATTTTGCACACACAACGGTTTTCTTTTTTCAGTGTACGTTTCTCGCATCATTTTTACAAGGTTTTTACATTTTTACAGGTTCAAGCCTTTTCTTCAGATCCATCTTGTTTTTTCTATGTATGTGCATTATTGTCGATTTTCCTGGTCATATAAGCCCTCCGTAGTATTATATTAAAAAACAGCCATCATGAATATCATTAACGTTGAAGGTTGCATCGTTCGAATGCAACGATTTCTCTTTTATATTTTTCTTATTACTTTATTTTTCTCACAATCCAAAGGCTTTTTGCAAATTATAGTCGTAGATCAATAATAAGAATACGTAAAAAGGTTCAAGTGTTTTTCGTAGTCTAAATCGGGGAAAGAAAATTCTGAGCAACTAAAAAGAATTGACTATCGTTTGCATTCTGACCATGCAACTACAACGTCGTGAATATTGTCACAAACGTGACTTTTCCATGTACATGAAGTTTGCATCGTTGCTATCCAACGGTTTCATTTTTTTTTTCGATTTTGTTTGGTTGGTCCCGGTGGCCGTAAATATTTTTTATTCATTTTACCATATTTTTTTAGCAACTAGAGCCGAACTGACCAAGAAAAAATAGGAAATTACAAAATCGAAAAAAAAATGAAACCGTTGGATAGCAACGATGCAAACTTCATGTACATGACTTTTCCGCTATGTATCAGTTGAATTTGTTCGTCTATCGAGTACATAAGACGACATGAGCATCAATCATAATATCATACAAGCTCAAAAAGATGCTAAATGAAAAGTGTAGGCAACGAAACACTTCTTCCTCGCTACGATCGTATATGGGACGTTACGTTTCCGGGATATGTAGATTTGGTGAGACAAGTAAAATAGATCCGTTGTCGAGATGCAGGAGAGAAGCAAGTCGCGGCCTCTTATTTATACGGTTCATTGGTTGCATATTCAGCGAGGGAAAAGAGGAACGAAAAAAGTGCAGAAATGTGAATTTGAAGACACGATGGATCGTGAATGAACTCCGTGGAGTATTTTGGGTCGCGGAGTTCGAAGAGTTCCTTATATAGAGATTTGCCTGCTGAAAGAGGCGAAACGGCAAAACAGGGGCTGGTTTACGGGCAGCACGAAATGCGGTGGTTCGGTGGTTTTCCTTCTCACCGATCGATACGAATTTACGAATGAAAACGCTCGCGAGGGAGAAATAGAGTGCGCGTTGTTTATTAAAATAAAGGATATTCGTGGCTGAGCGTGAATGCACTCGACATATTATCGAATTAATTCGACGGAGCAGCTCCGCGCACGTTTCTCCACGTCCATTAACCCATATTGTTTCTATTTAATTAATGTAGCCCGTTATATCAATCATCTCGTTGTATTTTTAATCCCTCGGAGCTTATGTTCGTTCATCAGCTTGATTAAATTTCCGCGCGAACTAGCTCTCGTCGTTGTGTTTTCGCAAATTTCCCTATGGTGGTGATAACCAATTGTTTCAAGACCGCGGTTCGCAATGGCAACTCTTGTCAATTGTACGAATGTGTACGGGGCGGCCGGATAGCCTGCGCGTATCGATCCCTGAAGTAGATACGTCGGCAATTATTTTGCGACAAGGAACGTTAATCGCATTCCCGGCCTCGCGAAAATGTTCGATTAAGGGGTCTTCTCACTTTAGACGCTAAAAAGGCGATTTTCATTAATTTTTCTCATAGGTTTATATTATAGATATTGATACAAAAGTTGTTACACTTAATAAATACGCTTTCGAAATACATTTAAAAAAATGTAATGTATTTATGTAACCCACAAAAACTTTAAACGCGTTTTTTCTCGAAACAACGTTTTTCGATGGCTTGTTGATGAAATCTTCGAAACTACTGAACCGATCCTTGTGAAACTTTAACCACATATTCTTTACATCTATAGCCATAGCGCGTATCAAGGATTTTTTTAAATTTTAATATTTACTATTTTTTTGCCAAAAACGGTTAAAAAAGACGTTTTTTTCGGAAAATATCCGTCATTTTGTTATTTTTTCATGTATAAAAAAATCGTATGATATGCGCTATAGCCATTAACATACTGAATCTAAAACCGTTTGATATTTTTGTTTTGGATGATCCATCTCCGGGATTTCATCAACAGCGCAGACCAACAATTTTTTAAGGACTTTTTCGTCTATAAGCAGTGACTTGAATGAATTTTAAAAAAATTAATGGATTTCGAAAGTGTATTTATCAAGTATGTGCATTCATCTATTGCATCTTTTATATCAATATCTATAATATAAACCTATCAAAAAAATCATGAAAGTAGCCTTTTTTAGCGTCTAAAGCAAAAAGACCCCTTGAGGGTGAGTCTAAATTTTAGTGGTGATAATCGTACTTGAACCTTTAAACGCGTTCTTCTCAAAACCGTATTTTTCTAACTGGTGACCACCCTATCTCGAAATCTACCGAACGAATTCCTTGGAAATTTGAATGACTTGTTCAGTACTCATGTAGACACTTTGCAAACTAGGATAATTCCGATTCACCACGCCGTTTTCCTTAATGTCGAAGAAATCGTGATAAAAATAAAAAAGTTCATGAAAAAAAAATTCAACGAGATGCCAAACATTTACTTTTTAATATTCCTTAATAATCCTAGTTCATAATTCACAGATTAAAATGCCGTTTGATTTTATAAGATTAGATTAGATAAGCATAACGCCCGCAACCGTGGTAACCGGAAAAATCTTTTTTTTTCTAAACGATTGGCTATGTTTCCATGTACTTCAGCAATGAGCGACGACTTCGGGCTGAAAAAATTATAAAGTGTGCTCAAAATATGAATAAATATTATTAAAAAGTTTGCCGTTGTATGTTTATTTAGTTCGCCAAAAAGAAAATCCCCAAAAGACGCGAAAAAGAGCCTCACGGGATGACTGCCTTAAGGCGGTCCGCTAGTTTCTCGGGTCGAAAAAATCGATTTTTTTTTGCATAAATCACATCTACAACATGTGTAGAAAATGTGTGCAAAAGGATTTTTCGATATTCGAAGTGGTTCACAAGTTACGGCCCTGGAACGGAGCAGCTATACAGAGCAGGTATACTTTCAAACGCGTTTTTCTCGAAACACCATTTTTCGAAACGGTGACCACGATATTTCAGAAACTACTGCACCGATCTTGTTCAAATTTATACAGCATCTTTAATATGTTATAAGCCAGCGATTGAACTAGGATTATCATGATTGCTTCGATAGTTTTTTTTGTACGAGTGAAAAACTTAAGAAAAAATGAGTAAAAAATAGAATGTAATTTTCAAAAGTGTATAAAAAAGTCAATTTTTGTAATTTAGAATTCACTCTAGTTCAATCGCTAGTCTTAAATATGAAGATTAAAATGCCGTTTGGTTTTTTTATTTCAGATAAGCAGAACAGCCGCAATCTTGGTCACCGTCAAGCACCTCTTTTACTTGATGTCTTCCTGTCGGCCACTATAACTTTTATTCTATTATATATTTTGACTTCAAAAAATTTGTAAAGCTTATTCAAACGTCAATAAAGATTATGCAAAAACAATGAGATCGATTATTTCGATGCTTTGCCCGTAAAAAATTATTGAAAAAGCCGTAAAAAAACAGCCGAGAAACTAGAGGACCGCGTTAAATATGTTTTTCGATAAAATATAGGGCTCGCCCGTTTGTGGGGTCCTTCGAGACAATGGTCGCGGAGTTCACCTCGTCGTACCTCCTCGGGATGAAAGAAACTTCTGTGCATCCTATTTCCACGCCTGATTTTCGTAGAATTACTTACCCCCCGCCCCCGCCTCTGTCCCCTTTCCTTTCGCGTCTCCAATTACGCGTAATGATGTAAAATTGTCGGGCGATAATGGGCGCGTTCCCGCGGGGCCGCGGCGGTCCGGGGCTGACACGTGTTCGCTATTAATAGAGGCTGTCTTGTCTCCGGGCTCGTCTTTGCGTGTATACCCCGTTTTTATCCGGTGTCGCAAAGGCATCGGGCGTCTCCAAAAGAGAATACCAACCGCGGATGGTACGATGAGCGAGCAAGGCGCCGTACATATATACACATGCGTGTACACAAAAATGGCCGAGTAAAAAATGGAGAAAAAAAAGGCGTACGAGCGGAGTTTAAGAAAGATGAAGCAGTTGACGAGAGAAAAGAGCGACAGGGAAAGTCAATGGAGAGCAAGAGGACGAGATGAAGATGACGGAGAGCAGAGTCGCGGATGACGAAGGGGAAGAAGAAGAAACCGCGCGGCCATGGCGCCTGTCAGGGTAAATGCGCTTCCTCGAGTTCGCCCCTTCCCTCCAACGCTCTCTTGACAACCGCGTTAAAGACAAAACTGAAACAGTATAGCGTGTCATCGTTGCTACACGAGCGTAAGTCCCCCTCACGCTGACTTAAACTCTTTTCCTCGTCTCCTATATCTGCCTTTTTCACCCCCTCTGCTCTTCACTTTTCCCCATAGCCACTCGTCCCTGCCAACATGCGCGAACCGTTACCAGGAATTCCGTCAAGTGTATTCTAGTCCCCGTCGTCTTTTTACGCGTACGCGTTATAATTTATGTAAGCCTTGGTTGGGCGTATACGCTCACGTACGTGTGCGCGAGGGCCTCGAAAGCTCCGCTGTTTACATCGTGATAAATTTATTTCGATGTTCAAACAAATTTGTCGAGGCAACCAAAGTCGAAAGGGGCACAACACTCGAGGAAGGGTTGACACGATACCCCCCCCCCCCTGGTCTCTTCAGTTCCATTTTTCTATGCGCGTGCGCGAAAACAAATCCTGGACGCGATGGGGTTGAGTGTGAGTGAATAAATGATGGTCCAGTAAAAGAGCCGAAAATCCAGTACTTGTTAGCGTAGAATATGAATTTTGACTGAAGGTGGATGGTTGCATACTGAAAGTAACCCCAATAAAATGTTGCGCCTCAACTGGCCTCTACCTTCAGAAATAGGGGTTGAAAACTTAAAAATCGCCGTATCTCGATAATTAATAGCCCGATCCAAAAAGGTTTTGAACAAAAGTTGTTTGGAATAGGAAAATACGTATATAGTTATCCGACGTCCGACCCCCTATCTTTGAAAATAACGGCACAAAAACGATTGGAAAATTGGCGGTTGATGCGTGTGCGAGCGGAGTAGACATATTGCTGCGTCCTTATCTGCGTCGGTGGTGCTCGCATGTTTTTGTGTCACTATTTTCATAATATAGCAATCAAACTTTTTTCCATACGAACAAGTATGCAAAAGGGTTTTGCTCCAATCACATTCATCGAGTACGTGTGTTGACCTACCTATTGTCATTTATTTTCACGAACCGAGGAACTCGGTTGCCAGCTCAACTGCACAACTAAGTGCGCAACTAAGTTTTCGAGTTTTTTTTACCAACAAAAAATCGAAAATTTCAAGACAAATACAAAAAATTGGTTATTCGAAGTATTGTCCCTCGCTATTTACACATTTTTGCCATCTCTCTGGCAATACATAAATACCGCGACGATAAGGAGACGCGTCTTTGGACTGAAACCATTCGTCCAACGAATTTTGGACTGCATCGTAATTGGCCAAGTGTAGCCCACCCAAGCCATGCGCCATCGACCGGAACAAGTGATAGTCTGAAGGGGCCAGGTCTGGCGAATACGGCGGTTGCGGTAGCAGATCCCATTTTGGTGTTTTTATGGTGTCCTGGACGATGGAACTGCGATGGCAGTTCCATCGTTGTCGTGCTGCAATATCACACGTTCGTGTCTCGTGTCCCATTCTGGCCGTTTTTCGAGCAATGCGTGGTTCAAATTGATTAGTTGTTGTCGGTAGCGATGCCCATTGACAGTTTCGCCCGGTTTCAGCAGCTCATGGTACACGATTCCTTTCTGGTCCCACCAAACGCAGAGCATTGTCTTTTTTCCGAAGCGATTTGGCCGTGCCGTCGATGTTGACGCTTCGCCAAGTGAAAGCCACGATTTTCCGCGTTTGGGATTCTCGTAATATATTCATTTTTCATCGCCAGTAACAATTCGATGCAGGAAACTCTTTCTGTTCTGCCGCAAAAGCAAAATTTCGGAAGCGGCTCTTCGATTTTCCATTTGTCTCTCAGTCAACTCATGCGGCACCCACTTTCCTTCCTTATGAATTTTTCCCATGGCGTGCAAACGTTTCGAAATACATTGCCGAGTCACATTTAATGTCTCGGCAAGTTGATCTTCTGTTTGAGTGTCATCTTCATCCAATAACGCTTGCAGATCGGCGTCCGCAAATGTTTGCGGTCTTCCCGAGCGCTCCTTGTCCCCAGTCTCAACATCGCCACTTTTGAACCGCTTGAACCAATCTTCACACGTTGTTTTTGATGCTATATATTCGCCGTAGGCCTCCTCAAGTAACCGACAATCACGGAAAGGTGATTGCGAATACTTTCGACGTCAGGGACCGGACAATACCAATGTATATATAGGTCTTCAAAGTCAGGATATAATAATAACCAAACGGGTTTTTAACCCCTTGTGACACTTACGATAAACAGGTATGAGATGCGATACGCGTTTTATACGTGAATATAAAACGCGTATTCAAGGGTTGACGATTTTGAGTTCCACTGCCTCGAGGAAACATATACAGGAACCGTGCATGAGTTTCCGTTCATTCAGGCTCGAGTGAACGAGATCCTTATTACATAGCTGGACTCTTCAAAGCAATATTCTAGCCGATACAAGAGAAAAATGATGGACCGATATATATATATATATATATATATATATATGTTGAAGCGACCGATTCATTCAACCCTCCTATTCTCTTCATACCTATACGTATGCCGCATCACCGCGTATAGTTTCACCTTTGTACGTGCGCGTCCTATAAAGCACGCCCGGAACTCTTTGAAAGTGATCCGTGAGGGTTCTGCAAAGGGCTGATTTTTTTTTCTTTTTCCTTCGTCGATTCGGAGAAAAGCTCGTCGTTCTTTGTGCCACTATGCTCGTTACGAGATTTATGCGCAGTGAGGTACGCGTATAATGCTAACGAGAATAGCATTCCCGTTGTTCGTACTCGTACTCGAAGCGTAAATTAAAATACTATAGACGCAGCAATAAAATTATAAACGGTTCAACACGGAAGCCCTGTACGTGTGTGATCGATCCTATTTTTATTAGAGTCATTGTGCCTGATCAAAGGAACGCGAAATTAATTTAATGTTTTCGAGGAATAAAACAAAACTCTCAATATTTTTAACGAATCTAATTGGAGTACTGTCACTTCGCATTATCGCTAATTGTGCTTTGAAAACAATTTTCCAGCTCAAGGCGGAACACACCTGTGACGAGTAAAAAAAATCGATTTTTTTTTTTGCATTTTTTGAAGTGTATATATTCAAGAATATGTCAAAAAAATGTTCAAGTTGAAATATTGAAAATTGGACAACTTACAGACGATGCAGTGAGAGCCGGTAGCGCAACGATTTGCGTATACTAAAACTTTAAATTGCGTCTTTCGCAAAACAAATTTTCTCGACCTGGCCGGAATCATAACTCTAGCTATAATTCTCCTGTTTTCGATTTAAAAAACTGAAATTTCCGTAATTGTAGTAGCTATCATTGTACGTAGACTTTTTTTTATTTAGTATTTTTGAAGCCCCCGAATATAAGAAAAAATTTCGCCTAAATTATACTTTTTTTGACACCCACCATATTTTGATTTTTCCCCCCCGAAAAATTGCTAGGTAGAACGAGAACTACATTAATACATATTATAAAACTTTTTTATTTTCATTTTTCAGACCAACCATTGTCAAGTTATCGATCCGGCCGTTGGACCACATTTTTTATACAGAGGCTCTATTATACCTCAATGACGTTGCTGATTTTTTTTTTCAATAAACATTTCTACGAAATAAGTTCAATGTATGCTTAATAATATACATTTTTCTCCAAATCCCAAATGAATAATCTAGTAGACAATAAAAATTGGAAAAACGACCCTTTTCCGGCCCGGCACGCCTGTTCCCTCCCCTAACTGTGTATACTTACAAAAGTAAGTATTCGTGTGATGTCACAAGAAGTATATTTTTATTTCAATTTCGTTTCAATTTACTTTTACTTTTACTTACAATTTACTTTTCAATTTACCCGCGTTTTCCCTAGTAAAAAATTATGTTAAAGTTTGCATCGTCAAAACGTAAAATAAGTTTTTTCATACATTTATTGTCCTCATTTACACTATTATAGACGATCTTTTTTTTTTATAGATTTATATTGTAGATCGCTGAATAAGTATCTCAAGAAATGGTTGGCGATTTTTCCAGGCCAAATCTGTCAGACAAAATTGGAAGAATGCAGAAACATTAATTTCTGCTGCATTCCAACAATGCAAACTTCAACGGCATTGTAAAAACTAGTTCTGACTGAATGCCTTCGTTGTAACCAGTTTTTCCTAGTGAAAATTGCGATTAATCTTTAAAAACCCAAACTTCGACCTCATTCAAGCGGTTTTAACTGATTTATTTCGTTGGAGTCAGTTTCAACAAACATTCCACTTTATCCATAAGTAAGTTCTAGTTTTTACTAGGAAAAAAGCTCTTAAGTGGTAACACCACCGTAGAATTTTCGAAAAAAAATGATTTTTTAAATTGGCTCAAGAGATGCTTAGAACTATCTAGAATAAGTGGGAATAAGTTTGGTACCTGAAAAACAAATTTCAACAGTGACTGGCCCATGTGCGAGACGTGGGCCGTTTTTCCCGGAACGCAATTTTTCGAAACGGCACGCAGCATAACTCCGACAATTTTCATTCTTTGCATTCCAAATTTTGAGCACATCTTTAAAATAACATTCCGAAGAGAAATACGCACGAGGTTTTCCACGAGTTAATTATAACATCAGTTATTAACCAATGATTGTCCTTTTTTTCTGTCGAAAACTGACTTTTCACTTTGAATGCTTGTCAATTACAAAACATTTCATGTTTTAAACATCTACGAATTTCTCCAGCTATACTCATATAATTAATAAAAATCTGTTGTTTTTCGACCAAATTCTCCAAATTCTCTGAAAATTAATTTTTCAATATAGATTTGTTTTTGCCGCTTGAAGATATGACTAATAACATCCTTGAATATTATTATAATGATTTTTCGTCTTTTTTTGGTGGAAGGACGAGTAAGAGTCGTTCTTCCACCAAAAAAAACGCGAAAAATCACTTAATTTTCGACGTTTACAGTGGTGTGAGCCCTTAAACTGAAAACGGGTTTCAACTGTAATATAACTATTGTAGATAGAGGATCCAGAATGAGCGACTCGTGTAAACCGACAAGTTCGTCTTTGCTACCCGCGATCTTTATTTCCGCTTTGAGGTTCGAACAGTTGAACCGTTGCATCGATACAAACCGGAAGTGTCGGCAAGCTTGCGTAATCGCCTGAGGGGCTTCGAACTACCGCGGTCACCCCCACCCAAGCTTCGGACATCTACAAGCAGACGTTTACGTATATAGGTTTATGCACCAAACTACCCCCTGGTATATTCCGCTCGTGATAAATCCCGCCACAAATAACTCGTCCGCCCGCAGCGTAGAGGGTGAAAAATAGAGACCATTATGTGTGTATGTGTATATATATATATATATATATATATATATATATATATATATATATATATATATATTTGAATAGGGAGTCAGAAATAGAGAGCGGGAGGGAGAGAAAGATTCGCGAATCGATAAGTCGCCGGAAGGAAGAGATGCGTCTCTTGCAGGAGGAAAATGGTAAAAAAAGAGAGAAAGAGAGGAAAATTGGAAATATAAGGTGGAGGCACTCTTCTGTGCGGTGTAGCTGCATCAGCGTCGCGGATCGGTAGGAAATTACTTCGAGGATCGACAACTGGTTATCCCGCTCTCAGCATCACTTTTTACCCCTCCCGTAATTCTGGCATCGCCCGTTTTTCCCTATGTATCTCCAGAGGCTTGTCTTCTTTTAATTATCGCACCGGTCGAAGTGGAAATATGATCGCGAGTAAGCTCGAGAGTCAAGCCCCGCGACCCTCCTCGATGGTATTTATCGAGACGCTTTCGTGCAACGTTACGTAAATTTGTACGATCCGAAAATAAAATCAATTTCGCAGTTCTCGCTTTGATGGAACGAAAAGCTTTGAGCTTCATTTTGTTTTTTTTTCACGGTGTTGAAATTTGCAATGTTGGAACTCAACGAAAATTCGGTTTACATTTTATTTTGCTTATTTTTAGTGCCAGTGAATATTTTTGAAAATGAAAAACATTTTTTGTTTTGTAAATTTAAATTGTAAATCGCTGGATGCATATCTCAAAAAATGGTCGAGTGACTTTTGTAGGCAAAATCTGCCGAAGGAAACTATAGGAATTCAGAAATATGAATTTTCTTTGAATTCCAATGAAAGCTTCAACCTAATGTTTTTTTCTCGTTAAATTGCAGTATTGTAGCAATTTTGGTACGTAATTGCGAGAAATTACGTGGAGCGGTTGTTGTTCGAGTTGATTATGTAGCGTGTAATGTGAACAAATGGAGGGTAGATAACTCACCGGAAAAGCGCCACAGTCCTCGAGATCCGGTATCGTCTCGGGGCAAAAAGTACCCTCGGTGAGAAAGGGCGGCCGTGGCGGGGGTGGTAGCCGAAACTCGGGCGGTGGACCTGGGCACTCGGGGCACTCGAAGCGCTCCAGCGTCTCGAGCTCCTCCATCCTCCTCCTCAGAGCGCTGAGAACAACACGACAGGAGAAAATTACCCTCAATTAATCTCGTCGACGCGATCATTGATTCGTTAAAGCGGGAGCCTGAATTAGAAGGTCCCAAAAATCGTTTTTTTTATTGATTAAATCGATAGATAAACTATCCAAGAATATATTTACACAGTCACACAGGCCTATTGTAATTTTTTTCGAAGATACAAGGCCAGCGGAGAAATGATTGATATTTGATATTGCTATTTCCTCCTATTGAAAACTTTGAAGCGCTGTTCTCCAGTTTTCGTTTTCACGATTTTTCCAAATCGTAAAAACCAATCGTGATCAAACCAAAGTTTATTTTATTCAGTATGAACATCTCTTCTAAGTGAATTTAAAAAGTCGTTGAAAAAGTCTTTTTATATGATTTTTATAGCACGTTAAAGTTTTTTTTAAACACATTTTTTTAACCTGAGAAAAGTTATAACTTCACGATTTGTTCAGCTTTTTCTTAATTCACCCAGAAGAAAAATCTATGACAATTGGAAATGTTATTGGTTAATTTGTTTCAGTCAAGAATTACGAGCTGCATCTTTCCCGCCGATTGGGGACTGCAGTGGCAAGACGCACATGGAATAGGCTGATAAATCTGCAGTCATTTATTGTTTCATGTTGAAATTGTTTTTATACATTTCAAATGTACATGAAAAGATACCTCAATGTTCACCGCGCTCGTTTGTTTTTCTCCCTTCTAAAAAAAATCCCGAAATACCGCGTTTTTGAACCTTCTAATTCCCGCCTTGTGCAAACACGAGTGATGTTCGCTCACTCCCCGTCGTGCTGCATATACGGGGACGATCGAGCCAATGGAAAATCTATCAAATCTCACCGAAAAAAAAGAAGAAAAGAACATCTTCAAGCGCATCAATTAGACGTTTTGGTGGATAGTGACTTTTTCCATTAAAAAAAATCAGTTACGAGGTTCTTTTGGGTTATCCACCCGGCGATATGAAAACTTCAGCTACAACACTTTTTCGTAACGCTGACTGGGCCATAAAAAAACCACATAACTCATACTCGCTGTTCTAACGCTAAATGGGGTGCTTTTCTTTTTCCGTCAGATACCGCGCCGCTTAATGGAAACATTCCCCCCTATCCATATGGCGTATATACAGCAGTTGCGGCGTAGGAAGAAAGGGTAGTAAAAATGAGTAAAAAGAGGGCACATCTCGAGGACTCGGCGAAAGTCGAATTGATAACAACTGCACTCGGTGGCGAGTTCGTCCTGGTGGATTTCTCGCGGGGTCTAATTAAGAGATACGCGTCTGCGGTTCAGCCTCTCTCTCTCTTTCTATCTCTCTCACTCCCTTTTTCCCTCTTCCTTAATGGCCACACTCGCGGGTTCTCCCGACGAGCTCGCCAAATGTGAACTTTTTCCGAGAGCACCTACGGATACACCAACCCCTACACATATATTCATCCTTGACTTTATCTGAGGCCAGAGTCGTGTATGTGTGTGTTGAACAGCGAGATGGCGATCTCGTTAACACACCGCGTACACCTTGCACACACACACACACACACACACACACACACATATCCACACCCACCCACACGCACACACACACACACACACACACACACACACACACACACACACACGCACACACACACGCACGCACACGCACGCACGCACGCACGCACACACACGCACGCACACGCACACACGCACACGCACACGCACACACACACGTGCGCGCACACGCACGCACACACACACACACACACACACACACACACGAGATATGCTGAGCGATTGAGAGAAAAAAGAGGGAGTTTGGGGGCGGCTGACGTAACTGCAGAGGCGGGGGGGGGGGGGGGGGTGTTCCGCTGGTAAGCCCTGGTTCAGAAGGCGAACGATTCGCCGACGACGATGTTGCGGGTGGCCCAGCTCGTGGATAGTTCATAGAGAAGTTTAACGTTGGGGAGAGGAAAGATACGAGAGAGAAAGAGAGACGGAGAAGCATCAGTGGCACACCCCAAGTCGGTATGCTAATACCTGGACTTAATTACAGCCTCATAATGAATCAGTGACGCCTGCCGCGCCCTCTGCACGCCTGTACATCGCTGATTAATTGTTTGTTCATCGTATATATCTTATGCACATATAAGACTACGTGTAACGGTGGTACAGCGTGCGTAGATCGTGCCACATGCACGCGTATACGAACCAATCATCGTGAATTTAGGTACAGTTTGTCATATAGATTCGTAGAGCAATTGGCACAAGTTTGGATTGGATGCGGCGAGCCAAGTGTTGAATTCCGATAGCCAGCTTCACGCTGCAACGACGAATTGTCAAGCAGGTGCGAACTGTTGTCATTGGAAGGTTTGAAACTTTATTGGTAATGCTGTTAAGTTGAATCTTCGCTAAGCGGATCTTGTCATTACTCGTGCTGATTGGCAATTCGAATTGAGTTGAGGCTACTGATGGGGGACATCCTTGTCCGCCTTCGATTTTGTTGCAACTCATGTATGTGATAAAGCGGTGGAACCTATTAGAGACGTATTTTTTCTAGCAGCGGAAAAAATGGGTTAAGGGGTTACCCCCACTTGCGATTTTGAAAAAATCGATTTTTTTATTGCATTTTTTTGAAGTATAAGTATCCGGGCCCATACAGAAGTATGGGCCCGGAATAGATGACTCTATGTAAGTTTACAAAAAAAAAAATATTTTCTTCGTGTAAACTGAAATTGAAACTTTAAACGCGTTTTTCTCAAAATGGCATTTCTGAAGTCGGTGACCAAGATTACTCGAACACTAATGAACCGATCTTCTTGAAATTTTGCAGGCTTACTTAATACATAAAAATGTAGTCTTTAATCGTTCGATTTTTTTTTTCGAAAAAAATGGCCGTCCCAGGTAGGAAATTAAAAGGCTGACGATGGAAACAAGCTTGTGCGAGCCTTGTTTCACCGAGCCTGAGTGAGACAGACCTGGCCCAGGTTTCATTGCATCGTTTGGAGCAGCCTGGAACCAAGACTGGCTGCTTAGCCTAAACTCAGGGTTATTTCAAGCTTTATTCAGCCGGTGAATTTTGAGGCTGAAAAATCAAGGCTGGATGCAGGCTTGTTTCAGGTTGTGATAAAATAAAATAAGTTTAAAATAATATTTTTTTCTGTACTTTTATGAAAAAAGAATTTAGCAATAAATTTGTCGGGTGCGAAGGCACGAAAAACGAAATCGAAGGAGGCAGCTCAGAATATTTAAACATATTCTCTTATCGATATTTATGAGGTACACGAAAAAGTGTATACGAAAATAAAAGTACGCAATAAAATAAAGTATTGTTTTTTAAAATATTTTATATATATATTTTGTAACAAATAATATTACAAATAATAAATATATATAATAAATCAAATGAATTCTTTACAGATTTATTAAATTTACCCCAATGTAGAATATAGGAAACTAAAAACAGGCCTCATATAGCCTCGGGAAGAGTTTGGGAAAAGCCTGGTCATAAATGCTCGTGAAGGCTTCATTAAGGCTCGTTTTGAGCCTTGTTGTTTCGTCGTTTCAGGCTCAGTACAGGCTTTTCTACCAGCCTGTGTGCAAGAGCCTGAAACCGCGTTATCATTCAGAGGTTCAGCTAGGCCTGAAATCAGGCTGGTGCTCAGCCTGAATTAAGAAATGTGAGCCTTGTTTCAGAGCTTGGCGAGCCCCTTTTTCATCGTCAATTCCTACCTGGGGTTTTATAGCCAAAAAACGGTCGTTTTTTTCGTTAAAATCGAACCATTAACTTTGACTGTCCGCCATTTTGTGAAAAATGAATATTTTTTAAAATCCTTCGATTAAAGACTAGTTTATACTTATATTGGACTAAATCCATCCGCATTTTTTTTTCAGATGATCCACTTCGCCGCAATGTTGGTCACCGCAAACCGTGTATATAAAACCATTATTTCATTGACGGCCATTTGCCACTAAACAATGTAATATTTTTCAATAAAAAAATTACTGAAAGTTCTTCAAGATGTGTTCTTTAAGATGGTATATTGATCGATTAAAAAAGTTTTGTAGTTTTCTTTAAAAAAATTCATGAAAAAGGCCTTTTTTTGGGATACAAGTGGGGGTAACCTGTTAAGGGAGGTAACCATCTCTCATAAAAGGGCGTGTCACCCCTTAATTTAATTTGTTTTCAATACTTCTATGGTGGATTTTTCAGTGCTATACAATAGGAGAGTTTTAGTTTTCGTTTCATACAGATCGATGGACTGCTTGTTATAAACTGCAAATTACCCCTCGACTTGCCTCCCTTTGAAGGCTGGTTTCACCCTTCGAACCGTTTTTTCGCCTATGAAAAAAGATGCGTGTCTAATAGTTTTCAATGCTTTATCACATATATGAGTTTCAAGAAAATCGAAGGCGGACACTCAAGTTGGTCTTTGTGAGTAGGTTCCAAGGCCCCCAGTTCAGTACATCGATAGCCGTGTGTTCTTGTAATTAGATGTTCGAACATACTTCAGACTTGGTGGTCCAACTTCGTACTAATTTATTCAGCCGTCCCATCAGGAACTAGGCAGTGGCCCGACACAGTTATGGATACATCAAGCCCACGCACCGATACACGTGTGGACACAGTCTATCCACATAATGATGGATAGCTCATCAGTGGATCCTGCGCTTGTCCTTCTTGATATCAGTAATTAATATCGTGCCATCTAATGAGAACGTCTGGCGGTCTTCGCGCTCGACAACCACGTCATTGGACAATGTTACATGCGTCGGGTGTATGCGTATGGGGTGGTTTTGACGGAAGTGGATAAATATAGGCTGCTGCGGGTTCTCGTCAACCGGGGTGACGGAAGCCTTCAAGGGTGGCTGAGTATGAGATGATCGTGATGCACGTGAACAGTTATACAGAAACCTGTGCAAACGACTTTCCTGAAGGTTTATTCTCAACCTGCCGAAGTATATCGCGGTTTCCAGAGATCCTTACGATGTTGAAGTTTGCATCGTTGGACTGCAACGAATTTAATTTCTTTCGACAGTTTTCGCCTACCAAAGTTCTTCAACCATTTTTAAAGACATTTAGTTAGCGATTTATATTATAAATCTATTTTTAAAAAAAGATCGTCTGTAGTAATAAAAATATCGAAAATAAAATGTAAATCGGAACTTTCGTTGCGTCCCACCGATGCAAACTTCAACAGCATGAATTTTTATCAAGTTCAGCATCCGCCATTTTTCTACCCTGCAACATGATCTTGCTGTCGCTCTCAAAATCCTTATCGATAATCAATAATCACTGCGATTATATTTCAATCCGATTCATCGCATCCTCGTGTATGTCCAATGTGATCACGTGTCATCGGAATGTCCAACGCTTATTTGCACTAGACGTCAATCAACTGGGGTGTCTTAGAATCGGTCATAGAATGGATTGGGCTGCGAGTCGCAAGATTTTCTCGGACGCTGGCGAAATTAATAATTGTGAAAACCGACGTCACTGAGGCTCAGTCACAGCAGCTAAAACCATTGTGGGAAAGACGGAAACAGAAAGTAAGAAGCAAAACGTTCGATGTTAAAGTTTACATCGTTGGAATGCAACGAAATCTTTTTTTCCTAAATTTCACAAATTTCCTTTCGCAGATTTGAGCACCGGACATTACGCGGAAATTTCTGAGAATCCTCATATACCGATCTACAACCTAAATTTACAAAATATAATTATTGATGATGATAAAAGTGAGGAGATGACAAGAATTTCCAATGCATCCCAACGATGCAAACTTTAACCCCCTTCAAAACGTTGGGTTCTTAAGGACTTGCAAATTGGTACGATCTTTCATTTCGTCGTGAGTTTCCAGCTGTTCTCGCGTTTTCACAATCGCTAATTGCCACAAATAAAGGAAAATTGGGAAATAATCGAGAAGTCATCATCTATTGTGTTCGTCCCATGTATTTCTTTTCGCACGTGTGCTTCGCTTAAGGGGTTACCCCCACTTGCGATTTTGAAAAAATCGATTTTTTTTATTGCATTTTTTTGAAGTATAAGTATCCGGGCCCATACTTCTATATGGGCCCGGAATAGATGACTCTATGTAAGTTTACAAAAAAAATATTTTCTTCGTGTAAACTGAAATTGAAACTTTAAACGCGTTTTTCTCAAAATGGCATTTCTGAAGGCAGTGACCAAGATTACTCGAACACTAATGAACCGATCTTCTTGAAATTTTGCAGGCTTATTTAATACATAAAAATGTAGTCTTTAATCGTTCGATTTTTTTTTTCGAAAAAAATGGCCGTTTTATAGCCAAAAAACGGCCGTTTTTTTTCGTTAAAATCGAACCATTAACTTTGACTGACCGCCATTTTGTGAAAAATGAATATTTTTTAAAATCCTTCGATTAAAGACTAGTTTATACTTATATTTGACTAAATCCATCCGCATTTTTTTTTCAGATGATCCACTTCGCCGCAATGTTGGTCACCGCAAACCGTGTATATAAAAACATTATTTCATTGACGGCCATTTGTCACTAAACAATGTAATGTTTTTCAATAAAAAAATTACTGAAAGTTCTTCAAGATGTGTTCTTTAAGATGGTATATTGATCGATTAAAAAAGTTTTGTAGTTTTCTTTAAAAAAATTCATGAAAAAGGCCTTTTTTGCGCTACAAGTGGGGGTAACCCGTTAACTACGCATTTATATGTGAATATATATATATATATATATATATATATATATATATATATATATATATATATATATATAATCACACACACACACACACACACACACACACACACACACACACACACACACACACACACACACACACACACACACACACACACACACACACACACACACACACACACACATATATATATATATATATATATATATATATATATATATATATACGCATATGTATATATATATGTGTGTGTATATATGATATTTACGCTAAATTTCGGACAATCTCCGTCGCGGGCCGTAAATTTGGTCGAAATGCCGACGAAAGCTGCCTGCACGGTGCTGAGCTTTTGAAACCCTCCGACCTCAGCGTTGGATAGATCATGTAAATTTATTATGGAAATTCGGCGGTGTGAGTGCTATCTCGGTGATGGCCGCCAACGCATAGGCACGAGAACCACTCGTGCGTTCACCCCCCTCCTCGCCCCTCACAGGCACACATGCACCAATAAATATGTGTAGTTGAGTGCACACACGTTTTCAATTATGTGCGTGGTGGGCATAGAGTAGAATGCGCTCTGAAAGTTGAAAATATGTGCACGAAAATGACAAGGGTTTTCACCACTACTTCATACCTCTATAGGTATAAAAATATGCACAGGATATACCGCACGGGAAGTGGAACGAATTTTGGTTGGTCTAATTTTCCAACAGCGTGCCATTGACGACTTCCTATATGAATTAAAATTTCATCGAATGTTTTTACAGTTTTTTTTTTAATTGTTGTTTGGTCATCGGGTCGATGCTTCACCGATATGCTGTTGAAGTTTGCATCGTCAGAATGCAATGGAAATTCTTGTTATTTCCTTTATTTCTATTTTTATTATTTTATGTATTATTTGTATTTTTATAATGAGGATCTTAAAAAAAATTATCGTAGCTTTGATCTGGCAAAAAAAAATTGTGATGAGAAAGAAGAAAGTGTTGGTTTCATTCCACCGATGCAAATTTCAATATCGTTCGCTGATTGCACCAAAGATTCTCGGTATGGAGAGTAGTACATCTTCGTACAATCGCGCGGGGCGACCGCATAGGGCATGAGCAACGAAAATAGGGGGAATATAGCGCGCAGATATTTATATCCGTGGATCAAGGAAATTTGGTAACGTGGATTGCGATTTTTTTTTCGTTTCAGGGTTGCGGTAATAAAAAGCTTTTGTGTCGTTTCACCACGAGGGTGTATAAGAATGGTGGCCGTATCTTGGGATAGGGACGAAAGGGCCGTCGGGGCGTGTCGCACTTTTATCGGAGTATCTGTGATTTATGCTTCGCGTTGATCCTTTTTCTCACCCCTTATTGATCAATGATGTGTGACATTAGAAATTGTCGCGCAACGGCATTGGAGTAATTGAATATGGCCGGATCTAGAAAAGATTGAATCTATGGTGACCGGTTGATGAAGTACATTTTTTTTTGCAATTTGAGGGCGCAAGTTTACATCATCGGAAGGCAACGATATTTTTTTCATTTTTGATTTCTTAATTTTTATAATAATCCAAAGACTTTTACTTTGTAATTTGACGTCGTAATTTTCTAATAAGAGTACGTAGTACCGTTTCAGCGATTTTCACACCCTGAATGGGCGAAAAAAATGAGTGAAAAAAATGAACGATATATTTTTCATTTGTTATTCATTTTTATAATAATCCTCAGTCTTTTTTTGCAATTTGAGGTTGTAAATTTCTAATAAGAATACGTAGTAACGTTTGAGCGATTTGTGCAGCCAAATCGGCGAAAAAATTCGAGGTCACTCAAAAAAATTAATTTTCGCCGCGTTCCAACGATGCGAACATCAACGTCACGAGATCGGTATCAAAAATAAAAAGGCCCATCCGATTCGATACTGATCGACGATAATCCGATTACCCTCGTACAGCCTACGCATATACTATTTGACAAAGTGCATACATTTCCCAGTTGAATTAGCGGTACAATCGTTTCAACAAACGCAACGACAATTCGACGCATGCACGATTTTTTTTTTTCACCGACACACGCGCCACGCGTGTTCAATATCGATATTTTTCACGCATAAATTGTCAGTTTATTCCGGTAGGAGCGAGAAAAAAAAATATCCGAATGTCATCATGATGCAACGTGCGAATGAGAGCCCGCACAATAATGTACAATTATATCTCTAATCTGCAGTCAACCGAGGGATGCGAGTCAATACGAGGGATGAAGCGGGCAATTGTTGTATTTCCGAATCGAAGAGTTAATTATATTAAAATCTCTGTACCTGCGCTAACAATTCGGTAATTGATGCTGAGTAAACAGCACGGGCGGAGATATCGCTCGGGCATTGCGTTAACGCCGAGCCTTAGCGAATATCCTGTAAAATCCTTTATTAACGGTTACCGTTACTGTGCGATAATGAAGCTAATTTTTTATGGTGGTAAAAATCGCATCTGTGGAAGAGTGCTTTTAGTGCTTTTCAAACCACTTTTGTTGCAAACTGCTCCCGATTTATTTGCTACAAATTGTTTCCGATTTGTTAGTATCGGGAACCGTTTTAAAGAAATACCAGTTGGCGATCTATAATAAAAATAGCGGACGACTCGAATTATATTAGGTGTAGTAAAAAGAAAATCCATTATTTTTGCATGAAATTGAAGGCCAAAATAATAGATGCATTTTTGCTACACCTAATATATAATAAAAACTATGTGTATTATAAAATGAGGAGCTGATGAATCAAATCGGACTTTTCCCACTACGTCAATTTTTTTTTCGTGTTTTTTAAATACACCTTTGTTATTAGGATGTTGAATAAGTGCTCGCTGTTTCCCAGCAGATGGAAAACAGCAGAGCTGCGTGTATGTAGTTGAAGATGGTAACGCATCTACGAAGAAGATGACGTTGAAGCTTGCATCGTTGGAATGCAATGAAAATAACTGTTTTTTATTCGCCAAATTTCCTTTGGCAAATTTGAGTTAAGAAAATCACGCAAACATTTTTTCGAATTCGTATTTAGCGATCTACGATAAATTCGCAACATATGATTTTTTATGATAATGAAAATAAGAAATCGAAAAGAATTTTCGTTCCAACGATGCAAACTTTAACCCCATTTGAAGAAGTACCTACTTTAAGGGGTTACCCCACTTGCGATTTTGAAAAAATCGATTTTTTTATTGCATTTTTTTGAAGTATAAGTATCCGGGCACATACTTCTGTATGGGCCCGGAATAGATGACTCTATGTAAGTTTACAAAAAAAAAATATTTTCTTCGTGTAGACTGAAATTGAAACTTTAAACGCGTTTTTCTCAAAATGGCATTTCTGAAGTCGGTGACCAAGATTACTCGAACACTAATGAACCGATCTTCTTGAAATTTTGCAGGCTTATTTAATACATAAAAATGTAGTCTTTAATCGTTCGATTTTTCTTTTCGAAAAAAATGGCTGTTTTATAGCCAAAAAACGGCCGTTTTTTTCGTTAAAATCGAACCATTAACTTTGACTGTCCGCCATTTTGTGAAAAATGAATATTTTTTTAAATCCTTCGATTAAAGACTAGTTTATACTTATATTTGACTAAATCCATCCGCATTTTTTTTCAGATGATCCACTTCGCCGCAATGTTGGTCACCGCAAACCGTGTATATAAAAACATTATTTCATTGACGGCCATTTGCCACGAAACAATGTAATATTTTTCAATAAAAAAATTACGGAAAGTTCTTCCAGATGTGTTCTTTAAGATGGTATATTGATCGATTAAAAAAGTTTTGTAGTTTTCTTTTAAAAAATTCATGAAAAAGGCTTTTTTTGCGCTACAAGTGGGGGTAACGCCTTAATTCAATTTCGAAATTCAGTGTATGTCATTTCGCCTAAGTGTAAACAACTTTTTGTTTTCCATAGCGTTAAACGTGTTAAATTTTGTGCCCGAAATAAAGTATTTGCGGGGAATTTTACTGCACTACTTTGTTACAAAAATTATCTGCAGCTGAAGCACACAGAATTCTTGTTGAGATTTACGGCAACCGTGCTCTGTCAGAAACAACATGGAAACAACATAATGATTTTTACGCGTTGAATTGGAGGCATAATTTCGTGAAGAAAAATGTCAGACGTAAGCTGAACTTGCATAATCATTAGGAGTTGATCGTACAACAGTTTCGCGACGTTTGAAAACAGGAATGATGTTTTTTAATAAGCATTGATTTTCAGGGTAAAACAGGCACAACTTACTCAACATCCCACTAGCTCCCCACATATCTATGATGTTGAAGTTTGCATCGTTTGCAACGCAACGAAAGACCTGTTTACCTTTATTTTTTCGTATTATTGTTATTGTTATAGAAAATCTTTTTTTATAGATTCATACTGTAGATCGTTAAATAAATATCTAAGAAAATGGTTGGAGGATTTTTGTAAGCAAAGTGTGCCAAAAGAAATCAAAGTAATTCAGAAATATTAATATTCGTTGCGTTCCAACGATGCAAACTTCAACCTCATAAATATTTTCAATCAAATCCGGTTCTAAACACCGCAACATTTTCCTTTTCAAGCGGAAAGGCAGTTCTTACCTTTCCAAGCGAAAAAGCAGTTTCATGGCAGCAGAAAGGCAGTTTCAAGGCAGTAACTGCCTTTACAAGCAAAGCGGCAGTTTTTAGGCACAAAGGAAAATTAAATTAAAAAATAATACAAATTTGACGTAGTGTGGTCAAGTCCGGCTTTGTTCGCCTGCTCTTCGAATAATATGGCGTTGAAGTTTGCATTGTTGGAATGCAACGAAAATTCTTGTTGATTTTTTTCTTTTCTTTATTATTATTATTCTATAACATCTTTCTCGCGGGTCTTGGTTATAGATTTCGAACAAGGATCCTCAAAAATGTTTCATTGATTTCCGTAGCCTACATGTGCCAAAAAACAACAAGGCAGTATGAAAAAAAATTATTTTCGTTGCAGCCCAACGATACGAACTTCAATATCATTATATATATATATATATATATATATATATATATATATATATATATATATATTCCTAGTATTCCTTCGTAAGTCCTTGCAGATTTGTAAAATTCCAGCCCTGTCATTTCTAGAGCCCCCACCCTTCACTATTTCCAGTTTCTTCAAGACCCCCCAGGCTGTTGCTCAAATCCATTCTTTCCCAATGCGCTCAGTACCGTATTTGCACGAGAGTATAGCATCCGCAATATAGATCAGCAATACGATCGCGGATCTCCGAACCCTTCGACGTTGCTCTCGGTGTATGAATTATGCGTAAATATCCGAAACAATCCTAAACAAGCAGCGTGACTTAACGTTTAACATTGATTTGCGATACATTAGCCTAGAAATTTCCACAATATGTATTTACGAACGAATCACGTGACCCCCAGAGCATACGATATACTAATGTATTGCGGATCGAATGAAAATCACTGAGGCCAAATACATCAAAAGCCATTCACCCCCTACGGACAATCATCAAAGTATTGCCCACCCACACGAGTTTGTTTATCGAAGCTCCTCGCGAGAGCGAATCAACCTCCATGTTACAATAGAGCCAATATGCCGCAGCATTCAGATTATTACGACAGTTTGCAAACAGCAGGCGGAAAACGGACTAGTAATGCAATCAGGGATGATACAATCACGCCCGCGTAACTCGTCGCTCCCTCTGGCGTAGTTTATTCCTATACATAGATATATAGGTATACGTATATATATGTGTGTGTGTGTATGTGTGGGTACACGTCCGTATGTACATTTCCATATGTACGTAAACATACACATACAGCGGACATTGGTCAGCATTACGGACTGAGAGTCCGTTTGTGATGGCTTTTGCTGTACCGTAACAAGTGATGGTCCCCATGGAGTCTTTCGTAATATCGCAACGATTCACTTATTGTTAAATTTCTCAGTGCACTCTCTCTCTCTCTCCCTCTCTCACTCAGAAAAAAGATTTATTATGTTTCAATAAATTGGCACATTAGAACATAATTTCTTAGAAATTAATAAACGTTTACTCGTATGGAGACAGTTTTTATGTGATTGTAACCACAGAATTTATTCGGCGTCACTAAATATGTTTCTTTACGTGCCGATTTTTCACATCAATTAAAAGCCATATTTAAAATAGAAAATTTGAATAAATATTTCCTCAAATCAAATAAATACTACTTTCCAATCACGAAAACCTCTTATTTCGCGACTATGATACTAATGCGCGCATGCGCACTTTGCCCTTCAACGCGACGGGCCCGACAGCAGGCCGCTCGTCAGATGTAGCTCACGCATACGCTTACCATGTAGCTTCTTCCTATGCCAATGCTTTTGGCACAAGTGTCAGTGTTGCGTTTCGGAAGTGAGAAACTCGACAGTGAGGAATGATTTGAGTGTAAGTAAGAATATTAAGTGAGAAAAAAACGATCAAGTGAAAAAATAATGACGGACGAAATGACACAATTCCTCGAAGAAAACCAGCTGGGGGATTATGAAGAATCCTATTAGATGTTAAGAAAAACTATTTGTCGGACATAAAAGACCTATTTCTTCTAACTTATATATCGTATTAGATGTTAAGAAAAAATCTTAGTAAATCTTAAACATAAAGTTAAATAAAAAATGTTCTTAGCTGTTAATACAATCGTAGTAGGCCGACATACGAATAAGAAAACTTATTCGCCGGGAGACAAAATTCTTTGTCCTTAATAAATCTTTTTTCTGAGTGCTCCTTCTACATTCGTGCCTGTGCGAGTTCTATGCAGAACGAGAGATTCACTCTCATTGCGAAATTACAAAATGTCCGGTTTTCCTGGTCCAGCAAAGTACATAATCCATACTGTTCACCACTTGACTAGGGTAGGGGCAGGCCACGAGGAGCAGAACAGCCGAATGTTTTTTGTGGCCGGAAAGAAGTGGAATTTTTGTAAATTTTTTTGTGGGAAAACCTGCGCAGGCTTGCGAATTTTATTTATTTTTTTTTTCATTAGAGAGAATGGTTTTAAGTAGATTTTACAATTTTTATATTAAAAAATATTTACAAATGTGACAGATACAATGGTTTGTGCAGACCGTCGTTTCAAAACCTCCCTTTTCGGATTGAGGAAGGAGAATTCGGTTTTCGCATGAAATTATCTAGTGCTTGGACGGAGGATTTAAGACAATATTGATTTTTGAAAAAATGGCTGTACAAAATGAGAGTGTCGATTTTCGGTGAAATAAACGCTCGATTTTCGTTGATAAAAAAATCCTTCGTTTAGTGCTGCTTTTCGATGTGCAAACGAAGCTTGTGAAACTTAAAGTCGATCGGTGTAGTGCTTTCCGAGATATCGTCGATTTTGCAAAAGACGTTTTGAGAAAAACGCGTCCGGTTTGCCGGTTCGCAAAACCTACCCATAAACGCACATAACGCCCTCAATTTTGAAGGGATCGACTTCAAATGTAATGAGAATATTTTTACAGTTATATTTTGAGAGTCCTTCAAAATCCACAAATCAATATTCTCAAAAAAATCTACTAGGTAGAAGCCCTTTAGGCGGGGGGCTGAATTAGAAGGTCCAAAAAGCGCTTTTTCGGGAATTTTTTTTAGAAGGGGAAAAAACAAGTGAGCCCAGTAAGCATTGGGGTATCTTTTCATGTATATTTCAAATGTATGAAAAAAAGTCCACATGAAACAATAAATGACTGCAGAATTATCAGCCTATTCCATGTGCGTTTTGACACTGCAGTCCCCAATCGGCGGGAAAGATGCAGCTCCTAATTCTTGACTGAACCAAACAAACCAATAAAAATTCCAATTGTCATATATTTTTCTTCTGGGTAAATTAAGAAAAAGCTGAAAAAATCGTGAAATTATAACTTTTTTTCAGGTTTGAAAAAAAATGTAAAAAAAACACTTTAATGTGCTATAAAAATGATTTGAAAAGACTTTTTCAACGACTTTTTTAATTCCCTCAGAAGAGATTTTCATACTAAAGAAAATAAACTTTGGTTTGATTCAATAGGTCGTATAGTTTTTTTGCTATCACGCCCGCCAATTTGGAAAAATTGTGAAAATGAAAACTGCAAAAACGCGCTTCGAAGTTTTCAATAGGAGGAAATATCAATATCAAATATCAATTTTGTATCTTCGAAAATATTTACAATTGGCCTCTGTAACATTGTAAATATATACCTGGATAGTTTATCCATCGATTAAAGCAATAAAACACGATTTTTCGGACCTTCTAATTCAGGCCTTAAGGGAGGACACCACTGCGACGGGCCGAAAAAAAACGGTTTCTTCCAAATTTGTTTGTCTACTAGACTATTTATTTGCGATTTGGAAAAAAGCTACGTTATTAAGCATACATTGAACTTATTTCGGGTAAATATTTATTTAAAGAAATCGAACATCAACAGCGTTATTGGGGTATAATAGAGCCTCCGTATAAAAACATCTAGTCCAATGGCCGAATTGATAACTGGACAATGGTTGGTCTGAAAAAAAAAAATGTTCATAATCTATATAAATGTAGTTCTCGTTGTACCTGGCCGTTTTTCGAAAAAAATATTTCACGCAATGCATTCAAAGAGAGTGTAATTTTGGCGAAATTTTTACTTATACTCGGGGGCAATAAAGAAACGATTTTTCGAACCTTCTAATTAAGGCTCCGGCCTCAAGGGGCTTTCACAAGGCGCGTATTGAGATTACAATATATTTTTCGTCGATGTAATTTCTTCCGGTGGTTTCCAGGTAAACAAGGTCTTCTTTTTCAATAGAATTGCGGACTTTCCTCCCTTGCATATTGCAGCCGACGTCCCAGGTAGGAAATCAAAAGGCTGACGATGGAAACAAGCTTGTGCGAGCCTTGTTTCACCGAGCCTGAGTGAGACAGACCTGTCCCAGGTTTCATTGCATCGTTTGGAGCAGCCTGGAACCAAGACTGGCTGCTTAGCCTAAACTCAGGGTTATTTCAAGCTTCATTCAGCCGGTGAATTTTGAGGCTGAAAAATCAAGGCTGGATGCAGGCTTGTTTCAGGTTGTGATAAAATAAAATAAGTTTAAAATAATATTTTTTCTGTACTTTTATGAACAAAAAATTTAGCAATAAATTTGTCGGGTGCGACGGCACGAAAAACGAAAGCGAAGGAGGCAGCTCAGAACATTTAAACATATGCTCTTATCGATATTTATGAGGTACACAAAAAAGTGTATACGAAAATAACAGTACGCAATAAAATAAAGTATTGTTTTTTAAAATATTTTATATATATATTTTGTAACAAATAATATAACAAATAATAAATATATACAATAAATCAAATGAATTCTTTACAAATTTATTAAATTTACCCCAATGTAGAATATAGAAAACTAAAAACAGGCCTAATATAGCCTCGGGAAGAGTTTGGGAAAAGCCTGGTCATAAATGCTCGTGAAGGCTTCATTAAGGCTCGTTTTGAGCCTTGTCGTTTCGTCGTTTCAGGCTTAGTACAGGCTTTTCTACCAGCCTTTGGTCAAGCCTGTGTGCAAGAGCCTGAAACCGCGTTATCATTCAGAGGTTCAGCTAGGCCTGAAATCAGACTGGTGCTCAGCCTGAATTAAAAAATGTGAGCCTTGTTTCAGAGCTTGGCGAGCCCTTTTTTCATCGTCAATTTCTACCTGGGGTCTAAACGAGTTCAACCCGTGGTCTGCTTGCAACGACACAGCCTGCAGACATCACAGGTCTTTGTGCATATACGTGCGGTTGTTCGTAGCGCACGGAGAATTGTGCCAACGAAAATCACGTTGCGAATCGAATCAACAATCATTTCGAACTGGCGCATGATTCTTCATTGGCCTTTGGTAGACAAAAAGGTCTTGGTATAATCCCAGATAACGGAGGATCGCCTGATAGGTGTAATGTACCGCGTGTAGGTGTGCACGAATATATACGATTACTGGACTGGGTCGGAGATAACGATGACAGAAACAACCTACAGGCCCAACGTGTATATATGTATGTATATATTTATTTATGCGGTTGTGTATGGGTGTGTGTTGTATATAATATATAAGTATGTATATACACAGCCCTCGTGAGCTTCGTTACGCGCCGGAAGAGCTTTTGCCGATAAGCCGACGAGAGTTCGCGCCCGCACATACCGCATACACGCCACCACTGTCTTCCATCGGCTTTCCCTCTGCCTCCACACCGATATACTGATTGCCTGATTAGATCTGGTCAGCGCTCAGCCGGAGACTTGCCTTTTTCCCTCCCACCCCCTCGCCGTTGAACCGAATACTCCAGCTGTTCAATCCAACCCTCGTTATACTCGACTTTTTTATTGCCACAATTTTTATCCGCCGGTGCCATCGCGAAAAGAGGGAGGGAGGGATAAAGAGATGATTCTTCATTCTCGCTTGTTTTGTTTTGAAACCTGTTATACCTTGGAACATACAAAAACGCATTCAATGATTAAAAATGGTATGATTCATAAATTTATATAGACGTATACAATCCTACAATGTGATAAAATTGTAGTGGCTGTCTGTACATTTATGAGAGGGCTCTTCAGTAAATTCTTAATGGGGAGTATAGTTTAATTGTATTCAATGATGGGCTGAAGTTTACATCGGCTGAGTGCAACGATTTTTTTACTTCCTTATTTTTATTGGTATGGAAAATCATGGTTTGTAGATTTGAGTTGTAGATTGCTGAACAAGAAGCTTAAAAAATCGTCGTGGTATTTTTATAGCTTAAGGGGTTTTCTCACTTAGATCCTAAAAAGGCTATTTTCATGATTTTTTAAAATACGTTTATATTATAGATATTGTTATAAAAGTTGTTACACTTAATGAATACACTTTTGAAATACTTGAATTTAAAAAAATGTATTCATGTAACCCAAAGAAACTTTAAACGCCTTTTTTTCTCGAAACAACGTTTTTCGACGGCTTGTTGATAAAACCTTCGAAATTACTGAATCGATCCTTATCAAATGTTAACCACATATTCTTTACAAGTGTAGCTGTAGCGCATATCAAGGTTTTTTTTTCAAATTTTTATATTTACTATTTTTTTTTGCCAAAAACAGTGAAAAAAAGCACGGTTTTTTTGTTTTTTTTTTTCGAAAAATGTCCGGAATTTTGTTATTTTTGCATATATCAAAAATCGTACGATATGCGCTATAGCAATGAACATACTGAATCTAAAACCGTTTGATTTTTTTGTTTCGGGTTATCCATCTCCGAGATTTCATCAACAGCGCAGATCTACAATTTTTTTAGGAAATTTTTTTAACTACCATTTTCGTCTATAAATAGTGACATAAATAAATATTTTTTTAAAATGTATTTCGAAAGCGTATTTATTAAGTGTGACAACTTTAATATCAATATCCATAATATAAACCTATTAAAAAAATTCATGAAAATAGCCTTTTTAGCGTCTATAGTGAGAAAACCCCTTAAATCGATCAAACGAAAGATGGGAAATTCAGTGAAAAAAATATTGCGTCGCAGTCCAACGATGCAAACTTCATTATATTTAATCATCATATGACGCAATTTTTTTTTTCTGGTGATGTGCTTATGCGTGAGTATTAAACCACATAGGAAACGAGTTTTTCAACTATATAGAAAACGTGTTTTTCATAATAATCTTGGTATATAACCCTAAAATCCAGTCTCGACATACGCATGAACTAAATTTCGAGCATACACGCGAGCGAAGCCGCGGGAGAATGCTAGTTTATATATATATATATATATATATATATGAAGATACGCTGCAGAAGCGTGACGCCAAGTGACAGCTGCGGTTACGTCAAAATTGTGATAGTAATTGGAACTTTTTTACGTTTTGGAACGAATAATTGAATTCGAACTGAATTAGTGCCAGAATATTCGAGCTTCGAAAGAATCACGGTTCGCATAGTTCGCTATTAATCAGGTCGATGCAATGTTTTAATCATAATAACATTTATCCAGTTAACTCGATGGCAAAGAAATTGGATGGAAAGTCCACATAGCAATTTCATTATTTTGCACATGCGGCAATTTGAAACAGCGAAATTGTTGCTTTTCATTTTTTTCCGGGTCAAATTCGAAACCATTTTCCTATGTATATATTTCACGAATTGCGGTATGCTATACGTAACGTATATTAGGAGCACTTTTGCATTAGTTGGACGAAGGCCTGATATCAGCCAACATCGTACACTTTATTTCGTTGTGCTTTTTCCACGTGAATTTTCTGCACAGCCGTACGCAATTTAACGGATCTGTAGAATTGTTTTGAATCGAATAATCTTCGTACATGCACGTACACCGTTGGGTCGTTCAACGTTCTCGGAGTGACGTGAAATTCAATGCTAAAACTGAGAATACATACATACGTGCGTGTGTGTGTGCATGTGCGCGCGTGTCTGTTGTGTGTGTGTGTGTGTGTGTGTGAGTGTGTGTGAGTGTGTGCTGAAAGGTATGAAGGATCGCGAGCATGGTATACTCCAGTACCGGATACAGCCTCGCGGTTCCGCCGAGCGATCTCATCTCTATGGTAATCTCTTTCCTCTGTTTCTATCCGCGTTATCTTCATCTCCGGTGCGTCGCGCGTCTTGACGTTATTTTGGGTAGAGTCGAGTACACTTTATGAAAACAATAAAGCGGAGATAACATTTTTATCGGGTTGGGGGGGGGGGGGGTGGCCCAACAAAATCATTATATAGTCAGTGCGGCGAGTTAAATTTTTCGCAATTTTTTTACATTTTCGGTTACATGATACCAATTGGGAGTATTGACGAGTGGAAAAGAAAAAAAATTCAGGAGTATTTATCGATGATTTCTGCTCAAGAACGGCATGGTATCCAATTTTTTTGTCTTCATACAAGCTCGCAGCAATTCATTCGTCAGCAGCTGCGTCTCGGAGGTTGGAAAATGAGGCTTAAACATTCGATGTTCACGTAATTCGGATATTAATTAATACGTACGTTACTTGGTGAATTAAATAACTTTCGAGAAAGTAAGTTTTTGAGAAAACGGAGGATAGGAAAGTTGTCCGAAACTTGTTAGTCGATAACGGCGAAAAAAATGACCTCGAGTTAAACGGAGAACATCCTGCCAATGATCTCCTACGCGAGACTATACCGCACACTCGCTTTTGACTCTGTTTTTATTTATCCAGGCGCCTCCTGATCTAGGGTTTAAATGTTCAGGCTTTCACGGCGATCCGTCTCTCGGGCCGTTTGCCCCTCAACGTTTCACGAACGGAACAAGACGGTAGCATTTTTTCTACGAGCTGGAGCAAATTGTACGAAGACTCATCAACACTCGACGTTTAATGCGATTTCGATATAAATCGATGAATTATCATAAAATAGGTAGAAATTCGTCGACATCTAGTTTACATTTGTGTATAACAAAATTTTGTTTCGGTTTGAAAAAGTTCGGTTCCAATCTTCGAGATAAAAATGGTTTATGGAAAAATGGATCGTGAAACGTTTTAAGAGATCTACATAAGCTTAAAATATACAAAACACGTATTTTTTATCGCATAGTTTTATAGCTGATGCTTGACGTCAATTTGCAACGAAAATGTTGTAAAAATTTCAAAAATTAACCGCGTCACTATGATTTTTGGCATTTATTTCAAATTTGGACAGAACATAGTTTATAACATCAGCTATATTATAGCCGGATAATTTTTCGCTGAGTTTATCAATTTTTCAACAACGAATGATTGAAATCGCTTTTTCTTGGCCGAGCATAAAACTTTTTTTTTATAGCTTGCCATTATCATAATATCCAAAATTTCATAAACGTATGCGGTCATACTAAGGTTTTATCGTCAAACTACAGAGAGGGGGAGGGGAGAGAGAGAGGGAGAGAGGGAGAGAGAGGGAGAGAGAGAGAGAGAGAGAGAGAGAGAGAGAGAGAGAGAGAGAGAGAGAGAGAGAGAGAGAGAGAGAGAGAGAGAGAGAGAGAGAGAGGGGAATAATGTACATAGATGACGATAAAGAAATACAATCAAGTTTCATTTTCCGGATGGGTGTCGTCCCCCGGCCTAGAGTCGTTAGTGTTACGTTACGACGTTGTAGAAATGCGTACAACAAAACAATGGCGTCGTTTCCGACGAGACAATTCCAGCGCACGCATCTATTCTATACATCCTTGTAATATAAGGTAACCCCAAGAGCACATACGATTTTTTCCCCCAACTTTGCCTACTCTAGCGCACCCCATACCGGACCAAGCGCCAGGAAAAAAAAGACTTGGCACGTATCGCTCTGACGTTTTAATCCCCTGGCACATTTTTCTTACCTTCGAGGCCTTTCGCGTCATGTACTCCATATAGCGCCATTCAAATATTATAAATATTCTATCGTATGCCTACATGCTTAAACGATAACGCAGCTCAACAGTCGATTTGGTGCCACAATGTTATGTATTCTTTCTAAATCTTATCACTATACTGACCCTCCTTTAACACTTGATATTGATATTCTACGTAAGAACACGGAAATATACAATTTTTCAATAAAATCTAATTTTATCGAAGAAAATTTAGTTTTAATAAATATTTTTACATTGAGTAAGCTTCTTGTTCGTAATTTTCTTGGGTGAGACTTGTCGAGGCAGTCGCGTATCAAACTCAAAATGAAATCAGCCATCATGTGTGTGCGTCCCATCTTCCCTGATACCTATCTTCCATGACTTTTATGCCTCGGTGGAAGCATTCTCCTTGCTCTTCACTGGAAGAGCCAAGATTTTCTACGAATTCCCCTCGATCCTTTATTTCTATCCCGAAGTAAGAAGAAAGCAGTACTTTCCACGAACTTTGTAATCGTTTTTCTACATTTTTTAATAACATACTCCCCGCATATATAACAGTATATATTAGGGTAGTTCGAACAAGCTCGGCTTTGCTTTGCCACCATTGACATATCACTGAATAGAATTATAACAGCGAATAATAAAAACTAAAAAAAATCCAAAAGTCTCCAACAAATGGCTAACGACACTCACTATGAAACTAAAATTCATTTGAAAACCCTGCAGCACCAAGGAATTTTCTTTTTGTGGATCCGTCGAATCCGTACCACTGGTACACTTGTCAATTCAAGAATTGCAGCCGACCAGTCAAATTCGTCACCAAACTGAGCGATCAAACTTGACCGTTGATATCTTCAGAATTTGCGTCTTGCGTCAACTTCGCATCAAAGCAACGGCGACCCTAACAGAGTGACAATTCGCGAGATCGGAGGAGAGTCGTATTCGCCGAGTGTCCTCGAGAAAAAAAAAAGTTCACGCCA